>CM062818.1:567384824-568119824 GCA_031772625.1 Pinus tabuliformis | reverse complement strand
ATGATATTTACAAGACTGCATTACGTACTAGGTATAGGCATTATGAGTTCGTAGTGGTTCCTTTTGGTCTTACTAATGATCCAACTACTTTCACGTGTTTGATGCACAATGTGTTCATCCTTATCTGGACAAGTTTGTGATAGTGTTTATTGATGACATATTGATATATTCTAAGAATGAGGAAGAAAATGAAGAACACCTAGAAACATTATTAAGATTGTTGAGAGAGCATGAGTTGTATGCCAAGCTCAACAAGTGCAGTTTCGTTTAGATTGAATTTCATTACTTGGGGCATGTTGTTTCCAAGGAAGGGATAACAGTGGATCCAAAAAATATTAGTTATCATGAAGTGACTAGCTCCTAGGAATGTGAATGAGGCCAAATAATTCATGGGACTAGTAGGTTATTGCAGGAGAGTCATCATGAACTTCTCATGATTTCCTATTCTATTACATCCTTGTAAAGCAAAGGAAAGAAGTTTGAATGGACTGAAGAGTGTGCAACTAGTTTTGAGTAGTTGAAGTAGCTACTTACAAATGCTACGATCTTGAAGATTGCGGATCCTGACAAGGAGTTCATGGTATGTACAAATGCTTGAAAGAAGGGACTTGGTGAAGTCATGATGCAGGAAGGACAGGTGGTATGCTATGAGTCAAGGAAGTTGAATGAGCATGAGAAGAACTATGTGACTCATGATCTTGAGTTGGCAGTTATAATTCATGCATTGAATATGTGGAGACATTATATTCTTGGTAGGAGGCTTGTTTTGATGAGTGATCATAGTGGACTGAGGTACTTGTTTGACCAACCTAATCTAAATGTCAGGAAAGCAAGATGGTTGGCTACTCTCGATACCAGTTTGACTTTGAGATCAAGTACATTAAGGGAAAGAAAAATAGAGTTGCAGATACTCTCAGTAGGAGAGTGCAGGTGAATCATATTGCAACAATGGGTTCTTATGAGATAGGTTTGAGCAGTTGATCTTGCAAGCAGGGCAACATGATGGCAGGTATTAGCAGCTGAACCAGAGATTGCAGCAGCAAGGTAAAGGTGATACACGTCACATCAGATGTCTTGATCATATTTAGGAACAAGATTTATGTGTCAAATAATAGTGAGCTCAAGATGTTTGTCTTGAGGGAGTTTCTTTTCAAGCCATATTTTGGTCACTCGGGATATCAAAAAACTTTGACAGCTATGAAGAAGTCCTATTATTAGTTGAACTTGAGGAAAGAGGTGGTTGCGTTTGTTGCTAAATGCTTGGATTTTCAACAAGTGAAAGTTGAGTGTAAGCACCCAAATAGTCTATTACATCCGATTTTGATTCCAAAATGGAAATGGGAGGTCATTTCCATGGAATTCATTACATGTTTTCCGAGGACATATAGACAACATTATTCCATCATGGTTGTGGTTGACATGTTAAGTATGGTAGCTCACTTCATTGCAGTGAAGTCTAATAATTCAGCTTGTGAGGTAGCTTATATCTTCATCAGGGAGATAGTGAAGTTGCATGGTGTTCCTAAGAAGATCATATCAGACAGAGATGCCAAGTTCACTTCCAGGTTTTGGAAGGAGTTGTTTGCAGGTTTGGGGACCAATTTATCCTTCAGTACAACTTATCATCTACAAACATATGGACAGATAGAGAGAGTTAACAAGATTTTTGAGGATATGTTGAGGATGTATATCATGCATCAGCAGAGGAAGTGGGAAGATTATCCTCCACTAGTAGAGTTTGCATATAATAATGGGTATCAGGAATCCTTGAGGATGAGTCCATTTGAAGCTCTTTATGGGTGGATTTGAAACACTCCTATCGGTTGGAGTGATCTAGTGAATAGGGTGTTGATCGGACCAGACATGTTGGCATATATGAAATAGGAAATGAAGGTTATTAAAAGGAATTTGAAGGCATTATAGGACAGGTAGAATAGTTATGCATTTCAACATGGAGCATTCAAGGAGTTTCAAGTTGGGGAGTATGTTTTCTTGCACATCAATCCCAAGAGGATCTCCTTTAGGATTGGATCATGTGCCAAGTTGGTACCTCGGTATCGTGTGCCTTTTGAGTTCCTTGAGAGGATTGGACGAGTGGCCTGCCGACTTGCACTATCACCAACAATCAAATTCCATGATGTTTTTCATGTTTCATTGCTTAAGAGATATATGCAGGATGTTGATTATGTGATTGATTGGTTTGTATTGCAGGTGGAACCAGAGGGAGAACTCCATCCAGAACCTTAGTGCATATTGTAGTAGAAACAACTCATGCTTTGAACCAGAGAAACCGAGCAAGTTAAAGTGTAGTGGAAGCACTTTGGGCCCAATGAAGATACATGGGAGATGGTTGATCAGATGCAGGCTATGTATCCTTCCTTATTTGTTGGTTGAGCAATTGTGTTGGCACATGTGTTTTGGTATATGTACTTAGAGTTATGTTTATATATGCATTTATGTATTGAAATACTACAATTAGTTTTGTTATAATGCTCCAATAAATAGTATGGTGTTTGTGGTTTCAACAATTTGGTATGATGTAACTGCTGCATCAAATTGTGTTATAAAGCTCCATGGGCAACATGTTTTGTTGTTTATAAGCATCATTGAACACAGAGGACAGTGTTCCCTTAAGGGGGAGGGGTTTGTAACAAACCCTGGTTGATTTTCCATCTAAATAAAATAAGACCAAGGTCATGAGACACATATTCCAAGTTGAATGTTGCGAAAACCATTATAGTGGGAATCACTTGTGGTTATTTATGGCTATGGAAATTGGAAAAGGAATTGGTAAAGGAAAAGAGGCAATAACTCACATTTATTTATGAAAATAAAAGAAAATAGAAGAAAAGGAAGGTGAAGAGACACATATTTGCATGTAAGGGAAAATAGAGGAAAAATGAAGGAAAATGAAGAAAATAGAGACATCAATGATAAAAAGGCTTCAAAGAAGCAGTTCACAACTTTTGGCTGAGATTTTGTTGGTTTATTTTTTTTACAGTTTTAAGTTGAGCTCTCCTTTCATTCTCTCATTCTATCATACTCTTTCACACTTAGAGCATTCTCGGAACACTTTGGCATTCACTTGGATTTGGAGAAAGAATGAAAAGGAAAGCAGGGAGAGCAAAGAAAACAATTGGATCAACAACTACAACAAAATTTCTTTGCAGGTAATAGGTTGCATGTGTGATTTCCTTGCTGATTTTTGGATGTGTGGTATATGCATGTGATTCCTTAGTTATGTGTTGTCAATGACATGGATATTTGCCTAGATTGACATTGGTTTCAGCCTTGCCTTTCCATTTCCTAGAGAGCCATGGTGTTGTGGGATTTTCCACTTATTTTTATGATTGGTGCTTAGGTTCGTGATAACTATGGATTGGAACAAGTGCTCTAGAAGCACTGGAACAATTTGGGTTGAGTTACTTGTTCTTGGAGCTGTAGGTTAGGACAAACGCTCTAGAGCCCTTAGTGGGTTGAGTTACTAGTCTCTGGAACTATGGTCGGAACAAACGCTCTAGATCCCTTGGTGGGTTGAGTTACTAGTCCCTAGAAATGCTGTTGGAACAAACGCTCTGGAGCCTTGGAAGGTTGTGGGTTGAGTTACTAGTTCTTGAAGCCCTGACAGCTTGGGTAAAGACCGATATGGTTGATGATAGTGATTTCCAAACTGTAGAGGTGGAATCACTATGGTAGAGGGTTGAGGTGGTTTGGCCTCTGGAAGTCCTAGTTGGTTTTGTCTTGTTTTATTCAATGAGATCCCACATTCATGCTTGGAATATGGCATGGGGGTGATTGGATGAAAGAGAGATTTGGTTCAGGCCAGTCTATGGACGGGTGGTACGTGGAAGTCCCTGAATTGGTCGGAATTTTCATATGTTAATAAAAATTATTTTCCTATTGTGATCTATGATAACTTGCACTAGTTATGATGTTGATATTATGGGTGATTTTCCATGGTTTCTATGTTGGTTATGTGATGAAATCTATCTATGGATATTGACATGTTTTCATAAGTTATTGAATGGTTGATGAATGCATGGACTAACAATTGTTATTACAACTGGTTAGAAAGGGCTTAGAGCCGTCTTGGTGATTCTCAGATGAACACTATCAGTTTATGATCATATATGTAATCATGAATTGTAGCTTACATATTTTTCATATTTTTGGCGAAATGTCTATTTAGGATTAGGCAATACGGGTCAAGTTCATGATTCAAGTTTGAATGTTTGGCATTGTCATCATGTTAATTATGACTCTGGAAAGTTATAAGCAATTTTGGGCAATGGTATGGAGGCTAGCCTAAAAAAGTGGCTCAAATCTCATAGTTGCTTGCATTGACCCGGTGATTTTAGGTCATAATCACGTGGAATTAGGCTTTTGCATGAGGTTGGGCCTCATAACCACACTCTTTCATTGTGCGTGTGTTTGGGGTGCTAGGTTAGAGAAAAAAGGTTCCATCTCAGGGATTGATCACTTGGGGTGGTTATTCAACTCCTGAGTGATCTGTAGTACCTGTAGGATGTCAGTAAGTGTTCAATTGTAGCCCCACTTCCTTAACTGGAACTTGGACGTCGGATCATGTCATAGTGACACTCGTCTCATGTTTACTCTAGAAAGCTTGTGAATTTGGGTATATGTGGGAAGAGGCACTACAAAAAAATTCATCTATCAAACTTGGACAATCATCACCATGTAATTCAAAAGAAAAAGGGTGATCAGGACAATGTTTGTCCAAGGGTTCAACTTGGTTAATGGGTTCAATATTGACTATTTGATTATCAATATTTGGGGATGAATGATTGATAAAACAAGAAGAATCATCATATTGACCCAAAGAAGAGAGGAAGAATGAATCTTCATCAGAAAATTCTTTAGAATCAAGAACAGTGGTTGGATGAGATTTATGGATTTGATCTTCTGGTTTTTTGATATAAATAGGCTCAACACATGGAACATCAAAAGGAGGGGAATAAGGAACAAAAGGAACATTCGATTTCTCCTCAAGACATGGAAATTCTTCTTGAACAAGACCATGCAAAAGATATGATTAAAAATATTTTCTTGAAATCTTGACCAAGTCAGAATTTCTCATTCAAGAATTCCCAATCCACATCTTCATTCGATTCCATCCTAAGTTGATTAATTTCATTAAGAACATCTTGATACTCATATTTTTCAAAGACACAATAAAGCAAATTAACCAAATATTTGAAAAAAAGATAGAAGTAGCACGTAAATAATAACACCACTGCTTGGCACGATCATTCAATGTGAGTGTAAACAACCACGCAATAATATCTTCAAAATAAACTCCACTTTAAAAACAAAATTGAACAAATTCAATCACATAATCAAGTTTGGTTAATGTTTTACCCTTTCCATCAAACTTTAAATGTGACAAGCTAAAAAAAAATTTGCGGCAGTTAAAAGATCTAAAGCTTTTGAAAAACACCTCGAGATTATGATTTGGGATGAATCCTTTTTAGATAAGAGATTCAAACAAACGTTATGGGATTAGCATGTCATCTGGCCCTCCTTATAGTTCCAAGATGTTGATGGTGATGGATGTCGCTAACATACAAGAGGTATCCTCGATGTCAAGTCCCAACTAGACCTCACATCATTTAAAGTAGGAGCCCAATCCAGTTATATGGTCCAACCAACTACTGTAAGTGATTTTAGAGGCATTTCTTGGCTACAACGCATACACAAGAGATCATATGCACAACTTTGGGGCAGCGAGTATGTAATATTTGTGTAACACAGTGTAGAGTTTAAAGGGAGCTTCCACGAACAAGAGAGAAAACGAGCCTCTAATTAGGATATTAATAGTACTATCCTAAGAGAGACACACGAGGAAAGAGGAAAGACTTGTTGATTAACCTGCAAATTATTTCACATGATAAACAGCAATCATGAAAGAATAAACAATGCCCATTCAATAATATCCATAGCTAAAGAAACATATTAGTTCATTATCTTTAGTATCTATTACATTAAAAAATACCACAAACATATAAAGAATAGTCTTACTACATTTACAATACATGCATGAAAGAGTATTGGCTCGAAGAGATTTTCATGATTAATGAAATATTATAAGTACATTGTTACATTTATGGAACATGAAGATACAACTTTCTTCTCCAAAGAATTATTTTCTCTCCTATGCACCACTAGAGAAACCAAGACCAAAACTCCAAAATTCCAAGCCCTTTGCTTGAGTTATGGGTAACTATTTATAACAAATAACAATGACTCTTGAGTTTCCACATGACTCTTCAACTTCTATGACCTATGGGCTTCCATATAACCTTTCACATTCTACATATAACTCTTTGCATCCCAGATGTATCTCTTCACATTCCACATGTCCCTTGGACTTCTTTGCATTGGACTCATTATTTACAAAAGATAAACTACATACAAGACAGTGGCTATACAAAACAAAACCTAATAAACCAAAATGTCCTCATATGGGAGAAAGAGACAAATCAGTATATGCGACATGGAGTTAATTTGTGATGTATGAGTGCCATGCTCTAAACTCGGTTGTGATGACTTTGACTCGGATCGATAGGTCTACAACATATCACATCTTGACCTCCAATGCCTCTGACAATATGGATTTTGAGCTGGATTGCACATTATTCCACAACCAAGATAACTTCATATGAACTTTGATTGGTGTGATTGCATACTGTAAAATAATGTTCTTAGTAACCTCCAAGCCTTCTTGACCTATTTCTTCCTCGACTTTCTCAATGAATTTATTGATCTCCCACATGATGAAATCCTTACCTCTTATCTCTCCAATTGCATCCACAAAAGGCATTCCATGTTTTTATAGCAGGGACTCCAAGTCGCCATGCAGTCTACTATAAGAATCTATGGTGTTGGTTTCTTTCTCACCAAGAGGGGTGTAGTTCTGAATATGGAGTATTAGTTATACACTTTCCATCTCGAAAATAATTATGTCCTTCTTGACCAAACATTCTAGAACAATTGGGTATTTGAGACCCCACTCCTGTATCAAGTATACCACTCTATTTGCAACCTTTATGAGCTTCAATAACTCTTGATATTTCTTCTTTATATCAACCATGGGTGACGCTACCTTGTGCAAGAGAATTATCTCATTATACAACTATTTCACAGTGTCTTCCATCAACCTCAACTCCTTAAGGATGGCCGACTAGAATTCCACTGTATTGAGACTGTTAGAAGACAACGATTGATTCTTTGTAGTTAGTTGATCTACTTATCACTTCACTACATCTAACACTTTTCTCAACCTTACATTCTCACTCATAATATATTCTGAGTTATCTTGCACTACCATAGTGAAAGAAACATTGGCGGCCATGACTGCTCGGGGATTTCTCCTAGTATTAGTTGCTATGACCATTTTTGTGGATATGGAGACTAGATGTTCAAGATCATTTGGGAAGTACCTTCTACTTTCTTGCACAATTATCTTCTTCAATTGGTTGAAGGTAATATTGCATACGTCCATGACCCTATCATTTAGTGGATGGAAAATTCCCATTTCGGTGAATGGGAGATGATAACCAGTAAGAGGAGGCTCTGATGGAGTACCTGGTTCATTTGCAATGGGCTCAATAACATCCTCTTCTTCCAATTCTGATTCTATTTCCTCAGTCATTTTTCTTCCTCCATTATCTATGTGGATTCTTCCTCCTGTAACCGCTTTTTTGGTTCTTCTTCTATGTTCTTTCTTTCCTCTTCTACTTTCCTTCTTTCCTCCTCTACTTCCTGCTTCTGTCTAAGGAGATCATCTTGCTTCTTCTTCTCTTATTCTTATTTCTATAAGTGCTCATTCTCTCTCCTATGCTCATCTTCTTTTTGCTTCTTTGCCTCTAATCTTCTTTTCTCCTCCTCCATTTTCCATTTCTATTGTTCTACTTCAATAGCACCCTTTCTCATGGGATTAACTTTAAAATTTCTGCTGGTTTCTGCCACTGGATGATGTTTAATCCTCTTCCAAGGTGCTGCAGTTTCCACTTGAGCAGTTTCTATTTGTTGTACCTCCTTCATTTGTACTTCTTGAAGCTGTCAAACCTAGGAGGGACCTACCTCATGTTCTGGGCGATCCTTTCTTAGTGCATTGTACCAATTATTAATATTTTGATCCTCTGAAATAGTCATTGGTACATATGCCCACATGTATTGTATCTTGTCACAATGTTGCATGCACAACTTTCTAGGATCATATTTGTGAAAACTCCTACTTCCAAAATGGAGGTGCTTCATCTCTTCAATTTCAAGTTTGGTCGCCTTAAGTCTCTTTATCTGATAGAGTCCAATCCGCAAAGGGAGAGTGGGCCAGGGATCATTTTTCCTCTTGTGGAGTTATGCAAACAACCCATTGTTTAGATGATAGTCTACTTCTTGTAGGACCACCTTGTTGGTCAAATATCTTGGCATAAAATGAGGTGTTGTCTGGCACCCGAAGCATCTAATGTATGTGTCATGTGTTGAGGCAAACCAATCCGCAATGTTATACAGTGCCTCCTTAACCTGGTCAGTCATACAAGGGGGATCAATCTCAACAATCATTACATAAAGAAGGGAAAATAATTGCTCTGCTAGATGATCATAAAATCCTTAGAAACTGGTCTTTAAAAGTATTCTTCAATGCCAATAGACTGGTAAATTTTCTCATGGGTTCCATTTCCCTTTCATCCCAATGAATGCATACTAAGTGCAAATCCCATCTAGGTATAAAGTGCAAGCACAACCTTGTACAATTTTTTACTGCTCTACTTGACACAAAACACCACAACAACACTTCTTTGAATCACATCTAAGAAAATATTTATTGAAGGCACAAAGATATGTACTATTGGGCATGGAATTTGAGAGATATGATTCCTCTAACCAATCTACAATATGTTCATAAAAATAACCAGATTGAAAATATTGTGAAAACAAGTTAACAATAGACATATATACATCATACGCAAGATCGATATAACACGGTGACTCACATGCATATTGGAAATAATCTGTGTTGATGTGTGGGTGAATATTTTCAATGGATGAAGAAAGGGGGGAATTAGATCACAAGATTCAACAATCATTAAGATGACTCTTTTTTTCAGATTCCCAAATCAAAAATTTGCATGAGGAATGATATGTTAGTTGGAGCTTAGGTGTTTGATCAAAATTTCGATCAGTGGTTCGTTTGAACAACACTTATTGATGTACTCATCACAAGCCAAACAAGAATTGGTCTATTCACAAAATTCATGGAATTCTTTCTTTTCATCTAATATATATTTAATACTGCAACAAAAATCATCAATGATTAATATTTCATCTTCTTGAAAGCCTTGATTTCCTTGTGTCAATTTGAAATCAAATTCACTACACAAATCTTGACACGAGGCGTGATATATTGGAGTAGATATTTCTGAAATAAATTCTTCAATGATCAGTTCAGAATTCATTTGAAAATTCCACAAATCAAAATCTTCCTGCAAAAACAAAAATTCATCCATCAAACTTGGACAATCATCACCATGTAATTCAAAAGAAAAAGGGTGATTAGGAAAATGTTTGTCCAAGGACTTGACTTGATTAATGGGTTCAATATTTACAAGTTGGTTATCAAGATCTAGGGATGCATGACTGATAAAACAAGAAGAATCATCAACTTGACCCAAAGAAGAGAGGAAGAATGATTCTTCATCAGCAAATTATTCATAATCAAGAACAATTCCTGGATGAGATTTATGTATTTGATCTTTCAATTTTATAATCTGAATAGGATCAACACATGGAACATCAAAAGGAGGGGGATAATGAACAAAAGGAACATTAAATTCCTCCTTGGGGCATGGAAATTACTCTTGAATAGGTTCACGCGAAGGATATGATTCTTAAGATTTTTTTTAAATCCTAACCAAGGATCGAAAATTATCATCCAAGAATTTCCAATCCACATTTTCATCCAGAAACTCATAACTAAGGTGAAGGAACCTATCATAAAAACAAGAGATTCATTCTATTCCATCCTAAGCTAATTGATTTCATTAAGAACATATTAATAGTCATATTTTTCAAAGACACATCGAAACACATTAACCAATTTCTTCAAAGAAAAGATAGAAGAAATATGTAAAGAATAAAACCACTGCTTGGCACAACCATCCAATGTAAGGGTAAATAACCTCGAGAGAATATCTTCAAAATAAGCTCCACTTTAAAAAAAATATTGAATAAATTCAATAACATAATAAAGTATGGTTGTTGTACCCTTTCCATCGAACTTTAAATGTGACAAGTTAAATAAAAAATCCACAGTGATCGAAAGATATAAAGCTTTTGAAAAACACCTCGGGATTATGATTTGGGATGAAGCCATTTTAGATAAGAGATTCAAATAGACTTTCTGGGCTCACCCTATCATCTGGCCTTCCTTCTAGCACCTGGATGTTGATAGTGTTGGATGTCGCTATCATACAGGGTATTCCCTGATGTAAAGTCCCAACTAAACCTCACACCAATTGGAGTAGGAGCGCCATCTAGTTATATGGTCCGACCACCAATTGTAAGTGATTTTAGAGGTGTGTCTTGTCCACAACACATACACAAGAGATCATAAGCACAACTTTGGGGTGGAAAGTATGTAAGCTTTGTGTAACACCCAGTGTAGATTGTAAAAGGAGTTTGCACAAACAAGAGAGGAAACGAGCCTCTAATTAGGAGAGTAATAATATTCTCCTAAGAGAGACACACAAGCAAAGAGGAAATACTTTTTGATTAACCTGCAAATTAAACAATGTAAACTTTGAAACGGGAACTATAAACTCAAAACGGGAACTATAAACTCAAAACGGGAACTCTGGCCAAAAAACCCCAAAAAAACATCAAAAACAGTGCTAAAAACAAAAAGTGTGTATACTGAAACGATGTTTTTTTTTTTTTAGGTGTCAATTTTGAACGTGTTTTAAAAATGGCGGTGACTACGAAATTTACTACGAAATTTTCGTGCAAAATATAGCTTCAAAACGAAAGTGATGATACTGGAATAACGTTTTTTTTTAGGGTCAATTTTCAAACTTTTTAAAAAATGCTAATAAAACCAATTTTTTATGTCTCAAACAAAGTTAATTTTTAAGGAAAAAACACATTAATGTTTCTGGTAGAATATCATTTTTCTTTCCTAAGTATAAATTTAACATGTTTTCAACCACACCATGCTAGATACAAAAGAAATTGAAATTTTTTCAACTATAAAATTAAAAAACCATGACATTATGAACAAATTATATCACTGAATGAAATCAAAAGTCTTTATTTGTATACTGAATAAAACAGACATTATATCTCTAATTTGATATTGCATTGTAGATATTTAAACAATAAAATTTATCATACTTAAGACATAATCCAACAACATAAAAATGCTTCATAACTTCTCATTTAACAACATATGGAAAACATTAATTTTATTTGAAGATATGATGCATACATCAGTTATATAATCTGTCTTAAACAATTATTCAAAATCACTCATATTTTCTTGCACACCATCACAATTCACATCTTCAGATGAGTGACTGGATGCTGATGAAGATGTTCCATATTCTTCTCTTTCATCAACTAGTGCCCCATCTGAGTCCACATGCATGCCCAACATTCCAGGTTTCAAAAATCTTCTAGATCTACGACTGGTTTCAGCAGACTCCCATGTCAACACTATTCCTTCTGGTAACAACCTTTTCAGAATCTCTGTCGTCTTGAAGCGAAGAGTTCCTCTCTTTGTTAAATTGAAGTCATAAACAAGTATGTCAACATCCTCCAATTGTAATATGTCTGTGCGGCGGCGATTTATATTTGTACCCTTTCTTTTTCCTTTTCCACCATTTTTTTTGTCAACTACCATCTCTGGCTTATACACACCATTGAATGGGTGTGTAATTGTGGCATACCAATGTACTTCAACACTTGTAACATCCTCATTTTCTGTAAAGACCTTTATAACTTTAGCAACCCAAAATGGATAGCCTTTGGGATCTCCATCTGCTAGCACTGCAATCATGCAACCCTCCTTAATATCATGTACTGAACCCCTATAAAGGTCTTCCATGGCTTCACGTTGTGCACGAGATCTTCTGGAACCAATATACATCTCTCTTTCCATTGCCTGTGAAGAGTTAATAATACCTTGAGTTTGTTGTTGTTCAACAATGTTTACTTCCTCTTGTTCATTCGACACATTTTGTGGCCAAATAAATGGATTTTTCAAAGGTATATCTTCATTGGTTGTTGTTGAAATGATATCACTTTGATTATTGAAAAATGACTCCCACCAAACTGAATCAGCAATGTCAAAGTACTCATATGTATATCTAATACATTTTTTAATTTCTTCTAGGCAATCAGAATAATTTATATGTCTATTCTATCTGCGTGCATTCTGAACTTCACCAACTGATTGTAATAACAATATTTTTGATGCAAATATTGGACGATCTGGAATGAACTTCAAAAATTGCAAACCTAATGACGGTGCCCATTCTGTAGTAGTTGAAAACTTCTTGCCCCATATTAGTGTTTTCCCATCAATTTTTTTTATACGAAATTGATGTTGGAAGCTAATATCATTAAGTTGTTCAATGCATTTCCCCTCACCATATGATCCTAGAATAAACCTTCGCATGTCAACAGTTTCTTCCAACACTTCAAAAGCAGGCTCTGGCATGTATGATTTCTTAATACATTCAATTAGTGATGGCAAGCTCCCAACTTCCTTCCTCCTCAATGTGACTGAAAAACGACTGAACATCTGATCAATATGGTCATGAGTGTGCCCAACAAGAAGGAAACCAACCTTTACCTTTTGAAAAATTCTCAATTCAACAAGCATGTTCAAATACCCAAAAACAACCTGATTTTTGTTTTCACGGCAAGTGTTGTCCAATTGTAGATACAAAACTTCAGGAAGATTACCAGACCAATGAGAAATCACATCATGAATTATGGTTATGGTCAGATTTGCATCATTATGAATATTTGGAGCTGTGAAGTACACCCTTGGCAACATTTTCCCATTGAAGACCATACAACCGACCAAGTGAAACTGAATAAAATTTTCCTCTTATAGATTTTTGGGTGTGCGAACAAAATGTGGTAAAAGTGTTTTCTTTTGGTCCATAGCATCAATTATCAAACCCAAATATTTATTTGGATTATCATAACACTTCTTTCGATGCTTGTACAACTTCTTCCTTTCGTTTGTTTGTTGTTCGCGATGCTCCTGAAGTTCTTTGACAATTAAATCTACACAACATAAAAGAAATTCATTAAGAAATATGTTTTCATAGTTGATGACTATACAATTTTAAAAGTAAAAGTTATGAACACTTACCTCTTTCTGAGCCTTCACATTTGTCCCTTTTTGATTTAAGAGAAGCACATGTACTGCAAATCCCCATCCTTGTCTTCTTAGGAATACGAACATTATTGAATTCTTTCTTCCATATCTTCACAAAATATTGATATGTAATAAATTGGCCCTGTCCCTCAGCACTTTCTGCATATTCTTTGTATAAGTTGTAGATTTCTCATCTTGAAAAATTATCTGGAATATGTATTGTCTCTCTGTTTGGCATACACTCTCCATGCTTTGAAAAGAAATCTTTCATCCATGACATTGCAGTATTTGATAATGGCCCAAACTGTCTTTTATAACGTACTTCTAAATAAAATGTGGGATCCTTTTCCAAATTTTCTTGAATTCTCGAGAGACGAAAATTCCCAATTGAATGAAACATTTTGAAAGCTTTTCTACACAATAATAAATTCCTAATATGATAATCATAACCTGACAATGTAGATTGCATGCAGCCAACTAAATATGAGTTTTGCATGCTTTTATTCATTGACAAATATCTCTTCCTGCTTTCTAATGCAAATGTGAAATCCATACGTTTCAAGCAATTTTTTTGGCAACATTCACTTGAAATGAGAGCGCTGATAGAAATTCTTCTCGTCAGATATTCTGCTCTACCCCTTGTATAACTAGAATAGTTTGCATTGATACGAAAAGGTCCGCTCCTACTCCTCGATACAATATTTCTTGGCAACATCTCCATCATTGGATCATCACTGCTGCTCTCATCCTGTTCTTCATCACTGCTGCTCTCATAGTCCTTAGAATCAGGACTAAGAGGACATTGTGATACTCCAATCTTTTGAAAATCATCATCCCGCGCTTCATCACTGCTGCTCTCATAGTCCTTAGAATCAGGACTAAGAGGACATTGTGATACTCCAATCTTTTGAAAATCATCATCCCGCGCTTCATCACTGCTGCTCTCATAGTCCTTAGAATCAGGACTAAGAGGACATTGTGATACTCCAATCTTTTGAAAATCATCATCCCGCGCTTCATCACTGCTGCTCTCATAGTCCTTAGAATCAGGACTAAGAGGACATTGTGATACTCCAATCTTTTGAAAATCATCATCCCGCGCTTCATCACCGCTGCTCTCATAGTCCTTAGAATTAGGACTAACTGGACACTTTGACACTCCATTCTTTTGAAATTCATTATCACACTCATCATCACTGCTGCTCTCATAGTCCTTAGAATTAGGACTAAGTGGACACTTTGACACTCCATTTTTTTGAAATTCATTATCACACTTTTCATCACTACTGCTCTCATAGTCCTTAGAATTAGGACTAAGTGGACACCGTGACACTCCATTATTTTGAAATTTGCCATCATGCACGTCAAAACTGCTGCTCTCATAGTCTTCAGAATTAGGACTGAGTGGACACCGTGACCCTCCATTCTTTTGAACTTCACCATCACACTCTTCAAAACTGCTACTCTCATAGTCCTTAGAATTAGGACTAAGTGGACATCGTGACACTCCATTCTTTTGAACTTCACCATCATGCTCTTCATCACCGCTGCTTTCATAGTCCTTAGAATTTGGACTAAGTGGAATCTGTGACTCTTTATTAATTTGAAATTCTCCATTCCCTCTTTCATCAGTGCTGCTCTCGTAGTCTTTAGAATCGGGACTAAGTGGAAGAATTGACTTTCTATTCATAGTGGAAGAATTCCCGCTATATTCATCAATATGAATAGAGTTGTTACGCGATGAAGATGTTGATGGTGTATAAATCGAAACTTCACCATCAGAACAATCCATCCCTTTCAAATAGAAGATGTTGAATGATACAAATGGAGTCTCCTAAGAATATTATATAGCTTAAAGAATGAAATATTCCCTCCAAAATTATTCCCTCCAAAAAATTTCGCGAAAATATTTCCCTCCAAAAGTTTGTTAGATTTATTTACCTTTATTATTTTATTCTACAATTCATTGAAAAACATAAACTAAATTTTTTTATGAAATCAATCACTTAAATTCAAATTGTAAACTACAACTTCTATATTAATTATTCTAATAGTTAAAGTATATAATATTTACTAAACAAATAATTTTTTTTTTTTAATTTTTATAATATATTCTAAAACAAATTAATCCCACATTCAATCCATTGTAAAATAACTCTACAATATTCGCTCTATAATAATTTAAAACAAATTATCCCACATTAATCGTACAGAAAAACATCTTTGTAATTTCACTTATATATTAAATTTCGTTATCACTATTACTTACCTCACATCCAGGTTTTCTGAAGTTCGTTGAAAGACTTGTGAATTTGTGGAGCAGCTATATTGCTATCAACAACATATTCAACGAAGAATTATCTCAATTGAAAGGTAAGTTCAATTTTTTTTCAAAATTTTCATATTAAATTAATTTAACGAAGAAGATTTTTTTTTTAAATTAATAATTTTTCCAAGCCAAAATAACAATTATGTCAATCGTGAGCATGGTGGGCCCAATCAAACTCAATCACCCAATAACCGTGGGTAGGTCGTCGTCGTGCCCCCTTCCCCCAACCCATTACCGATCTTTCCCATTCACCCATGCCCTCTTCCCCCTTCTACCCTACCCATGCGCCAGCCCTTGCCACCCCCAACTCACCCACCCATGCACCCTTTCCCCAACTCTTCCTTCCCTACTCCACAACTCTCCTCCCCATAAGCCCACCCCCTAACTCCCATTCCCCTCCAATCTCAACTCCTCCCCCCCTTCGTTAACACCGGCCCCATGGGCCCTGTTAGCGCTTGAAATTTCACCTCAGGCTGAGAAAGGTAAACCTCAAGGCAACATCAAACCACTTCGCCTCGTAGCTAGCCCTACGGGGCGGGAGAGGGCTCTCTCCGGTCTATCTCGGTGAAATATTCAATGGATGAGATGACCAATAGGGTAACACTGATTTTAGGCTAGTAAACTGATCAAAAAGGTTGATTTGGGGTTTTTAGGGTTTTTGGTGGAAAATTGGGGAAATGGCAATTTTAGGTGCGGGGATTGGACACAGTTTTCGCAGGGGGTTCTTTGGGGCGAGGTAGGAAACAGTATTGATGCCTTTAATAGAGATGGATGGTTGAGAATGACCGGTGAGGAGTTAAAGAGAGCAAGCAATAACCTTGAATTCCCTTTAAACAGTCGAAAACATTGATATTAAGCAAACTTAAAAGCAGAGCATGACAGTCATGAGTTCTACTTTAACACTTCATTTGCCTAATGTGCAGAAGGAAAGGTAAGGAAATGATTCACATAACACACCTACAAGTACAAAGAGAAACACACCATCAATAAATGTGACCACAAGAATCCCAAAAAGGACTGCAAAACCCTGGTCTTCCTTAGCCAAAAATTGCAGAGATACAGTGAATAATACAATATGAGCTTCTCCCTCAAGAGTCCAACCATGAAAATGAGCAAGAAAGTACATAATATAGATGATCTAACCTCTTTCCCTGCCTCCATGGGTCGAGCTCACTATCCTAGGAGCTGTTTCAACCACTTCTAAACTAAGCACTACAAACTAGGCAGTCAAAACAACTTGCCTCTATAAGCTAGGAAACAATTCATTCATTTAATTTTCATCTTTTTCATGAATGAATCTTCTAGAAGAGGTACATAAGAGTAAAAGTGTCATAAAAGTACAATAATTACATCAAAGAGCCTAATAATCCACCCCAAAAAGTCAAACAGGGTCAAACTGCGTTTTTCTGAGCTGTACACTGAAATTTGGAAAAGTTTGCCTGACGGGTCGCGCGCCTCTGCCTCACGGGTCGCGCACCTTTGGGACCACATTTTGGGCACTTCCAGGTGTCCAAATTGAGCAAGAGTAGGCTTGTTGGAAAGTTCTGTGAGTCTACTTTCCAACCCAACTGGAATTTCTGAATTTGGTGGTCATTTACCCCTCCAAAATTGCAATCTCCCAAGACTGCTTTCTGCAACTCAAAAATGTGGCAGAAAGTCCATTTTTGCTTGTTTTTTGACTTTCTGGAGGCCCAAAACTTCATAAAATCTCAAGTCCATTGATGAGAATATGTAACTTCTCATGAAAAGTCTGGTAATGCTGAGTTTTTGCAAAATGAAGTTGCCGGGATGAAGGGTCGCGCGGGGGGTGAGACCCGTTAATGGACAAAAACCTGTAAATTGCCTGAAAAATCAAAATTGACTCAAAATTTTCAAAATTTCTTGGGATTTGTGCTGTGGCTGGGCTATTTAGTGCCTTGGTCCTTCAGTGAAGCCTCAGCCAAGATATGGAGGGGATCGGGCCTCTTTCTCCTTTTTTGTGCCTTGGCCAACCGCCTTTGGAACATTTTCATCTTTGCCTTGCACACATGCATTCTTGCCCAATAATGGTTCTTCATGTTCCTCAGCAATTTCTTCTCTTGGTTGGCCTTAGCCAACAGCCTCTCCAAGTGTGCATTTACCCGGATGAGCATGGACTCTCGGTCAGCGGGCAATAGATCACCGGGTCTTCTCCGGTTCAAAATGCGGTCACTACGAATCCTCCACAGCTCATCAAGTGCTTTCTCATCCTCCAACTGTTTGTTGCGCTACTCGAGGTATGTGATGGTCCATTGTGCCCCCTCTAATCTCCTCTGCAAGGCATCATTTTCAGCTCTGAGGTGTTGAAGGATCTCCTTTGCCTCTCGGCTAGGAGAACTGACATCAAGATCAATAAGCTCTATATCCGGAACACCTGATGGTCCATCATCAATCTTGGGCTGTTTGCCCCTCCCTAGTACCTGTGCTGCTGAAGAAAGCGAGGCCCCTTCCACCTGATGTGGAGATAACACTCGTTGAGCCGATGAAGAAGGCGAGACCCCTTCCACCTGGTGTGGAGATAATACTCGCCTGGCTGCTGCAAATAAGGCCCTCTGGCCTCTCTAATAAGTAACCAAAGGTGAGGAGCTGACATGTCTAGTGACAGGGATGTCATGCTGCTGTGATGGTCCTCCCTCCTTGTGAATAACCTCAGGATGTGGCGGTGGTGGTACTGTGAAAAACTCACGAGAGATAAACTCCTCCCATGGGATGTCCTGCTGTTTTGACTGTTTGAGATGCTGTTTCAAGGGGACAAATAACACAAGGGAGAAGTCAGGGAGGGTGACTTTTGAGGGGACTTAGGGAAAATATATGTAAGAGGGAATTTAGGGAAGAAATTGATGATGATGATGGTGGTGGTTAACGTCCACTGAGACCAAATTGGTCTATCAGACCTACAATTTTCTTAGTTTTTAATTATCTGGCTCCTCGTCTTTCTTGGCGAGATTGGTGTTGTAGCTTTCTTTTTCTTTTCTACGGTCTTCCAACTTCCTTTATCTTGTATCTCCTTCATCTCTTCTGGTTCCTGGGACAACATCACATAATCATAATATGCAAGGGTTTTATGGGAAGTAGGGTTTAGGGTTATGTTATTGATTTTTAGGGGTAGGGGTAGGGTTTTAGGGCTTTTAGTATTTTTGGTAGGGAGATTGGGTAAAAATGATAAGGGAGGTGGTAATGGGATGTGGGGAAAAAGTGGGGATGAAAAGGATGACCTTGAGCACAGCAAAACAAAACCCTAGCTTTACTTGCACTTTGACCTTTTTAAGCACAATACACATGAATTTCCCATTTCATCTTGATGGCATTTGACACATCTTCCATGCTCATTTTTCTTTACCAAGAAAAATCACCATGATTTAGAGGCCTACCTGAAGAAATTTAGGAGAAAGAAGTTGATTTGTGGCTCACTGGAAAATTTCTGTGGAGAAATCCCCAACGGGTCGCACGCCCTCAACGGGTCGCGCCAGTGTAATTTTTGCATTGGCAAATGTGTCCTGATGGGTCGCGCGCTTTTGCAGGAGGCTTTTGGAGGCCTTCCCAGTGTTAGAATCGGGTGCAAGATAGCTTGTTGGAAAGGGCTTTGAGTCTACTTTCCAACCCAACTAGAATTTTTCAGTTTGGAGTTTATTTTCCCTGTAAAAAATCAAATCTCCCAAGACTGGTCAAAAAGTGCCAAATGAGGCTGCCTCAAGGAAGAGTGCTCTTGCAGTCAACTTTTGAATGCCTTCCGCAACCCCAAATTTAGCTCATGATAGCTCATTGGAAAGATATTTGTGTCTAGTTATCATTTTACCCATCACGAAAATCATTTTTCCAACCAATCTAGGAGAAAACGTGATTTTCCCAAGGTCACTCCAGAGGTGTCTTTGATTCTCCTGAGGCAACGGTATTCTTGACATTTATCTCAAACCATGACACCTGTGAAAAAAGTGAAAGAGGGTTTTCTACCTTGGCATGTTTTGGATAGAACCCTCTCTCAGTTTCCCAAAATTCATCTTTTATTTCTCTAAAACATCTTTTGAGTGAAACTTATCCCGATGTGTGGAACAGGGGATTTTTCCGAAATGAAGCAGAATGAAGGGGATAAGAGGCTTCTAAATTCTTGGGGAAATTTTTGGAAGTAGGGAGGGATGTTAGGAATCAGGGGAAAGTGGAATCTCAGAGATTGAGTGAGGGGAAGGGGTCCAAAAGGGCAAAACACAGGCCCAACCTAGAAAATTGCCAGGTTGTAGCTAGAAACTAGGGTTTGTGCAAAAATGAGGAATTTGGGGGATCTCAGTGATGGAAAGTGTTTGATAAGGTACTTTAAGGATAGGGGAAGGTGTATGAACATCAAGATACAAGTTTCGCTAAGGATTTGACTGTCCAAGAGATATTGCCATCAAAACCCTAGGAGAAGGAAATGACCTTGCCTAGGTGCCACTGAAGCATGAACAAGATGTAAAATGACTCATTAGACACTGACATGATAATGAAAACCCTATGAATGATGATAGACTCAGCTGAATAGTGACATAGATTGGCATTTGGGAAACTTTTAGAAGGAGTGAAAGCAAACCCTAGACCTAATGCCTAGTGACCAAATTTTGCTTGAAGACTCACTGAAATGACAAAATTTGACTTGGAAACTCTGAGACCACTTTGTAAGAGCATATTTGATCACTGGAGGAAGGCTGGAAATACTGACACTAACATTGGCTCCAATGGGGATGGTAGCTCTTTGGAGGTGCCAAGAACCACAGATCTCTGTAAGAGCTGACCAGTGCCTTATCTATTGGGCAATGGAGTCAAAAACTCAAACTACAATGCATGATTGAAAACCGACACAAACTATCTTAACAAAAAGACTGAAAATTGACTCACAAAGGACTCATGACTCAACTAAAATCTGACTCGATATTTAAACACAATCGACCAACTGAAAATGATGCTCAAAAGGGAGCTTATTCATCAAAACCTACTCTAACAGTTTCATTCATCACCTGATCAAGTGAAATGAAACAACCAATGCAACCAAGTAAGTATTTTGTCTGCTGGTTGAATTCTCCACAAGTTCTCGCTTATGAATAACAAGAGAGAACTACTGAAAGGAAACTCCCATGACAACTTAGAAACAGATCTGTTGAATGATATGGCTTCTCTATCCACCTCCAAAAACACTGCATAAGGATCTTGAAGTTCATGCACACTGGAACTTAGCTCATCCAATGGATTACTTCTCGTTTCCTCATACCATGAATGCAAATTGTGATCTGAGCCTTGTGACGAGACCTCTGCTGAAAATGACAAAGAAATCGGCTGCCGGATCAAATTTGTATCAATACACGTTTCAAGCTCACCTGTAATCAATGGAAATAGACTTTGACTGCAAACCTCATCCAAAACATCAGCTATTGGATCATGAAAAACTTGAAAAGACTGTTGTAATCCCATTTCTATTGGTTCCATTGTGATTACATGATTGCCTACATGCTGCTCATTCTTCACTGAAGATGGACTATGCAAATTTCCCTTCAAATACTGAAATGATTCAAAACAGAATGGTAGGGAACCTTCTTGTATCATTTGATCAAATATGTCAGCTTCCATGCTTTCATCTGCAACTTGACAACCAATGGCATTTGGGGGCTGCAAATCTGAATATGAGAAGTCTGGAACAAGGTTTTTATTGCCTTCAAGATGGTCTAGATCAAGACTTGTTGACAGCTGATTTCTAAGTTCATGGAAGTTGTCTCTAATGAACTGACATGAATCAAAACAAAAAGGCAAAGATCCTTCACTTACTTCAAACTTTGCTGCACTTTCCTCGTCAATGTCATAGCTGATATGTGATGGTTGAACATTGTATTCAAGCTGCTGAAAATGAACTTTTTCCTCCCACAAACTAGCTGCTGATTTGTCTGCAAGATTAGCTTCTGTTTGGAGAACATAATCATCATCATACTGATCATACTGAGGAAAATCATCGGTATAAAACATATCATCAAGCATGCAGGTCATATCAACAGTGCTTTCTTCGCCAATGTGATCTACAAAACAATCATTATCAGATCTATGACAACTAGGATCAGAAACAAAATGTTTTGGATCAGCCATTTGTTCTTCTTCAATCAGCGAGCCATGAGCTTGAGCATCATAATCATTTCTTGTGGTGACCTTGTCCATCATCTTTTCCACTGCACTTACCAAAATGTCAAGCTTCACCTCTAAAGATGTTGATTTTTCCGGATCTATGTTTTTCATCTCTTCTTCTTTCAACCTTGCCCTTCGGATCAGCAAATGAGCCTCTACATTTACTGCACTGTTTTGCATCTCGTGAAGTGTTGCAATATCCCTTTCTCTCAGCTGAAACTCCATCTCCGGATCAAAGGCACCTGGATAGTGCAAAAGAGCAGATCTAGGAGAAGGTCTAATATCAAATGGCATCGAATAATAAACTTGGTTAAATCTGGCTGAAAACTGTTGTACTGTCTCCCCTGGCAATTTTTTCAGCTGGTTATACTCTTCTACAATCAAGAAAAAGTTCTGCCCGATCATCCACCTGTCGAGAAAAACTTTGACAAACTACTGAAAATCTGAGATGCTCGCATTAGGAAGGGTTTTGAACCAACTCTTCACTTTGGCTTGCAAAGAAAGAGAAAAAAGCCTAATACTGACATCTTCTTCATCAACTTCAAAAAGATCTAGAAAATTCTCAAAATTCTGCACATGTTGCTCAGCATTGACATTCTTGCTTTCACTATCGAACATCGGCAAGTATAGATCATAGTTTTTGGGGAAAGCATGGAGAACAGAAGGTAAAACAAGAGGTTTATACCGATCTGGAATTTTACAAGGTGTAGGGGTATGTACAGAAGGTATAGGATCAGTCTTGGTCTCTTGAGGCTCATCAATTTGAAGATGGTCATCACAAGATTTGGAAAAAGGATCCTGATCAAGCTCAAAGGTATGCAAATCTTTGGTATTCACAATCTTCAAAGGGAAAGAATCAACTGCAGGCCGAGGACCTTTTATCAAGCATAGTATACTTTGCAAAGCCTTCTTGACATTCTTGGGAAAAGAGAAGAAATAATTTATGACAAAGAACAAAATGTCTTGGATGAAATTCCAACTTGAATACCTGGTCTGTCCATGTTGTCCTTTCATGTTTTTGCTGGTCGGGATCATCCTCCAGTGGAGTCTTTGCATCTGATCTCGAAAATGATTTAGAGTCGCCAAGTGAATGATTTCAGCCTTGCCAGTGTCTGATCGTTGTCCACCATCAACAATCAGATCTGAACTTGATACATGTACTAGGGTGAAATGCAAATGAAGTGTTGTATTCACAAGCTCACGAAGATTGACTGAAGCAGCGTTTATCTACTAACGCTGATGTAAAACAAGAGCGTTTTCGAAGGCTACCTGGCGTAACTTCAAACTCCGTCTAAGACTTATGAAACACACACATCAATCAACAGACAAGTTTTCTCTCCCCAGTATGGTCGCCAGTATGTTAGCGCTTGAAATTTCACCTCAGGCTAGGTAAACCTCAAGGCAACATCAAACCACTTCGCCTCGTAGCTAGCCCTACGGGGCGGGAGAGGGCTCTCTCCGGTCTATCTCGGTGAAATCTTCAATGGATGAGATGAACAATAGGGTAACACTGATTTTAGTCTAGTAAACTGATCAAAAAGGTTGATTTGGGGTTTTTAGGGTTTTTGGTGGAAAATTGGGGAAATGGCAATTTTAGGTGCGGGGATTGGACACAGTTTTCGCAGGGGGTTCTTTGGGGCGAGGTAGGAAACAGTATTGATGCCTTTAATAGAGATGGATGGTTGAGAATGACCGGTGAGGAGTTAAAGAGAGCAAGCAATAACCTTGAATTCCCTTTAAACAGTCGAAAACATTGATATTAAGCAAACTTAAAAGCAGAGCATGACAGTCATGAGTTCTACATTAACAGTTCATTTGCCTAATGTGCAGAAGGAAAAGTAAGGAAATGATTCACATAACACACTTACAAGTACAAAGAGAAACACACCATCAATACATGTGACCACAAGAATCCCAAAAAGGACTGCAAAACCCTGGTCTTCCTTAGCCAAAAATTGCAGAGATACAGTGAATAATACAATAAGAGCTTCTCCCTCAAGAGTCCAACCATGAAAATGAGCAAGAAAGTACATAATATAGATGATCTAACCTCTTTCTCTGCCTCCATGGGTCGAGCTCACTATCCTAGGAGTTGTTTCAACCACTTCTAAACTAAGCACTACAAACTAGGCAGTCAAAACAACTTGCCTCTATAAGCTAGGAAACCAATTCATTCATTTAATTTTCACCTTTTTCATGAATGAATCTTCTAGAAGAGGTACATAAGAGTAAAAGTGTCATAAAAGTACAATAATTACATCAAAGAGCCTAATAATCCACCCCAAAAAGTCAAACAGGGTCAAACTGCGTTTTTCTGAGCTGTACACTGAAATTTGGAAAAGTTTGCCTGACGGGTCGCGCGCCTTTGGGACCACATTTGGGGCACTTCCAGGTGTCCAAATTGAGAAAGAGTAGGCTTGTTGGAAAGGTCTGTGAGTCTACTTTCCAACCAAACTGGAATTGCTAAATTTGGTGGTCATTTGCCCCTCCAAAATTGCAATCTCCCAAGACTGCTTTCTGCAACTCAAAAATGTGGCAGAAAGTCAATTTTTGCTTATTTTTTGACTTTCTGGAGGCCCAAAACTTCATAAAATCTCAAGTCCATTGATGAGAATATGTAACTTCTCATGAAAAGTCTGGAAATGCTGAGTTTTTGCAAAATGAAGTTGCCGGGATGAAGGGTCGCGCGGGGGGTGAGACCCGTTAATGGACAAAAACCTGTAAATTGCCTGAAAAATCAAAATTGACTCAAAATTTTCAAAATTTCTTGGGATTTGTGCTGTGGCTGGGCTATTTAGTGCCTTGGTCCTTCAGTGAAGCCTCAGCCAAGATATGGAGGGGATCGGGCCTCTTTCTCCTTTTTTGTGCCTTGGCCAACCGCCTTTGGAACATTTTCATCTTTGCCTTGCACACATGCATTCTTGCCCAATAATGGTTCTTCATGTTCCTCAGCAATTTCTTCTCTTGGTTGGCCTTAGCCAACATCCTCTCCAAGTGTGCATTTACCCGGATGAGCATGGACTCTCGGTCAGCGGGCAATAGATCACCGGGTCTTCTCCGGTTCAAAATGCGGTCACTACGAATCCTCCACAGCTCATCAAGTGCTTGCTCATCCTCCAACTGTTTGTTGCGCTGCTCGAGGTATGTGATGGTCCATTGTACCCCCTCTAATATCCTCTGCAAGGCATCATTTTCAGCTCTGAGGTGTTGAATGATCTCCTTTGCCTCTCGGCTAGGAGAACTGACATCAAGATCAATAAGCTCTATATCCAGAACACCTGATGGTCCCTCATCAATCTTGGGCTGTTTTCCCCTCCCTGGTACCTGTGCTGCTGCAAATAAGTCCCTCTGGCCTCTCTGATAATACTCGCCTGGCTGCTGCAAATAAGGCCCTCTGGCCTCTCTGATAAGTAACCAAAGGTGAGGAGCTGACATGTCTAGTGACAGGGATGTCATGCTGCTGTGATGGTCCTCCCCCCTCGTGAATAACCTCAGGATGTGGCGGTGGTGGTACTGTGAAAAACTCACGAGAGATAAACTCCTCCCATGGGATGTCCTGCTGTTTTGACTGTTTGAGATGTTGTTTCAAGGGGACAAATAACACAAGGGAGAAGTTAGGGAGGGGGACTTTTGAGGGGACTTAGGGAAAGTATATGTAAGAGGGAATTTAGGGAAGAAATTATGACATATACAACATCACATAATCATAATATGCAAGGGTTTTATGGGAAGTAGGGTTTAGGGTTATGTTATTGATTTTTAGGGGTAGGGGTAGGGTTTTAGGGCTTTTAGTATTTTTGGTAGGGAGATTGGGTAAAAATGATAAGGGAGGTGGTAATGGGATGTGGGGAACAAGTGGGGATGAAAAGGATGACCTTGAGCACAGCAAAACAAAACCCTAGCTTTACTTGCACTTTGACCTTTTTAAGCACAATACACATGAATTTCCCATTTCATCTTGATGGCATTTGACACATCTTCCATGCTCATTTTTTCTTTACCAAGAAAAATCACCATGATTTAGAGGCCTACCTGAAGAAATTTAGGAGAAAGAAGTTGATTTGTGGCTCACTGGAAAATTTCTGTGGAGAAATCCCCAACGGGTCGCGCGCCCTCAACGGGTCGCGCCAGTGTAATTTTTGCACTGGCAAATGTGTCCTGATGGGTCGCGCGCTTTTGCAGGAGGCTTTTGGAGGCCTTCCTGGTGTCAGAATCGGGTGCATGATAGCTCGTTGGAAAGGTATTTTAGTCTACTTTCCAACCCAACTAGAATTTTTCAATTTGGAGTTTATTTTTCCTGTCAAAAATCAAATCTTCCAAGACTGGGAAAAAAGTGCCAAATGAGGCTGCCTCAAGGAAGAGTGTTGTTGCAGTCAACTTTTGAATGCCTTCCTCAACCCAAAATTTAGCTCATAATAGCTCATTGGAAAGATCTTTGTGTCTAGTTATCATTTTACCCATCAAGAAAATCATTTGGCCAACCAATCTAGGAGAAAACTTGATTTTCCCAAGGTCACTTCAGAGTTGTCTTTGATTCTCCTGAGGCAACGGTATTCTTGACATTTCTCTCAAAACATGACACCTGTGAAAAAAGTGAAAGAGTTTTTTCTACCTTGGCATGTTTTGGACAGAAACCTCTCTCAGTTTCCAAAAATTCATCTTTTATTTCTCTAAAACATCTTTTGAGTGAAACTTATCCCGATGTGTGGAACAGGGGATTTTGCCGAAATGAAGCGGAATGAAGGGGATAAGAGGCTTCTAAATTCTTGGGGAAATTTTTGGAAGTAGGGCGAGATGTTAGGAATCATGGGAAAGTGGAATCTCAGAGATTGAGTGAGGGGAAGGAGTCCAAAAGGGAAAAACACAGGCCCAACCTAGAAAATTGCCAGGTTGTAGCTAGAAACTAGGGTTTGTGCAAAAATGAGGAATTTGGGGGATCTCAGTGATGGAAAGTGTTTGATAAGGTACTTTAAGGATAGGGGTAGGTGTATGAACATCAGGATACAAGTTTCGCTAAGGATTTGACTGTCCAAGAGATATTGCCATCAAAACCCTAGGAGAAGGAAATGACCTTGCCTAGGTGCCACTGAAGCATGAACAAGATGTAAAATGACTCATTAGACACTGACATGACAATGACAACCCTATGAATGATGATAGACTCAGCTGAATAGTGACATAGATTGGCATTTGGGCAACTTTTAGAAGGAGTGAAAGCAAACCCTAGACCTAATGCCTAGTGACCAAATTTTGCTTGAAGACTCACTGAAATGACAAAATTTGACTTGGAAACTCTGAGACCACTTTGTAAGAGCATATTTGATCACTGGGGGAAGGCTAGCAAGACTGACACTAACATTGGATCCAATGGGGATGGTAGCTCTTTGGAGGTGCCAAGAACCACAGATCTCTGTAAGAGCTGACCAGTGCCTTATCTATTGGGCAATGGAGTCAAAAACTCAAACTACAATGCATGACTGAAAACCGACACAAAATATCTTAACAACAAGACTGAAAATTGACTCACAAAGGACTCATGACTCAACTAAAAATTGACTAGATACTTAAACACAATCGACCAACTGAAAATGATGCTCAAAGGGGAGCTTATTCATCAAAACCTACTCTAACAGTTTCATTCATCACCTGATCAAGTGAAATGAAACAACCAATGCAACCAAGTAAGTATTCTGTCTGCTGGTTGAATTCTCCACGAGTTCTCGCTTATGAATAACAAGAGAGAACTACTGAAAGGCAACTCCCATGACAACTTAGAAACAGATCTGTTGAATGATATGGCTTCTCTATCCACCTCCAAAAACACTGCATAAGGATCTTGAAGTTCATGCACACTGGAACTTAGCTCATCCAATGGATTACTTCTCGTTTCCTCATACCATGAATGAAAATTGTGATCTGAGCCTTGTGACGAGACCTCTGCTGAAAATGACAAAGAAATCGGTTGCCGGATCAAATTTGTATCAATACACGTTTCACGCTCACCTGTAATCGATGGAAATAGACTTTGATTGCAAACCTCATCCAAACATCAGCTATTGGATCATGAAAAACTTGAAAAGACTGTTGTAATCCCATTTCTATTGGTTCCATTGTGATTACATGATTGCCTACATGCTGCTCATTCTTCACTGAAGATGGACTATGCAAATTTCCCTTCAAATACTTAAATGATTCAAAACAGAATGGTAGGGAACCTTCTTGTATCATTTGATCAAATATGTCAGCTTCCATGCTTTCATCTGCAACTTGACAACCAATGGCATTTGGGGGCTGCAAATCTGAATATGAGAAGTCTGGAACAAGGTTTTTATTGCCTTCAAGATGGTCTAGATCAAGACTTGTTGACAGCTGATTTCTAGGTTCATGGAAGTTGTCTCTAATGAACTGACATGAATCAAAACAAAAAGGCAAAGATCCTTCACTTACTTCAAACTTTGCTGCACTTTCCTCGTCAATGTCATAGCTGATATGTGATGGATGAACATTGTATTCAAGCTGCTGAAAATGAACTTTTTCCTCCCACAAACTAGCTGTTGATTTGTCTGCAAGATTAGCTTCTGTTTGGAGAACATAATCATCATCATACTGATCATACTGAGGAAAATCATCGGTATAAAACATATCATCAAGCATGCAGGTCATATCAACAGTGCTTTCTTCGCCAATGTGATCTACAAAACAATCATTATCAGATCTATGACAACTAGGATCAGAAACAAAATGTTTTGGATCAGCCATTTGTTCTTCTTCAATCAGCGAGCCATGAGCTTGAGCATCATAATCATTTCTTGTGGTGACCTTGTCCATCATCTTTTCCACTGCACTTACCAAAATGTCAAGCTTCACCTCTAAAGATGTTGATTTTTCCAGATCTATGTTTTTCATCTCTTCTTCTTTCAACCTTGCCCTTCGGATCAGCAAATGAGCCTCTACATTTACTGCACTATTTTGCATCTCGTGAAGTGTTGCAATATCCCTTTCTCTCAGCTGAAACTCCATCTCCGGATCAAAGGCACCCGGATAGTGCAAAAGAGCAGATCTAGGAGAAGGTCTAATATCAACTGGCATCGAATAATAAACTTGGTTAAATCTGGCTGAAAACTGTTGTACTGTCTCCCCTGGCAATCTTTTCAGCTGGTTATACTCTTCTACAATCAAGAAAAGGTTCTGCCCGATCATCCACCTGTCGAGAAAAACTTTGACAAACTGCTGAAAATCTGAGATGCTCGCATCAGGAAGGGTTTTGAACCAACTCTTCACTTTGGCTTGCAAAGAAAGAGCAAAAAGCCTAATACTGACATCTTCTTCATCAATTTCAAAAAGATCTAGAAAATTCTCAAAATTCTGCACATGTTGCTCAGCATTGACATTCTTGCTTTCACTATCGAACATCGGCAAGTATAGATCATAGTTTTTGGGGAAAGCATGGAGAACAGAAGGTAAAACAAGAGGTTTATACCGATCTGGAATTTTACAAGGTGTAGGGGTATGTACAGAAGGAATAGGATCAGTCTTGGTCTCTTGAGGCTCATCAATTTGAAGATGGTCATCACAAGATTTGGAAAAAGGATCCTGATCAAGCTCAAAGGTATGTAAATCTTTGGTATTCACAATCTTCAAAGGGAAAGAATCAACTGCAGGCCGAGGACCTTTTATCAAGCATAGTATACTTTGCAAAGCCTTCTTGACATTCTTGGGAAAAGAGAAGAAATAATTTATGACAAAGAACAAAATGTCTTGGATGAAATTCCAACTTGAATACCTGGTCTGTCCATGTTGTCCTTTCATGTTTTTGCTGGTCGGGATCATCCTCCAGTGGAGTCTTTGGATCTGATCTCGAAAATGATTTAGAGTCGCCAGGTGAATGATTTCAGCCTTGCCAGTGTCTGATCGTTGTCCACCATCAACAATCAGATCTGAACTTGGTACATGTACTGGGGTGAAATGCAAATGAAGTGTTGTATTCACAAGCTCACGGAGATTGACTGAAGTAGCGTTTATCTACTAACGCTGATGTAAAACAAGAGCGTTTTCGAAGGCTACCTGGCGTAACTTCAGGCTCCGTCTAAGACTTATGAAACACACACATCAATCAACAGACAAGTTTGTTCTCCCCAGTATGGTCGTCAGTATGTTAGCGCTTGAAATTTCACCTCAGGCTGAGAAAGGTAAACCTCAAGGCAACATCAAACCACTTCGCCTCGTAGCTAGCCCTACGGGGCGGGAGAGGGCTCTCTCCGGTCTATCTCGGTGAAATCCTCAATGGATGAGATGACCAATAGGGTGACACTGATTTTAGGCTAGTAAACTGATCAAAAAGGTTGATTTGGGGTTTTTAGGGTTTTTGTTGGAAAATTGGGGAAATGGCAATTTTAGGTGCGGGGATTGGACACAGTTTTCGCAGGGGGTTCTTTGGGGCGAGGTAGGAAACAGTATTGATGCCTTTAATAGAGATGGATGGTTGAGAATGACTGGTGAGGAGTTAAATAGAGCAAGCAATAACCTTGAATTCCCTTTAAACAGTCGAAAACATTGATATTAAGCAAACTTAAAAGCAGAGCATGACAGTCATGAGTTCTAGTTTAACACTTCATTTGCCTAATGTGCAAAAGGAAAAGTAAGGAAATGATTCACATAACACACTTACAAGTACAAAGAGAAACACACCATCAATACATGTGACCACAAGAATCCCAAAAAGGACTGCAAAACCCTGGTCTTCCTTAGCCAAAAATTGCAGAGATACAGTGAATAATACAATAAGAGCTTCTCCCTCAAGAGTCCAACCATGAAAATGAGCAAGAAAGTACATAATATAGATGATCTAACCTCTTTCCCTGCCTCCATGGGTCGAGCTCACTATCCTAGGAGTTGTTTCAACCACTTCTAAACTAAGCACTACAAACTAGGCAGTCAAAACAACTTGCCTCTATAAGCTAGGAAACCAATTCATTCATTTAATTTTCACCTTTTTCATGAATGAATCTTCTAGAAGAGGTACATAAGAGTAAAAGTGTCATAAAAGTACAATAATTACATCAAAGAGCCTAATAATCCACCCCAAAAAGTCAAACAGGGTCAAACTGCGTTTTTCTGAGCTGTACACTGAAATTTGGAAAAGTTTGCCTGACGGGTCGCGCGCCTCTGCCTGACGGGTCGCGCGCCTTTGGGACCACATTTTGGGCACTTCCAGGTGTCCAAATTGAGCAAGAGTAGGCTTGTTGGAAAGGTCTATGAGTATACTTTCCAACCCAACTGGAATTTCTAAATGTGGTGGTCATTTTCCCCTCCAAAATTGCAATCCTCCAAGACTGCTTTCTGCAACTCAAAAATGTGGCAGAAAGTCAATTTTTGCTTGTTTTTTGACTTTCTGGAGGCCCAAAACTTCATAAAATCTCAAGTCCATTGATGAGCATATGTAACTTCTCATGACAAGTCTGGAAATGTTGATTTTTTGCAAAATGAAGTTGCCGGGATGAAGGGTTGCGCGGGGGGTGAGACCCGTTAATGGACAAAAACCTGTAAATTGCCTGAAAAATCAAAATTGACTCAAAATTTTTGAAATTTCTTGGGATTTGTGCTGTGGCTGGGCTATTTAGTGCCTTGGCCCTTCAGTGAAGCCTCAGCCAAGATATGGAGGGGATCGGGCCTCTTTCTCCTTTTTTGTGCCTTGGCCAACCGCCTTTGGAACATTTTCATCTTTGCCTTGCACACATGCATTCTTGCCCAATAATGGTTCTTCATGTTCCTCAGCAATTTCTTCTCTTGGTTGGCCTTAGCCAATAGCCTCTCCAAGTGTGCATTTACCCGGATGAGCATGGACTCTCGGTCAGTGGGCAATAGATCACCGGGTCTTCTCCGGTTCAAAATGCGGCCACTACGAATCCTCCACAGCTCATCAAGTGCTTGCTCATCCTCCAACTGTTTGTTGCACTGCTCGAGGTATGTGATGGTCCATTGTGCCCCCTCTAATATCCTCTGCAAGGCATCATTTTCAGCTCTGAGGTGCTGAATGATCTCCTTTTCCTCTCGGCTAGGAGAACTGACATCAAGATCAATAAGCTCTATATCTGGAACACCTGATGGTCCCTCATCAATCTTGGGCTGTTTGCCCCTCCCTGGTACTTGTGCTGCTGAAGAAAGCGAGGCCCTTCCACCTGATGTGGAGATAACACTCGCTGAGCCGATGAAGAAGGCGAGACCCCTTCCACCTGGTGTGGAGATAATACTCGCCTGGCTGCTGCAAATAAGGCCCTCTGGCCTCTCTGATAAGTAACCAAAGGTGAGGAGCTGACATGTCTAGTGACAGGGATGTCATGCTGCTGTGATGGTCCTCCCTCCTCGTGAATAACCTCAGGATGTGGCGGTGGTGGTACTGTGAAAAACTCACGAGAGATAAACTCCTCCCATGGGATGTCCTGCTGTTTTGACTGTTTGAGATGCTGTTTCAAGGGGACAAATAACACAAGGGAGAAGTTAGGGGGGGGAATTTTGAGGGGACTTAGGGAAAATATATGTAAGAGGGAATTTAGGCAAGAAATTATGACATATACAACATCACATAATCATAATATGCAAGGGTTTTACGGGAAGTAGGGTTTAGGGTTATGATATTGATTTTTAGGGGTAGGGGTAGGGTTTTAGGGCTTTTAGTATTTTTGGTAGGGAGATTGGGTAAAAATGATAAGGGAGGTGGTAATGGGATGTGGGGAAAAAGTGGGGATGAAAAGGATGACCTTGAGCACAGCAAAACAAAACCCTAGCTTTACTTGCACTTTGACCTTTTTAAGCACAATACACATGAATTTCCCATTTCATCTTGATGGCATTTGACACATCTTCCATGCTCATTTTTCTTTACCAAGAAAAATCACCATGATTTAGAGGCCTACCTTAAGAAATTTAGGAGAAAGAAGTTGATTTGTGGCTCACTGGAAAATTTCTGTGGAGAAATTCCCAACGGGTCGCGCCAGTGTAATTTTTGCACTGGCAAATGTGTCCTGATGAGTCGCGCGCCTTCAACAGGTCGCGCACTTTTGCAGGAGGCTTTTGGAGGCCTTCCCGGTGTCAGAATCAGGTGCAGGATAGCTCGTTGGAAAGGTATTTGAGTCTACTTTCCATACCAACTAGAATTTTTCAATTTGGAGTTTATTTTCCCTGTCAAAAACCAAATCTCCTAATACTGGTCAAAAAGTGCCAAATGAGGCTGCCTCAAGGAAGAGTGTTGTTGTAGTCAACTTTTGAATGCCTTCCTCAACCCAAAATTTAGCTCATGATAGCTCATTGGAAAGCTATTGGTGTCTAGTTATCATTTTACCCATCAAGAAAATCATTTGGCCAACCAATCTAGGAGAAAACTTGATTTTCCCAAGGTCACTTCAGAGGTGTCTTTGATTCTCCTGAGGCAACGGTATTCTTGACATTTCTCTCAAACCATGACACCTGTGCAAAAAGTGAAAGAGGTATTTCTACCTTGGCATGTTTGGGACAGAAACCTCTCTCATTTTCCTAAAATTCATCTTTTATGTCTCTAAAACATCTTTTGAGTGAAACTTATCCCGATGTGTGGAACAGGGGATTTTGCCGAAATGAAGCGGAATGAAGGGGATAAGAGGCTTCTAAATTCTTGGGGAAATTTTTGGAAGTAGGGCGGGATGTTAGGAATCATGGGAAAGTGGAATCTCAGAGATTGAGTGAGGGGAAGGGGTCCAAAAGGGCAAAACACAGGCCCAACCTAGAAAATTGCCAGGTTGTAGCTAGAAACTAGGGTTTGTGCAAAAATGAGGAATTTGGGGGATCTCAGTGATGGAAAGTGTTTGATAAGGTACGTTAAGGATAGGGGAAGGTTTATGAACATCAGGATACAAGTTTCGCTAAGGATTTGACTGTCCAAGAGATATTGCCATCAAAACCCTAGGAGAAGGAAATGACCTTGCCTAGGTGCCACTGAAGCATGAACAAGATGTAAAATGACTCATTAGACACTGACATGATAATGAAAACCCTATGAATGATGATAGACTTAGCTGAATAGTGACATAGATTGGAATTTGGGCAACTTTTAGAAGGAGTGAAAGCAAACCCTAGACCTAATGCCTAGTGACCAAATTTTGCTTGAAGACTCACTGAAATGACAAAATTTGACTTGGAAACTCTGAGACCACTTTGTAAGAGCATATTTGATCACTGGAGGAAGGCTGGCAAGACTGACACTAACAGGCCCCACCCCCTAACTCCTTCCCCGTGCCCCCTCTCCCTCCACCCCCTTCTGCCCCCCCCCCAACCCGCACCCTACCCCCCCCTTCTGCCCCTACCCCTACCCCCCCCTACACCCTAACCCCTACCCTTACCCCCCCCCCCTTCTGCCCCTACCCCTACCACCCCCCTACACCCTAACCCCTACCCTTACCCCCCCCCCTTCTGCCCCTACCGCTACCCCCCCCCACCTGCGCCCTACCCTTACCCCCCACCCCATCCCCTACCCCCCCTGCCCCGTACCCTTACCTACCCACCCCATCCCCCCCCCTACCCACGCCCTACCCTTACCCCCCCACCCCATCCCCCTACCCCCCCATTCCCCCCCCGTCCCATCCCCCTACCCTCCCCATTCCCCCCTACCCTCCCCACCCCGCACACCCTCCGCCCCCTACTCGGCCCACCCCTCCCCTCCCCCCCCCCCTCCCCCTCCCCTACCCCCTCCGCCCACCCCTCCCCCTCCCCTACCCCCTACCCCCTCCCCAGCCCCCCCCCCGCCCACCCCTCCCACTCCCCGCCCTCCCCGGCCCCCTCCGCCCCCCGCTCCCACCCCTCCCCCTCCCCTGCCCCCTCCCCGGCCCCTCCGCCCACCCCTCCCCCTCCCCCGCCCCCTCCCCGCCCCCTCCGCCCACCTCGCCCCCTCCCCGCCCACCACCCCTCCCGCCCACCCCGCCCCCTCCCCGACCCCCTCCACCCGCGCAGGGCCACCCCGCCGCCGGTCGGGCGGGGCGGGGCGGCCGGGCGGGGTGGGGCGGCCGGGGGTGGCACTGCGCGGGCAGAGGGGGTCGGGGAGGGGGCGGGGTGGGCAGAGGGGGAGTGGTGGGCGGGGAGGGGTGGGGTGGGCAGAGGGGCCGGGGAGGGGGCGGGGGAGGGGGAGGGGTGGGCAGAGGGGGCGGGGGGAGGGGCGGGGGAGGGGGAGCGGTGGGCGAAGGGCCGGGGAGGGGGCGGAGGGGCCGAGGAGGGGGTGGAGGAACCGGGGAGGGGGCGGGGTGGGCGGAGGGGCTGGGGAGGGGGCGGGGTGGGCGGAGGGGCCGGGGAGGGGGCGGGGGAGGGGGAGCGGTGGGCGGAGGGGTGGGTGGAGGGGGCCGGGGAGGGGTGGCGGAGGGGGAGGGGTGGGCGGGGTGGGCTGGATAGGGGGCGGAGGGTGTGCGGGGTGGGGAGGGGGCGAGGGGGAATGGGGGGGGTAGGGGGATGGGGTGGGGGGGTAAGGGTAGGGGGCGGGGCGGGAATGGGGGGGTAGGGTGGGGGGGTAAGGGTAGGGCGCGGGTAGGGCGGGGGGGGGGGGGGGTAGGGGGATTTGGGGGGGGGGGGGGGGGGGGTGGGGGTAGGGGTAGGGGCAGAATGTGGAGGGGATGGGGGGAGGGGGGTAGGGCGCGGGGATGGGGGGGGGCGCGGGGTGTGGGGAGCGGTGGGCACAGTGGGGAGGGGCGGCCGCGGGGAGGTGTTGGGGGGTGTAGGGGGTTTGGGGGGATGGGGGGCGGGGGATGGGGGGGGAGGGGGTTTTGGGGGCGGGGGGCGAGGGGGGATGGGGCGCGAGAGTGTGGTGGGACGGTAGGGGGCAGGGTGAGGGAAGGGGAGGGGGGGCCAGGGAAGGGGGGAAGCTTAGGGGATTGTGGGGGGCGCGTGGGTAGCGGCTCGCCCATACTTGCCTAAATGTCTACTTAGCCTCATTATCCCTCACCTGACCTCCCGCTCGCCCATCGACCCACCTACCCGTTAGAGGTGGCTAGGCAATTCTGATTATACAAATAAAAAATTTATGGTATATTTTTGTTATTAATTTAAGTTAATATGTTTTTTTATTTACTAATTTATGTGTTTTTTTTTAGGAAAATGGCATCAAGGAAAATTTCTGTGAATCTTTCTGGACCAAAGAGTCTTAAAGGTGTATCTTCAAAAAACATTGGTGAACGAACTCCACTTGAGCTCATGCCTACAAATATTTCAAGTGCTTCAAGTGATAAGAAGCTAATCTCAGATTGGAAAAGTTCAAAAGAGATGAAATTTCCATCAAGAGTCTGGTATGTGAAAGAAAGAGAGAGCACAACTGTGAATATATATCTATACATTGATATACCCCATAATAATGAAAATTTGGAGGTGATGGGAAGAGTCATAGATATGTGTTCGGTACCAAACACTGAAGTTGTTGACGTACTTACAAAAGCTCCCAAGTCACATGAAAGGATTAAATACCGACTATCATATTCATTATATGACACGAGAGAGGTATCTACAAAGTTGTGTAAACAAATCGTAAATGAGATGACACAAAACATCGTAAGTATTGTTATTTGTATTTTTATTTTGCGTTTTGAAAGTGTCTCGCTATATTTTTTTAACTTTGTTTATATTAACATATGATATTTTGTTTGGCAGAATTTTGTTGAAAGCTATTCAATTAGGTTGGGAGGCATTCATTTCATAGAGCATGATATCATGAAAGTTTTGAGCCATTTTTACTCAGTGTCAAAAGAAGATATGGAAAACATGGAAAATGTAGTAATTGATGATGCTACAAAACTACATCCAAAGAATCAGAAAAAAAGGCCTCTGGTGGATAAATCTAGCAAGGGTAAACAAGTTACTTTTGAGGATGATGAAGTTGAAATTGACAATGAAGCATATGTTGCCATTACTGAAGATGACATTGGAACTGAAGAAGGTCGTAAAAGACCAAAAGTAACAATGCCCAAGAATAGATCTCTTGAGAATGTTATGACGAAAAAAAGTAGAGTTGAAGATCTTGAAGTAGTCATTACCAGTAGTCAAGAACCTAGTGAAACTTCAAAAGAAAGCAGAGAAATCATTACACCAGGAGCTGATTTAGATGATGGCATAATCAAAACAAAACAAAATGCCATTCGACAGAATTTGACAAAGAGAAACTTAATTGATGGTGGTCGTACATTTCAGTTAAATGTCAGACAAACCTATAAGGCAAGTGAAGGACAATGCCAATATCAAGTCAGAAAGCCACATCATCTACATGTTCACAACTTGAAGACATTGATGAGGTACAATCCATATGCTCATGTGGTTAGTTATGTGCTTCTTGTTGATCCACTTCAAGTTCCCAACAAAGAAGCATTTGATAAGTCAAAATGTTTTGAATACAATTATTATGTGCTTGGGGGGAACCATTCTGTTGAAGCTCAAAGACAATTGATGGAGGAATATCCTAATAACCCACGTTTTGAAACAATGAAATGTATCATTTATGCTGGTTTAAATGGAACAGAAGCAAAGTTAGTGGCATGGGATCATAATTCAGATAATGAATATAGGATGTCTATGACTTTGATCCAAAAGGTTAGATTTATTCAAAGTGAATTCCTAGAAAAATGTGGTGGGGATAAGATAAATATTACTGCAGATTTCCGAAAGGAATGTTGTATGGAAATAGGCTATCAAATTGAAGAGAAAACCAATTCAAAAGGTGGAAAAGACAGCAGATATAGCGATTTATTCAGAGGTGTTGATAACATTTTCCAATTGGCATTTAGAACTGGAGATATTTGGAATTTGATTGATGACATTTTTAGCATGTGGGAAGACATTGGCATTAAAAACCAGAGGGTCAAAAAGTCTAAGCCATTGATATGTAGCAATAATAAATCAGCTCCTGAACTGAAGCAACTTCCAGACGATATGACCATCACGCCTTGGAGGGTGATGCAAGGAGTGAAAGATGAAAAAATTGTCAAAACAATATTATCTCGTGTGAGGTCAGGGGAATTATCATTGGAAGAAATGTCTGAAGAATTTCAAAAGTAAGTTTGCTGAATTATTTTTACTTATTTCCAGGATTATAGTTATCTTTTAAATAAAACATGTTGTTATTGGTAGTATTTGTTATACATATCATTATATTAACTTTTTCTTACTTTATCTATGCAGTCACAAAGTTTACATAAAAATTCAGGAACAAATGGTTAAATTGTTGAATGAAGATAGTTGGGATGATGTTGTACGCAACTATCCAGATTCAAGTTATACATCAACATTAAAAGCTTTTTATCTTGCATTTAAAAAGGTAACTTGATTTATACATTCATTTTTAATCATCTATGTACTATTTTTAATTTAAAACTTACACATACATTTGTTTGTTTGGTAAAAGATGAGGAAAGAAGATAATGGAGCACCAGACAGTTTCAAGACTTTTATTGAAAAAATAAAGATTGAAAGACTGAGAAAGCAACGTATTAAGAATGTTGAACTTGATCCAACTCTTAATCATTTCATTTGGAATGGGCTAGACACTATTCAATATCAAGTAATACAAGGCGACTGTGAAGACATTGCTAAGCTCGTACCAAAAAGGGATTATGCCCTAGTTATTGTAGATATTCCCCATGGCTTCAATATTCCAAACATTTACTATGATAGTGACCCTTATACTTATCAAGCTTTTAATAAAGTGGTGGCGGGATTTATGGAAGTGACGTCATCACCATTATGGAGATTTGTGACATTTCATTCAGACACACAATTGGCAATGGTATTGTCAAGCTTCAAGGGGAAAACAAATTCAAGGATGCAGCTTACATGGTAAGATGTTTAAAGGTATATTTGATTAATGTTGAAAAATTCATTTATGTACAAGTTAATTTAACTTTTAATATTTTATGTTACAGGCAAAAGTAAAATCTTCTTAACAATGAAGATCAACAATTTATAAATGACTGTGAGTTCATTCATATTGATAGTTGGGCAAAAGATGATAGCCATATGTCTATGATTTTTAATCGGGTGGACAGAAAGAGTCATAGCCAAATACTGACTTATGATGCTGTTGTGAGAAAACTAACATATGAAGACAAAGAAACGAAAGGAGAGATAGTTAACATTTATCAGAAACCACAATTATTGATTAACTATCTTATAGACATATGTTCAAATGAAGGAGATTGGGTTCTGGATTTATTTTCTAGCTCAGGTAGGTTTTGCCACATGGAATTGAATTTCAATATGTTCTTTTTTTTAATTAATATGTCATTGTACTAATTTACTTCGTTATTTTTTTGTGCTTGATAATTAGGTACAACACTAGCATGTTGCCTTCAAAAAGGAAGAAATTGCATTGCAATTGAGAAAGATCCATTACAATGCAATTTCATTCAGCAAAGAATTAATGCTCTTCAATTTCTTCCAGATGCAATGCAAGAAATTGGGTTGAAGAAAGGGGACTTTAGTGAATCACGTGTGGCAAAAAAGGTAAAGGAACCCCAACCACCATTACATGGAATGTTTGGAAAGACATATATTGGGAGATTTGCAGACATCAAAGAACCATTAGAAGAGGAAATTGCGCAAAAGGAAGCAGAAAATATTGTGGAAGATGACAATGATGAAACTCTAGAGGACGAAGAGTTTGGATTACGTGACATTGTTGATTAAATTTAAGTTATACCTGGAAATCAAGCTTTGCAATGTTTTGAATCTGACATTTCATGAAAAGAATAATCAATGAATTAAAGTTGTTATGTGTTCAATATTTGTAATTTGTGATTTTTGCATTGATTTTTAAGTTAATTATTATTTTTTGAAAAAAAAGTTGTTATTATTATTTTTTTGACATGAAATTCATAAAAAAAACTATTATTTGACCATTTTTAGTTAATATTTTTGTATAAAAATTGTGATTTTGACATGTTAATTCTAGCAAAAAATTATCAAAACGTTTAGTTTTTTTGTTATATTTATGTTAAAAATGGTTATTTTTATGTCCATTGTTAAAAAATGTTGTTTTTTAGAAACAATTATTTCATGTGGATTGAAAAATTAATTAAGGATGTATAAATATGTAGATTATCTAAAATTCAAACTATCGACTTTCTAATTTAAAAACGCAAAACAATAAAAACCCCACTAAAAAAAAAAAAAATTAAGATAGAGAACAAGAAAATATGAATAAAATGACCACTTCAAAAACTATCAAATTTAGAAAATAATTTTTTACATTTCACACACTAGAAAATTTAAAGTCAAAAAATAGGTCTTTTAAAAAAAGGGTGTGATGCAGAATACTCACTTTTTAAAATCAGCATGAAAATCACTACCATTCTAAAACTTAATGCACATGAAAAAAATTAAAGTTCCAAAAACCATGTTCTAAAAAAAACATGTGTATTCTGCATCACCACTTTTGAAAATCGGGTCATTTTTTTGCTATCTCTTCGAAACGGGTAACAGTATCAATTCCCGTTTCAAAGTTTACATTGTTATTAGTTCACAAGATAAATAACAATCATTAAAGCATAAAAAAATAACCATTCAATAAGATCCATATCTAAATAAACAAATTAGTTCATTATCTTTAGTATGTATTACATTGACATATACCACAAACATATAAATAATAGTCTTACTACATTTATGATACATGCATGAAACAATATTGACTCGAAGAGCTTTGGATGATTAATGAAATATTCCAAGTACAATGTTACATTGATGGAACACTAGATTCATTAGTGAACATGAAGCTACAACTTTCTTCTCTAAATAATGATTCTCACTCATATGCACCATTAAAGAAACCAAGACCAAAACTCTAAAAGTCCAAGACCTTTGCTTGAGTTATGAGGACCTATTTATAACAAATGACAATGACTCTTGAGTTTCCTAATGACCTTAAAATTCTATGACCTATGGGATTCCATATAACCTTTAAGATTCTACATATAACTCTTTACATCCCACATGTGTCTCTTGGACTTCTTTGCATTGGATTCATCATTTACAAAAGAAAAATTACATATAAGATAGTGGCTATACAAAACAAAACTATAATAAGACAAAATGTCCTCATATGGGAGAAAGAGACAAATCAATAGCTTCGACATGGAGTTCATTTGTGATGTATGAATGCTATGCTTTGAACTCTGTTGTGATGACTTTGAATCAGATTGACAACTCTAAAACATATCACATCTTGACCTCCAATGCCTCTAACAATATGGATTTGGAGCTGGATTGCACACTATTCCACAACCAAGATAACTTTGTATGGACTCTCGCTGGTGCAATTGCATATTGTAGAATAATGTTGTCAGTAACCTCCAAGCCTTCCTGACCTATTTCTTCCTTGATTTTCTCAATGAACTGCTTGATCTCCCACATAATGACATCCTTTCCTCTTATCTCTCCAATTGCACCCATGTAAGGCATTCCATGTTTTTGTATCATGGACTCCAACTCACTATGCAATTGAATGTACATAGATATGGTGTTGGTCACTTGATCACCAAGACGAGTGTACTTCTAAATATGGAGTCTTATTTATACTCTATCCATCTTGGCAACAATTCCATCCTTCTTGGCCAACCACTCTGGAACATCTGGATATTTGACACCCCACTCTTGTATCAATTCTACTGTTCTATTTGAAAGATTTAGGAGCTTAAATAAGTATTGATATTTCTTTTGTATCTCAACTAGGGGTAACACTAGATTGTGTAAGAGAATAATATTGTTATATAATTGTTTCATAGTCTCTTCCATTGGCCTCAACTCCCCAATTATGGTCGACTAGAACTCCACTGTATTGATACTTTTAGAAGACAACCATTGAGTCTCAGTAGTGAGCTAATCTACTTGTCGCTTCGTTGCAGCTAACTCTTTTCTCAACCTTACATTCTCACTCATAAGATATTATGAGTTATCTCACGCTGTGGTAGAAAAATAAACATTGGGTGCCATGAATGCTTGAGGGTTTCTCCTAGTTTTAGCTTCTATGACCTTTTTTGTGGATATGGAGACTAGATATTCAGGATCATTTGGGAAGTACCTTCTCCTTTCTTGCACAATTCTCTTCTTAAACTAGTCGAAGGTAACATTGCATATGCCAATGACACTGCCATCTGGTAGAGGGACAATTCCCATTTTTTTGAATCAGAGATGACCACCAGTAAGAGGATGCTTTGATGGAGTACATGGTTCATCTGTAATGGGCTCAATAACATCCTCTTCTTCTAATTCTGCTTCTATTTCCTGGTTCATATGTTCTTCCTCCAACATCTTTGCGACTTCTTCCTCCTGTAACCGCTTATGCTCTTCTTCTTCTATTTTAGTCCTTTCATCTTCTGCTTTCCTTATTTCCTTCTCTGCTTCCTTCTTCTACCTAAGAAGATCATCCTACTTCTTCTTTTCTTCTTATTATTTCTATAAGTGCTCCTTCTCTCTCCTGCGCTCCTCTTCTTGCTGCTTCTTTTCCTCTAATATTGTTTACTCCTCCTCCCTTTTACTTTTTTATTGTTCTACCTCAATGGAACCCTTGCTCATGGGACCGTATTTAAATTTTCTATTGGTTTCTGCGACTGGATCATTTTTAATCCTCTTCTTCAGTATCTTGGTGTCCGCTTGAGAAATTGTTCTTTGTTGTACCTCCTCCATCTCTACTTCTAGAATCTTTCGAATGTGGGAGGGAGCTACCTCACGTTTTAGGCGATCCTTTCTCAGTGCATTGTTCCAATTCTTAATCTTTTCATCCTTTGAAATAGTCATTGGTATGTATGCCCAAGTGTACTATATCCTATCACAATGTTTCCTACACACCTTTCTAGGATCATATATGTGAAAACTCTTGGTTCCAAAGGTGCTTCATCTCTTTAATTTTAGCTTTTGTCACCTTAAGGCTCTTTAACTTATAGAGTGCAATCTGCAAAGGGAGAGTGGGCCAAGGATATTTTTTCTTCCTGTGGATTTGTGTAGATAATCCATCTTTTAGCTAATATGATACTTCTTGCAGGACCACCTTTTGGTCACATGCCTTGGAATAACATGAGGGGTTGTCTAGCACCTGAAGCCATTAGGGGAATTTTGAGGTCTAAAATGGGCCTCCTAAGGAAATTATAAAATAATAGTGGAAATAATAAAATAATATTAGATTACATCATCAAATTTTAGAGGGAAAAAAGAAAAAAACTATTTTTTCAACTCATATTTTCAACTTATCTCCCTATGGGTTTACTCAAATTTCAAGAGGAAACACTCATTATATGCATAATTTGATTTCTCATCCAAGGATTACCCATGTTTCATACTTTCGATGGACCCTACTACATGAAAAATGAAAAATACATGAAAAAAATGTGATTGCAATCATGTTTTTTCATGTATTTCTCATTTTTCGTGTAGCAGGGTCCATCAAAAGTATGCAACATGGGTACTCCTTGGATGAGGAATTAAATTTTGCATCCAATGAGTACTCCCACTCGAAATTTGAGTAAACCCTTAGGGAGATAATTTAAAAATACGAGTTGAAAAAAATAGTTTTATTATTTTATTATTTTTTAATCATTTTACTTTTTTACACCAAAAATGGTGAATCACCCCCCATGGTTGAAATCATCATCTTGAATCCTATTGGTTCTTATAAAGTTTATTTTGGTTGTACATTTTTCTTAGGAGGCCCAATTTAGACCTCAAAATTTCCCTAATGATCTAATGGTTGTGTCGTGTGTTGAGGCAAACCAATCTGCAATGTCATGCAATGCCTCCACCTGAGCGGTCATGCAAGGGGGATAAACCTCAAAGATAACTTGATAAATAAAGACAAAGAAATGCTCTTCTAGTTGATCATAAACTCCTCAGAAACTGGTCTCTGATAGTACTCTGCAATGCCAATAGACAGGTAGATTTTCTCGTGGGATCAAGTTCCATTTCATCCTAGTGAATGCATACTAAGTGCAAATCCCATCTAGCAGATAAATTGACATGTAGAATTTTAGTGCTTTCTTTGCTTGTAAAGCTTCTTTGTCCCACCTTACATGATGTTGTAATTCATAAGAAAGGATATATGCCCAATTGAATATTTTACCTCTTGTGACAACCAACTTGAGAAGAAAAATCCAATTCTCCTCAAAGGCTTCTACATTTTTCCGACCATGCAACCTATAGCACATAGCCATGAGATATTGATAGACCTTTCTAAGAGTTCTTGTCGGGTATATTGCACTTGGTTTGTGACAGAATCTAGCAGGCTCTTGGCACCAAGACTTAATGATCTCCTTAGTATTAAGAGTTTCCCATGTTGCATAAAACTGAGTATTTGCATACTCATTAGGCCTTACCATATTATAATAAGAATGCATGTCATGAGGATGGTAAGTGTAAATCTCACTACTTCTTTCACTTCGTAGGACCAAGTTTGTGTTATCCATGTGCGATAGGATCCATTCAATGGCCTCTGCACAAGGCATCACCGAGAACTGCATGCAATCCTCTGTATCCTAGACCGCTCAATGTTGATGTATACTTCCCTATCCTCCAGATTCTTAGGGAATTTCTCTTCCATGAAACTATCCTTAATGTCCTTACATGAGACCTCGACTAATTTGTCTATAAAGGATTATGTATATGTAAGAATAGGCATTGTAGGATTGGCAATCTCCAATGCCTCCTCAATACTTGATTTTGAGGTTTCCTTTGAGACAAATCGATGGATGGTGGGAGGAATTGTTCCAACAAATGATGAGAGAGTAATATAGCTTGTACCTAGAAAACCTACATGTGGAGATGCACTCATGGTGAACAAGTATTAGTTTCAAGAAATTCCCTATCTATTATATGCAAAACAATTCAAAGACGGTGATAGAGGAAGGATCAAATCTAGTTGAGAGCGTAAGCCTATGAGAGAGGGTGGTAACTAGCTACAGGGAGTGAAAACTGCATCAAGACAAGAGGAGGGTGTTTGTTGGAACAACAGTGGTAATTCAGGGCCTACTTGAGGCTTAAGGGTGCACTATGCACTCAAAGAGAGAAAAAGAGATGTTAGAAGGGCACACGACATAGTCACAAGGAACAAGGAAGGGTTCCTGAGACTTGATAGTGTGTTATGCGCTCAAGGAGAGCCAATGAGGGCGCAGGGTGCACAAACACTGAACAAGATGGCATGATGTTTCTTGTTGATGTGCTATGCACTCAAGAGGGAAGCCTCTCCTTGATACGGCACCATTTTCAAGAAAAAAGGGGGCTTGTTTCTCCAGAGTACGCTCTGAAGGAAAGTTGGCCTTCTAGGCACAATTTTTAGAGACAAAAGGACCTTCTTTTCCAGAAGTGCACTCTTCACAGTGATGGGTTGAAAATTAATAAGTAAGGATCAACAACAATCTTAAGACACAATGACAATGAGAGGAAGGGTATGCAAGTGTTTATAGGCTTCGTCTCAATCATGATTGGAATGTGAAAGGTCATGGAATGCGAAGAGTCATAAGAAATTCCACTTGTGACAACAAGATGAAACTTTTCATAGGAAGTATGGATGAAAATGCCACTAAACAAGTGAAAATAAATTGAAACGACAATAAGGAAAAAAACATCGCCACAAGATCTAACAAAATAAATGAAGAAAGACAATATGCAAAGCTTACTTGAAAACAAGATCAAAGAGGATCCCCTTAATGTAAAGAAGTGCATTCACTCCATAATGAGGAATGATTATGAGAATGAATGATAGACTGGGTCGTTTATAAAGAAAGTCTACATGCAAAATAGGTTCATGCATGCCTGCCACTTGTCGATCGATGAGGAGTTAGTTAATTAAAGTGGAGCGGCATCCTATTTTCTAGTAACATACTCACCATGCAAGAATGGGAAGAGGGCACAATTCTAGACAATATCGAGTGCGCTCAACTGGGACCACTAATGCACAATGATTAAGCTGAAGGAGTGTGCTCAACTAGGGCGCAATTGATGACAACAAGGAGTGCGCTCCACACTGAGAGTTAAGAGCGCACTCCAGTATGAGTTAAGAATGTGCTTTTCTTGGAGGAGGGCACAACCCCAACCAACAGTGTACCTTTATGAGTTCTAATCTAGGAAAGTGAACTTTTCTCTTAGAGAAAATCTAATCTTTCTTGCTTTTGTGTGTGATTCATGTCGTGTGAAAAGCTAGTTACTAAGTCAAGAAAAGCTATCACTTTTCCTAGATTTAGAAAATGACACAAGTGCTTATAAATATAAGATAACGACACTTAGAAAACAATGACTTATGAGGAAAAATGACTCTTAGGAACATTGCAAGGATAGTCGACACTTAGAAAACATGAGAAAATTAACAAGACGATGCAATATGGATTGAAACGACAATTCACGTAGGCTCTGAAATTGGATTAGGTAAAAATTTTGGAGGGTCATTATCACAACAACAACAAGTACCTATAGTGGAAAGTTTCCTTGATGACACCTTAGTCCCTGTTGAGTTAGTAGTTCCTTGAATTAGTGTTTTGGAAATGACACTTGGATCCTTGAATTGATGTCTTGTTGATGGCACATTGATCCTTGAAATAGTGTCTTGACACTTGGATGTTGGATACCTTGGGATTTTTGGCCTTAATGGTATCTAGCATTGGATATGTTGTTGTACTCTTCTTGGAACACTTCAAATTTAGGTTATCCTTGTACTACTTGAACAATTATGAATACCTCCCTAGTTAAGAGGGAGTGTTGAGAAATGTATCTAGTGTCAGTCTTCATAATTTTTGTCTAGCTCATGACATGATGTAATTTATATGTATTTGGAAAAAGAAGAAAAGAAAAATCATTGTAAATATCAAAGAAAAACATTTTTTTAGCATGGGTTTCATGCTAGTAGGTAAAATCAACCATTAAGTGCTTCTAGGGATGAGTCATGAGTCATTTTACTTGTCATTATGTTCTAGACCCTTATTGGGATTTTTGTATTAAATAAATAAAATTATTTTGATGTAATTTGGTCATCTACACCTCCACCATCAAGTCGGCCTGCCCATACTTCATGTCAGGCTTAATGAAGAGATTCAACCTCATTAGTAGACTATATATAGGCAACACCTTCAACCTATTGTGAATCAATCAATAAAGTTTGATATGAAGAAAGATAGAAAATAAAAGGAGAGAAAGTCTAGAGGAAACAAGGAGACAAAAGGAGACTCGTAGAAATATGAAGTTTGCATCCATCTCTCTCACATGTGCAGGTATTTTCTAGGGTTATTGAAACTGTAATAAAGGTCGAGTTCAACAGGTTTGACCTACAATCACAAGTGAAGAAATGAAGTGAGAAAAAGGATAGAAGGAAGGTCTATCCCATTGCAAGTAGAAGATAAACCCTATCGAGGAAGGAAGGAACAATTATTAAGCAAGAAAAAAGAAAAATACTCCTATTTTTGTCACACGTGCAAGAAATTAGGGTTATTGCAGGTCCAAGCTATTATAGGTTGAGATTTCATAATTTTCAAAGAGGGTTGAGACCCTTGTTGATTCGTTTTGAAAGAGTTGACTTATGTTGACTTTTGGAGAAAGTGGCTAGAGTTTGACATGTTAAAATTGGAAATTAGGGGAAAGGGAAAAGTACAATTTGGATAGCTCATTTTATTTATATTATGATTGCATTGAATTCTTCTTTTCGAGAGGACCAAAATTGACCTAAAGATCATCAAATTTGGACAAAGGAAAGTGTTTTTTTGAATTATAAGCCCACATGTGCATATTTGATCAGGTCAACCCTAGATCAAATAGGACGCCCTTGGAAGGCTATAAATACAAGTGACCTCAACCCCATTTGGACATCATCATGAGACATTATTCTATTCTCTTCTTTCTTTTGGCTCACATAGGTATGAGCCTCGTCCATAGAGAATTGGTTCGCGCAAAGGAGAAATTGTAGGGTCTGAAGCTTTCATTTCCGTTTTAGGGTTTTTGGGCCTCAATCGCAAGCATGAAACAAAGAGATATTGACTGAAATCGCTCATTGGTAGGCTCATACATTCAACTGAAGCCTTTCATCTGCACACACATCTCATCCTCCATGTCACTGGAAACTAGGGTTCTGGGTTACATTCTTTGGCTTGACAAAGGATACTTTCGGTTGCAGTCGCTAGCTTATAGGATAAAGGGAGCGACTCTAACCTCTCAGTCACACGCATGACTCCTCCTCTATGTGGCTGGGACCTAAAGGTTGAAATTTCAGTTGTCTGAATTTTTCACTCATTGACCGTAGTGTTCGAGAGTTGACCACAGATAGTGACAGTTCATTACAGGCTTCTAAATCAAGGTTTGAGTATGAGCATGGTTGGGTTCATCTCATGGATGTTTTAGTTGATTTTTCTGATGAGGTTTATGGCTAAAGATATGGATCATTATACTCTCTTTTTCTAAATCATCTAATGACAATCTAATAAGAAGAAGAATTTTAAAGGGTTTTCCCCATAGTGGGTTTTTCCCTGGTCTTCATCCAATCTTGGTGTCTCTATGTGTGAATGCTTTTCTTCTATTGTTCCTTTATGTTCAACTGCATTTATGATGATGATATTTTTCTTTCTACATAGTTGCATATATTTCTGAATATTGATGTAAATCTAAATAATGTTATGATGTTATGGGGTGAATTTAATGTGTTAATGAAGAAATTCAATTATCAAAGCAAAGAACAATATAGCCCTAGGAAAAATTAACATGGAATCAGAGATGGGCTAAAGAAAAGTCATGGAGATCGCCCCTATGATGACACCATTGAAGGATGCAAGAGAGGATGGAAGAGACCTACAATAATTCTCGGGTTTGAAGGAAACCCTAGGCAATTTCATTATTAGTGTTTGATGGATAGTATGAGGTTAGGGTTTGAGAGAAACCCCAATTTATGGCAAAGATTTGAGATATGAAATCTAGAAACCCTAGCATGGTCAATGTGAAGATGTTCAAGCACTTGTGTTAGATTTTATGAAGCCCTAGATGGGATAGTATTTATTAGGCTTGGTTGCTGATAAATTTGGTTGAAATCTTGAAGGCTAGTCCAAAACGGAGATGATCACCTCTCATTCAAGATAAGTACTTTTCGATTTATGATGCTCCTTTACGTCTCTAATTTTGTTTAGAATTATTGATCTTATTATTGTTTTAATTATTACTTATACTTCATGCATGTATATGTGAGTATTTGGATACCTCTAACTCCTTAATCAAATATGATAAGTGGATCCTTCTTGAGGATCACCTAAGATGCAGGAAATATGACTAGTGCAAGAAGATAAGAAATAGCATTGGAAAAGGTAAAAAGGCACTTGATGAAAAGGTGACAAAGTGCTATAGCTACCAATGTAAAATAATAAGGTGCACATGTATCTAAACATTGCAAGGTATGATTAGAATGTCTCCTTCAAAAATGGGTAATGTATGCATATGAAAGGAAGTTTGATGCATGATACCTATGATGAAATGATGCACTTGGTAGTGAACAAGTATCTTACCTTTTATACATGATGAACTTATTGATTCTATTTAGCTACCTAATATTGATCTTTGATATATTTATATACTTGATGTTTGGCTAACATTTATCATTTTGGATATCTTGATCCCATAAAGAAGGCTAACACCTTGATTCTAATAGATGGTAACTTGATACTATTGATAATGTTTGTGATAAGCATGGTATCCATGATGATAGAAGTGCAACAATGAGATTGATATTCATGATATTCTTGTTGACTATAGTTAAGTTTTGATGGCATATGATAAAATTGAATGACTTGACTTGATGAAAGTAATATTGTGTTCATGATCTTTGAAGTAACACCTGTTAGCTACCCTAATCATATGAATCTATCCATTGATGAAAATTTTATGTCATGTCCATGATAAATATGTGATATAATATGAATTTATGATCTAATAGATCTGTTGATGCATGAAAATATTATAGACAGGTTGATGACTTGAATTAACATGACTGACGTGGCTTCCCATTTAGGGGGAGAATCTCTCCAAACATACTTACTCCTATTATCATTTGCATTATATGTATAGAAGATTCTTTATTATTGAAGTAATATTTATGGACATGAATAAACAAATATCTGATATTATTGGTCTGCAGCAAAGTTTTGTTCTAAGAGGAAAGATTTTTCCTTACTCTAAACATCATCCACACAGAAGAAAGCCTAAGCGTGCAACTTTAGCCTCTTAACTGCACGAAAGAAGGCCTATGGGTGTTGTTATGCCTATAGGACACAAAAGTGAAGTTTTGTGCATGAAATCAAAAGTCGACCTGAAGGATGTCAGTCCTACAAACATGGAGCAGACAACTGAAATTTCTATGAGCAAGGAATTTTGAATTTTTGACTTACTATAATGTGAATATGTTGACTAAACTTGTGTTTGAAAGTGACCGAAATATGCATATTCATATGTTATTTTGATTTGATCATTGATGTCAGTGTATGACAATATTTAATAACAGTTGCAAGGGTTTGACTAGATTTGGTTGATTGATATAAATAAGTAGTGTTTAGATTTTTTAAATGATGCTTGATAATTATTTAGAACTTTTACTTGATGTTGAGATATGTTTTTGGCTATAGTGTTTTGGGCTATAGATCTCATTGTGATAGAAAATTTTGGGTTCTAGTCTGATGTCTAATGATTTGATTTGAAAATTGATGATTTTCCATGATAACAATGTTATATGGGCATAGTGAATTTCAGTGAATTATATTGGTACTCAATAGATATTTTGTGTTGACATCATTACCTTTGACACATTGGTTGAAGTATAAACATTTGTGATTCAATATGAAGTAATCTCACAATAAATGGATGGAACCTACATGACTTATCCATGGTGTATGCATCTAGTGAAAAAAATTATCTATATTATGATCATAAGGATGACTTGATGAAGTTTGGTTTGATATTTCTTGGTAAATGGAAACTTGTTGGCATGATAAAATATGAGAACTCTACCTGTCATCTGGTCTAAAGAACTTGTTACAGTGATATGGATGATTTTTTATATTAGTTTTGATCTGGCATCTAAAGGTTCTTATATGTCCACATTGATGGTTATCTGGGGAAGCTAGGATCATGTGTCAATCGAAACCTCTACAGTGGTCTAAGGTATGGCTTTCATTTTTTGTTTTATATACTGATGATGTATTCTTGACAGGCGATGAGCCTCTGATGATCAAAGTAAGAGGGAGATGGCCTCTAAAGTTCAAAATGAAGAATCATGGCATGATGAATTAATTTCTAAAGTTTGGAAAATAAAATCTATATCATGAAGCTATTGAAGAATTTTTAGAAAGTGGAAATGCAAATCCTTGGACTCTCCCATTGAATTTCAAGAAATTGTGAAAAGATATTATTGAACTAAACTTGGCAATCGACAGTTGATTGAAGCATTGATGTTTTGTTTGAACACCCAATAGATATATATATATATATATATATATATATATATATATATATATATATATATGTTGTGCATAGACCTAAGTGAATTCATAATTGAGCCTCTTCATACGCATTGAGTTGTCATCAAGCTCACTTCAAGATATTTGCATGGCATGATCTATTTTTGGTCTGAAACATTCTTCCTGTGACATGTGACTACATGGAGTATTGATGTTGTTTGGGATCATTGTTCTTGAGATAAGCACATTTGGGTTCTTCCTTAGTATGAGATATGCCATGATGTTTTGGATGAGAGTTTCGTAGCTTTAAGCATGACCAAGGTTGAGTACGATGTTGCTAGCATGTATAACTATGAGGCAGGATGAAGAATCACTTTGAAGAGTCGTTTGAGCAGGTTATGGATATGTCATGGATGCATTGCAATGACAAAGAATGGGAACCAATTGGAAAAGAATCTTGTATATAGCTGGGACTGAGATGCCTCCATATATTTAGACAATGTTGCTCTATGGGACAAGCTTAGGATTGTGGTTGTTGCCTCCATGAGAGGGAGGATGAATATGGTATCCTTTTTGTGATATATATATATATATATATTTGTTTTAATATGATATTTTATTTGATTTCATGTATGAACAGGAGACAACGACTTTTAAGACATGATGATTACCACATATGAGTACGATGATATGTTGTTGATCTATGGAGAGCATCGTTGATCAAGGACACTGAGCCAACTCTTCCCCCTTGTTTGAGATCCTATGGTGTGGAGTTGAGATGGAGGGATCATGGAGTTAAGGGATCTCTAGATAGTAGGGTCATAGATGTTGCTCCCCTATCTGTTTCCCATAGGGTTGGATATGTTTCTCCCCTATCTTGGTATTTTTAGAGTATACCCCAGTTGGGATCATACCCACAAGCCGAGATTGTTGGGATTGTCCCTCCCTGTTTGGCTAACGGGTTGAGGAGGTTTGGGGCATGTGATCCTTACCTTTCGGTAAGTTCGGTATCTAGCCCAAGCTTGGATTATGATGTAGGTGTTCTACCACATGACTCTTGAGGGTAATTGATAGGAATATTGGCATGTAATAGGATGGGTTGATATGTGCTCCCCAGATCCCGATATCACCTATTGCTTGATATAGGGTCATAGATGTTTAGCTCCTGCATGAGATTCTGGGTTGAGACTAAGCTCTCCGATGTGGTTTTAGGTTGATATTTTCTCCCTCATTTTGTTCTAGATTGAGATAGGCTCTCTGATGTTGATGCAAGTCATAGATTTAGCTCCTCGCTGATGTTTCCCAGGTAGTAGCATTGGGCTCCCCGCTAGAAGTGATTTCGGGTGGTAGCAGTGGCTCCCTGATGGATAGAGGATGGTAGATTGAGCTCCCTTCTGATGTCAAATTATTCTTCTTTTAGATTCAAGAATGCTCAAAATATGAGCAGGGACAATCAAGAGATAAGCAAGAATAATCAAGAGATGAATCAAGATGAACAATGATGATATGTGATGACATACTTGAGATTGGATATGATTTGATGAGATGCTTCACATGACATGATGGAGGTGGAATTATCCTTATTTGAGAGGCAGTGTTAAAATTGGAAATTAGGGCCAAATTCGCACACACATCACGTCCTCCATGCGACTAGAAACTAGGGTTATGGGTTATAGTCATTGGTTTGACAAAGGATACTTTCAGCTGAAGTTGCTATCTTATAGGCTCAAGGGAGCGACTTGAACCTCTTAGTCGCACGCATGACTCCTCCTCCATGCGATTGGGACCTAAAGGTTGAAATTTTAGTTGTCTGAAGTTTTTGCTCATTGACCGTAGTGTTCAAGAGTTGACCATAGATAGTGATAGTTCATTACAAGCTTCTGAATCAGGGTTTTTAGTATAAGCATGGTTGGGTTCATCTCATGGATGTTATTTAGTTGATTTTGCTAATGAGGTTTATGGCTGAAGATATGGGTCATTGTACACTCTTTTTCTAAATCATTCAATGACAATCTAATAAGAAGAAGAATTTTAAAGGGTTTTCCCCATAGTGGGTTTTTCCCTAGTCTTTAGCCAATCCTAGTGTCTCTATGTGTGAATGTTTTTCTTCTATTGTTCCTTTATGTTCCGCTGCATTGATGATGATGATATTGTTCTTTCTACATAGTTGCATATGTTTCTGAATAATGATTGTAGACCTGAATAATGTTATGATGTTATGGGGTGAATTTAATGTGTTAATGAAGAAATGCAATTACCAAAGCAAAGAACAATATAGCCCAAAGAAAAATTAACATGACAAGTATTCTTGGGTGGCTAACTTGGTGGATTGAAGGAGGACTTGTTGTTGCCTAAGGGCCTTGGTTGTATCATTCAAATTGGTTCTAAAGGAAGAGGATAATTTTTGGGTTTTCCCCTAAAAGAGGGGTTTTGCCCTAGCTAAGAGCCTACATACTGTGTCACTTGTTGTCTTGATCTTCATGCTTTTGGTTTTGGTAGTTTCTTGATGATAAATTATATAAAAGAAGACATAAAAGAAGATGATAAGAATTCAAATACATCAAAAGTAATTATCAAGATAAGGAAATATTTTTTCCTTTATGATTTTATAACAAATCACACTAGTTGCATACTCCGTAAGACCATTCTCTTCCAACAACAAGGTAATTCTAGATTTCCAACACCTAAATTTGAGGCTCCATCCATTCTGTTTTGATCTCTTAATCATGTTGAGGCAATTTATAAAGAACCCTTTGAAATATAGTGAAACCCAAATAAATCTGAAGAACTTGAATCTAGGTTTTATAAACCCTTTCTTTTCTATTCCTATGTTTGCGCAGAGCCTCTTATAACCTTAGATCTACTCTGATACCATGTAAAAAAATTAATAATGTTACAGTTACTAGTTATTATTCACTTATCTTAAATAGATTATTTGTCTTTTGCAATTTATATGTGACAAATACTGAATAAAACACTATTGTAACTTCACAAAAATTAAATCACAGGAATTGAGAAAATATTGCACACACACAAAATAATAGACATTGATATTGTAATAGCCCTCATGAAAATTCCATGTAATAAAAGTTAATAAAGGCAAAATAATAACCATGGTTTATGAGACACTTATTCCAAGTTGAATGTTGGGCAAAACATCCTAGTGGGTGTTCATTGGTTTATTATGGCTAAGGCAATGGCAATGACTAAGGCATCAGAAAGGCAAAGTGGCATTAATTGGCATTTATTTATGAAAATAAAGGAAATTAGGAGAAAATAAAGGTAAAAGGTCATAGGTTGCATGTGAGGAGAAAAATGAAGGAAAATAATGGAAAATGAAGAAAATAGAGATGTAATTGATAAAGAAGGATTTTGAGGATTAATTGGTACCTTTTGTCAGTTCAGATTTGGAGCTCTCTCATTATTCTCTCTCTCTCTCTCTCTCTCTCTCTCTTGGACACAATTTTGTTGGATCACTTTGGCATTGGATCAAGAAAGGAAAACGAGGCAAGAGGAAGGAAGGAGCAAGAAAGGAAGAGCAAGATCAAGCAACTACACCATGATTCTTGGCAGGTGTCAATTTGCATGTGTGTTTTCCTTGCTAGATTTGGCATGCATGATATTGCATGTGGTTCTTTGTTGCTATGGAATGGGTTTTTCTAGGTGTGACAATGTTTTCATCCTATCCTTTCCATTTTCGAATAGCCATGGAGTAATGGGGTTCTCATGTTTTGGTTGAGCTATATTTTTAGATGGATTCGAAGCTGAATGAGGTGGATCTCTGAATAATATAAAACATGGCCTAGTAACCCCTGAACCGAATTGTGGGTTGTGGCAAAGCCAAATTTTGTGTTGCCTCGGTGGGCCTAGGAATCCTCGACCGGTGAATGGCGGGATATACAGTAAATCCTAAAGGTGGGCACTCTCCATCAAGCCTATTAATCCTAGGATGGGATATGCACTAAAGCCTGGAGAGTGGGTCTCGGTTTAGGGCCTAGTGATTTGGTGTGGATTACGGTAAAACCTGAGAGACTAGGAGATAGGAAAATTCCTCACGTTGTAGGTAGATAAATCCAGTGGCATCCATGCTTTTTTTGACCTAGGGATCTGGTGGAGATCATGGTAAATCTTGTTATTACATGTTTATTATTTTGGCCTAGTTATTCGGTTCGAATTACGGTAAGCCTGCTTTCTATTGATGAGGGTGAGGTGGTTTAGCCTCGGGATGCCCTGGTTGGTTCTTTTGGTTTGAGTCCCACATTAATGCTTGGAATATGGCACGGGGGTGAATGGTTGAAGAGAGAATTGGCTCTCAGGTGGAACGTGGTAGTCCCATCCCTGGTTGGATTTTGCATCATTAATATGAGGTTATTTATCCTTGTTAATTCATGAGTATTATCCTGGTTTATATGTGTATTCTATGGCTGATGTATCCTTGGTACTTATGTTGTGATTATGCTGGCTATAAGCATGTATTATGACGATGACGATGTATGGATCTCCTCACGTTGTGATTTGTAAATGAATGAACAATGTATCTATGACCTAATAGATGATAACACAACTAATAATATAAGTGAACAATGTTTCTTAGCGATTCTCAGATAAGTATGAGACCCCTATGCTCAACTATGTTGTTTAGACCTGTAGATTACATATTTTTGACATGTTTGACGAAATGTCTGTCATGGATAGTAGGGGTCAAGTCTAGAGCTTGTCATTGTTTTTGCAAATGCATCATTATTATGTTGTGTACATTCATTTATGAAATTGCCATTGAGTTCTGGGCAATGACCTAGGCTTGAAAAATTGGCACAAATCACGAAGTCACAAGCATAGGTTTAAGGAGAAAAGTCCCCAGACGCATGCATATGCATGTTGTGGGACATCTAGAGCCTCCTGGACACATTCTTGTCCATATCAAGGAAGCGTCGAGGGGTTTAATGGTCTAAAACTTTAGTTGATCTTAGGGGTTGGTTACTTGAGTGGTTGGGTTGGCTCCTAGGAGTTCTGTTGCTGATGTGGAAGGTTTGTGTGGTGTTTTTCCATCGATTTCACTTCCTTAAGGTGACTTAGGAGGTTGAATCCCATTATAGTGGCCTCTCGTCATGCATTTACACCAGTTGGATGATTACTTGAGTAGATGTGGGATGAGGGTGTTACAAATATTTTTGGAAAAATGTCATTGGAAAAAACCTAGTGTGGGGAAAACCATTTTTGTAGATGAGTAGTTTATTATACTTCAAAATTTTTGTAACTAAAATTTATTACAACTATTTGTCGTAAATTAGAAAACCTCCGAAAAAATATTTTCTTCACTCCTAGTTAATTTGACCTTCTGGAAGCAACTTGTCCCCTTTGATTCAATTCGGCCCTCTTGTGGAACCCTGAATTAATCCAGATGTGCATCCCTAGCTAAATCAACCTCTACTGGAAACTCACACTGGATAGAAAATTAACTCAACCTCCTCTGGAATTCGACTTCCATTGGCAAACTTGACTTCTCCTGTGCAATTCGATCACTCTAGAAAATTTTCTCTTGCTTCAGAAACACAACCTCTCTGAACCAACTCACACCATTGGGTAAACTTGGCCTCTACAAATAAATTCAATCTCCCTCTATCACTGAGAAATTGGAAATCATTGTGAATAAATTTCTCTAGCAACTCGATCTTCAATCACTGCTTATCTCAATTGTTGGTGTCCTCCATGATATCATTGTGCCTTTGGTATCACTGCAAATCTGTCACGTGAATGTTTTCTCCAAATTCCCTTCGATCTCCTCTTATAATATGTCATTGAGCAATAAATGAAAACAATCTTTTTAATCAATGGCTAAGATAATATTGACCCCATCAGATGACTTTTCTAGAAGTCACTAGAGGAAAATCAATTTGTCTCAATTAATCATGATTAATTAACCACTTTTCCTAATCTAGACATAGGAAAATAATTAAACTAGCTAATTAATTATAATTAAGACAATTTTACTTAGAAAAATTTTGTGGGTATTGGATAAAATTAATCCAATTGTGTATCTAGCCTCATAGACACCACCTGAGACTAGAACACATGTCTAAGTTACACAAACTACTAGATCAGACCTGCCTATGTACTTTTTCTGTGACCTCTTCAATGTCTCTAGTACTTGCAGATGGATCTGCCTAATCTTGTCAATAAATTTATCTACCCTTAAGGAATCCCCTTTGAATTCCTCCCTCACTCCTTGTTTCCCATATGCAATATCCAAAGGCGAAGGCAGAAAATATCCAAAACAATTTTCAAATAGAGAATTACCAGTAGAAGTGTGGACTACTATATTATAAAAGTGTTATATATATACCAGAGATTCATCACAAGTCTTCAGATGATTTTGATTGTAAACCCTCAAAAGTTTCACCAAATACCTATTTACTACTATGTTCCCATTTTTCTATGTATCGAATGTTGTAGACCTCTTCAAATTTGTGTCCATCTTCTCCCACAATGTAATGCAAAATGCATCGAGAAATCTTGTGTCCTTATCTAAAGATATGCTCCTTGGTATCCCAGTAGAAGAATAAGTTTATGCTTCTTGCTCATTGATGGTATTTCTATAAGGCATGAGAGCACACATCTTGTTGAACTTTTCAACTATTGTGAATAGGTAGTCATGTCCCTTCTTGGTTGTCGGTAAAAATCCCACAAAGTCCACGAAAATGATTTCCCAAGGACAAGTGGATACAAGAAATTATTGGTATAGACCTTGTTTCCTGTGACTAGGCTTGTTTCATCATAGGTTAGTACACATACCTTTGCAAGTTGGTCATTGTCTTCCTTACACTAAAATTCCCTACAACCTTACGGGTGTGATCCTCTTTTCTCACCTTAAGGAACAAATAACTTATCCAACTTGTAAAGTAACCCATTCTGGATATGGTAGCCAACTCTATTTTCACCAACATGCACATGACTCTAGCTTTGCAATTATTGAAACCCCTCCTTGAATTCATCATCCTTTGTATATGCTTCTTTGTATGCATAATGGGTGAAAGTCTCCATGTTTATCAAAGTTACCAAAGTTTTGATATTTGATGTGGGTGGCCTTGAAAGCATATCGACCAACTTATTTGTGTTTCCCCTCTTGTACTTCATCACCAAAAGAAACTATTATAAAAACCCCATCCACTTGTAATTATTGGTCTATTGTAGCTTAATATGGGCCTATAAGTATTGTAATGGATGGTAATCTATGTGGATTACTATCTCCTTTCCCATCAAGTAATGTTCCCACTTCACAACTTTCACCAGGGCATAGACCACTCCTTATTATATGTAGTGTAGTTGAGAAATTTCCCATAAGATACTTCAAAATGGTACATACATACCTTCCTCCCTACATCAAGACTGCTCCCATCGCATACCTTCTTTCATATTTCTCCACTTATAAGGGAAACTACAAGTTCGATAATGCCAGAACCAATGTGTGATTGATTTAACTCCTCAAATTCCTTTTGTTGACCCTTTCCCGACTAGAAGCTCTTACCACTTACTATTATGGCATGGACTGGTGTTGTTATTATTGAAAATAAGGCTATGAATTTCCTCACGTGTTGTGTTACCCCAAAAAAACTCCTAACCTTAGAAACATTAGTAGGCACCAACCACATTATGATGGCCTCCATCTTGGAAGGATCTATCCTCAACTCCCCTCCACCAATCACATATCCTAAATACACCAAATATTGTTGTGCAACTCACACTTCTTGAGATTTTCCAACAATTTGTGCTTCTTCAATGTCTCTAACACCTACATCAAATGTGATATATGCTCCTTCCAGGGATCATTGTATACCAATATATCATCAAAAAAATAATAATAAATGAATCTATAAAAGGGAACAATATATCATTCATTAACCTCATGAACATAGTTAGTGCATTACAAAAGCCAACAACATATCTAACCACTCATACAAACCTTGTCTGGTTCTAAAGGTGGTCTTTCAAGTATCTTTTTCTCTGACTCAAACCTAGTGATACTCTAACTTTAAGTCCAGCTTGGTGAAGTATTTTGCGTGATGCAACTGGTTCAGTAGATCATGTATCCTAGGTAAGAGGTACTTGTTCTTTAGCATGTGTTTTCTTAACAACCATAACCAATACACATAATTCTTTGGAATAAATATGATGGATGACCCACATGGTGAGGTACTTGGTCGAATGACACCTTGTTTCATTAGTTGTTGTAACTACTTCCTCACCTTGTTTGCCTCTACATTGGAATACTTGTACAACCCAATGTTTAGCAATGGAGAGTCTTAACATAGTTGGATCTCATGCTCCACTTCCCTCTTGAGTGGCATCCCTTCTTCTATTACACTCCCCTATATGCATGTAGCAACTCTTCTAGTTGTTTTTTTTGTTCTTTACTATACTCCTCAAGGGATGACTTAGCTCTCATGGAATCTTCCATGAACTATTTTCTCTTAAAAACAACAAAACATACATCTTGCTAGAAATTATCAACTTATTGGCTTGGTTAGAACTTACTAGTGAGATCTTTGACTTTCCCTTGTGCACATTGATGATGAAGGATTTTCTATCCTTGATGAGGTGACATTGGTTGGTTCTCTACATGAAGATCACATCTTGCATGTGCATTTAGGGACTCCAAAACATAATTCCACATACATCAAGTGAAACTATATCCAACTCTACTTCTTCAATAAAATCAACACTAATAACAAATTTGATCCTACATTGTTTGTTTACCTTTATTTTGACCTCTTTGTTGACCCAACCCAATAGATATGGGCTAGGATGGTCAAGAGTCTCCACTCCACATTTCTTGACTAAATCTACATCAATAAGATTTGCTTGTGATCCTAAGTTGAATAAAGCATAAATTTTCATCTTCTTGACCTCTATCTTTATATGGAAGAGTAGTCATTTCCTTCTCTTCTTATTGCTGAAGGCTACTCAAATTCACCCCATTCTGCACTGATGTACAAAAACTATTCTCATCCACATCATAGATACTTTCCAACTGATTACTGGAATAAGTGGCCATGATATTTTTCTTTTTAGCATATATATTTTTGTTCTTCAAGTTGAGTTCTAGATGCAACTTCCAACTCTTCTCTTCTATATGAGTGTGATTATAACAATGGTTGCAGTGATTGTTGGGATATTTGTAATGGTGTGTTATGGATGTTGTATTTTCCCTTTTTACCCTTTCCACTTCTTCTTCCCCTCCTTATAATATTCCTGGTGCTTCTTTTTCTTTGACCCACTTTATCACCCTTTCTTCTAACCTATGTTCTCCAAGTATTATGCTTGTAAACACGCCTCATCTATCATTTTGGGTTTGAACAACATAACTTCCATAGATGGTTGTGTAGATTCCCTAAATACTTGAGGAGTATGTTTGGGTTCTTTGGGGAGATACTCAACATTATTTCCATATTCCTAAATTTTTTGGTGTACTCATGTGCACTCTGCCCCTATTTCTACTTGAAGTAATACCATTGGATCCACTGGTCCTCTACATACCTAATAGGGTAAACTATGACTTTATGAGAGTTTTGAAATCCTACCACTTAATCATTGGAGGATATCTCTTTAGTCTTAGTTTTTTGTGTGCATTTCCAAACAATCAAGGCATGGTCCTCTAATTTCATGTGTGTATATGAAATTTTATGTTCTTCCTCTATGTGGTGAACACTAAATAAACCTCTTACTATTACAACAAATTATTTAATTTGAAAGTGTCAATATCGCCTTGATATGGATTTATTTCAAAAAACAAAAACCCAAATGAATTTCATTAACATCATATTCCATGTCAAACTGTCATGTCATCTTCCATTTCATTTCTTTGTCACCTATATGTTAACTAGTTAGGGCATAGCTTGTTCCACTCTTGACAGTTATTTGTCATTATATTATGATTATGTGTGTGTACTTTAATCATCAAATAAATTCCAAAAAAACAGAGATCACAAGAACACAAGATGTAGGCATCATGTCAAGGGAAAACCCCTCCTATAGGGTAAAATCCGCAAGAATTTTCTCTTCTTATCAACTTCAAATGAGACTTCCAAGACCATAGACCCAAATACCAACACACCATGATCAAATCAACCACCCAACCAAGAGATCTTCTTCATCAAAGTCAACTACTATCTTCTGCTCCTTTAAGACCCTAGAGAATTCACATTTCAAAGGAGAGTGACATCCATTTAATTTCTCGCTAGACTTCCTGCCTCTTCACATTCCTTCCTTGCTTCAGAACAAATTAGAAAAGATGTGGTTCAATTTCTCACCAATTGAGGTCGAATTTCATCATATTTATAGTCTTCTTATGGGTTGGACGTGTCACTTCAAGGCCGACTTGAAGGGTTGGCTAACCTAATCATTTGGTGGACTCTAAGACACTTTTTACACAAAATAAATTTCTATTTTTCTTTTTACAAGAGCCCCAAAGGGTCCACGACATCTTGACTTTGACTTTGACTCCAAATGAAATCCCTAGAGCACACAATGGGTGCTAGACCTATTGACTATTGACCCAAGCATGAAACCCATGCTTTAATAAGTCAATATTTTACAATAAAAATTGTTTTTCTTTCTTTTGATAATACATAATTACATCATGACACAAAAAATAAATATGAAGATCCAAAGTAGTTACAATTTCCAACAGTCCCTCTTAACTAGGGAGGTATTCATAATTATCCAACTGGTACAATGATAGTACTCCATTTGAAAAGTTCTTATAATAATAGAATCATCATACACAATGCTAGGGATGCCCTAACTACCAAGGTATCGTCACATTAAAGATCCAAGTGTTAATGACACTAATACAAAGAATCTAACTAAGGGATTCTTGTGCCATACACTCTTCAAGGATCTAAGACACTATCAGGACTAAGGTGTTATATGGGCATCTGCAACTATAGGTACCAATAGGCTTCATCCCTAACACCAACCCATATGGATCTAGGCATCATATCAAAAGTTGGAGCTCCACAAGTCCAATGATACCCTCCCTCATTGGGATCCAGACATCATCAATGGGTCGGCCAAGATGTCCTCCAAAGTACCATCACTGGCAGTTTCATGGTACTTGATCTCTCCCTCTAAACCAAAACAAAGACTAGCTTTCTAGGAAGATATCAACATATCCACCAATTTAAGCATGCTCCTAAAACTAACTTCTTATGGAATATATTACATCAACTACTTGTTCATCTGTTGGCATGTATTGTAGCTTCATGACTCCAACCATCATTCAACTTCCAATGTACATGTTCTTGTATGCTAGCATAATCTAATGTTGCTTTAGGTTATCAAAATATCCAAATACATTTCTACAGAAGCTTCCTTCTTCAATTTCTTTGGTAGCACCAAACTTAGCCAAAGAACTTTACAAAACATTCAATTCAAAACTTCATCAATCATGAATACAAATTACAAATAACCATTTGTAGTGCTCTAGCATTTCTCTGATCTTCATTCTTTCTTCATAGTCTCTATTATAGTTGTCACGACATGTCCTCCCTCTAAACTAGAGAGATATACACTTTATTTATCCAAGTTTCTTCTTTATTAGGGGACAAATTCATCAACTTTAGATACATAAGCTCTTTCTTTCACATCATCAGAGAATTTCAACCTTCTGGAACATCATTCCTTCTATCCTTACTTTGCAACAAGGTCATCAACAATGTATATTTTAATGTTACCAATATTCTTACAGCTCCCTCTTTCTATCATGCTCAATATTTTCATCATTATTTAATATGAGGTAGGCTTACATATTTACAAATTTGACAATTATGTACCTACTCATATGAAGGAGACCTGTTATAAACTTTATAACCTCAAACATACCTTGATTTGTTTTTTCTACGTTCTTTTATAGGGCTCCCTCTCACCATGGCAGTATTAACATCTTCATGGTTCATCTTTATATGATTCTATTTTTATCATAGTTCCCAACGATCCAACTTGATTACCAAGTTATCACTCCCTCCATAAACCATGCTCATTATTTACAAGGGCGCATCATTAAACACAAAGTTGCTTTATTTATTATTCCTTCTTATCTTTCTCTTACATACAATTCTTTAATAGCAAATACAACCAAGTCAAGTATACAAGTATAAGCGCATCAAAACATGGTTGTCACTCTAGGGTTTTCAATAAATCTTAGAGAGGGATAATTCTAGGGTTTCATATTCAAACCCTAAATTTCATGATATTTCCTTTTGAAACATCAATCCTAGGGTTTGAGTCTCAAATCCAATTCTACTCTTTCTAGGATTTTCCATTTACCCTAGACTACCTACAAACCCTAAAAACAAAAATCTAGGGTTTCTTATGAGGGAACAAATATATTATGGTTAGGGTTTCTCTCTTGACTAGGGTTTCAAGTATCAACAAGGATTTTTTTTACAAAAATTAATGACCTTTATGAAGACTACAAACCCTTAGAAGTCAAGAGAAAGGTTTTCTATCAAATTAGTGTTAGGGTTTTCTTACTTGATAAGTTTTTTATACTTCAAACATCATCTAGGGTTTTGTAATCCCTAGATTCCAAAGATGAAATCTACAAACCTTATGATCAAAACCTCCATAAAAAATTCCCAACACAATAAAAAAAACAAACCTTTCAGCTATGTATTTCACATACCTTATAAATACATACCTTAGTCAACCATGATTGTTGAAAGCCTACTTTATTTAACTTCCATAGCTACTACAGTCTTTCCAATCCAAAAACATCACACCTAACGTCTTTTTATGAGGCCTTTTTCACAATTCAAGGTACTGCTTCTTCCATTGATGTCATGGTATTCTTGTTGCTTTGATAAAATGGATCATTCCATCATTTACCTTTGATGAATCTCACTTAAGCTATTGTGACTAATAAAAGACACATCAATCGCAATCATAAACATACCATTAAGATGTGGGATAAACAAAAACACATAACTAGAATATGTCTCCATCATATTAGTATAATGATTGATATTACTTAGGTCATGTGGAGTGCTCATGACAAAGCACCTACCTCAATATTCTCCTCGTTATATCAACTACAACCAACAGACCAACCAACTAACTTCTTTCAAAATTAAGACCCTTATATATATACATATTGGATCATTCCATCATTTACCTTTGATGACTCTCACTTAATCTAATGTGACTAACAACATACAAATCAATCACAATCATAAACATACCATTAAGATATGCCATAAACACAAAAACACAAGTAGAATATGTTTGCATCATATTAAGAGAATGATTGATATTACATAGGTTATGTGCAATGCTCATGACAAAGCAACTACCTCAATACTCTCCTCATTATATCAACTACAACCAACTAACTTATTTCATATATATATATATATATATATATATATATATATATATAGATAGATAGATAGATAGATAGATATAATATATATATATATATATATATATATATATATATATATATATATATATATATATATATATATATATATATATATATATATATATATATATCGAAGAGGTTATAGAAGATTCAAAAATATACTAGGGGAATCTCCTAATTGTAACCCACTCATGTAATATATTCTAAGCCTTTAGATACATGAGCATAGGATTGGGGAAATTAGCCTAGAGGATGTATAGGATGACTCCTTAGCATTTATTTTCATAGGACTCTACATTCTTATAGTTATTGTAGATTCATCTTCTACTAAACTATGATTTGTAGCAATATTTAGTCAAAATTGGTCCATATAAATCTCCTAACTGCATATTCAAACATCTCCTTAAGTTGAGATATACCTCTTGTTCCTACAAAATGGGTTCCAAGTGTAGAATATCTCTTATAGTATAACGTCTAAAATTAATTAATTAAAAACATATGTCCAACTCTTTCTTGCTCCCTAGATTATTTTGTGCATACCCTACTACTAATATTTTTTTCAATACTTTGGTACTGAGTATTATACTCGTTAATGTTTTCTTAGTGTTTCATTTTTACATCATCTTTTAGGTCATTGTGAACTAGGATTGCACTTTCCTCAAGAGTTCTCTTGTCACATTTCTTAACTTCTTCTTGTCTTCTATAACATTTTGTCTAAATTATATGTGATGAGACTTTTCTATATTGACATTTGGAGCATATGACATTATGGACTCAATTTACACCTTCTCACATTGAGAATTTTTGATCTCCTAATTGATTTTGTATTTTGGTTCTACTAGGATATCCTCCTATATTTAAAATTTCATCCATAAACTCCAACATTTCAAATGCAGTAACTCTAACTTCTCTATTTGTTCTTGAGTTTAAATGATCATAAGATCATTAATCAATTTTTTTATTTTCTATGAAACTTTACCTAAACAAATTCCACTCTTGCTAGTTCTTCCTTCTTATCCTTTTCTATCGTTGTTTTGTGTCTTGCGATGGACTATATCAAGCATTTCTTGTTTTCTATGATATGCTATAGTGTCATTGTTGGTTTCTACATTGGTTTCTTGTTGAGTGATCCTAAGAGCCTCTAGCAAGTGTGTGAGCACTTCCAAAAAATAATGATTTCTCCCCATTCAGTTGACATTTCTTTCAGAGCTTCTATTTCATGCTTCCATGCATTAACAATTTATCTACATAAATTTTAAGTGGGACAAAAGTTCTTTTTTTTCTTAGTTAACATTGTGGTGGCCTCTTCTACTTGTTTCTACTAATTTCTTTCATTCCATAATAAGCTATGTCTTCCTTTGGAGTGCATGATTTTATGTTTCCCAATAGTCTATTTTTTCCTTGAATTATAGGTTTTGAAGTTGTAGCTATCTCATAAAAGCATCATTTTATATGTACTAGTAGTTTACACTATGGTATATTCTATTGTGATCTGTGAGAGTGAGGGTAGGTGAATATTTTGTAAGTTAAACAAAGTCTTTTGGTAGATGATAAAACACACTTGTTGGTTCAAAACGCATCGTCCAAAAATTTCTCTTATGTGATTTCTACCGAAAGACTTTGCTTAATTCATTATGGATCACAGAAGCTTGAATACAAAAATTTTGTAAGTTATTGATAGACTGCATTTGGACCCTATATCCTTCTCTAACTTATTTAATAATCAGTGACACTTGTCATATATAATGACTCTTCTTTTCCATTTCCTTTCTTAAAGACTCCATTGTAAAATCTTATTTTCTAGTCTAAACCTATCTTTTTCTAGGGTAGAATCTACCATACAGCGTAAAATGTAGGTTTTAAGCCCGTACAGAAATTACTTGCATACGAATTCTAAAACACAGAAAATAAACAATGTGAGAGCATAACACATAAACACATATACACAGATATTTTCACTTGGCTCCCAAAACCAGGACTACCAGCTTGATTTTTCATTATATTCCTTTCAATGTTACAATACATATTTATAACATGTCGAAGCATCCAATACCATGGACCGAAAACCATCGCGTCCAAAACCATGGACCAAAAACCATCCCGTCCAAAACCATGTGCGAAAATCATGCACAAAACCATAGGTAGGTCCGCCCAACCTAATATAGGGTCCAAAAACAAAATTTTCCGGGCGTTGCCCCGGACCCCATAGAGGGGGGCTACCTGCACCCCTCAAATCCCCTGTGACCCCCCCACTATGCAATCAACGCAACGAAGTGGGGCGCTCTAACCCCCCTGTTAACTACATGGGTTAGTTGTGGAAAGAATATAACACAACCCAACATTATCCCACTTGTTGTTTTCTTTCCATAGGGGGTCACAAGAGAGCTTAGTCATTTATCCAACCCTGCAATGCCCATTGTTTCTCTACACCAAGATAACTTCTCAGAGCTCACAGATTTTGTCAATGCATCTGCAGTATTCTTCAAAGTGTCCACCTTTACCAGCAACACCTTTTTGTCTTCTATCATATACCTCACAAAGTGATACTAAACATCAATGTGTTTTGTCTTTGAATGATATGCAGGGTTCTTTGCCAAGAAAAGTGCACTTTGGTTGTCAAAGTTTATCCTTATAGCTCCTTGTACTAACCCCATACTTGAACACAATCTCTGAAACCAAACTGCTTCCTTGCTTGCATGAGTGGCTGCCATGTATTCTTCCTTTGTAGTTGATAGTGCCACTATAGATTGTTTCTTACTCATCCAACTGACTGCACCTCCAAATAGGTTAAACACATACCCACTTGTATATCTTCTCTGATCCAGATCTCCAGCCCAGTCTGCATCAACAAGCCATGAATATCCAACACTCTGTCCAATCCTGGTCTTCCTTGGTAGCACAAACCATAATCACTAGTGCCACGCAAATACCTAAAAACCCGCTACACTGTTGTCCAGTGCTCCTTCCCTGGTTTTGACATAAACCTGATCAATACTCCCACTGCATGTGCAATGTCTGGTCTAGTACAGACCATTGCATACATCAAGCTACTGACTGCACTTGCATATGGAACACGGGACATGTCCTCTTCCTCTTCTTGTGTCTTGGGACACTATTCAGCAGATAACTTTACACCTACATGAATAGGAACCTTCACCTGCTTACTATCCTGCATATTAAACCTCTGCAATATTGTCTTGACATACTTCCTTTGGTTTAACCAGAGCTTCCTCTTTGTCCGATCTCTTTTAATTTCCATGCCCAAAATATAGTTTGTAGCAACAAGATCTTTCATGTCGAATTTGGAGGACAAATGGGTCTTCAAATCCTGGATAATTTCTTTGTCATTTCCAAACAACAACATATCATCCACATACAAGACCAGATAAATAACACAGTCACCAATTAATTTAAAATACACACAGTGATCTGATTTGCTTCTGGTGAAGCCAAGTCCCCGTATAAAGTATCAAATTTCTGATACCACATCCTTGGTGACTGTTTTAACCCATATAGAGACTTCTTTAACTTGCATACCAGTTCTTTCTTACCCTTCACTGCAAAGCCTTTAGGTTGCTTCATGAAGATCTCCTCTTCCAGATCCCCGTGAAGAAATGTTGTCTTCACATCCATCTGTTCTACCTCAAAATAAAAAGCAGCAACAACATATAAAAGTAATCTAATAGAAGTTACCTTGGCAACAGGAGAAAAAATATCACCAAAATCAATTCTCGGCACTTGGGAATAACATTTTTCTACCAACCAAGCTTTGTATTTCTCCACCTTTCCTTCTGCATTTGTCTTCTTCTTGAACACCCATTTGCTACCAATGGGTTTCCTTCCAGCCAGCAACTCCACCAGATCCCAAGCCTCATTTTTGTGCAAAGATGCCATTTCATCAACCATGGCCTCTTTCCAAAGTTTTCCATCCTCTGAATCTATTGCTTCCTTCACAGTTCTGGGATCATCATCAGTAACAGATAAAACAAAATTTGAACAGAAAGCAGATGGACTATACCTTTATGGCTGCCTTCTTTCTTGAACTGATCTTCTCACACCCGAAGTTTGTGGCTCTTCATCTTCTGATTCCTCCTCTGTTGTAGAGTCTGATTCTTCCTCCTTTAGCTCAAACTCTATCTTCTCAAGTTCCTTTGGTTGAACTTCATGTTTAATAACATCTTTTACCTCTCTGAACACCACATCTCGGTAATACACAACCTTCCTTGTTACTGGGTTCCAAAGCTTATAACCCTTTAAACCATCCTTATACCCAATAAAGATGCACTTTTCAGATTTACTATCCAACTTGGTTCGTTTCTCCTTTGGAACATGTACATATGCATCACATCCAAATACACTCAGATGTGAAAGAGAGGGTTTCTTACCAGTCCATACCTCTTGTGGAGTCTTATCCTCCAATGTTGATGAAGGTGATCTGTTGACCAGGTAACATGTTGTCTCCACCGCCTCTGCCCAGAATTCCTGTCCTAACCCAACACCATTGAGCATGCTTCTTGCCCTTTCCATCAACGTCTTGTTCATTCTTTCTGCAACTCCATTTTTCTCAGGTGTGTATGGAGTAGTCTTCTGCCATGCTATACCACACTTCTTACAGAATTCTTCAAATTCCTTACTGCAAAATTGTCCACCATTATCTGTCCTCAGCACCTTTATCTTCTTCTCTATCTGGTTTTCCACCAGAGCCTTAAATTCTTTAAACCTATCAAAGACTTCAAATTTCTTCTTAAGGAAATATATCCATGTATTCCTTGAGAAGTCATCTATAAATGATACATAGTACATAGACTTACCCAGTGATAGAACCTTCACAGGTCCAAACACATCACTGTGCACAAGTTCTAATATATGTTTCGCCCTCTTACCACCAGAGGGGAAACTCACCCTATTCTGCTTCCCATATACACAATTTTCACAGAAATCAAAATCTAGAGAGCTATTACTCATACCTTCTACAATACATTTAAAATGAAGTATTCGAAGGCCCTTCTCTCCAATATGTCCAAGCCTTTGATGCCACAACATGGTCTTCTCTCCAGAGGCCACTAGATTTTCTGCTCAACTTTCAGGAACCATAAAACTGTTGCACCCATCAATAACAATGCTACCTTGCAGCTTGTACAGAATTCCAATCTGAACTCCCCGCATCAATACCAGTGCTCCTCGAACCATTTTGCGGGTATCCTTCTTGAACATTGTTTTTACACCTGCATCATCCAGCTTGCTTACAGAAATCAGATTTCTGTCCAATGCAGGAATATGCAGAACACCCAGAAGTGTTCTAACCCTTCCACCTTGCAACTTCAACTTTACTTTTCTGCGACCAACGATTCTAGCCTTCCTATCATCCCCTAAGAAGACATCACCACCATCGTATTTCTCATACTCGTAGAACCACTCTCTATGGTGAGTGAAGTGAAAGGATGCACCTGAGTCAATCAACCATGCCTCATGATCTACATATGTACTTGAAGAAGCCAAGTACACATCCCCACCTTCATCTGAGGTGGTTTTCACCTCTGCAGAAGGAGAATAATCAAATCCCTTTCCTTTATCAGGTGTTTTAGATTTATAATCCCCTTTGTAGTGCCCTTCCTTTCCACATTTCCAGCACACCACCTTTACAGGTTTTCCTGGAGATTTAGATCTCCCTCTAGATTTAAATCTCCCACTCGATGACTTATTTTAGTTTCTATTCTTGGATAGTCCTCGTATAGACAAGGCATCACCATTCTGGATCTCCATATTTTTTGTCTCATCTCCTTCGTCAGCAAGGATGAGACTATTTCATCAAACTGCAAGGCAGTTGCATTGCTACCTATTGCAATAACAGACTATCCCACGAATCTGGTAGAGAACACAACAAACTGATGCACTTATCTTCATCTGAAATTTTAATATCAACAGATAATGACTGACTTACCACAGTATTAAATGCATTCAGATGCTCTGTCACCAAGTCTACATCTTCATCCTCAGGTTATACAACTTTTTTCACAGGAACAGTTTATTCACCAGAGAATTAGATTGGTAAAAAGTCCCTAACTTATCCCATAAAGCCTTCACCGTAGTTTCCCCTGATATATTCAGCAATACTAAATTTGAGACACACAATCGTATTGTGCTCTTTGCCTTCCAATCCAACTTCTTCCATTCTTCATCAAACACTCCCATTGGTTTAATACCTGGATCTACCATGATCCATTGATCTTTATGCACCAACAGATCCTCCATCTTGAGTTTCCACAACTCAAAACTCTGACCATTAAATTTCTCGATCTCTATCTTTCCACTACTCGCCATCTTCTTTCACCACCAAAATCGATCCCGCAGATCTCCCACTGAATAGGATCTACCACAGGGCCGAGTGAAACCCCTCAACAACAAAGGTGTCCCCTTGAAGCCAAAACAACTCTGATACCAAATGTAGGTTTTAACCCCGTACAGAAATTACCTGCATACGATTTCTAAAACACAGAAAATAAACAATGCAAGAGCATAACACATAAAACACATATACACATTGATTTTCCCCTGGATCCCAAAACCGAGACTACTAGCTTCATTTTTCATTATATTCCTTTCAATGTTACAATACATATTTATACATGTTGAAGCATCCAATACCATGGACCGAAAACTATTGCATCCAAAACCATGGACCGAAAATTGTCCTGTCCAAAACCATGTACAAAAATCATGCACAAAACCATAGGTAGGTCCGCCCAACCTAATATAGGGTCCAAAAAAAAAAATTTCTAGGGTGCTGCCCCAGACCCCATAAAGGGGGGCTACCTGCACCCCTCAAACCCCCTGTGACCCCCCCACTATGCAATCGGCACAACGAAGTGGGGGGCTCCGCCCCCCCTCTAACCCCCCTGTTAACTACGTGGGTTAGTCATGGAAATAATATAACACAACCCAACATAAACACATTTTCAGCCAGATAATATTCCTTTAGTTTTGTAGTCTCCCAAACAACTTATCAGTTTCTACTAATGTATCCTTTTCAATAAGTTGGACAATTTTGGTCAGATCGAGAGCTTGGTCTTAATAGAAATGAAATATGAGTCAAAAAATATCATAGATAGATTCAGGTATACATATTCAATATTGTCATAGATGGTTTGGAAGCTTGTGGTTTTGAGCTTGTGCATATTTTTACCTAGATGTATTGCTACATAAAATGTTGGGCTTGTTAAGAGAACTATCGATGTTTTTTTCTTTCAAAGCATCCCAGCAAATAGTGTTATTTGGTTAACACATTATATATTCTTAATATTCACGTTTTTAACATCAACGATTTAAAATTGGTTGGTGAAATGCTTTAGTTTTTTATTTTATGTGAAGAGTGTTACAAACTAATGCTTTGACATTTTCATATAAGTTGTAAGAGAACCATGGCGGTGCTTTTCATTGTGTACCATTGCAAAAAACAATGTTGCTTCACTATTAAATCATATATTATCATTTGAGCCTTATGACATTCAATATTAAAAGATTTGCAAAAGTTAGAAATTTTGTTTGAGAGTGAGGCATGATGATCAGTAATCACAATGATGACTTGATAAAGGAAAATTTTATTTATCCTTGGTTTCAAGGATCAGTTGTTGTCTTATGTTTGTGAGAACTTGGACATGTTTTCAAGAATATAGATATTGTAGCATGAAGAATATTATTTAATTATAAACTTCTCTATTTTGGTTTACCTGCCTAGGTAACTCTCTATTTTTTCACCTAACTTTATTTTTACCTATTACATGATGTGCTTATTACATACTCTAATATTCTTTGCAGTTTCCATAATTTGTATTCCCCACACACAAATCATGGAAGCGTTGTGAAACATGTATGTACATAGCCCAATTTTCCTTTAGAAGGACTCATGGAATGATCAAGTATAAAGATTGTCCAAATGGATTTCACCAGTAATAATATTGGAATATAATTGTGCATTGACAGCCACTTAAGGGCTCCTCCAAGGTATTAATTTTTTTTATGATTCTTCATTTTTCCATACTAACTTATATTTGCTAAAGTTAATCACCATAGTAATGTTGGAAATAATACTGAGAGGGGGGGTGAATCAGTATTATCAAGTCAATTATTTTTCATTTCATAATCAGATTTGCACACGCTACTTCAGTTAGTGAAAACGGCGTATATACGCAACTTCAAATAAGGAAACTCGCGTATAACTTGCAGACTTATAATTTAATTTATTCTTCAGATGTTGATCATTAATCTGTGTGTCAGAACCATATAAATAGTAACCAGGAACAGTAAACAGAACAGACAGTCACACACAAGAACACAAGATATAAGGTGGAAACCCAATGTGGGTGAAAACCACCTGTTGCAATTCGTCTCTATCTTCTTTCAATTAGAAACTTCTTTTTACAATGTTTTTATACTGGTGCAGTCTTATACCAGTACGCAAGCTTCTACCTGCAGAAGGCTACAACCTTCTCTCATTCTCTAGCTTCTCCTAGAAGGGAGCTACAACCCCCTTAGCTCTTGTACTAGCTGATGTACTAGTACGTAGATGCTGACCTACAGAAGGCTACAACCTTCTCTTTTCTTCCAGGGACCACGTTTCATAAATTTTCAGACTGGATCCATCAATTACAATAATCAAACATCAAATACATCTGCATCAACCAATCTCCTTTACTTCTATCAAAACTGAACCAACCAATTACCTTTCTAAATGATGTAACTAGAATACATTAATAGTAACCAGAAACCAATCCTGAACCCAAAACGCTGTAGCAATAAACAGAAGTAGCTAAAACATATTTCATGAGACGTACGCTACTTCGATATGTATAACATGCGTGCATACGCTTCTGTATTAAGGCCAACAAGCGTATACGTAGATTTGACTTTATGAACCAGTGTGTATACGTGCCTCTACTGTGCCGAACCTGCATACAAATCTATAAAAGATAATTTACCCTTTTCACTTATTCAGACATTAGTTATACCCAGATTACCAATTTATAGATCAAGTCATGCTCCAAATATAACAGATGAAAATCACACAAAGATACTACTATTCAAGCCTTAAGATCTTGACCCAACAATAGAACTTATCCTTCTTCTAGTGCTCAGGTTCCTCCTTGGTTCAGATCCAGCTATGCACCATAACCCAATTCTAGATCTTACTCTTCATAAGATATTCAATCCTTAAGTGAATGCCTTTGCCTAATGATCTCCTTCCCTTTTATAGTTTTAGGCCTTACTCAATACCACAGTCAAAAACCATAAAGAATCAATACCATGGACCCAATACCTGGGTTCAACACTTTGGACGAGATACCATGGTCCAAAACCATAGGTCCAAACACCAAGGACTAAATACCACGGACCAAAAATAAGTCTTCCCACATGTATGCACTTTTCCATGCATGAAAGTGCGTGCATACGTATACGCGCCTTTTGAACGTCGATCCCTCATGTATACGCAACTTGGTTAAGAGGAACCTGCGTATATATCTTTTTCCTTCATTTTGAGAGCCTGAACTGTGATCTATCATCTAAGTGAGTTGCCATCAAGGACAACACCTGTGTCATAGCGCCAAACCTATGTCATAATGCCAACAAGTAATTATCTTTTCCCTCGTCACTAATAAAAAGTCAGGAGTAATGATCCTTTTGATGATCTATAGTAGGTAGCCCTAAATATGCACCCACCATAACTGGATCTGATCAAGTTCCCTAGATCAAATTATATTTTTTTAATGCATAGAAGGTCATTGGATATTCAAAGCTACATGGAAATAGACAAATATCTTACTCTTAACCTACGAGACAAATCGTTGGATATTCGACGTTTTACTGATGGAACTAAGTGTCAGAGCCATAACACTCCCATCACACAAACTTATTATAATGTCAGTTATCCGACGCTCAACCATCGTCCATATCACTCCATATCGATGGAACGAATTGTCAGGTCTCATTGGACTAGAATAATAATTCGTCAAATATCTGACATCAAAACGTCGCCATTTTTGGCATCTAAGGTGGCATAGCTATAACACTCTCGTTGCACAAACGTATTTTAATGTTGATTATCCAATGCTCAAACATTGGATATACGACTCCATACTAATGGAATGAATAGCCAGGTCTTGTCAGACTAGCCTAATAAGGTGTCAAATAGCTGACGTCAAAGCGTAGCCATTTTTTCCATCTAGGGCAGCGGATATTCGATGTTTACCCAGTTGCATATTCGATGAATGTGGGCATCGCACTTGAATTTTTACCCATCACATATCTGATGAATGTGGGTGTCTCAAAACTGTCATCAAAGTGTCATATGTTTAAAGACATTTTCAGCCATCTTTGGTGTCGGATATGTGACGTCTTCCTGTCGAATATCCTATGTTTAATAAAGGGTCAACTATTCAACACAATCCCACCAACGAGGAGCTTGGTGCCAATGTGTCAGATAGACGATGATGATAAGTCAAATAGCCGATGAGTATACGTCATATTTTGGCCCCATGTGTACTAGTGGGAAATCCTACCTTGGTGAGCCAAATCTCGACCAACCCGACATCAAATCAAAAAACAATGATTGCTCGAAAGAAGATGATTGAAGATTTGTTTCCAATGGATCCAAAATTTTTGATTCAATATGATTTGGAAATCAATCATTCAAATGAAAAGCCTCTCGTGAATAGAGTAATGAAATCAATCAATTACCACCAATTCTGGAAACCGACAAAAATGGATCAATAAGACACTTTAGGAAGTTACATTGAACCATCACATGTTATATTTGTCTTGTTGGTTTAATTTTGTTGAGAAATAGGTGGAAGAAGCCTCAATCCCCAATTTCTCTGAAAAGATATGAAAAGAAGTATGTTTCCTATAATGAGGATTTCATACTCTACAGACTATAGAATAGAGGAATTATCACACTATCGTACAGGAAATATGTTATGCAGATTGTAGTAGATAGTTTGAATTATGGAAGAGGAGGAATTGCACTATTGTAAAATAATCTGTAATTTGGGGTTATGACTCTCTTATGGACCATAAATGGAGAACTTTTTGTTTTTGTCTTATGATTAAGCATTTTTGTTAAATTTGATCATTTATAAATAATTATTTTAGTTTCTTATCTACCTTTGTTTTACAAGTGTGATCATTGGTCGAAGTATTGTTGCTAGAATTTGATAAATCATGCTTATTTAAAACATTGTCAATCTATCTTGCAAGGTTGAGCAGAGATGGATTTAGAGTTGAATATTGTATTTGAGAAAACTTGTAAGCATTACGCTGTTAGCTATCTATCATCTAATGGCATATTCATTATGGTATTATTATTTTCATTTTATTTAGACTATTCTAGTATTTTGACATGATTTATTGGCTTGAATGTAACCTTCATTTGGATTTAGATGTACGTGAAAAAAGGATATGGTAACTATTTATCATATAGTTGTTTGTGCATATTTGTTTGAACAAATAGCAGGTCTTGAAACTATTTCCTTAACCTATTAATTCTATTTTATTCTAATTTCAAGCTAGTCCATATTGTAATTTCTTGCTCTTGATTAGGATAAGGATTATTCCTTTCCTAATCAATATATATTAGGATTTATTTGGTTTCTTGCATCCTAGATTAGTTTGAATTTACATTTATATTAATTCATTGCATTTTTATAAGTCTCCTTGTGTAGGAGCAACCCCATTTGTGGTTTGGTTAAACCCTTATGGCATCTTAAGGATTGAATTTGTGCAAGTGCACTATAGGAGGGTAAGTCTTATGCCTCTTTTGTTGATAGTAGTTAGAAATATCACTAATCAGTAGGGAGATTGAGGGGTAACTAGAACCCATTTAACTAGTCAGAATCAACATCCTAAATGGATAAGGGCCTAATTGGATCCCTAACTGGGTGATCTCTCCAATTTTATTATGGTAATTTTTGGCCATCAACATGTTTCTGAGGAAAAATCCTTCCAGCATTTGTTGTCTAATTCATGTAACTGCTTGCTTGTGCATTTTGTCTCTTGAAGAATGATTATTGTATGGTTTTCCCTAAGGATTATTTCTTTCAAGAACCGTTGATTTCCCTTGTAATTGAGTCTCCTAATATTCCAAGTGATTACTTTCAGTGAGAAGGATGAGGAATAGAGGGGAATACATATGTCATGACAGTCACTTTACCTGAGTTGGCTAGCATCTAACCTGGTTCCTAGATGTGGCTTTTGTTTATTTTTCATGCCTTCCCTTTTCCTTCCTTTTGGGGCTTTGAGGGCTCCTTGAAGCTATGATTTTGGATTCTATAGATTGATAATCCCGAGATTTGAGAGGCCACTCCCTTGTAATTGCAGATATTCAAGTACGCTTGATGCAACATTTTCACCTTTTGTTTTGGAATTGTTTGCAAATATTTTCCTTTCAACTCTGTTGCCGTAATTTACAGGGTTTCTTCCTCTACATCCATATTTTTTGTATTTTCATGGGTTCTCCTTCGGTTTTTTTCCTCTACTTATGGATTATTCTTTTGTGGATCCTCTTGGTTAGCCTTTGTTGCCTTTCTTTTGATGAAGCTTTGATTTGAATTAATATATGTTGAGTTGATTTCTTTTGCTCACAATTACCATTTTAAGGTAACTACCACATAAGTTTTGTTGGAAAAGAACAATTAAAATGACCATAACATTAACAAATTATGATAAAAATAAATAAAATGATAAAATCACTAGATAAAATATTTGACATGAAAATCCTTTCAGATATCATGAGCTCAATCATCTGATAGACATAGAGAATTTCTCACACCTACCGAATAGTGCAATTGCATACATTTCACTTAAATTTGTTATCATAGTCTCTAGAAGTCACAATAGTATTTGATTCATTATTGTATAATGCTACTATTTGTGAAAATTCCTTGAAATGTAGAAACTGGAATTTATTCTTCTAACGGATTAATTATGCAGATTATTTTTTTACGAAAAAATAATGAATAAATCACATTGAAATTTCTTCACAATAAAAGTGTTGTGTAAAATCAACTGGAAACTAAGAAAATAGAGCACACACACATAATAAAATTGACACGTTATTTTTGGAAAAATGTCCCCAGAAAAAGCCAATCTGGGAAAACTTGTGCAGGAGATGAGGGTTTTATTATTATTATGTAGTAGTGAAACTTTTGAGTAAAATTAGGATGCCAATTTGGCAATCTTCTTTTGAGAAAATACTGGAAAGATTATTAAGGGAAAATTTCCCTTCTCCACAAGAAATCCTGCAATAAAATTCCCACTGAAACTAGCCCCGGAATACCTTTACGCGGCCTATAGCTTGCACTGCGTGAAACTACCTCTGAATCATACATCTTGCTTGTTGTTGCCTCTGAAAGTGATTCTCTGGCCCTCTGGAAAATTTTCATGTCCTCTGACAACTGAATCAACCTCTCCTCTGGCTGAATTGAACTGTCGTCTTGAGGCATCGCGTAAGCCACTGTGCAACCTCCTATGGAATAGCTCGACCTCCTCTAGCTGACTCTCCTGGAACTAGAAACCTCCACCAAAATCTCTATTGTTGCTTCTTCGCCTCTGCTACTAATCTCCTAGCTTGAATTCTCTTCCTAGGTGAATCTTTACTCTCTAGGAAATTCGATCTACCTAGATCACCCACTCACTCGATGTGTCTATATCCATTCCAGCGTCTTGCTCTTATAATTTATCGTTAGTGAACCAACGACCATGATTAGCTCTCCATCAACGGCTAAGATCATCTCAAACTCAATCCGTGTGAGTTTCTAAATCATCCTCACTTTTTTCATTCTAAGACTTAGGAATTTTTAAATTATTGATCAATTAATTTAACTGAGTTGTCTCTGGGTGTTTTCTCCCACAACATTTTCTTGTTTTTGGATATATTGTGTTTCTTAGCCTCTCTAACCAAAGTCGAGACTAGAACACCTATCTAATGCTTCAAAAACTAACACTATTTCCATAAGACAATGGTGAACCAAAACTTGTGGCGTTCTAAAATAATTTTCCATACTTACTATCCCAAGTAGTTGGTATGGACAAATAAGAGTTGTTGGAAAGGGAGGAAAACCAAAATCATTAGTGTATCCACTCCATATAATTATGTTGGAGAAAATAATTATATATCTAGAAGGGTAATGATTCTTCACAATTATTATTGTCTAAGTAATAGATTCACAAGCTTATAATGTGCACATGTATATTCTTTTAATTATTAAAATGATTAAAATATATATATAAGATATTTATACAAAATAATAAAGTCGTAGTGAGTAACTTTCACTGGAAGAATATAAAAGGATTCTAGCATCTTAGAAAGCTAATAAATTGATTACAAACTCCCATTAAGAGAATATAAAAAATATGTCACGAGGCGAGTAATAATTATCATAAAAATGAAACATAACAAGGAGTCACATGGTAATGTATATCATTGTTAAGCCAAGTGGTGTTAGAATTTCATATATGATGCCTATCTTAGCCATATATTAGTCCATACCTTAATTAAATAGTATTAACACTTGACACAAGAGCCAAGAACATAAAAACATTAAGAGATGCATCATGGGTATCCTTGATATCCTAATAATCAATATAGACAAGATAAGGTTTTAGCGTCATCATCTCATAATGTTACAACATAAGCTCATAATTACTTGATTCACTTCTTGCTTAATAAAAATGATGCAAATCTTCTCATATATTAGGATTGAGTTATTTTCCTTATACCCAAAATTATGGGACTACATGCCATAATTTTCCACATAAGTTGGTGTAGTACACATACATATTAAGTTTACATGTTCCCCAACTAGACCTAGTCAACTCTAATGTGCCTAGTCAACTAGTCACTCAACCCCTCAATCTAATGAGTTAAGTTTTCTAGAAATCACAATGTTCCAACAATTAGTGGATCATCCTTGTTCTTTCGGGTGGATTCCATCCTTCTATAAATAGGCTCCAGGTCAAGGATGATGGGTTCTTAACTGTGATACATTTTTTAGGAATAGGATTTATCTCCACCTCATATTTGTTGAGACACAGGATTGGGGAGTTATCATTTGGAGCAACGATGGAGGAGGCCCACTATGATGCCTTTCACATTGTTCTTCTACAACTCTACTAGCATGGTTTCATGGACAGTTAGATATGTGAGAATGGGAAGATCATGTTGGGTGTTTACATTTGAAGCTTGTTAAGCTTGTTTCCCAAATCAACCTTAACACCAATAATAACCATTAATAAGCGTATGTAAAATTAATTCATTAAAACAATCATTTTTGCACTAAAGCACAATTTGGGATTTTTTAAGGTAAAGTATAGCATTGAATGGGGTTTTTTTAGGGCAATAAAAAACTCCTCTTTAAATGGAACTCTAATAAGAATGTGAATCATAAAGGGATATTTGGCTTGGTACTTGTTTTCATTAACTTTTGGCTAGAGTCTGTTTGGAAAATTAACATTTAAGATATGATATAGTTATAATGCCACATTATCCATTTTCTTATATGAAGTGAGTATAAATTAGCCATTGTCCCATACAAAATAAGCAAGCCAAACACAATTACAACATAACCATTATACTCAATATCCTTCTAATCAAAATGACCACATTAAATTTGGTATTTACAAATGTAAATAACAATACTATTATATGCACCCTAATGGGGGTGTTGGAAACAGTTCTCACAGAGGGGGGGGGGAGAAGGCCCACCACCTCCCATGGAATTAAAGAGGGGGATGACATGGCCACATCCCCCCATGAATTCACACATGATATGAGTAATGAGGTAATTGTGACCTATGTGTCTTCTTGTGAAGGTTGGAATTCCTCCACCATTTCCTAGTGTCTTCATATTATCTCTAGGCTGCAAGTGGGATTTTTCTTTTCCAGCATCTGGTTGTGCAACACTCCAATGAAGGACGGCCCAAGCCCTCCTGGTCTAGCCTTCCATATTCCTTATCCAATTTGTTAACACCTAATCCTAAGGGATTGGGAAATTCATGTAAATATTGTAAATAACAAAATGAAGGAATTTGGAAGATGAATCCCAATAGTCTCCCTCTCCTTGTATATATCCATGTTTTCTCTTAATGCAAAAACCAATTCATTCATAGAGTTACTCTCTTGGATTGATATGGTATCAGAGCCAGCCCCATTTTTAGTTTCCCCATGTCGTGTAACTCCTATTTTTCTGCCATTATCCTTTATTTGTTGGCATTCCTCTACCCAATAACTCCTTCATTGTCTGTCAGGGATGAAAATTTACACTGGAACTTCTCCTTTCATCGCTCCAAACTTAGCCCCCTTGATCTCTATATGTTGAATGGAATATGGCATTGTGGCTTTTTTTTTTTAAATGCGTTGGTAATTTTTTTCATTGAGACCTCTACATTGAGTGTGTTGAACATTGCAATAACCTACAATTACAAACTAAAGAGGTATGTGTGACTTTCAAGAGAAACAAGATATGTAACGAGGCCCGCCTTCCATTGATACACTGTGCATGGTGTGACAAGGTTGCAGACAACAATACATTGCTTAGTTTTGGCTTCAAAGGCCTTGTGGTACTCACGGAAAATTTTAGGGGCTAGTATTGGCAGGAGAACTGATTTTCCATGTTGTTTCCAAAAAAATGATTCGCCAATTTCCGTTTTTTCCTAACAATGATTCGCCAAAATTTTACAATACAAAATTATTTTACCGTAAAAATCGCCAAAATTTTATATAGACTAATATAAAATCACTGTAAATATAAATATTTATACAAAAATATCACCAAACATTTTATAGTTTTCATATTAGGGACTAGTAAGATTCGCCAAGGTTTTTAAAATTTAAGATAAGCTTCCATCCTTAAAATTTTCTCTAGTGGCACTGTAAGTAAACATGTGCAGTGTTTGTTGTTGCATGGACTCAAACGTCTCTCATTCAACATGTGAGTTGGCATCGTGTTGTTGATAGGTGGAATCCGTGTACAGTATATGGTGCGTTAAACCTTTTTTTTGAAGGTTGTGCATTGGATTCCTGGTATGCATTGTGTTGACTGATGCATTGAATTTTTTTTGGGTGGTCGATGAATAGTTTTTTTTTAAGACTTTGAAAATGCCATGTTCCATTATTTTGGGACGATATGTATTATATGGTAATTAAATTTCATGGTGTATGGAGGAATAATGACAGCCTACAAGGCTTAGTTGAAGATTTTTTTGAAGACATAGCCAATTATTTTTATTGCAAGGACATCAATTTTTGTTGCAAATATTGTAATTATTTTGAGGCCAATTCAGAATTATATGATGCATTCACTCATATCCATAATGGGAGTAGATCTCATTGGAAAGAAAACCACCATGAGTGGTCCAGGAAGATAAAGAACACATTGATTTTTAATGAGTTGTGGAAAGGATTTTTTGAAGGAGAATGGGGAAATCATTTTCATAAGAGCACTTCTAACAACTGGAGCTTGCCATCTGGGATGACAAAAGAGTAAGGAAAATGACTTGATTGTAGCCTTAGTCAATGAAGAGGTGAGTCATCATATTATGCCATTTACAAATGCTTTTGGTGCTTAAAAAATGTTAAAATAATTATATGGCTCACACTCTGAGCTAGAAGTTTTTCAATTGATTATCAAAATTTTTAATTTAGAATTGAAGGATGATGATCCCCTTTCCTTAGCCTTTGAAATAAGATCCATTGTGCATGACATAGAATCCACTAGTGTTAAAATTTACGTTCCTCTCATTTCTTTTTTCAAGTCAGTGTATCCTACTTATTCCCATTATCTTGAGTCATTACAAGCAAGTGGAAAAACTTCAGAGATTTCTTTTGACTCTCTAGTGGACAAGTTTGCCGAAAGAGAGAAAGCTTTTGGGAAGAAAAAGACAATTTATCAATCTCCTAAATAGATTGTATGCCTTGCATAAAAAGAGAAGAATCAGTGAAATGATTCTTCTAGAGGAAGAGGTGGCCGAAGAGAACAAGAAAGGAAGAATTTTAAAGGCAAGGGGTCAAAAATTTCCAAGGAGAAAGGTCTAATATTCATTGCATATGGTGTAACATAAATAGTCATGATGCTTCCACATGTAAGCTCTCATGGGATAATATTAGGCAGGAAAGGGAAGAAGAGAAAGGGAAATCGTTAGATAAAGGGAAAGGTAAAGCACCTGAGTCCACTCATTATGTCGTGGAACATTGCAACATTGGAGTAACTAAAGACTTATTTAATGATTCACTTACTTCATGGAGAATTCTACTTTGCAGACAAGCCAAAACTCAAGCCATGAGGGCTTGGTACCATCAGGCTTAAACTATCTGTTCTTCCAGACTTTCTTCTACATGATGTTATCTACCTCCCAGAGTTGAGGATAAACTTGTTGTCTTTGGTTCACATTCACCAACAAGGACACTCCATTCACATATTTGATGGCAAGGTTGAGGTCAGAAAATCATTAGATCAGTCACTTGTCATGATTGGGATAGAAGAAGAAAGATCGTTGAAGCTGCCAGGAATATCTTCTCATGCATAGAACTTTTCATCTAGTTATCATTATGATGAAGGTACATTGCCATCATGTCTTCTATGGCAAGATATATTTGGAAATCTCAACTATAATGATAGTTTGTGTTTATTGAAGAAAAATGGTGTTACTAGTTTTCCAACAATTCCAAGGATACTTAAGTAATGTGATTCTTGTATCTTAGGAAAGCATAGAAAACAATATTTTCATTATTCTCATTCCATAACACATAGAAATATTGAACTCATTAATTATGATTTAGGTGGACATATTGAAAAATGCAACAATAAAGTCTCAATTTGATTTTTCCTTGGTCAAATTGAGAAAATTTGAATTTCCACATCAATGGACAACTTGGATGCACTTAACTTGTGTGACATGGCTTGTGTCACCAAGTTTACTCAGTAGATTTGAGTTGGAGGAGTTAGAGTTTAGTTAAGCATTTGTGATTGCTAATTTGTAGCAGTCAAGGTTAGTATTTCAAGTTGTTTTCAGTTAAACTAGTTCCAACTGTTGGAGGAACTAGTGGAAGGTCAGTTTTGCAGTGGGACTTTCGCCAAATACAATGATCATCTAGTTAACTGATCAATCAGCCCAAAATATCTATTGCATGAAGAGAATTCGAGTTCCCAAGCTATGGTGGAGATTCCAAGGAAGTGTAACATCAGTTGTAGATTAGTCTTGAGTGTACATGTGTTACATGCAGTCAAATGATCAACCTTGGGAACTGTGCAATCCATTTTGGAGAAATTCCTAACTAATAGGGGCCTAATTTATCAAGGAATTGTGCAAGGAAATAGGGGCTCAAGAAGAGGTATAAATTGACCAAGTTTGGGTCAGAGATTCTCAGTGAGTAGAGAGATAGGTTATTCACTTCCAGGTTGAGCTCAGATTGAGCTAGCAATTGTAATACATCTCTATTCATCATATTAATGTGCCAAGCAAGCATAGGGGTTTTTAGCGGATTTCTTTCCCTGGAACAATATTATGTGCATGTGTGTTATTTCTCATTGCATGTTTATGATTGATGTTCTAAATTATGAATTGAATTCCTTAAAGTAGTAGAGTCAGACTATATCTTGTGATTTTGATTAAACTTTCATGAGTAGTTGCAAATATACACCAAATTTATACATGGTATTAGAGCAAGATTCATATTAGAACAAGAATCTAAAATTTGTTTCTCATGAGGTTCAAATTTCTAGTTCATTGTAGCAGGATCTCTTCAGATTTGACAAGATGACCTTCAACAAGCTGAGACTAGAGTTTTCCTTGGAAGGAAGCTCTAATTTCATTGCATGGAAGGATCACATGGAGGTGGTATTGGATAACATTGGATTGCTAGAATATGTCAAGACATACATTGAAAAACAACAGGAATATGATGCACAAAACCTAGCCCAATGGAAGAAAGATTTAGCCAAGGCGAGGAGAATAATAATGGAGGGAGCATGTGATCACATTGTCTCAAATCTCCAGGGGAAAGAAAATCCATTTGCAATGTGGAAAGCACCGACAAAATTGTTCAAGAATAGTAGTGACCATAGGAAGCTAGTCCTCAAGGATAAACTTCAAAATATCAAGATGCAGAAGAATGACATTATCTCGCAGTATCTGAGAAGATGTACATAACTTCATGATAAACTTGGTGGTGTTGGTGTTAATGTTGCAAAAGATGACATGGTAAGCCTAGCCCTTCTAGGCCTTCCCAAGAGTTTGCGTAGTTACCAAGATTCGGGGAACGGGAGGGAGAAATTATTGAAATGGGAACACTTATGGTCTGATTTGGTATAAGAGGAGATAAGGCAAAATACCACAGATGGATTAACATCCAAGGAATAGGAAGAGGAATTTTCTCTAGTCAGCAAAGGAATGAACTCCAAGGGACATAAGTCCTAAGGTGAGGCTAAATCCAACTAAGGAAGAAAGAAGAAATACTTGTCCAAAATAAAATGGTTCAATTGTCATGAATTCAGGCACTATGCTACAAAGTATCCACATAAAAATTATAGCAAGAAGGAGCATGTAGGAGGAGCAGCAGGTGAAACCTTGGATTCACAGTTCAAGTTTGACTTCATCCTTGTCACATGCATAGCCACCACAGTGATGGGGAGCATGTAGTACTTGGACTCTAGTGCCTCGTTCGACATGAAAAGGTGTAGAGAGTTTTTTAGTGACCTGGAGGAGAAATATCTCCAAATGCATATTGAGTTTGAGGACGACGAAAGGTACAGTGCTACCGAGATTGGTATAGTCACCTTTCAGAGGGAGTCAGGATCCCCTCTTCAACTCAAGGATGTCATGTTCATTCCAGGCCCAAAGAAAAATCTAATCTTTGTAGTAGTTTTAGAAGATCATGGTTATGATGTGATCTTCAACAAAGGGAAAGCATTCCTAAGGCACACAGGCACTAGACAGTTGAAGCAGATCAGGGTTTGTGTGAAGAAACCACATAAAATTAAGGTAGAAGATGCATGTACAACCTCGATGAGAAAGACATAGATTAGAGATATGGTGGTTGAAAGGGAGCAAGATAGACCTCTCAAAATGGAGCCTTAGAAGGAGCCTCAAGAAGTTGTGGAGTAGTCACAAATGGATAGGAAAAGAGGAGGTAGAGGGGAGACATCCACTAAATCAAATACATCCAGTAGGGGGAGAGTTCAATCCAAATGGGAATAGGGATCACATGTATCTATACCTCCAAGAGTGAGGTGGAGTGATGTATATCCTTAGTCTAAGAGTTACATACATTTGGGCAAGGTCCACTGAGGCGTTCTCATCATGGATCATTATCTTTCTATGGGGGCCCATAGTATTTAGTAGCAGAAGGATCAGTGTTAGTCAAGTACTGAGGAGTGTAGAACAGTTGTGATAGCAAGTGGGAGGCTTAGTAGCAGAGTTAGCAGCAGCACAGTTTTCCCACTAGACAGTTGCAGACACAGTTGATTCAATGTTTTTTTTGTTTTTTTGGATGTTTCTCAGTTGCAGATGTTGCAGTAGAAGCAACAACAGTGAGAGGTGTTTCATGCAGTACATTCCAAAGGTGCAGGAAAGGGGTGGTTGATAATCCCTTTCTTGCTAAGAGGGAGTGTTGAAATATGTACCAAGAAAGTCTTAATTTGATTTTTCCATGGTCAAATTGAGAAAACTCGAATTTCCACATCAACAGACAACTTGGATGTAGTAAACTTGTGTGACATGGCTTGTGTCACCCATCTTACTCAGTAAATTTGAGTTGGAGGAGTTATATTTTGGTTTACCATGTGTGATTGCTAATTTGTAGCAATCAAGGTCTGTTATTTCTAGTTGTTTTCAGTTAAACTAGTTCCAATTGTTGAAGGAATTAGTGGAAGGTCAATTTTGCAGTGGGACTTCAACCAAATATAGTGATCATCTAGTTAACTGATCAATTAGCCCAAAATATCTAGTGCATGAAGAGAATTCGATTTCCCTAGCTATGGTGGATATTCCAAGGCAGTGTAAAACTAGTCTTGAGTGTACAGATGTCGCATGCAATCAGATGATCAACCTTGGGAATTGTGCAATCCATTTTGGAGAAATTCCTAAATAATAGGTGCCTAATTTATCAAGGAATTGTGCAAGGAAATAGGGGCTCAAGCATAGGCATAAATTTACTAAGTATAGGTCAAAGATTCTCAGTGAAGAGAGAGATTATTCACTTGCAGGTTGAGCTCAAATTGAGCTAGCAGTTGTAATACATCTCTATTCATCATATTAATGCAAGCAAACATAGGGTTTTTTAGCAAATTACTTTCCCCTAGAAAAATACTATGTGCATGTGTGATATTTCTCATTGCATGTTTATAATTGATGTTCTAAATTGTGAATTGAATTCCATAGAGAAATAGAGTAGGTTTGTCTCTTGTGATTTTGATTAAAATTTCATGAGTAGTTTAAAATCCACACCATAATTTCTACAGGCCCTATGCACGTTCCTTCTGCAAATGGTAATAAATACATGATGAAATTTATTAATGACTACACCGGAATGTGTTGGGTATATTTATTGAAGAACAAGTTTGAAGCTTTTGAAACATTCAAAAACTTTCATGCATGGATTGAAAATGATACACAATCTCATATTGGCTCTATTCGTACTGATAATGGAAATAATATACTTCAAATGAATCTGAAAACTATCTTATCTAGCATGGGATCAAACATCAAACAACGGTGCCTTATAATCCCCAAGAGAATGGAGTAGCTGAAAGAATGAATGAGACAATCTTAAATATGGTATGCTCAATCATGTTTTTCAAGAATGTTAAGTTGATGTTTTGGGTTGATGCAGTTCTATGTGTCGTATATATAAAGAATAGGTGTCCATCTCATGCTATCAAAAACAAGACTCCCTATGAAATGTGGTATGGCCACATTCCTTTGGTGAGGCACCTCAGAGTTTTTGGTTCCCCCTGTTATCCCTTGATACCTAAGGAAAAAAGAAACAAACTCGGTGCAAGGAGTTGAAAACGTATCTTCTTGGGGTACTCAGATACCTCCAAAGAATATCTTCTCTATGATGAAGTAAATAAGAAGTTTATAATATCTAGAGATGTGATCTTACTTGAATCTCCCAAGACTGAAAATTCTGTTGAGTGGCAACTTGATCACTTGGACAGATTTAGGCATGCAAAAATTTTTCAAGAGTTTAATAATGAGATTCCACATCTTGAAGGGGTGATCCCTATACTAGACCAATCTGTGGAATCTCACTCTAAAGAACTCTCTCCCTCGCATGAAGCTCCATCCACTGATAAACAAGACACTTTAAGTGATGTGATTGAGAGAATTAGGAAGCTAAAACTTGATTTAGCCCCATCTTAGTGAATTGAGAAACCTAGGTCATCTTAGAAAGGTCCTCAAAAATGGCTCACAAAGACACTTGAAAGTGTTCTTCCTGGTGCAGTTGGAAAGACAAAGACAAGAAGCTCTACTAGATAGACAGGAGGTGATTTAGATGATTCTGATTCATCTGTTGATGTGGATGTTTCTTACGATTTTGAATCGGATATGTCTACAGATTTTGAACCAACTTCCTTCAAAGAAGCCACTTCTCATGATGAATGGAAAGAAGCGATGTAGAATTAATATGATGCTTTGATAAAGAATGGCACCTGGAAGTTAGTTGATCCTCCATTAGGAACCAAAACAATAGGTTGCAAGTGGGTCTTCAAGAACAAGTATAAATCATATGGCTCACTTGACAAGCAGAAAAATAGGCTCGTGGCAAAAGGTTTTGCACAGAATGAAGGGGTCGATTATGAGGAGGATTTTTCCCCCATAGAAAAATTAGCTACCGTCCAGACTCTCTTTGCCTTGGCAACTCATAATGGTTGGAAAGTCCATCAAATGGATGTAAAAACTACTTTTTTGAATGGAGATATGAAAGAGAATGTTTTTATGTCCCAACCAGAAGGATTTTTTGTGAAGGGTCAAGAACACAAAGTATGAAAACTTGTCAAATCCTTGTATGGCCTCAAGCAAGCACTGCAAGATTGGTATGAGAAATTGATTGGGCATCTTCTGAAACTCAATTTCAAACACTATCATTTGATGATACAACTTTGTTTGTCAAGAAAGTTGGCAAAACATATGTATATATTGTGGTGTATGTAGATGATCTTTTGATGACAGGGAACAATGAGAATTACATTGCATCCTGTTGATGGTGTTGGACCCGCCAACATGTCAGGGGATCTCCCTGGTAAGAAGTCCCAATTAGACCTCAAATCGTTTGGTGTAGGAGTCCCAGCAGTGGGTCATACAATAATGCCTTGACCGCAGTTTCGCACAGAGGCAAATAAGATGTCCATGTTGGTAGCAAGGGTGTGACATATGCAGTCATTCAAGGAAGGTGCATGAGTGGTTCTAACACACGTAGGGTGAGGTGAGTGTGCCCCTTGGAAACTTATGACATCACGAAGTTAAGAAGGGAACACACAAGCAAAGATGCATCACAACATGGAAGGTAAGTAAGCTAGCAATCCAAAGTGATGGTTAAACCAACAACAACAACACATTTCAGAAAGATTCATACATACATATATAGAAAATAGCTACACATGCATGCGTAAGCAAATAGATACATATATCATTTAGAGTAAACAAGATAGCTGAAATACAATACGAAATATGCATGAAACGTGTTGTCTCTTTTATATTAATAAGTGTAAGTTCCAGTCATACAATACATCCATGTACAACCACTAGTTCCAACAGCAGAACGTTACAGCCACAACCGCCTGCTCCTCCAAAGAGATATACTAGCTCTGTGCAGTGGAGAAGCCAAGGCTTGTTACAATATTGTCCAAGCTCTCTCTAAGATAGTCCTATCGGAAGCTTGGCTGATCAAAAGCATCTACAATGAGTTGTGAGGGACTATATATAGCAAAGGGTGGGGTGGCCCTTGACATTCCCCTTTGTAACAGTTCATCTACCCTCATGACTCTTCATCTACTCTATCACTGTTACATCCAACTATCGACACTTGAACTTACACTTGACAAGACGTTACATTAAAATTCACATGCACCCATGTGAGACAAAATGGCTTGAGCAAGCCATGCGAGACATCACTATGACTCAAACAACTATTGGAAGGCTAGCTCTTCAACATCCTCATGGTGGTCGATAGTAGCGAACTGATTCCAAGCTCAGTAGTCCGTGATGGTTTCTGTGTACTCTAAGGTGAAATCTTTCTGGAAATGAAATCTTGCCTCCATAACATCCAGGTACACTGCTCGGGCTCCTTTGTCCATCTCGTCTGATAGCATGCACATCATTATCTTGAGTGCAGTTGAACCAGCAACATACTTGTGCATGGTGTTCACACTGATCAACAAGTATGGGTTGGTGGTTATGCACATCAACTCGTCAAAGTACGAATCAAGCTCCAGTCAGACCTGTGCCTTTGTCTTCGCCTGGGTGAGTGTCCCAATAGATGGGATCACATTTGCACGCACAAAAACATCTATACTCTTGAATACACATGCATTGGAAGCATGTAGACTAGTGATGAGCTGTGGGAGATCTTCATAGTTCTGGATCTGACTCTAGATGAGTGCCTTCAGCTGAACCGCTCTGGGCTTCATCATCTTAGGCAAATGTAATGGGGCTCCCTTATACCTCATTGTCCATGTTTGCATGTAATCAATAGTAGCATGCACGTTCGACACGATACGTGCTCTTCTAGCACATAGTTGCTGCTAACCATTGAGATGGACGACTACCTTATGCATGGTACCAAACTTGGAATACAACGCCCACATGATTGTGTCAAGGGATAATACTTCATCCAGTATTTCCTTCTTCGATTCTTCTTAGGCGGATGTTGTAACTAATTCTCCTCCTTTCTTGGCCATATGTAGCTCCTTAGCCATTTGCTCGTTCTCAGCTATCAGGAAGCGAACACTTGAGCTAGTGGCTTCGTCATATGCTCTGGTAGCATCGGCCAATGATGTTGGATGTTTGCGCACGTCAAACACAATCACTTGTTCCTCAAACTGTGCAGGAGATGTGTGATTCTCCGGAGTCGACACTGCAAGATTACACAACTCTATGTTGAGACTTGTCGAATGAGATATTGTGCATCTCTCCTTCTCGCTGATCTCTAAGGATCTCAATGTCTCCTTGGTTGCTTGGGACTTGCTCCTCTTTTGGATGCAGTGAAGTTGGTGGATCGACCTCTTAGTGGTGAGGCATGAGTTTGATGGCTTGCTCTAACTCCTATTGCTCCATATCCGTATCCATCTTTTCAAGTGCTTGCTTTATCTCTTGAGTGAAGTCCTACTCCTGCGATGGTTCACCCTGTTAGCCTAATGCCAGTTGTTCTGATGAGTCTACTACCTATACGGGCACAATTTCATCTGTCTTTACAAGTTGCGCCCCCAACTGTACCTGGTCCTACTGCGCTTCCTTCTCCTGTCTGCGTAGCTCCTGTTCCTTCTGGAGCTGCTCCAACTCATGCAACTCCTTCTCCATTTCTCTCTTTGCCTTTGCATGTTTCTCTTGTTGTGTTGTTTCCTCTTTTCCTCTATTGCCAAAGCTACTTTTTGCACAAGTGGGTCTGCTCGGTACTTGCAGCTTTTCTCTTCCTCCATGTTGTCGACAATCTTTCTCTTGCCCTTAACGTGCACTGGTATGTTTACCTCTACTGCTGCTGCTTCTGGTGCTCTCCGGGATTCTGCTTCACGTTGCTTTGCTACCCATTTTACAGTGAGGCCGACTGATTCATTGGGTCTGGAGAAGTTGTAACATATCTACATGGGTCTTCCTCTGCCCAATGACATGCCCCATGGATCCATTTAAACTACACTCTCGTGCAGTGGTCTTTCACAATACAATTCAGGTCATACGGATTGTAACTTTGAGCGTCAAATGGATATTTCTTCATCTTCTCTTCTTCGACATTCGCATGCTTGAAACTTTGTATCTCGTAGAACCCGATCCACAACGGAAGAGCGGGCCAAGGTGCCTTCTTCTTCTTATGCATCCTAGCCGATAATCCTATCGAGATGTGATATGATACTTCATGCATAACAAGTTTGTCCAAGGAAAACTTTGGTAGAACATGTAGAGGCTTCTTTGCGTTGTACATCTGTATGAATGTGATGGACGGTGAGTCATACGACTCAGCTATGTTGATCAGTGCCTCCATTGCTTCCTTCGACATGCAAGGTGGATCCTATTCGAATATCATCTTGTAAACCAGGGTGAAAAAATGATCAGACAGTTGTATGATAACTCCTTTGAAGTTGCATTCAGACAACATCTTACAATAAGTTTTCACAGAGGTCTCTGCCGGTTTCCATGCCCACTTCAAGCTCGAGAACTCCTGACGGGCACAAATTGCATCCAAGATGTAAGCAGAAATGTAGATTCCTTCTTGCATACCTTTGGGTGGATGTCGAGCCCTTGTTACCTGTTCCTTCAGATGATGAGCCAACATGTTGGACAAGTTGCATGCTTTGCCTTCTCTGGCCAATTGGCCCAACGCGATCACCCAACTCTATGGGAAGGTTTTCCATTCTTTCTTGGTCATACAGATGACAAGCAAAGAAGACCAAGTATTAATACACCTTTCACAGTATCTTCGTCTTGTAGACCTGGTTGGGTGTCATCCTGAATTTACCCGGTTCCTTCACCCAGTTCTTCAAGATATCTCTAGAGTTGGAATTGCAGTTGGGTAAGCTGAAGAGTGTCTCCATGGTGATCACGAGCCTCTACATCTGATACATCTCATCATAATCATGTGCCCTGAAGGTAGCAATCTCCATCCCACTGACACTGCTCAATGTCATCATCTCAGGATCAGTGTGCGAGACGATCTAATGTATCATGTCCGCACATGGGAGCACGGGATACCTGCATGCAATCGGGTACAAGCTGAACTTGTGGATGTTCACATAGACTTGTCGGTATTCAAGGTCTTCCTCAAATGTGCTTGAAAATTCATCATTGACCTCTTGCCATTACAGCTTGATGTCCTTGTCTACAATCAGCTTGGTGTCTTCATAGATCAAAAAACTTGTAGACACTCGCTTAATTGCTGCTCCAGTTTCACTTCCATCAGTGTCCTTTGATCCTGATCTCTTAGAGGCCATTGATCTTGAACTGCTAAGAGGCAGACGAACACCTGTTATATCTAGAGACAAAGTGACATGCATGGAAAGAAATATATTAGCTAAAATAAAGAAAACTTGAGGAACAACATGCAACATACCTGGATATTGATTAGCAAGGATTGCGCGATTTTTCCTGGGAGGTTGGGTGGCTGCTGGAATTGTGAAATGCGTAATCCAGGCTGGCCTGTTAGCTGCTGGAACTATGCAATGCGCAATTTTAGTTGAAAATGGTTGCAGGCCCAGTGACTACATTGCGCAATTTTCTAGGTCAACAATCATTGTCCCTTAGAATTGCGCAATGCAAGGCTAGAGGATAGTCACTTGATAGAAATTCACATTTTCTGAGAGGAAGATAGAGCCTTCCCTCTCAGGATTGCGCAATGTTGTCTTGGTGAGGTAGAGTTCAGGCCAAGGCTGCGCAAACATGTCGACGGGCAACTGAAAGCAATTGTGAATATGAATGCATGGAGATTCTGAGTGAAAGCGGGAGTGAATGATCGTGCATGCAATCAATGAATGAAAGATTCAAAAAATGGAACAACATGCATGTGGGTGAAGCGAGTCGCCGAATCGGCGACTATTCATGCAAAACAGTTTCATGCATGCGACAACAGTGAGATGCTAACGAAAACTGAAATGGTGCTAGTACAAGCTAGTATGCATGTAAACGATAGCAAGAATTCAAAGAAATCAAGCAAACAACACTCGCACAAGTGAAAACACAAAAAAAGATAGAAATGTTGCAAAAGACAAGTTAAGAGGACTTACCCGTGAATAGCTGAGCTAGATGTGTCAAAGACTCTTGGATGTGTTGTGGGATGTCAGAGCTCCAATATCGATGTGAATAAGTGAGCTATGAAGCATCGAATAAATAAGTTTGAGGCTCATGACATGCATGCCACAAATCTAGGAAAAAGCAACACTTGGAGGAAATATTCTAAAACGATCTTTGCATGTAACCTCCAGTCTCTAAAAATAACTCCCTAAAATCTAGGGATGCTTTTTGAATGTTGATTTTTTCTATTCCGGGAAAAAGCAACCCATGCATTCAAGTCAAGTTTTCTCAGTCTCGGATGGAACCAGTCAACTCAATGGCACATGCAACAACCTGCTCGGCTGAGGGCAAAATTTGTGCATTTCTCGGAGGGATCTAGGCTGACTACCTAGAAGGATTGCACAATTTCTGGGCTGAGCAGCTGACTGCTACCCAGAATTGCACAATTTCTAAGTTGAGCAGCCTTGCTGGGAGGAATTGCGCAATTTTTTTAGTGAAGGGTGACAGTCAGATTTGCACAATTCTGGAGCCCAGCAAGCTGCCGAACGGAATTGCGCAATTTCTTGAGGGAACGCTGGTTCCCCTCTAGGATTGCACAATTTCTTGAGGGATTTGTTCAGCCGCAGCTGGACCAAGTCTAGAGAAACAACCTATGAGGGGGGTGCAACAAGCTCTCATGCATAGGCTGGCAGTCTGCTAGAAAATCACTGATTCTTGTGTACTTGACAAGGAAAGACATGCTGAGGGAGGTTGGTAGGGAGGCTCCAAAATGAAGCTAAGGAAAAATTTTGGAGGGTGGTTATAGCTGGTACAACACTTGGCGACACACTAGTAGAACTCCAACTCTCTGAATGGACCTTGTTCGTGAAAAGAAAGTCTAACGCCTCTGGAAGTATTGTTCAATTCTCAATTCGTTTTGGTTTCCACATGTTAGAAAATTATATATTAGAGAGCAATGGAACACATAAAATATATTGCAGAAATATAAACACATAAAACAAGAGAGACACAGATATACGTGGTTCACCCAATTTGGGCTACGTCCACAGAGAAACAACTAGTCCTTCCTTTTATATTATCCAACAAACTAAAGAGATACAACCTACAACAACTCCGTTGTGATTCCCTCTTCTCTCTCGCTCAATCTCCTCTCTTTTATCGCTCAGAATATGGATCTACATAGACGCAATACAATTCCCTCATATATAGTGAGGGGTTGCCTTCTAGGGAAAAACCCTAAATTAAACAATAACTTCTACAGTTAGATCTCTGCCTAATGAACGGCCCAAATTGACTACGAAATTACAACATTTTACAAGGCAATTTTACATCTATTTTTAGCTTCGGGGGCGTTGCCCCAGATCCCCCGCTAGGGAGGGCCTCCTAAGGATCGCAGCTACCCCCCCGTGGACCCCCCTTGCAGCACAAATATTACGAGTGGCGTTGCCACCACATTACGAACTGGGGTCCAATGCGGTGATACCTCTGAATGAAGAAGATAATCAGGCTCCACACCCAACACCACACTTGCTTGATTGTAAGATGTAGCATATGTCAACCTCTTGGTCGGTTGACACACATTCCAAGCCAAGGAAGCATAATTGTTTCGATTGGGGTTAAGGGGTATATTGGTTGGTATGGAGGCTCCAAAAAGAAGCTAAGAAAAAATTTTGGAGGGTGGTTGGAGCCGCTACAACACTTGGTGACACACTAGTAGAACTCCAGCTCTCTGAATGGACCTTGTTCATGAAAAGCAAGTCTAACACCTCCGAAATTATTGTTCAGTTCTCAATTCGTCTTAGTTTCCACACTTGCTTGATTGTAAGATGTAGCATCTTCCAAGATCTTGGTCAGTGGGCACACATTCCAAGCCAAGGAAACAAAGTTGTTTTGATTGGGGTTGAGGGGTATATTGGTGCACAAGCAGTATAGTCGTCAGAGTCTTAGTTTCATCTCTGGTGTTGCTCCACTGCCAACAAGCGTGGAAAATACCCCAACGGAGTCACGCATGAACACAAGCATCGATCCACTGCCAGTGAGCCTAGTTAGTACCCTGGCAGAGTTACTTGCATCACCTCTCTGCGCAGGAAGCCTTTCTCTTCTTTCGCCTTATTCATTTTCATTTTTTTGAATTTTTTGAATTTTCATTTTTGTATTTTTCATTTTTATAACTATGCATAGAACTTATTCATTTCAGAGACAGAAGAGGGATCTTGACTTATTAAGAGTACAAGAGGTTGTTCCTTCAGAGAAGTAGTTTATTATATACCTTTGACGTGCTTGTTAAGGTTTTCTCCCCCACCTTACTCTAATTGACTTAGCTGACAAGGCTTAACCCAAAAACAACCGACTATAGTAGGTGACACTAGTTAGCGCGCAAGCGTTGTGTTTTCACCAAGGTTCACTTTGAACAGTACGTATTTTCCATTGACATATCATGGACCAAAATTAACAAGTTCTTCACACAGAGGCAGGATGAGAGATAACCAAGTAGTGATAGCTACACAAGGCCTCTTGTACTTTACCCAGCTTGTTTCAAGAGTCATGCATGGTTTCATGCTATGAACCAAAACAAGCAAACAAACAAAAACAAAGTGAAAGTAGAAGTAAATGTAAAAGCAAAGTGAATAATAAAACAAACAAGCAGACAAACAAACATCGAAAGCAGGAAAGAAAACAAGCATGCAAGAAAACAAACTGAAAGCAAATACTAGTCGTACTCCTAAGCTAACACGCATGGGCTCGATCACATGAAGTGATACTTCCAATGCAGCCACTGGCGCATTGGTTGACCCATGCTGGTGAAGGCTTGGTCCGCAAGAAACCCAGTTGTGCGAACCAACAAACAAGAAAGATATAACAATGAAGACAAACACACTTCATGTTTAAAAGTGTCCACAGGACATAAGTGAGTGAAAGAACATGACATGTGGTCCGTGGACTTGTCACGGTGTTGTGCGGCACTGCATGCAACTGTGAAGCATACATATACTCCTAGTTGTGACATGTAAGCAAATGAAAGAAACAAAGACAACTTACGGCGTGCATGTGTGCTTGCAATGTAAGATTCCTCCAATGCATGAGCGATGGGATCGTGCAACTCGAGTGGAGGAAGCATGATATATGTGTGAGATTGATCTTCAATGCATACAGATGAGTGATGAGGAGCCTTGGGTGATTGAAAAATTTCCTGATCGGAAGTGAAACCAATCTCAGGACAATGAGGGCCTAACATAACCATCAGCTCGGGCTGAAGTGCCTCAACAGTCTGGGGTGTTTCGACTTCGTCATCAAATAGATCATCATAAATAGGTGGCTTCGAAAAATCAATTGCGATAGAATCATCATCATGATCGAATACGGGAGTAAATGGATCACGACATCTATGATCAGAAAAATAAACGATTTCATCGGCATCCTCATGATATGATAAATCAAATAGAGGGGTAGATGAGAAGTGGAAAAATTTAGCCTCTGTGTTTTTGGAAAGGCAGATGAAAGGTCAAGTGGATCTTCAATGAATAATTTATCCTCTTCGTTGTCGTATAATGGACTGACATCCGGTGTGTCCTGCAAGTGATCAACAATGGGTGCATCTGTAGATGAAGATACACATGTGAAATCATGGATAGCAGGTTCACCAAAGATGTGAGGTAAGAACGGAGGAGGCTTGGATAGAAGGGAGTCATCCTTTGCCGAGTGTTGATGCTCAAGCTCCTAGTCATACTCTTCATGAATGAAAGCGCATGTTGGTTGTGCAACACCAACTCCGTCGATGGCTTGATCCTCGTTCACAACAAGTGTAGAGTCTGGAATGGAAGAACACAAGACAGTATCATCCGGAGGATCATCCGAGTATGAAGACGAAGGTTGTGGTACAAAATGCATATGAAAACTCGATGGAATCACAACCAAATCTGCATGAAAATTAAGCGAAGTGATGTTGGGAGGATGTGACAACTGAACAGATGTGTGTGCCTGTTCTCCTGCATCACTCTGCAGTGGTGAAGTTGTTTGATGAGGGGATGGCGGATAGTCACTTGTGACAGTGACTATATCCATTTGTGATTGCGCAGCTCCATCACTGAAGTATGTTGAGTGAGGCTTGGGCTCATACTTATTCTTGGGATGGACTGATTTATTAAGTAGTACTCAAATCTATACCAAAGATAAGGAAATTTCATCTGGCTCTTCGGAGCTTGAAACTGAAAATCATGGAAGCGCTGCCAAAAATCCATAGGCGATTCATGTGGAGCCTTCCATTGTTGTAATAGTTTGTGGTCAAGATGTTCTGGATCAAAATGATGGAAAGTATCTTCAATGGGATCACAGAAGTGCTCAAGTGAGTGCATGCTGTTAGCTGGCAGGCTGCATAGCCACCGATGTGGGGATTCGCGAAGTGTGTATGCAAGCAGCAGACTAGCCTGTTTGTCAAAACATCCATCTTCCTTGTTAATCATGCAAAGGAAGTCATGTAAGAACACAAGCCAAACCACTTCGCCTTCACCACTGTGCGTGTAGGTAGACAAGAGATCAAAAAACTCCCTCGTGATGTGGAAAGGTTTGACATGCGTAAAACATCATGGAGAGTTGAGTGTGCAAGGCTCCATGATAGATATGCAAAGGTTCAAAATAGGATGATCGGACACAGCTTGTAATCTAGCCCTCCTTCCAGCGCCAGAAATGTTGACGGTGCTGGACCCGCCAACATGTCAGGGGATCTCCCCGGTAAGAAGTCCCAATTAGACCTCAGACCGTTTGGTGTAAGAGTCCTAGCAGTGGTTCGTACGGTAATGCCTTGACCGCAGTTTCACACAGAGGCAAGTAAGATGTCCCTGTCGGTAGCAAGGGTGTGACATATGCAATTAGTCAAAGAAGGTGCATGAGCAGTTCTAACACACGAAGGGTGAGGTGAGTGCGCCCCTTGGAAACCTATGACAACACGAAGTTAAGAAGGAAAAACATGAGAAAAGAAGCATCACAACATGGAAGGCAAGTAAGCTAGCAATCCAAAGTGATGGTTAAACCAATAGCACATTTTAGAAAGATTCATACATACATATACATAAAATATCTACACATTCATGCATAAGAAAATAGATACATATATCATTTAGAGTAAACAATATAGTTGAAATACAATACGACATATGCATGAAACATGTTGGCTCTGTTATATTAAGAAGTGTAAGTTCCAATCATACAATACATCCATGTCCAACCACTAGTTCCGATAGCGGAACATTACAGCCATAACCACCTACTCCTCCAAAGAGATATACTAGCTCTACACAGTGGAGAAGCCAAGGCTCGTTACAATATTGTCTATGCGCTCTCTAAGGTAGTCCTATCGGAAGCTTGGCTGACCGAAAGCCTCTACAATGAGTTATGAGGGACTATATATAGCAAAGGGTGGAGTGGCCCTTGACATTCCCCTTTGTGACAATTCATCTACCATCATGACTCTTCATCTACTCTATGACTGTTACATCCAACTATTGACACTTGAAATTACACTTCACAAGAAATTACATTACAATGCACATGTACGCATGTGAGACAAAATGGCTTGACCAAGCCATGTGAGACATCACTATGACTCAGACAACTGTTGGAAGACCATCTATTCGACATCCTCACGGTGGTCGACAGTAGCGAACTGATGCCAAGCTCGGTAGTCCGCGATGGTGTCCATGTACTCTAAGGTGACATGTTTCTGGAAACGAACTCTTGCCTCCATAGCATCTAGGTACACTGCTCAGGATCCTCTATCCAACTTGTCTGATAGCATGCACATCATTGTCTTGAGTGTGGCTAGACCAACAATATACTTGTGCATGGTGTCTGCACTTATCAACAAGTCTGGGTTGGTGACTATGCGCATCAACTCATTAAATTTCGAGTGCTCCAGTCAGACTTGTGCCTTGTCTTCACCTAAGTGAGTGTCCCAATAGATGGGATCACATGTGTGCGCACAACAACATCCATACTCTTAAATACATGTGCATGGGAAGCCTGTAGACTAGTGATGAGTTGGGGGAGATCTTCATAGTTCTGAATCTGACTCCGGATGTGTGCCTTCAGCTCGACCGCTCTGGGCTTCATCATCTTAGGAAAGTGTAATCAGGATCCCTTGTACCTCATCATCCAAGTTTGCATGCAATCAACAACAACATGCACATTTGACAGGATACGTGCTCTTCTAGCACATCGCTGCGGCCAACCGTTGAGATGGACAATTGCCTTATGCACAGTACCAAAATTGGAATACAATGCCCGTGTGACTGTGTCAAGGGACAATACTTCATCCAATATTACCTTCTTCAATTCTTCTTAGGCGGATACTATAACCAATTCTCCTCCTTGCTTGGCTGTTTGTAGCTCCTTATCCATTCACTTGTTCTTAGCTATTAGGAAGCGAACACTCAAGCTAGTGGCTTTGGCATATGCTCTGGCAGCATTGGCCAATGTTGTTGGATGTTTGCACATGTTAGACACCATCACTCGTTCCTCAAACTGTGTAAGAGATGTATGATCCTTCGGAGTCGACACTCCGCGAGATTGCACAACTCTATGTTGAGACTTTTCGAATGAGATGTTGTGCATCTCTCCTTCCGGCTAATCTCCAAGGATCTCAGTGTATCCTTGGTCGCTTGGGACTTGTTCCTCTTCTAGATGCGGTGAAGCTAGTGGGTTGACCTCTTGGTGGTGAGGCATGAGGTCGATGTCTTGCTCTAACTCCTATTACTCCATATCCATATCCATTTGTTCAAGTGCTTGCTCTATCTCCTGAGTGAAGTCCTACTCCTGCGATGGTTCACCCTATCTGCCTGATGCCAACTATTCTGATGAGTCTACTACCTATACAGGCGCAGTTCCAACTGTCTATACAAGTTTCGCCCCCTTCTGTACATGTTCCTGTTGTGCTTCCTTCTCCTATCTGTGCAACTCTTGTTCCTTCCGGAGTTGCTCCTTCAACTCATGCAACTCCTTCTCTGTTTCCTCCATTCTCTGTTTCTCTCTCTGCCTTTGCGTGTTTCTCTTGTCGCATTGTTGCCTCTTTGCCTCTATTGCCAAAGCTACTTTCTGCACAAGTGGGTCTTCTCGAAACTTGCAGTTTTGCTCTTCCTCCATGTTGTCAACAATATTCCTCTTGCCCTGGTCACGCACTGGTATGTTTACCTCTATTGTTGATGCTTCTGGTGCTCTTCTGGATGTTGCTTCGCTACCCATTCCATAGTGAGGCCAAACGGTTCATTGGGTCTGGAGAAGCTGTAACAATATCCCCATGGGTCTTCCTTTGCCCAATGACATGCCCCGTGGATCTAGTTAAACTGCATTCTCATGCAGTGGTATTTCAAAAGACAATGCAGGTCATACGGATTGTAACTTTGGACGTCGAATGGATATTTCTTCATCTCCTCTACTTCAACATCCGCATGCTTGAAACTTCATATCTCGTATAACTCAATCCGCAATGGAAGATTGGGCCAAGGTGCCTTCTTCTTCCAGTGCAGCCTAGTTGATAATCCTTCCGCGATGTCATATGATACTTCTTGCATGACAAGTTTGTCCAAGGCAAACTTTGGTAGAACATGTAGAGGCTTCTCCACACTATACATCCGTATGAAGGTGACGGATGGTGAGGCATACCAATCAGCTATGTCAATCAGTGCCTCCATTGTTGCCTTCGACATGCAAGGTGGATCCTGTTCGAATATCATCTTGTAAACTAGGGTGAAAAAATGATAGGATAGTTGTGTGATAACTCCTCTAAAGCTACATTCGGACAACATCTTACAATAAGTGTTCATAGAGGTCTCCGTCGGTGTCCATGCCCACTTCAAGCCCAGGAACTCTCGATGGGCATAGATTGCATCCAAGATGTAGGCATACATGTAGATTCCTGCTTGCATACCTTTGGGTGGCTGTCAAGCCCTTGTTACCTGTTCCTTCAACTGATGAGCCAACATGTCGAACCAATTGCATGCTTTGCCTTCTCTAGCCAGTTGGTCCAACACGATCACCCAACTCTTTGGGAAGGTTTTTGTGCTTTCTTGACCATACAAATGACATGCAAAGATGATCAAGTATTGATACGCCTTCCGTAGTATCTTCATCTTGTAGACCTGGTTGGGTGTCATCCTGAATTTAACCGGCTCCTTCACCCAGTTCTTCAAGATATCTCTGGAGTTGGCATTATTGCTAGGTACATTGAAGGGTGTCTCCATGGTGATCACAGGCCTCGACATATGATACATCTCATCATAATCATGTTCCCTGAAGGTAGAAATCTTCATCCTGCTAACACTGCTCAATGTCATCATCTCAGGATCAGTGTGCGAGATGATCGAATGTATCATGTCTGCGCATGGGAGCACAGGATACCTGCATGCAATCCAGTACAAGTTGGACTTGTGGATGTTCACATAGAATTGGCGATCTTCAAGGGCTTCCCAAAATGTGTCTGCAAATGCATCATTGACCTCTTGCCATTTTAGCTTGATGTCCTTATCTACAATCAACTTGGGTTCTTCATAGATTGACAAACTTGTAGACACTCGCTCAACTTCTACTCCAGTTTCACTTTCGTCAGTGTCATTTAATCCTTCTCTCTTGGAGGCCATTGATCCTGAACTGCTAAGAGGCAAACGAACACCTGATAGATCTAGAGACAAGCATGGCAAGAAATCTATCATCTAAAACAAATCAAACTTGAGGAACGACATGCAACATACCTGGGGATTGACTAGCAAGGATTGCGCAATTTTTCCTGGGAGGCTGGGAGACTAGCTGCCAGAACTGCGCAAAAGGCAGTCTGGGTTGTCTAGGAGGCTGGTTGGCTGTTGGAATTGCGCAATGCATAATCCAGGTTGGCCTGCTGGCTGCTGGAACTGCACAATGCACAATTTCAGCTGGCAATGGTTGCAGACCCAGTGACTGCATTATGCAATTTTCTGGGCTAGCAGTCACTGTCACTCAGAATTGTGCAATCACTGGAGGAAAGTCACTGGGAAGAAATGCACATTTTCTGAGAGGAAGACATAGCCTTCCCTCTTAGGATTTCGTAATGTTATCTTGGTGAGGCAGAGTCCTGGCCAAGGCTACCCAGACCCGCCGAAGGGAAACTGAAGCAAATGTGAATGTGAATGCATGGTGATTCTGAGTGAAAGCAACAGTGAATGATCGTGCATGCAAACAGTGAATGAAATATTCAGAAAATGGAACAACATGCATATGGGTGAAGCGAGTCGTCGAATCGGCGACTATTCGTGCAAAACAGTTCATGCATGTGACAATAGTGTGATGCTAACGAAAACTGAAATGGTGCTAGTACAAGCTAGTATGCATGTAAATGACAACAAGCACAGAAATCAAGCAAACAACACTCACACAAGCAAAAACACAAAAAGCGACAGAAATGCTGCAAAAGACAAGTTAAGAGGACTTACCTGTGAACAGCTGAGTTGGATGTGTCGAAGACTCCTAGATGTGTTGTGAGATGTTAGAGCTCCAAGATCGATGTGAATAAGTGAGCTATGAAGCATAGAATAAATAAGTTTGAGGCTCATGACATGCATGCCACAAATCTAGGAAAAAGCGACACTTGGAGGAAATATTCTAAAATGATCTTTGCATGTAACCTCCAGTTTCTAAAAATAATTCCCTAAAATCTAGGGATGCTTTTTGAATGTTGCTTTTTGCTATTCCGGGAAAAAGCAGCCCATGCATGCAAGTCAAGTTTTCTCGGTCCCGTATGGAACCAGTCAACTCAATGGCACATGCAACAACCTGCTCGGCTGAGGACAAAATTTGTACATTTCTGGGAGGGAGCTGGGCTGACTATCTAGAAGTATTGCACAATTTCTGGGATGAGCAGCTGACTGCTACTCAGAATTGCACAATTTCTAAGCTGAGAAGCCCTGCAGGGAAGAATTGTGCAATTTTTTCAGTGAAAGGTGACAGGCAGAATTGCACAATTTTGGAGCCTAGCAGGCTACTAGACAGAATTGCGCAAATTTTGGAGCCTAGCAGGCTGCTAGACAGAATTGCGCAATTTTTGGAGGGAAGGTTGGTTTCCCTCTAGGATTGCACAATTTCTTGAGGGAGTTGTTCAGCCTGTAGCTGGACCAAGTTCGGAGAAACAACCTGTAAGGGGAGTGCAACAAGCTCTCATGCATAGGCTGGCAATCTACTAGAAAATCATTGAAGCTTGTGTACTCGAAAAGGAAAGACATGCTGCTGAGGGAGGTTGGTAGGGAGGCTCCATAATGAAGCTAAGGCTCCTCATGCATCTCCTCCTATTCGCCCAAGCCAAATCATCAAGGAAATCGCCCAGTGGCGCAGTCAAAGAAGCAGGTCAATACATGGATAAGCATTGTAGCAAGAGTTCAGATAAATCACGACTCTCTGATTTGCTTTCCAAATAGAAAATCGTAGAGAAACGTTATTACTCTGTTATAGATTATAATTAAAATTAGGATTTTTTAAAGTTTTCTAAGGCATAAAAGTCTCAATCTATTGAGCACGAATTCTATATATATAGCTCTATAAACAGAAAGCAGGGAGGTGTATGTAATCTTTGAATGATTGTTTGAAGTTTTATAACTCTGTTCTTTTTAATTGAAGAAGTATTCTCATCAACCTCATGCACAGTTAGCTATTGAATTAAAGTTCTAAAACCTGATGTTTTGTGGAGGGCCCCTGCAGACAATTGAGGTTCAATCTTTTACGTTTAGCTCAGTCATTTCATTTTCATTATTTCCATAATTTCATTATCGTAGCTTCAGTTTCTTTGTAGTCATTTGTTTACAGTCTTTCTTTTGTTTTCTACCAATTTCAATCATTTATATGCTTTCTAAAATAGAACCATGTATATAATCTTCTTCTTTTCATAGCAAATACATTTGTTAGATTGCATTCCTTCTATTTTTGCTTTATCATTTCAAAATTGAATTGTTAATTACAGTATGGAGATTTTAACATAGGATGCTTTATAAATTCATTCTAGAATAGAAGTGATTCTTTTTTAGAGCATAAATAATTGTCTTTCTAGAACATAAGTAGTTTATTCATAGATTTTAGAATAACTTTATTTTTAGTTTCTTTTCAAAAACACAATTTATCTTAAAGAAGTTTTCGTAGAATTTACAAAGTAATTTCGTTTTTCCATCACCTTGCATAGTAATTCTTTTGAAAATAAGAATAGTCAATTAAATAGGATCATGATAGCTTGTTTTACTTTTATTTTCAGAGTTGATTGTAGGAATCTAAATTGTAAATCTTCAATTTCATTAGGAAAATGGGAATAAAGAAAATCCTTAAAACAGCCACAATCATCATTTTAATAAACTCAAAAAGGCTTCTAGCATATATAGTGCACTTTCACTTCACAAGTTTACCAACTCCGATCGATAATTTATGTAAGCAATTTAAGAACAACAAATTGACTAAACACATACCGTGGTATTTCTTTTATTGTTGTTTCTCTTCTAGCTTTCATCATTTCCATTCTCTCCACTTTGGAATCTTTATACCTTGCTTGCTCTATGTCGGCTTACCTCTAGCTCTTGTTCCCCCGACTCACATCCATATCCTGAATTTCCTATTATTGGGTTTTGGCCCTCACTTAGCTCCATGCCAAGGCAACACATGTGTTCAAGGCACGGTTCTAGTGGATGAGGCTCCACAAGCAGACCCAGAGCTCTTACCTAAGCCTACTCAGTAACCGAAATATATCTTTATGTCACCCCTCCTGAAGTCCAAGAAGAAATTCGCCAACTTGAAGCTTAGATTGCAAATGATCAAAATGCTCATTTGTAATCATCAATTCTAGTGGAAGTCCTTGACTAAGCCCCAAACCGGAGCCATACTAAAGGTTGTAGGGACGAGTATTTTCACTCCATCACCCTAAATAGGCAAATGAAAACTTTATTGGGTTGTGTCATCAAAATAAAACAGGAGAATCTCAATGAAATAATAGCATGTCTCGACATCCAACGGATCCCAAAACACATGTGCTCTTGTATGGTTATCCGGAATGTTTGGTTGACCCATATTGAGAGGCATCTCGAGTGTGGGAGACACTCTCCAACAAGCCCAAGCATGCAGGATCCCACCCCATCTACTTCCTCTAACCACTGATGCATGCATAGATGTCCTGATTTTTTTCATAATTATGTTTAAGGAAATATATTTTACTTTTCTCATATGGTTCACAATTATGGTTTGCTAGCACTACCCAACTGATTTTATGTAAGTTTTGCCAAACATTTGTCTTAACATAGTGATACTCATGTAATAGATTTATTTTGGTTAATTTTAATAGACAAAAAATATTACAATACCTTAATTATTGTTAATCTAATTTCCCTCGTGACAAGCCACAACAATGATGTTATCACCTAATATATTTTGTATATCTCATTTATGATCTAATGACCTAATAACCCTTCCACCAACCCTTCCACCAACCATAGTTGAGAAGTTCCCACCTAGTGACCTCATCTCTTTTACGTGATTTGATTTGCTATACCCGGCCTTATTTCCTACATGAATTTGAATTGCCCACTAACTCTTTCATGCTCTTTACGCCAAATATTCTGCTTTAGCCTGAAGTTTCACTGGTTTAAAAGTCTAATACAACCACCCAATCCATCAAACCACCCACCCACCGTTTATATTCCCGTTTACTAATTTATTATTTTGTGATTATATTAATTAAGGTGACAGACGAATTGTCTCTAAGCGTCGACCAAACGTCATATGGCCACGTTTGAGATTGCGACGGTGAAAAGGATAATTCTTATTGACAAAAGCGTGTTATCAGAGTATTTCATACGATACGGATAGGTATGAGGTAGTTGCGTCACGTGAATCCGCAATCGATAAAGTAAAGTAACGGCGGCTGCTTTTTCCGCGTATGGCGTTTATCACGTGGAATTTTGAAAGGTTAATATTTTTTTTCCTCGTTGATTTTTGAAAGGTTTTAAGTGGGATTTAGGTTTCATTGAATTATACATAAATTGGGTCATAATATTTCACATTCAAATATATTATTCTTTCTATTTAATATTAAATATGATTTAGTTAGGGAATTAGTTTAATTGGTGGAGTTTTATCATTAGAGCATTTTTGTTATTAATAGAGTTTAATTCGCACAATACTTTTAGGATCAGGGTCTATGGTTGAGCTAATAGAAAGTGATCTCTTTTAGTAGATCTCTTGATACAAATATTTTGTGGAATTAGTAGTCACTAATCTTCAAGTTTCATGAACACATAAAATAAAAAATAATGAAACATATATATATAAAATTTAAACCTTCTCAATAAATAATACTATAAATACTTTAACCCACATGACCAAGTTTGTGGTTTTTTATACTATAGCCCACGTAGACAAGACCTCTCCCCTGGATCGAATCTGATTACCCTCGTAATTGATGTGGTAAATGATTCAATCCAAAGTGGGAAAGAGTGAAAAGTTGGTAACCAAAATAAGAGATTATGTTTGTAAATGCAAGCCTTTGTAATTGATGTAGTAGATCAATCAATCTAAAGAGTTTGTTACATAAGTAAAGATAAATTTCAAAATATATGTAAAATGTAAGCTTATGGAGTAGACAAATTATGATTATCCTTTGTAATTGAAGTGGGATATGAGTCAATTCAAAAGCAGTGAAAACTTTGTAGCCAAATTGAAGTAAGGATAGAGACAAAGTTTGTAAATGTACACACATTTTTTATTCCTTGCCTCATCGGGGACTATAACACTTGGCTCATGGTCAAAGTTCTTTGACTCTCGATTAGTTTGTCAAGATTTTGTGGCTTTTTGGTAACTTTAAACAAAGTTTTAGGAAAATGTTGAATATTTATATTTTTTCGTCAATTCAAAAACAATTTTCTAAATTCTGGAAACCTTATTTCTAATTTTCCATTGGTTGAGCGAGCCTTGATGTGACATAATTCCACTAGTGGAAGGATTTTTATATTCAATTTTTTTTTTTTTTTTTTTTTTTTTTTTTTTTTTTTTTTTTTTTTTTCAGTGCTTGACAAATCATTTTAAAATAAAACAAAAAAAAGGCTAATTTTATAAGTGGTCATTCCATTAGTGAGTGTGCTCTACCACTGACACTATTATGCCTGACACTGCTACTACTTTCCCAATGATGTCAAAACTGATGGGGTGTCAGGTCCCTTATGTAAGGGAGGGGGTTGATACACTTAAAGAAAACAATGCTCATAGAAATCTAAGTTTTATTGTTAATCTCCATAGTGTTGATACATTGTGTGGAGTGCGAAGGTGCAGAGTGATGCAAGAGCATCTTAACTCCAAGTCAAAATACATTTTGACTAGGACTAGGGGTTTCATTACCAAGGGAGTCAGTTCCCTAATTGAGTTTAATTATTTAAAATAAATGTATTTCTTATCATTCTAGAAGAATTGTACATAAGTGATGAGAGTGAGGAATATTGTAATCAGATCTACTTCTAAGAAGAGATCTCAAGAATGTTTGAGTGAGTTAGAGAAAATTTAGAGTTAGTTAGATCTCTTGAGAGATATGTGGATCTAGAGGATCTAGAAATAGGAATTGTTGAGTAATTATTGGATCTAAACCAAATTAATGTTTTAGAATCCCTTATGTAAATATGTAACCAAAACATGAAACATATGTATAAGTGTGGACAGAGTCGAGAGGGGAAGAGTGAGGCTAGGTGGGCCAAGTAGGCTAAAGGGGCCGAATTAATGTAAATCAGGCCAGAAGAGGGCCTTTTGTAAAACTATATGTGTGTAAAGAAACCACTATGTTCGAGTGTTTGGAATCTGAGTGTGTCAAGCCTTTGTCAATTATTATGTGAAGTAGTGTTTATGTTATTAAGTGTGAGTATATTGCAGGTTTGTTACAATAATATCAAGAGGAAGAGTGTTTCAGAAGGCGCGTTATAATCAATATAGAGCAGGATAGAACCCTTTTGAAATGGGGATGAAACCTTCCTTTTACAATTGGAATGATCAAAATTTTTTATCATTGATCTACAGAGTGATTAATGATCCAGAGTTAAATAAGAACCAAAGAGAAGCACAAACCTACTACAAAGAGATTGTTGAAGTGATAACCTTGTGACAGAGCCTTTTTCATAGTAGATTAGAGGTGTAGCAGAAGCATGGGATTTTGGAGATAGTGAAGGATCAAAGTGTTGAAATATGTAACTAGGTTCGGTCTTCATAATAACACAGGTAATCATGATTTTATGTAATTAATGAAAAGAAGAAAAAAAAAATTATTTTATGCTTGAGGCATGGGTTTCATGCTCAAGGAATTTAATTTTTGTAGATCAAGCTCCCATTGTGAGCTATTAGGTTTGGTCATTAAGTCATAAATTCAATTGAGTCAATGTCATGTATTAAAGACCCATTTGGGCATGTTACATATTGTAAGAAGAGAATTTATTTGATTCATAAACCCTCCAATACCTTGTCAAAAGGAGATGAATATCATTTTATAAGAGATTGTTGGCCTAGTCTCAAGCACAAGTAGGCCTATTTAGCATGGACAAACTACTATATAAAGGAGGACTCGGCCTCACTTGTTGGGCATTCATTCAAGCATCTAAAATTCAAGAAGAAGTGCGAGAAAACACTAGAAGGCAGCCTCATAACCAGCGAAAGGAAAGGGAAGGAGAGCGAAGAGTTTTTGGCATTGTTTTGGGTCATCTTCCTTGCATGTGTGACAGAGATTAGGGTTTTTTCAATAGGGTTATATCATTCCTTGAAGAATCCAAGAAGGAGATCACCAAACCAGCATTCTTGCTAGCCGAAATCACAAAGGGAAGTCTCCAAGTCAAGCGAAGAAGGAAAGCATCACCAAACTCCTCCAATTAGCTCACACATGTGGAATTGCAGAGGTTCAGGCAGGCCAAGAATTGCAGGACTGTGGAAAAGGGCTGAAATTTCAGAGTAGCTGAGATTAGCAGTGCAAGAAGTCAGTTTGACTAGTGTTGACTTGGGAAAGAAGGAGAAGTTGTGAAAAAGGTCTTGTGACTTGGTCTTGGAGAGGTTAGTAGGTCAAGGGTCTTGGTCTTGGAATTCATCACTTGAAGATTCTATAAGAAGAAGAATTCATTTGGATTTTCCTCTCAAGTTGGAGAGGTTTTGTCCCTGGTTGATCGCCTACATCTTGTGTCCCTTGTCTCATTATTGCTTATGTTTTGATAGTTGTTTGATGAAGTAAACACTCTAATAATCAAAAGCTAAAGAAGAACCTAATCAAAAGAAGTAAAAAGTATTCACAAGTAGTCATCATTTCTAGAGAAATCACCTCTTATCTTTGCCCTAGATTTCTCAACATGGTATCAGAGCTAAGGTGACAAATCAAGGAAGGGCAGCTCAATAAGGGACACTCAAGAACTCAAGGACCGAAGTTCTAGAAGGGCATCAAAGCATCTAGAAAAACATCTCATCTTCAAGGCATTTTGAAGACAAGGTCTACATCATCTTCTTGAAGAAAAATGTCAAAACCCTAGATCGATCAAAGAAGAAGTCTACACTAGAAGCATTATTGGGATCCTCACCCAAGATCATGGAAATATACCACAAAGACCCTACCTCTACTCAAGTTGAAGAGATCTGCAAATCAAAGTAAATTGAAGTCTACTCATCCAAGAGAAGCAAGATCAAGGACATTGTCATCATCATGAAAGGATTCAAGGTGATCTCCCTCTCTTTGGAGCCAAGGATCACTCTTAAATAAAATCATATTCAACAATAAGTTTTCAATTTCCTATATCATCATCAAATTCAAGAAGGCAGTAGGTTGAAGGAACATCTTCTCAAGTAAGTATATTTATGTCTACATCTGAATTTGTCAAAATGTTTTTTTGCAAGGAAATCAACAAGTTGGTTGGGGCTTCAAATTTTCTTTCATGGAAGAAAAGGATAGATATAAACCTAATAGGAAATGAGGTCACGGTTCATGTTAAGGGCTATCAAAAATAAGGGATCAACTTCAAGATTTGGGAGAAATTATGTCTGACAAAGAAATGACTACCATAGTACTAAATGCACTTCCAAAGGAATGGGGTGACTTTACATCAAGCATTTATGGGAAGAATGAAGCTACTCCATTCAAGGATCTATTTTCACTATGTAAAATAGAAGATACCAGGTTGAAAGAAAAATCTAATGTAGGATCAAATGAGCAAAGTCAAGCATATGTTGTTATGGCAAAGAGAAAAGGGAAGTTTGGGAAATTTGGTCCTCAGAAAAGAAAGAAGAACATGGAAAAGGTTCAATGCTATGGATGTCAAGAATATGGGCACTTCAAGAGAGATTGCCCTAAACTTAAGAAGGAAAACATCAAAAGAGGAAGAGAAGAAGCCCATATCATTGAAGAAGTGGAGGAAGTTGAAAAGAAGAAATCCAAGAAAGAGGAAGTAAAATATCTCTACTATGATTGAGATAGTCTTCCTCACCTAGTTCTCTTCAAGTTTTTGTTTTCAAGTTTTTATGTTATATAGAAATCATGGTAGGATTTACTAAGAAGCATGATAGGATGCATCATGGAATCATAGAAGCGTACTATTGAAAGAATGATCTCATGGAATTATCTTAGAAGAAGCATGAAATATGGTTGAATTAGAAGTCTATGGCAGCCACCTATAGAAGGATGTAGCTCTTGGTAACCTCATTAGAATCATAAGTAGTACTTATGGGAAGAAGAAAGTCATCTAGTATAAAATCTCATAATACATCATTTAAGAGGAGCACTTTCCAAATAAGGATGAGGTTCACCTATTGAAAGGAGCAAGTGTTTCGCCGAGAATTCCACCTTGTATGGAATTCATGGAATAAAGATATGATGTCACAAGATGTGAAGTAGGTCAAGATGATTGGTGTCCTTTCAATCAAGGAAGTTGTTAAAGGAAGTCTAGATGACCTAAATGAAGAAATGAGGTATGTATGTATATATTTAATTAAGTCATGTCATATGGTTGCAGATATCATGAATGGCTCTACCTTGACAGCATGATCAAAAGAAAAGATCTCCTCCTTTGGAAGGATGTAGGAAGGCATGGTTCACATATTGACTAGATAAAATCAACATAACATGTCCTCATATGAAATATGAGGTGGTTGGAAAAATTGAAGGAACTATGATTGGAAGTTATTGGAAAGAAATGTGTGAAGAAATAAGGGAAGAGATCATGAAAAATGAAAATGTGGATATGGCAATCAACATCCAAGGACTAAATATTTTTTACTATGATATCTCCATGGGAAAGATATAAAGATTTTGATGAATTTTGATAAAAGAAAGAGACCCTTGAAATCATATATCATTTTGGAGATGTGTCAATATGTATATATGATGTTGATGCAAATAAGGAGATGTCATGATGAAAGACCATCACAAAGGTAATTTTAATGTAATGTTCATTTTCTATTTTTGAACAATATCTGGATGGGCTAATGCAGGGCTGCCAAGGGAAGAGCCATGAATGTCTTCTACAACTGAAGCTCATGTGGCAATATGAAAGGTCCTTAAGGAAACATGAGATGAAGAAGGAAACAAGGCATGAATGAAGACCAGATATGGACTAATGGATCACTTTCCGATGAAACGAAGGATGACATGACTGACACGATTCATGAATGAAAGTGATGGATGGTATGTGCCCTATATAGAAATCCTGAAATATGTAGGCTTCATATTAAAGGAGAAGTTCATGACATCGAGAGAGGAATTCCTACAAGTAGTTGGTTGTCCCATAATATCCACCTAGAGAGTTGTTGAAAGTAAGTCTTTGGTTAAGAGGGAGCTTGGTCAAGTCCCTAATTAAGAGGGAGCTTGGGTACAATATTTTATGGGAATGGGTGCATTCCTTCAGTGGAATGAGTATATCCTCCCTAGTTGAGAGGGAGAGATAGACACATCATTTTTGTCTTCACTTGGGAAGATAAACTAGAGGATTGGGTAAGCATATGGCATCCAATACTCTTTGAGGATGTATTAGGGCATCCAAGATAAGAGTATTCATAGAGGATCGATATTATTTGAGGAATGGGAATCCAAGATAAGAATAGTCCTTGTGGAACATACTCTAAGAGAACCTGAGTGGGGTATGTTCCGAGAGGGACAATGAAGAGGGTGTCTATAAATCATTGGTCTCACCAGCATTGTGCTCTAATCTTGTGGAGAGATAGAGTGGTTATTCAAGGCATTGCTATATGACAATGTTGGATGACATGATGTTAAACAAATAGGTTACCAATCTAACTCTTCTTATGAGAATTCTTCATATTGAGAATGTCTAAGTACCTTGTATGGATTATGAATGCCCCCCTAGTTAAGAGGGAGTGTTGAAATATGTAACTAGGTTCAATCTTCATAATAACATGGGTAATCATGATTTTATGTAATTAATGAAAATAAGAAAAATAAATTATTTTATGATTGAGGCATGGGTTTCATGCTCAAGTAATTTTATTTTTGTATATTGGGCATGTTACATATTGTAAAAAGAGAATTTATTTGAGTCATAAACCCTCCATGACCTAGTGAAGGAAGAACTCAGAGAAGTTGAGTATAATCCAATTGTTTATGGATAAGGATTGTACATTGATGAAGAAGAAGCTACATATGTGGAGAAGAGATTTATTGGCAGTCGATTGAACTATTGGATTAATTCAAATCAGCATGAGGATGTGCTGACAGAAGCATCAAATGAGGCTAAGGAGCCTTATTTTTTTAAAACTAATGATTTGTGTGTGATTGTAGGTAATGAACAACACTCAATTGACATGATTATATTGATTGATGAAGAAATGAAGCTGCTAGAGGATGTGGCTGAGATTGAGGAATTTATGCTTAAGCATGTGATTGCAGATGTTAGAGATGGACAATTATTGGAAGTTTCCATGGAAGAATATAATGCTATGGAAGATAGAGTAAGGAAAAACAGTCTCATGACAAATAAATCAGAGTCAAAGATTGATCATAGAATTTTTGTTGATCTCGCAGCAAAGCTCAATTTTTTAGAGGATTGGTTGGAAAATCCAAAGCCAATTGGTGAATAAAGTGCATATATGAAATCTATAATTAACATAAACTCAAAATGTTGTAAATCAAACTTATCAAAACAATGTCTTTGTGCTTTATATCCACCTTGAGGTGGTGTTTCATGCTTTAGGTGTCATGGTGCATGGTTTAATTGCATGAATTTGATAAATGTGCATTTCATGATTTATGTTCATCCATAAATATAGTTGGATGTTATAGAAATCATGTGTATAATTGTTGATACATTGTGCGGTGTGAAAAGATGCAAAGGAAGCTTTCTTCCTCCACACTCTACACAATCTATCACAACTATACACATGATTGCTATAGCATCCAACTATATTTATGGATGAACATAAATCCAAAATTGTTCAAATTCCAAGACAAGCAAAATGTAACTTCTTATTCAATTAATCAAATTCCAACTATATTAAATATCCAAATTTATAATTAACATAAAATTACTAATTTCATATATATTGCGGGGGAGCTGATAAACTTAAAGAAACAAATACTCACAGAAATCTAAGTTTTATTGTTATCTCCATAACGTTGATACATTGTGCAAAGTGCAAAGGTGCAGAGGAATCTTTCTTCCTCTGCATCTCTACATTTTACACAATGTATCAATAAATATACTCATGATTTCTATAACATCCAACTATATTTATGGATGAACATAAATCCAAAATTGTTCAAATTCCGAGACAAGCAAAATGTAACTTCCTATTCAATTAATCAAATCCCAACTATATTAAATATTCAAATTTATAATTATCATAACCTACTAATTTTGTACATATTAAATATCCAAAACTATGATTAACATAAAATGAAAGGCTTGTAAATAAAAATTATTAAAAAACACCTATGTGCTTTTTATCCACCTTGAGGTGTTAATTCATGCTGTGTGTGTCAATATCTTGTTATTTTGAATCCATTTTTAAAATAAATTATTTTAAAACCTTAATAACATTTATTTTCAAAATCTTTTGTAAGATAGTTGATCCAATTTACCATGATAATATAACAATAATACTCAAAATATGTTAATTTAGATGTATAAAAAACAACCATCGAAACCTATAACCAAACAAATTATCACCATTACTTGTGTGAAAAACCACTCGATTAAAGTTTGAAGAATACACATCACAATCATAAAAATGAGAATTAAATCTCAATTCATCACCAAAATATTGTTTATCGACAAGAATAACAGGTTGCCAATCCATGGCAAATTACTCATAAATAAATGGAGAACTACACCATCTATAACCAAATGCCATGTCAACAAGAGTGGTAGCTACATAGAGTTGACGACACAATTGATTTTGTTGACGGAAGAGTCAACAATATTAGATCAATTAAAGTGTTACTTGACAGAATAAAAATATGGTGGACAAATACAGTTAGAGCTACTACGATAGAGTAGATGACAATGCTTTCATTATGCGGATTACGGACGTGTAGAGGAAGTTTTCATTGTGCTTTCTTCACACCTCTACATTATGGCACCTCCACACTACGCACAATGAAAGTTTCCTTTGCACCTCAGAGTGAAATTGATTGTGGCCCATCCAATTCTTGCATACAATCACTAATGAAACTGTAAATTAAAAAAAATATTTATGCGGAAATGTAATAAAAGCAGTTTGAACAATTATTGCATTAGCATCATGTTAAAACTAATTGTTTGAACCTTTATTATATTTGGAAAAAAGATTCACAAACAATGTTTATGTGCCAATAGCTTTGGATCTCATGATTTTTAATGACTATGCTCTAGAGAATTAATTTGGGATTGCATTTTGATTCTTTGCGGAAGCTCTATTTTGGTGTGTGGAGAAAGGGAGAGTGGGAGAAAGTGTGTAGGGGGAATGTGTGTGCGAAGCAAGGAACACAAACTTCTTCACATGCCCTTTCTCTCGCACTCCTTGCATAATTGTGTGAAAATTAATCAATAAATAACAAAAGATATCACACCAAACGTATACAATTATTATTTAATAAATTAACCTTGGGAAGGATTAATCAAAATACATGAGCACGTGACTACCTAGAAAGCTAAAATAATTTCATGTTTGTGATTGGCATCAACATACCAATAACAAATGCAGGAAAAGCAATTGTGTGAAGTAGTGCCTATGTGGAAGAAGTCATCTGCAAGGTGGAGATGTATGGAAGAAGTGTGTAGAGACAAGAATAATGACATATCGCAGAAACGAAGCGTTCTCGAATAACGATAAAATGTGGACCCCGCACTTCCTTAATGAAACTGTAAATTAAAAAGACATTTACGCGGAAATGTAATAAAAGAGTAGTTTAAACAATTATTGCATTAGCATCATGTTAAAACCAATTTTTTGAACCTTTATTTTATTTGGAAAAAAACTTCACAAGCAATGCTTATGTGTTGATGGCTTTGGATCTCATAATCTTTAATGATTTCCGTCTGGAGCATTAATTTGTGATTGTATTTTGATTCTTTGTGGAAGCTCCATTTTGGTGTGCGGAGAAAGGGAGTGCAAGAGAAAGTGTGTGTGGGGAATGTCTGCGTGGAGCAAGGAACACAAACTCCTCTGCATACCCTTTCTCCCATACTCCTCATATAATTGTGTTAAAATTAATAAATAAATAATAAAAGAGATCACACCAAATGCATAAAATTATCGTTTAATAAATTAACCTTGGGAAGGATTAATCAAAATACATGAGCACATGACTACATAGAAAGTTAAAATAATTTCATGTATGTGATTAGCGTCATCATACCAATAACAAATGCAGGAAAGCAATTGTGTAGAGTAGTGCTTGTGTGGAAGAAGTCGTCTGCAGGGTGGAGATGTATGCAAGAAGTGTGTGGAGGATAGAATAATGGCAGATTGTGAAACAGTTACAAAAATGGGGCATTCTCCAATAAGGAAAAAAAACGGACTCCACATTACATTAATCGGATGAGCATATCGACAGCTACCAGAAGAGACAAGGATTATGTTGTTGTGAAGCTATCACTCTTGTTCACATTGTAATGATAAAAACACATATATATTTATATGTGTTTTTTTTAAGTTATGTTTTTGTATCAATTTATAATGGGATTGCAAGTTAAATTATTATGTGGAGGGTATTTGTTTTTACAAATTTAATATCTTTATATTAATTTAATATTTAATTGTAAATTTAAATTAAATCAATGTTATTATGATAGTAATGTAATTAAAAATTATTATTATTATTATTATATAATTAAAAATCATTATTTATTTTTTAAAAATTACTAAATTGTATAATATTAACATAGTCATATAAATTCTCGGATGGGATGCTTTCTAAGGAGGAAGGGATGGGTGCTTCAATTTGTGTTTCATAATGCTTATAGTTATAGTGATGTCGATTGTTGGAGCTTTTGGTTCAGTATTGACTTCAACTCTTGCTTAGAGTCCTTAGTGGGCCCATCCTTTTAAAACTTGGCCTTGCATGGGTTGGCAATCCTTGGAGTGTTTGTGCAATTCCAATAAGGAAAGTCTCCACCTTACTAACTAGGACTACAACATCAACAACAGTGCACAACAGATAGTTTGAGAGTTGGATTCTACCCCGGTGTAACTTTTCCTTGTTGGTTTGGAGGGCACTTTGTAGGTTTTTTTATTGGTTTTTACTGCATGCATAGCCATAGATCCTTTTGTCATTGGACTTCACCTTTTATAGTGGAAGAATCAGACTATCCCTGTTTAGGAAACCCCTCCTGACTCAAGGTCTCATTTCTTATTCCTTGGTCCTCCTTTGGCTCTTCTATGTATTATGTTTTGCTTTAGTTCATTTGCTCCAATAATTAGACGAGTTTGGAGCCTAGGAGGCTTCTCAACATCCTGCCTCTCCCTCCTCCTCAAAGTTATTCTATGCTAGTCCTAAGACTATCTACTTGCTCTATCGTTGGTCGGCCTCCCCCCATCACTCTCGATATCTTGTTTGTCTCTCCTTCTTATCTTGGTCACCCCCATAGCCCTGTCACTCTTCCCTGTTTCTCCTACTTGTGTCCATATGTCAACTCTTTGACATCAATGCCTCCTCTCCTTTGATTCCCCACCCCCTTTCCCTCTTAGTATCACCTTGATGCCCAATCAATGAGTCGGTGTCTACAAGGGGGTGGCATATTACCAAGAACGAGCCAGCAAGGGAAACACACATACACACCATTGTTTCCCAACTTCGTCAACTCACCCTAGGCCCCATCCGGGATGAGCTCAAGGTCCCATGTTGAGAGAAGGAACCTCCCACAAGCATCAACTTGATGACGCAAAGGTACTTATTTAGCTAGCAGATTGGATGCCAGATATAGGTCATACTCGTGGGTGCTTCAACCAGTATATGTATACACCAGATTTATATTGGCATATGAAATTTCTTCTTGGCAGGATCATTTTGGACAAGTTCGAACATCAAGCAAATCTTCTCCACTCTATGGAACACTTGCATCACCACATGAAGGACTTGGATTAGAGGTTAGAATACATAGATAAACACCTTGGCATCCCATCCTTGGTGAGAGGCACCCCTGGATACAACAAGGATCCTATCCAAGTCACAACAACAGATTCAGGTCCCTCCACCTAGTTTTCCTAATATGTTCATGGCTTCCTTGATTTTTGTCTTTAGTGTTTATTTTCAAAGCTGAATATGCGTGTTTTTCATTCTTTGTCTGATCACTTATGGACTCCTAAATGCTTTGATATCCAATGTCTCTCTATGGAGAGTAAATTGTTAGTTATGGCGTGGTCTTCCTAGTGAAAAACCAACCGTTACTTGCATAAAATTTTCATGTACACTTTCGTTTAGAAGGCAATACAAACTTTACCCCATAAAGTAAAATAAAAACCTGATCATATAAATTAAATGGTTGGCAAAATTAAGATGATAATTTAACAAGGCCGCATATCTAGCGTTCCCTGTCACTTAGTTTAAATAAAATATTTTGATCTGAGTTTAGACTTTTGTGATCCATAATGTTTAGAAGAGATTTTTTCGAAGAGATCACATCGAAATTCTTTTTGGAGCCAACGTTTCAAACCCTCTATTGTGGTTTATCATCAGGGCAAAGGTGGAGTATCTAATCTAACATTAACAATATATATATAGGTGTAGATGCTTCAGAGAAAATAAGGAAAAACAAAATGATTCGTTAGAAAGTCAAAAAAAAAAATATATATATATATATGTCAAAATATGATAAAATGTTCAAAAATGCTAAATTTATGGAGAAAATAAAGGAAGTCAAAAAGCAGGATCCATATAAATTATTAAAAAATATAAGATCAATGAATGAATAAATAAATTATATATATATATATATAGATATATATATATATATATATATATATATATATATATATATATATATATTAAAATGGAGAGTTAAGAAACTCTCCATTTTACCATATATATATATATATATAATAAAAATAAAAAAAATAAGAAATATTTAATTTCCAAAAAAAAGGGGGAATAAATTATAATAAAATTAAATAAAAATGGAGACTTAAGAAATACGTGTAAAAAAAAAATAAAAAATTGTAATTTCAAAAAAAAAAAATTAGGAATGGAGAGCAGGGATCTAGTTGCTACTAATTTTCTAGCCTTCATCCCTATTTAGATTGTTGCCATGCTTCTCAATTTCTAAAGCCTCCTTGAACTTCTGATGATGGAAGTGATAAATTTTGGCTAAAACACGTGAATCTTCAATACATATGTGGTGTTTAGTATTAGACGCATGCTCGGCTAAGGTAGACGAGCGAGATCTATTATGCCTAATATCTGCCACGTGCTCCTAGATCCTTTGCTTGATGGAACGACCCATTTCTCCAATATAGGGTGTTCCACATGAGCAAGGGACTAAGTAAACACTTGTCATATCTTTGGGGTCAACATGATCCTTGACTGACTTAAGGGTGCTACAGATAGTGCCGAGGGGCTTAAAGGAAGCATGCACCTTATTCTTACTCAGAATGCGTGCGATCTTGTTAGTGGTTCCTTGAATAAAAGGAAGTTGCACGCAGTTTGAAAAACCAAGGGGATCCTTTTTTGGCTTAGATCTGAGGCTAGCTTTTCGAAAAGCTTTGAGATCTAGGTGTCTATTACAGCCATTATCTTTAAAAACTTCAAGAAGATGGGATTTTTCACTTTCAAAGTGACACTCATCAGAAATCCTCATAGCTCTAGTGGCTAAGGTGTTGAGAACACCAAATTTATGAGGAGGATAGTGATGGGAGCTAGCATGAAGGTACTGCTCAATATGAGTTTTTTTACGATAAACCTGGTGAGAAAAGATACCATCCCCTTTTTTAGAGATAAGTACATCGAGGAAGGGAAGGCTACCGCTGACCTCAGTTTCCATAGTAAAATTAGTCGACTCAGATTGACTATTTAGATGAGAAAGAAAGGAATCAAGGGAGCCATGCCCATGTTGCCAATCAATGAAGGTATCAATGACAAATCTCTTCTAAATTTTAGGGCACAGGGGGGTAGAGACAAGGGCTTTAGTTTCAAAGTATTCCATGAACAAGTTTGCGACTATGGGAGAGAGTGGAGAACCCATAGCTACTCCACATGTTTGCTCATAGAATTATCCTTGGAAACTAAAGAAAGTGGAGGTAAGGCAGAGACCAACCAACTTAGCAGTATCAGGATCAGTGATGCGATTTATAACCTCCATAGCCTTATTAATGGGAATATTAGTATAGAGAGAGACCACGTCAAAGCTCACAAGAAAATCATCCGGGTCAATTTTACTACCCTTAAGTTCCTTAACAAAAGACGCAAAGTCCTTTGATTGGTAGCATGGGCATGACACCCTTGATTCCTTTCTTTCTCATCTGAATAGTCAATTTGAGTCGATTAAGTTTACTATGGAAACAGAGGTCAACAATGGTATTCCCTTCCTCGATGTACTTATCTCTAAAAAGGGGATGGTACCTTTTCTCACCAGGTTTATGGTAAAAAAACTCATACTGAGCAGTACCTTCATGCTAGCCCCCATCACTATCCTCCTTAGAAATTTTGTGTTCTTAACACCTTAGCCACTAGAGCTTTGAGGATTTCTGATGAGAGTCACTTTGAAAGTGAAAAATCCCATCTGCTAGAATTTTTTAAAGATAATGGCTATAATAGACACCTAGGTCTCAAAGCTTTTCGAAAAGCTAGCCTCGGATCTAAGCCACAAAAGGATCCCCTTGGTTTTGCAAACTGTGTGCAACTTCATTTTATACAAGGAACCACTGACAAGATCACACACATTCTGAGTAATAATAAGGTGCATGCTTCCTTTAAGCCCCTCAGCACTATCCGTAGCTCCCTTAAGTCAGTCAAGGATCATGTTGACCCCAAAGATATGAAAGGTGTTTACTTAGTCCCTTGCTCATGTGGAACACCCTATATTGGAGAAACGGGTTGTTCCATCAAGCAAAGGATCCAAGAGCACGCGACAGATATTAGGCATAATAGATCCCGCTCGTCTGCCTTAGTTGAGCATGTGTCTAATACTAAACACCACATATGTATTGAAGATTCCCGTGTTTTAGCCAAAATTGATCACTTCCATCATAGGAAGTTCAGGGAGGCTTTAGAAATTGAGAAGCATGGTAACAATCTGAATAGGGATGAAGGTTGGAAAATTAGTAGCAACTGGATCCCTACTCTCCATTCCTATTTTTTTTTTTGGAAATTACAAATTTCTTATGTTTTTATTTATATTTTTTATTTTTTTTGGAAATTACATATTTCTTAAGTCTCCATTTTTATTAATTTTATTATAATTTTTTTTTTCATTGATCCTATATTTTTTAATAATTTATATGGATCCTGCTTTTGACTTCCTTTATTTTCTCCATAAATTTAGCATTTTTGAACATTTTATCTTATTTTGACCCCTCTCTCTCTCTCTATATATATACATATAATTTATTATTATTATTATTATTATTTTTGATTTTCTAACAGATCATTATGTTTTTCCTTGTTTTCTCTGAAGCATCTACACCTATATATATTGTTAATGTTAGATCAAATACTCCACCTTTTCCTTGATGAACCACAGTAAAGGGTTTGAAACGTTGGCTCCAAAAAATTGCTCGATGTGATATTTCCAAAAAAATCTCTTCTAGAAATATTTTGATGTCATGATGTGTTGTAAAAAGTGCTCTGCACAATAATAAAATTGTAAAATGAATTATATGAATATTTGTTTAGTCTTATTTCTTTATTGATATTTTAAATGTAATTAAATATTTTATAGTAAGCAAGAGTTATATATATATACACACACACACATATACATATACCCCACAAAAAACATAACATCATACCCATAATTATGTGTAGGATTGAATGTCTACACTATGTGTATTGCAAGGCTATACTATGATAGAGATTAGGTGAGAATTCGTTGCAATTATTAATTAACGAGGAGTCTCTACCATGGAATTAGCTTCGAAAATATTTTGTTTTCCCTTTTACAACACAGCTTAAATTTTGTATGTGTGGAAATTATTGTTGAAGGCTTCTTATTTCAACTTAAGGTGGATGAGGATTTGTTAACTTTTTAATTTTTTTTTTATTCATTACCTAGATTGATTCTCAAGGGAATATGCTTAGCATATGCTTCGTCTCAATGCTTATCAATGACTGTAGTGTGCTACAAAGTTTGTTAGGTTGGATTAACTTTTAATAAATTTAAAAAATTATATTTGTGCCAAGTGGGCTCCCTGCTAGGGATTTTGAAAGCATACCTAATTTTAGAAAAAATTGCCTTATATCTTGGTTGTAAAGGATAGAAACTCTTCAACACTTATGTTTTTTATCATGACATGGGATTCTTAAGGGTTAAGTAAAATCAAAGTTAATAATAATATTTTTGTTGCAATAGTTTTTTTTGTTATATATTTATCAATGGTAGATACAAATGAAGCCTTCGGCTATATCAACCACATTAATATTTTTAATGTGGTTGTACTAGTTTTATTTTCTTTTAAAAATACCATAATTGTGTATAAGTGGAAATGAGATGATCTTTATTTTTATGATAAGAATATAATTGTTTTTTTATTAATGTGATTTAATATTTAATATTTTAGTAATTGGACTTTTAATATGTTTTGAATTTATGGAAGAATTATTATTTTTTAATATTTTTTTAGATGTAATTATTATTAACATAAAATTTGTAGGCAAAGGATTTTATTATACTAAAATGCAATAAATGTCAAATTAAAACTATTTTGAATTATTAATATATTTTAATTCCACAATCAATAAGTTTGTAATTATAACTATTTTATATATAAGAGTATTTTGTTGAATTAGTTATTAGTAAATGTCCAAATCAATAACATTATGTTGTGTGAGTGGTTATATTATGGTTTGGTAATTAATTTATGTTTAGAAGGTCTTGACTAATTGATAAGATTCATTATTGAGTGAAAGTTTTAAAGAACTTTATATCTTGTTTTTCCATTACACCAAAGTTCTCAGGGCTTATTAAACATCTAAATCAATAACTTTACATCGAGCAAACCATTAGTCATATGTTTAATGGCAAGTTAATCCACCTGGTTGATTTATAAAGGTACAACGAATTCTAGATCCAATAATTCCAATTCTTATGCATTCTGCTAGGTATTTATTGATGTGTTGTGAGTTACATAGAATGGGGTTATAAACACCATTGCTAGAAGAAGAAAAAAAGATAAGAAAAAGTGAATAGATACTATTGAATTTAAAGGCACTTAAAGTCCGACAACCTCCTTAAAATGGCAGTGACATTTGTTATTTAATATATAGATAATATTGAATTTAAAAACATTTTAAATCCAACTACCTCCATTTAATAGATATATAATAATGGTGGAATTTACTATTTAGTAGCAAGATGCTAGAACCCATTCATACATTCACTATATATATCTACTTATACACTAATAGCAAAGCACAACCATAAATAATGAATATGTTTGAATATCACACTTAGATTTGAAGTTACTTGAATTGGAATTGAAGTTATTTGAACTTTGACCATTATATATTTAGCGCCATTAATAACGCATATGATGGAGTATATACAGTGAGAATTGAATCAAGTTTAGATCTGGCTATTACATGTCCCTGAATATTCATTAATATATGTGCATCTAAAATAACTTGAATTGTGACAAGAACGTCATTACAGAACTCATGTGGCGGATCTCAATGTCTCTAATTGAGATTTCAACATTGCTTATTATAATAGTGAGATTTGAACCATTCTTATTATAATTGATGGCTTTGCCTACATTTTCATGCTTTATACATCCCTCTAATAATGCTAAAAATTGTAAAAATAATTGAACTTATATCATGGAGATGAAGCACGATGGCATTGATTGTCTTTTCGCAATATCCCCACACACATTTTAATAAAAAAAGTGAAACCTTGAAATCATGAACATTGTTTGGGCTGACGTGGGCTCTCGTAGTGCGTGAATAGTGTGATATCATTAAATGCATGGATCTGGAGCAGAAAAATTTATGACGGCCATATTTTTCTAGTGTCCTTCATTTTACGTTTACATATATTCATGAAATGTCATTTAATACTTTGAAAATATCATGGAAAGACTAGAAAATGAAGCATAAAGGCCATGCCCTCAAGTTAAATCAATGTATTAACTCTATAAATTGTATGCAGTATAGCGGATGCCTACATATTCATTTAAGCAACAAAAAAAGGGAAAACAACTTTACAATTTATAACGATTAAAAATGGACTATAATACATCACAATATTGATGGGTACTCTTAATTTTTAAATATCAAAATGACAATTACAATATTCTCATTCCTGTCAAAAATGACCTTTCAAATTTTTTTAATACCAGTCAAATACGTTAAAAAATCCAAAAAATGTTCTTTGTAACGTCATTTCAGGCCTGAGTGGAATTATTAATGCATACGTACGTGGTTGAGGAAGGGAGATCATACGACCACATCTTGCAACGTGAACCCATTGAGATCATGGCACACCATTTTATCTCTGGCTCACCTATTGGCAATCGTGAACAATGAAATAATCCAAGCAGGCCTTACCATCGAGACTTTAGCTCTAGAATTTTTTATAAGAGAATTTTCTGTAACTAACAGGATTAGGACGGTTGATCAATGAAAAGGCAGATTTTATCACTGCATCAGGAGAAAGGAATTAAAACGTTAGAATAGAGATACATGACACTGGGGAATTCACTATAGCCAACAATTTCATGAAAACCTGTTTCTGAACAATACTGAATTTACAAGTTACTGCGAGCTCATAATCAACCGGTACGATGAACTGGCCTCCATTGAATGCACTGATAAACATAGTGCCAAGTACAATAATCAAGTTTCTGAACAATACGGAATGTACAAGCTATTGCCAACTAATAATCAACCATTATGATGAAATGACCTCCATTGAATGAACTGATAGCCATAGTGCCAAGTACAATGATGGCACAATAAGACTCCATTGTTCTTAACGAATAGAAATACGAATAAATAAATTAAATTGTTCATAAACAAAAATAAAACCAAATGATTTAATGATAATTTTGGTGAAACCTAATTTAGTTTTTAGTTAATTGTTCAACTAATTAAAAATCAACACAGATGAAATACATTAATAACTCCATTGCAGTAGAAATAACAACACAATATATATAATAAAAATCAACGTAAATTCATCTTAATTTTTAAATTTACCAAACACTAAAATTCAAATAAAGATTCAGTAACCACACTAATAAAATTTAAAAAAATTATTTTATTTTAAATTCAATAACTACAACAGATTCTATGGTTTTTATGCTAACCCCACAAATCAGATTATCCTCTATAATTAACGTGGGAGATGAATTAATCCTTGAAAGAATGAAAAGTTGGTAACCTCAATCCAAAATACGTTGAAAACAATGAAAAGTTTGTCACGGAAGTAAAGTAAAGGTTTGAAAAATATGCGAAGTGTAAGCCAATGGAATAGCCGGATTCTAACCACCCTTTAAAAGTAGTCAACAGTTTGTAACCAAAATAAAGTAATGATAGAGACACTTTGTAAAGTGTACACAATTTTTTAGATGGCCAAAAAAAAAAATTATCGTGTTATATATGCTGTCTTGAAATTCAAAGGGACAAAAATTATGTATTTTCTATAACTTAAATTATTCTAGGGAGGGAATTAGTTTTTACAAATAGAACTTTTTTTTATCATTTTAACATTTAATTATAATTATTATGTAAAGTTAAATTAAATCATGTAACCACGGCTGGAGCTAACCAGCCATATATTGGGTATTTAATGTCTTCAGAGCAGCACGCTACTTAGCCCGATAACACGAGAGCGAGCTAATATTATTTAATGCCGAATTTGCCCGCTCCCGTGTTATCGCGTTAAGTCGCGTGCTGCTCTGAGGGCATTAAATACCCAATATATGGCTGGTTAGCTCTTTCCAAAAAATATTATGGAATTACAAGATGTTTGAAAGGTAGTATATTTTAGAAGTTGTAAAAATTTATTGGTAAAAACTTTTAAAGTTTTACCATTAATCACAGTTTGTGTATTTGATTTATGGGGAATTTTAGTTTTTTTAATGAAAAAAATAGTTAACTATTTTATGTTTTTTTCAGGGTTTGACATATTTAATAATTTTAAACAAATTAAAAAGAAAACTTTTGCTAAGATTATTGTAGAGGAAGAGATTAATAGATTTGGTGTATGTGTGTCAATTCGATGTAGTTTGTGTGTTGAAAATAGCAACAAGAAAAGTTAAAAATAGCATCAAGAAAATTCTTAATTTAATTTTGTCCTTGAATTAAATTACAAATAAAATTGTAATTCTATATCTCATGACAACTTGTAATAGTTAATAAGTTAATTTGACTTAGTTGGCTCAGTTAATTGGAGTTGAGAGTCTAACTAGAGTCATGTAGAGTGTCTCCTACTTTATATGAGTCTTGGTTGACTTTATTTTGAGTTGTAATTATTTAATTCAGTCTAACTGAGTTAAATTCAGTTAAACTAGTTCCAACTAATGGAAGAATTAGTGGGAGATCCAGTAGTGGGGTGTAACCTACAGTATTGGGGTGTAACCAACAATGATCAAGCAGTAAACTGAATATTCTCTCATAATTAACTCATGCATGTTAAATCAGAGAAAGACCCAGTTGAGATTGGAGTTCAAGGACAACGTACTATCAGTTCTATAATCATTTGAATTGTACAGGTGGTGCATGCAATAAGAGGAAGGCCTATAAGGATTGCACAATTTATATTTGTGGAATTTCCCAATTCAATATGGGCTAATTCCCAAGAAAACTACACAAGGAAATAGGAGCATGGCAGACAACATAATTGGCTAAGTATTGACTTGAGCTGGTTTGTGAAGTAGTGAGATAGATTGAGATTGTGCAAAGGTTGTTCGGGCTTGAGAAAAGCATTGTAATCTTCTCATGTTTTCTAATTAATGCAATATACAAATAGCAGGGGTTTTAGCTATGGCTTTCTCCATAAAATTATCGTGTTATGTGTGATTGAATTCTTTCTCTTTTATGCTTCGTGATTTCATCAATCGTTTATTGTTTCTGCTGATGAGTAGACTAGATTCAAGTCACTTGTTTTAGCATATTACAATCTGCAGTTTGAATCTAAAAGGAATTTCTACAGAGCGTTTGCGAGAAATTTTGTTATCCTCCACACTCGAATTCATTTCTTGCATGTGACATACATTTGAGCTCTGTAATTAGTATATCCTTGTGTTGTAGTAAACAACAACTTGCCCTCAACCTCCCCCTAACATTTTTCTTGAGTAAAATAATGAAGACCCTTCCTTTCCTAAAATTTCATTTTTATCCCTATACTTAGGTTTTCTATGTAATTATTCTTTTTGCCCTAGTAATCAAAGCATTTTTGTAAATATACAAACTCTACTATGAACTAAAACTCTAATGTTTCCCCTTAAGACTCTCGATGTCAAGAAATGCGAAGATTCAGCTGAAAGTCACCTCTCACTTGACGTTAATATCTCTAATTGTCATACCACTGCTCATCGTGAGCACTTAAGGTTTCAACTATCCCAAGACCTGATAGTCCGGTAAACAAAAATGTTAGAAAATGATTTTATATCCATGTCAATTAACATAACATATGTCTATCTACTGGTGCACCGCCTATCGGTCACATTAGCTGATGTTCACAACACCATCAAGTCAGATGATGTGATAAAAAGAATCGGCACAAGACATATTTCTTAGCATCACCAGATGAGTAAAGTCTCGTATTCCAGCCCACAACCCACCAGAAGGAACAAATCATGTAGCATGGAACCTCTAATCAGTCGATGGCCCGACGAGCCAGTTATGCTCCCACGACTTAACCTTGTGTCATGTGTCCTTTGCACATGTGGCAATCATGCGGTACCTACTTGCCCCCCCCATGTCACAACTTCTACGTCATGTCAAATAGGTTAATCGGGTTGCACGACAAAACCAACCCTATTATATCCTTAGTGTCTCAGCCATTAAAGTTAATTAGGTTTTAAGTGGTAATAAGTTCCTGATAATTAAACATTAGCAGATTTTCAAATTTGAATGCGCTAATGAATAACTTACAGTAGTGGCCTTCATCCCTGTAATAAATTAATACAACTACTGAATTCTTATGGGTAGTCATCATTAATGAGTTTTAATGGTCTTGGTTCACTCAATACCTTCTCAATACATTAAAGCTTTTCCATCAATTACTTAAGGATGTTGTTGATATTGTAGTTGTTTCCTCTGCGGGTTCCTATTCCTAATACTAACAACAATAACAAGTTCAATATTGGGCAAGAAAACACAGAAGTAGAAATAGGTCCACCAAGGCAAGGACCTCAACACAAATAACCCTAATTCCAACCTGTTTTTAGATACTACATATAAGCTAGAAACTAGAACCAAATCTTGGTATGAGATTTATCAAATGTTCGAGGAAGAGATTGTTGCAAAATTTAAAATAGAAGATGATGACGAGTACATCCTTGACAAAACCTTCAAGAACATTTCCAAATCCCAGTTGCATAAAATTGTTGCATGGCCTAACATGATGCCCTACATGGACATGGTGCGTTGGGCCCTTGACCATGTGGACCTAAAAAGAGATTGATTTTCAAAAATTAGAGAGTTGTCATTGGCTCCTTGAGGCCTGAAGACCTCCAAGTAATGTATAAACTTTATTCTCCCGAGATTGTTTATAATTATGATTCCTCATACAATTTCATTAAGAAGGGTGTTCCCAGTGTGCTCACAGTGTGACTAACCTAATCTGGGAATGATGGTATGACAACAATTTTTTTTTAAGGAAGCACGTTCTAAAATGTATTCTACTACCCCATGTTATTCTGGACCCTTTTATGTGGCCACAATGTTATGTATGTTGTTTGGGGAAAGAGTCCTAGTCATTTAAAATTGGATTGGACCCCTATTATACACATGGATCTCAGTAGGTATTTATTTAATCAAGAAACCATCATATCAGATAACCTCTTAAGACGAATTGATAGCTTTCTTAGACAAAGAGTTGATGGAACTACCCCTCCATTTTTAGTGTCTACATACAATATGGATGTTATATGTTTACACACCCCTTTTCCTAAAACAGGTTGGGAATGGACCATTAATTCCCCTCAACCAATACATACTTATCATTCTAAGTTTTTGGAGTAAAATGCTAGTGGATATTGCTATGAAATTTTCCACCATGTGATTATTCCCTTTCACAAGAAGTTCATTGGTCCCTTGCCCCCTAGAATAATTGAAGAATCCATACAGGATTTGAATGGGATTAGGGACTCGTATATAGATGAAGCCTTCTCTTATATCAGAATCTATGGTTGCTTATCTCCTCCTCACGCTCTTCCCAAAATTGTCCCTAATAGGCTCATCTTTATAGATATTTCATACCAAACCATAGCCACAGGTGTAGCCAAAGACTTGCACCTTGCATCTAAAAAACATTGGCCCACTTTACCTATACATATTGGTGTTTATGCATTATCCAGTATACCTAACTCCATATTGGAAGTCGAGGCATTAGATAAAATTAAATTATCTTATATTGAATTGAAAAAGCATGATCCTAACAAGATTTTGTCAAAACACTCATACACATTGAAGCTAAAAATATAGCAATGAGGAATCAGTTTATGATGATTTTTCAAAGGACTTAGTGCAAACATTTTAGGAAGTTCCACAAAAGGTTTAGCAACTTCTTGCACATCGCCAAATTCAATTCCAAAATTTTCGAAATACAACAAGGAGGTTCTTTCCACCTATCCTTCAAGAAAATATTGAAGTGAAAATTACAGAGACAATAGTCTAGCCTAGCAACCTCCCTCCAACATAGAATATACAGATAAAGCCCCAATAGATAGAAACAGATTCACCTCACCATGAACCTTAAAAGATGTAATCAAGCACTGATATTATAATAGATATTATTTCCTTATAGGAAGAGGAAAATAAAATGCAAGAAGAGTAGAGTTTGTTTGAAAATGTGTAGAAGGAATTGGCTGAAATCAAAGGTAAAATTTCATTAAATATTGCATTAGAGAATTTCAAGATGGTATCTTCATGCCTAGAAACTCCTAGTAAAGAAGCTTAAGCTAAAGAGGTTAGTATCTCGTTCACATTTGGAGTTGTTTATGAGACTCCCATATCATCCATACCTAGTGTAACTTCCTCAGAAATTATTTATGTTAATGATTTTTCACCAATTGAAGAGGAGGAGATCCCTCCTACTGACTAGTTTTTTAGCATCAAGAAAAGGGTGGTTGTGAAGGGAAGAATTCAAAGGAAAAGAACTAAACATACAGGTGAATTCCCATCTCAACAAAAGGTTATTTTTAATTGATCAAAGCAAAGTAATGAAAAATTAGCAGGGGAATTGGCTAGTTCAATGGGAGATTTTACCAGCGTTGACATTTGGTCAGTAAACAATTTAATTGAAATTGTAAGTCAAATAAACAGAAGAATCACTAAACTTGAAGCACAACTAGCCATAAAAGAAATTCGGTTTGATGAACAAGTGAAGATAAATATTTTAGAGGAGCAATAATATCACCTTCAATAAATGAAAATCTTAGAACAACAACTGAAAGAAGAAGTTACCAAGATCTAGGATCTCTTTACCAATTCTAATAAACCAAAAGAAGAATAGATTTTTTAGTTGCAACCACAAATGCAAAAAATGAAAGAGAATCAAATTGATTTAAATCAATTCAAAAGGTTGGCTATCATTGATGGGCCTCATTAATAGGTATATCATAAGGCCCATCTTTCCATCCTCCGACCTATAATTTCCTCTTTTCTCATATTTATTAACATATTTTTTACTATAATGTGGTTAATAGGGATACTAAAGGATGTGTGTCATATTTCGTGGCCTAATGTGATTGATGTGTAGCGAAAGAGTGCATTTGAGTGCATTTACTATGAAGAGGCATGTTGGAAGTAGTTGGAGAAGATGTAGGAGGTGTTTCCCCTACATTTACTCACCTACAACTCGACTTGATCCCTAAAATCACTCACCTACATCTTGAAAATCTGTTACATAAGTAAAGATAAATTTCTAAAATATGTAAAATGTAAGCGTAAGGAGTAGACAGATTATGATTATCCTTTGTAATTGAAGTGGGATATGAGTCAATTCAAAAGCAGTGAAAACTTTGTAGCCAAATTGAAGTATACACACATTTTTTAGTCCTTGCCTCAAAGACCTTTGATTCTCGATTAGTTTTCCAAGATTTTGTGGCCTTTTAGTAACTTTAACCAAAGTTTCAGGAAAATGTTTAATATTTCTATTTTTCCATAAATTCAAAAATATTTTTCTAATTTCTAAAAATCTTATTCCTAACTTTCCATTGGATGAGCGAGCATTGATGTGACATGTTGGTGGAGGGATTTTTATTTTCAATTTTTTTAGTGCTCGAAAAATCATTTTAAAATAAAAAAGGCTAATTTTGTAAGTGGTCATTCCGTCGGTGAATGCTCTGACACTGACACTAAGATTGTTATGCCTAACACTGCTACTGCTTTGCCCAATGTATGCCAGAACTGACGGGTGTAAGGTCCCTTGCGGAGGGGAGGGGGTTGATACACTTAAAGAAAACAATGCTCACATAAATCTAAGTTTTATTGATAATATCCATAACATTGATACATTGTGCAGAGTGATGTAGGTGCATCTTACCTCCAAGTCAAAATACATTTTGACTAGGGGTTTCATTAACAAGGGAGTTGGTTCCCTAACTAAGTTTAATTATTTAAATTAAATGTATTTCTTATCATTTTATAAGAATTGTACATAAGATATAAGAGTGATGAATCTTGTAATCAGATCTACTTCTAAGAAGATACCTCGAGAATGTTTGAGTGAGTTAGATAAATTTTAGAGTTAGTTGGATCACTCAGGAGAGAGATGTGGATCTAGAGAATCTAGAAATAAGAATTGTTGAGTAATTAGTGGATCTAAGCAAAATTTGTTGGCTTGTGTTATATTCTTTCCACGACTAGCCCATGTAATTAACTGGGGGGGCAGAGCCCCCCTTCGTTGTGCCGATTGTATAGTGGGGGGCTCACAAGGGGTATGAGGGGTGTAGGTAACCCCACTCTATGGGGTCCGAGGTAGTGCCCAGGAAAATTTTGGTATTGGAACCAATGTTAGGCTGGGCGGACCCACCTATGGCTTTGTGCATGATTTTCGCACATGTTTTTGGACGCGATGGTTTTCAGTCCATGGTTTTCGACGCGATGGTTTTCGGTCCATGGTTTTGGATGCTTCGGCATGTATAAATATGTATTATAACATTGAAAGGAATATAATGAAAAATCAAGCTGGTAGTCCTGGTTTTGGGATCCAGGGGAAAATCTCTGTGTATATGTGTTTTATGTGTTATGCTCTCGCATTGTTTATTTTATGTGTTTTAGAATTCGTATGCAGCTAATTTTTGTACGAGTTTAAAACCTACATTTGGTATCAGAGTTGTTTTGGCTTCAAGGGGACGCCTTTGTTGCTAAGGGGTTTCGCTCGGGCATGTGGTAGACCTTGTTCAGTGGGAGATTTGCGAGATTGATTCTAGTGGTAGAAGATGGCGAGCAGTGGAAAGATAGAGATCGAGAAATTGAATGGTCAGAGTTTTGAGTTGTGGAAACTCAAGATGGAGGATCTATTGGTGGATAAAGATCAGTGGATCACAGTAGATCCAGGTACTAAACCAATGGGAGTGTTCGATGAAGAATGGAAGAAGTTGGATCAGAAGGTAAAGAGCACAATACGATTGTGTGTCTCAGATTTAGTATTGCTGAATGTATCAGGGGAAGCTACGGTGAAGGCTTTGTGGGACAAGTTAGGGACTTTGTACCAATCTAAGTCTCTGGTGAATAAACTGTTCTTGCAGAAAAAGCTGTATAACCTAAGGATGAAAGATGGAGACCAGTGACAGAGCATCTGAACGTATTTAATACTGTGGTAAGTTAGTTAGCATCTATTGATATTAAAATTTCAGATGAACATAAGTGCATCAGATTGTTGTGTTCTCTACCGGATTCATGGGATAGTCTGGTTATTGCAATAGGTAGCAATGCAACTACCTTACAGTTTGATGAAATAGTCTCATCCTTGCTGACGGAGGAGATGAGACAGAAAAATATGGAGAGCCAGAATGGTGATGCCTTGTTTGTACGAGGACGGTCCCAAAACAGAAACAAAAATAAGTCATCGAGTGGGAGATCTAAATCTAGAGGGAGATGTAAATCTCCAGGAAAACTTGTAAAGGTGGTGTGCTAGAAATGCAAAAAGGAAGGGCACTACAAAAGGGACTGTAAATCTAAAGCTCTTGATAAAGGAAAGGGATCCGATGATATTCCTTCTGCAAAGGCGAAAACCACCTCGGATGAAGGTGGGTATGTGTACTTGGCTTCTTCAAGTACACATGTAGATCATGAGGCATGGTTGATTGACTCAGGTGCATCCTTTCACTTCACTCCCCATAGAGAGTGGTTCTTTGAGTATGAGAATACGATGGTGGTGATGTCTTCTTAGGGGATGATAGGAAGGCTAGAATTGTTGGTCGCGGAAAAGTAAACTTGAAGTTGCAAGGTGGAAGGGTTAGAACACTTCCGGGTGTTCTGCATATTCCTGCATTGGCTAGAAATCTGATTTCTGTAAGTAAGTTGGATGATGCAGGTGTAAAAACAGTGTTCGAGAAGGATACCTGAAAGATGGTTTGGGGAGCACTGGTATTGATGCGGGGAGTTCGGATTGGAACTCTATACAAGCTGCAACGTAGCACAGTTGTTGATGAGTGCAACAATTATGTGGTTCCTAAAAGTGGAGCAGAAAATCTAGTGGTCTTTGGAGAGAAGACCATGTTGTGGCATCAAAGGCTTGGACATATTGGAGAGAAGGGCCTTCGAATACTTCATGGTAAGTTATGGTAGAAGGTATGAGTAATAATTCTCTGGATTTTGATTTCTGTGAAAATTGTGTATATGGGAAGAAGAATCGGGTGAGTTTCCCCTCTGGTGGTAAGAGGGCGAAACATATATTAGAGCTTGTGCATAGTGATGTGTTTGGACCTATGAAGGTTCCATCACTGGGTAAGTATGTGTACTATGTATCATTTATAGATGACTTCTCAAGGAATACATGGATATATTTCCTTAAGAAGAAATCTGAAGTTTTTGACAAGTTTAAAGAATTCAAGGCTCTGGTGGAAAGCCAGACAGAGAAGAAGATAAAGGTGTCGAGGACAGATAATGGTGGAGAGTTTTGCAGTAAGGAATTTGAAGAATTTTGTAAGTGTGGTATAGCACAGCAAAAGACTACTCTATATACACCTCATCAAAATGGAGTTGCAGAAAGAATGAACAAGACGTTGATGGAAAGGGAAAGAAGCATGCTCAGTGGTGCCAGGTTAAGACAAGAATTCTGGGCAGAGGCGGTGGAGACAACATGTTACCTGGTCAACAGATCACCTTCATTAGTGTTGGAGGATAAAACTCCACAAGAGGTATGGACTGGTAAGAAACCCTCTCTTTCACATCTGAGGGTATTTGGATGTGATGCATATGTAGATGTTCCAAAGGAGAAACGAACCAAGTTGGATAGTAAATCTGAAAAGTGCATCTTTATTGGGTCTAAGGATGGTTTAAATGGTTATAAGCTTTGGAACCTAGTAACAAGGAAGGTTGTGTACAGCCGAGATGTGGTGTTAAGAGAGGTGAAAGATGTTATTAAACATGAATTCCAACCAAAGGAACCTAAGAAGATAGAGTTTGAGCTAAAGGAGGAAGAAGAAGACTCTACAGTAGAGGAGGAATTAAAAGATGAAGAGCCACAAACTCCGGGTGTGAGAAGATCAGTTTGAGAAAGAAGGCAGCTAGAAAGGTATAGTCCATCTACTTTCTATTCAAATTTTGCTTTATCTATTACTGATGATGATCCCAGAACTGTGAAGGAAGCAGCAGATTCAGAGGATGGAAAACTCTGGAAAGAGGCCATGGTTGATGAAATGGAATCTTTGCACAAAAATGAGGCTTGGGATCTGGTGGAGTTACTGGCTGGAAGGAAACCCATTGGCAGCAAATGGGTGTTCAAGAAGAAGACAAATGCAAAAGGAAAGGTGGAGAAACACAAAGCTTGGTTGGTAGCAAAAGGTTATTCCCAGGTGCGGGGAATTGATTTTGGTGATATTTTTTCTCTTGTTGCCAAGGTAACTTCTATTAGATTACTTTTATCTATTGCTGCTGCTTTTGATTTTGAGGTAGAACAGATGGATGTGAAGACAACATTTCTTCACGGGGATCTGGAAGAGTAAATCTACATGAAACAACCTGAAGGCTTTGCGGTGAAGGGTAAGAAAGAACTGGTATGCAAGTTAAATAATTCTCTCTATGGGTTAAAACAGTCACCAAGGATGTGGTATTAGAAATTTGATACATTTATACAAGGACTTGGCTTCATGAGAAGCAAAGCAGATCATTGTGTGTATTTTAAATTAATTGGTGACCGTGTTATTTATTTGGTCTTGTATGTGGATGATATGTTGCTGGTTGGAAATGACAAAGAAATTATCCAAGATTTGAAGACCCAATTGTCCTCCAAAATCAACATGAAATATCTTGGTGCTGCAAACTATATTTTGGGCATGGAAATTAAAAGAGATCGAGCAAAGAGGAAGTTTTGGTTAAACCAGAGGAAGTATGTCAAGACAATATTGCAGAGATTTAATATGCAGGATAGTAAACCGGTGAAGGTTTCTATTCTTGTAGGTGTAAAGTTATCTGCTGAAAAGCGTCCCAAGACACAAGAAGAGGAAGAGGACATGTCCCGTGTCCATATGCAAGTGCAGTCGGTAGCCTGATGTATGCAATGGTCTCTAATAGACCAGACATTGCACATGTAGTGGTCTCTAATAGACCAGACATTGCACATGCAGTGGGAGTATTGAGCAGGTTTATGTCAAAACCAGGAAAGGAGCATTGGACAGTAGTGAAGTGGGTTTTCAGGTATTTGTGTGGCACTAGTGATTATGGTTTGTGCTACCAAGGAAGACCAGGATTTGATAGAGTGTTGGATATTCATGGTTTTGTTGATGCAGACTGGGCTGGAGATCTTGATCAAAGAAGGTCTACAAGTGGGTATGTGTTTAACCTATTTGGAGGTGCAGTAAGTTGGATGAGTAAGAAATAATATGTAGTGGCACTATAAACTACAGAGGCAGAATACATGGCAGCCACTCATGCAAGAAAGGAAGCAGTTTGGTTGCAGATATTGTGTTAAAGTATGGGGTTCGTACAGGGAGCTATAAGGATAGACTGTGACAGCCAAAGTGCAATTTTCTTGGCAAAGAACCCTGCATATCATTCAAAGACAAAACACATTGATGTTCAGTATCACTTTGTGAGGGATATGATAGAAGACAAAAAGGTTTTGTTGGCAAAGGTGGACACTTTGAAGAATACTACAGATGCATTGACAAAATCTGCGAGCTCTGAGAAGTTCTCTTGGTGAATAGAAACAATGGACATTGCAGGGCTGGATAAATGACTAAGCTCTCTTGTGGCCCCCTGTGGAAAGAAAACAACAAGTGGGAGAATGTTGGGTTGTGTTATATTCTTTCCACGACTAGCCCATGTAGTTAACCATGGGGTTAGAGGGGGGGTGCAGCCCCCCCTTCGTTGCGTCGATTGTGTAGTAGTCACAGGGGGTTTGAGGGGTGCAGGTAACCCCACTCTATGGGGTTCGGGGCAGCACCCCAGAAAATTTTGGTTTTGGAACCTATGTTAGGTTAGGTGGACCCACCTATGGTTTTGTGCATGATTTTCACACATGTTTTTGGACGCAATGGTTTTCGGTCCATGGTTTTGGATGCTTCGACATGTATAAATATGTATTATAACATTGAAAGGAATATAATGAAAAATCAAGCTAGTAGTCTCGGTTTTTGGATCCAGGGGAAAATCTCTGTGTATATGTGTTTTATGTGTTATTCTCTTGCATTGTTTATTTTATGTGTTTTAGAATTCGTATGCAGGTAATTTCTGTACGGGGTTAATACCTACAAAATTATGTTTTCAAAACCCCTTATGTAAATATGTAACCAAAATATGAAATATATGTAGAAGTGTGGAGAGAGTTGAGAGGGGAAGAGTGAGGCTAAGTGGGCCATGTAGGCCAAAGGAACTAAATTAATGTAAATCGGCCCAGGAGAAGGCCTTTTATAAAATTATATACGTGTAAAGAAACCACTATGTTTGAGTGTTTTGAATTTGTGTGTGCCAAGCCTTCCTCTATTATTATGTGAAATAGTATTTATGTTGTTAAGTGTGAGTATATTGCAGGTATCATTACAATAAGCTCAAGAGGGAGAGCTTTTTGGAAGGCACATTAGAATCAATACAGAGGAGGCCAAAACCCATTTGAAATGGGGACGAACCATTCCTTTTACAATTAGAATGATCAAAGTTGTTGATCATTGATCCACATAGTGATCAATGATCCAAAGTTAAATAAGAATCAAAGAGGAGTGCAAGCCTACTTCAGAGAGATTGCAGAAGTGATAACCTTATGATAGAGCCTTTTTAAAGTAGATCAAAGGTGTAGAAGAAGCATGGGAGTTTGGAGATAGTGAAGGATCAAAGGAGGATTTCCAGTATATATTAGTTCCCGTGTAAGCCTATAGCAGAAGCCGAGCACAGAGTATAAGAAAAAATGGAAGCTTGCAAACAGAAGGTCGAGATCATACTATAAAGGGTCGAGGACTAGGAAAATAGAAAAGACATATTATTTAATATTTGATGAGAGTGCATCAAATAATGAAGGTCGGGAACAGGACTTAAATTTTCATCTAAACAATCACATCAATTGGCTAGAGTCAGATGACGTGTCTTGGAGGGTCTTCCCTAGAAGATCGAAAGAATAGTATGTGAAGGTGAAGTCGGGATGACTAGATGTTGGGTTGACGTGGAATCCAATCAATGTGTAAAGCATCGAGATGACATGGATTTTTCCTATTTGGTGTGATACTAACAAGGGGCCTCAAATTACTGTTGACTCATCCTGAAGGTAAAGGGTTTTCCACAAAGTTAAAAAGGTCTGGGTGTTAGGGTCCAACCCTAACCCCCTTATTTATGTAATAGGGTCAAATTATAGTTATAGTTAGTTAAAGAGTCAATAAAGCCCATATTAATAATTGTAAGTGGTTGACCCGCATTTAAAGAAATGGACCACAGTTACTTGCAAATGGGCCATGGTATTAGATAGATGGTATTAATTGAACCATGGTATTAACCCATGGTATCTCATGTATGAATCCCATATAAAGGATAGATACTCCCCATTGAGGAGCGTCATGTCTTATTTTGTAATTGAGCACTGCTCTATTGGAGGTTGCCCCCTCAAAGAGGCAAGTGAACATTGCTTTCATCTCTGAATAATAAAATACATGCTGTTATTTCTCATTTTGTTTTGTGTTCTGGGTTGTATTTCTTCACATATTTGGTATCCTGGCATCTTCTCGCAGGTCAAGAGCATAACAAGTGGTATCAGAGCACTTTCTAGGGCCAATGGTATCTCCATTTGTAGCAGAATTTTTTTTGGCTAGAGACGTGTTTCGACATATTTAAACCACAGGATCTGTCGTTGAGCACATAAACCTGCGGATTTGGGGAGGCATGCACGCAGGAAATACAAGAGGTGGTCACGCTTGTTGGACTCCCTTGTAACCCCTGTGGGTACCCCTTCGAGTAGTAGCGCATTAGACAGAACTGGTGAGTTCCAGTATTGCAGCAAGAATGTTGCAACTCCCGGGCTACCAACTTTACTTTTATCAACCCGGTAGTTCGTAACAAACTTGGAAGCATCGGTGCTATATGCACAAGTACTAGTTCTCACTGCAGATTGTCACTTGGTCAATCGGCGCGAGATCACTAGGAGCTCAAGCCAACTTCTATAGATTTTAGAAGAATCTCTATGTGTGATGAAAGGAAAGAAAGATTACCCTACAGATGTTATTCTAACTGCAGAAAGGAGAAAGACTGGAATGTAAAGCAAAACCTAGTAAACCCTAATTAACAAGCTAATTCTACTTTTGCCAAAAACACTATGAAAACCATGAAAGAAATGTCATTACCTACTCAAAGAAGTAAACAACATCTAACCATGCTATTTCTGAAAGCAAATAAGTAAAAAACATATTTTTGGATTTTTATGTGAATTTAACATGCATCTAAATTATTGTGTGTGAGTGTGGCAACAAACAGGTGGTGTTAGAGGGCGGTTTTGGAGCTTGGGAGGATGTAGGATGGTGTGGATGGGTCCTAAGAGGTCTTAGGTGGCCTTCTGGAGGCTTTTCCCACACTAAAACTTCAAAAGAAATCCTACAGGAAAAACTGCAGGAGGACACAGGAAAACTACAAGAGGAAAATAGGGAAACTACAGGAGGCCTATAGGAGGAGGCTGAGAGCAATTTTCGTTGTTTTGGGGGTGTGAGAGTGGGTGGTAAAGGTGGATGAAGGTTGGAATGAGGTGTTATGGCGCCTAAGGTCTACCCTGAATCACAAGGAGAGAGAAATATGATTGGGTTTGCTCAAGGAGAGAGGAAGAAGTTTTATGAAAAATGAAGGAAACTAGGGCAGAATTGAGGTGAGGTTTGGGAGACCTATATGGCATGGATCAGATAAAGGGTGTGATTTCTGGTAAGCTATCCTATTGTTGGAAGAGATCTCCTGCATAGAAACTGACAGTGAACCAAGAAAATCAAGCAACTAATGAAATGAGTGCATCCTAGGAAAAACATAGTTTTGCATTAAAATGGCCTAAACTATGATGTATAGAAGGAAATGTTGTATGAAAGGAAAACATGCAAGAGGACTATTGCAAATCAGGAAGTGAACATGATAAAGAAGATCTAAAGAAAAGAAAAATTGAACTATCAACCTACTAGAGAGCTGCAAACACTAGAAGTCCTAGGAATGAGGAAAATCTGTGTTTTTGGGGCAGCAAGAGAGTCTTTGCCTCAAATCATGGTCCTAGAGGGAGGAAGAGAGGCCAAGGCACTATTTATAGCCTTTTGAATCTTCTCTGATCACTGCTTAACCTGCTACAGAAAGCACAAATGGAAGCAAGCTACTAAATCATCAAAAGCAACCTATTCTTAACCATAAGAGAAATACATCTAACAACAAACTAATCTACAAACTGAAGTAAAGCATACAAATACAAGTAAAGAGAAGCTTGGCTGCTTGGATTGGGCCCTAACCCAAGAGCTTCAGCCCTCTGAGGTAACTCAGTGCTAGCTCAAAAAGGATTCCATCTTCATTATAAAAAAATAACAAGATTACATAAAATTGTCATACAATAGTAAGCTCGAAATTTGAGTAGAGTTTACACCAGCAAAAAAGTCGACCCTAGTGAGGCCCTAGGCCTCTCTACTTATACATCTGAAGCTACCAACAACTTCCTTAACATCAGGGAGGCTTGGCTCCCAAAAATTGAGATAACTATCAATCATCTTCCACTTGCTTGGCTGCCTTCTAGTGCATGATTCGGTTGCTTGTACTCCAATTTGAATGAAGGGGAATTTGAAGTGAGGAGCGAAAAATGAGGGGGATTCCATCCTATAAGTCCTCTCCTCTATCTACTTCAAGTTATTGATGCAGTTTGACTATTATATCCTTGACTTTGACCTCGAAATCCATCAACAATCTGCATTAAATACATGTTAGACCACATGGCATAATAACTAACTCAACTCACCCTATAAGCATAAATATAATCAGAAAATCATACAATAAGCTAAGAGAATGGTTGATTTGACTAGGTTAGGAGGTAAAATGAGCCCATATAATTACCCATTTATGAGGCTCATCATCACCCCCCTACTGAAGGTGTTGCTCATCCTCTGAGCAACCTAGTCAATCCCTCGGTCTTTCATGGCCCTGGTGGCCTCCCTAGCATTCCAGGCTTCTGAAGTGGTCTGCTCATGTTCTCCATAAAATCCTACCTTTATTTCTATGTCCGTCCACTACTCCTTCTCGTCTTATTCTCTTCTGCCTTCCAGCATGCCTAATATGAGTGGAGGACTCAGTTTGAGGCCAATCCAATTGACCTTCAGCCTTTGCATGGAGCGCTTGTACATTGGCACTCTTTTCAATGCCTCCTTCAGCCTCATGGGGGAATGGTATTCTCTGATCTACAAGCTGTGGGGTAGGGTGTTCCATCTTCTCATGCATGCATGCACACAGTCATCCTCAAGTAGCCTAAGCATATCTTCAAAGTGTGCAATGGCTTGTTCCTGATTGGCTAGATATTTAGGGGCAATCTGAGGGTCATTGGCAAGCATGTTGTGTGTGTTGATGAGTGCCATAGGATATGATGGCTCAACTCTTATCATCAATGGTTCATTTTGCTCTTTTATTAACAATCTTTTCATTTCTGCTGCCCTCAATTCTTCATGGTTCATCCATGATGCCATGGCCATTAATTGCAGATCCCCTAGCTTGGCATTGGGGTCCCACACATTTAGGTATGTGAGGGTCATGTTGTGTAGATAGAACTCCGCCATCTTTGCTTTGTCCTCGGAGGTGCTTTGGTCACACAAATCCATGAACTGCCTGTAGTGTTGGAAAGGCATTATGCCTCTTTGTGCCAAAGTTTTTATTTGGAATTGAAGCCATTGATCCTTCAGATAGAGGCCACAAGATTTGGCTGGTGTTCTACATTGCAATGATTCTATGAATAAGCTGGCTATGTATGTCAAATGAGTCTCTTTCTCCTGCAACTGCCTCCTTAGTAATTCATTCTCATTCTCAAGGTGGCTTCTTGTAATGGCTTCTCTATCTCTGAGAGCACTCAATTCCCTGCCCATTTCCCTGAGTTTGTCTTCCATGTGGCCAATATCCTCAACTCATTTGGACTTGGCTATCTGCATCCACCTATGCGTTCTCACTCTCCCTTTCTCCAATTCAAAAAATAGTGGAATTGAAAATTTCTATGGGATTATCTTGCCTCCCTCAAGTAGTCTGTAATAAGAGTCAAGATTAGGCTAGGGGTCAGGTTCTTGTAGCTCTTGTGCTTCCTCTTTCACCTCTAGCTGTCCTCCTATCTTTTCCTCAAGTTTTTGTGTCTCTTGTAGTTTGGACACTTTCTCTTGTAGGACTGTTTTAGCCTCCTGTAGGTCTGGTTTGGGGTCCTGTAGAATTTTCTTTCCCTTTCCCTTCCATGTAGAAGATCTTGTAGTCCTCCTTTCACAGGTTATGGGTGTCTTGGAAGGAGATTCTTTCACCTTAGCAGATGGTGAATCTTCAATGTTAATGGGAGTCTTTGATGAGGGCTGAGGTTTGCCTGTTTTAATTCTAGTACTCTTCCTTGCCCTGAAATACATGGAGGTTTTTCTTTTCCTCTTCTGCTTCTTCTTGACTGGTGTACTAAGGGCAGTGAGGGCAGCTGCTGCTTCTCTTTCCCAAGTTTTAGGGGACTCTTCTCTTTGCTCTACCCTCTCTGCCTCTTTTTCTCCCTCTTCTATCTCTTTTTCCTCCTTCTGCTCTGTCTCTTTTTCTACCTCCTATTCTATCTCTTCAACTCTCCCCTCCTCTATTTCTTTTCTTTCCTCCTTCCTCTCTTACTCTGTTATGTCACCACTGGCTTCATCTTCTCCTCCTTACTGTTCTCCCTCCTCACTAACAACAGGACTAACATCATAGTTTAATGCCTTGATGTCATCCTCAACTGTCATATTTATGAAAACTTCCCATGCTATAGGGATTGTAAGGTTATGGAGGGCTTCTTCTACCAGGATCTTGATTAGGCCATGGTGAGCTAGGTGCTGTGAATTTCCTTCTTGTACCTTGGTGCTGGAGTCAATGAGGGATTGAAGGAGAAAGGAAGGGATACTGAGCTTTTGAGGTGCTTGGGTATCCATGCCATATCTCAATTCTTGGAGGATTCTGAAATGATATCCATAAACAAAGCTGTGACTCCCCTCACAAGAAATGTATTTGATCACTTGGTAGCTAACCTCATCCCAGGGATATGGTACACTAGCCCTCGTAATTCCATTTTTGTCTTCAACAGGGGTTTCATTATCTTGGAAAAATTTCCTCTTGGTAGCCTGGCCAATTATTTTCTCATCTTTACTCCAAGGCAACCCAAGAGGAAGGGTAGTGACCCTACTGATGAATTTAGGGGTTATTTCAATGGAGAGGCCTCTAATGGTTACAGTAGCATGAGTTCTTGTGTGAGGGACCAGATAGAGAGTAAATTCATGGGCAATTCCATCGTCAAACCCTCTAAACTTCTCAAAGAAATTCATCCAGTTTGCCCTCCACCACTTGAGGATGTGCATGGAGTCTAGTGGAGTTAGTGGGCTCTTTTCTCATAAATCCCCCTGTCATACTTCCTGTACTTCTTTTGAAAAACCAGATATGGAGGTGGAGACAAATAATTTTGAGTGAAATAGACAAACAAAGGGGACTGTGTTTTTTTTTTAAACAATTTTTTTTTTAAAACAAATTTTTTTTTAAACAATTTTTTTTTTTTTTAAATGTATTTCTACCCTCTTAAAGACTCATTTTATCTTCAATTTGAGACCAACTCTTTCACATTTTGATATTCAACAGAGGGCATTCATGAACCCTACCTCTTCAGACTGAAATTCGTGCCAAAAATCACGTTTCCTCCCTTCAAAATGACTCATTGCCCCTCCTGTAGAAGCTTGTTGTCCCTCCTGTAGATTTCCTGTAGGTGCTCCTATAGAAAACCTGTAGGGCTCCTGTAGAAGATGCCGAGAGCAAAAATATGGAGGAAATCAATGGAGGATGGTGGATACGAGGCTATGGGGGCATAAGAAGACTGTTGTGTGGCTGAGTTATGAGGAGAAACTGAAGAAAAGGTGGTGAGAATGCATGGGGAGGAGTGCTCATTACCTTTTATGGCTATTTTCGGTTATGAGTGCTGAGCTAGCAAGGTGTACGTTGCCCAGATTAGGACCGTTGGTCCCCACCTACTTGGTCATCATGACCCCCCTCACAATCATCCCCTCATTGTTGCATCAGAGTTAACTCTTCCTCCCACTACCTATCCTTCACATCTTTTTCTTGAGTTGACTGTGCACATGTGTGGGTGATATCTCGGTTAAGTGGAGTCAACTAAATGAAGGTGGCCAAGTTAACTAGACACCTTTCCCTCTTTCAATTTCAACCATCTCATTGACTTCATATGATTCCTAATTACACAAATGTAGATAGAGGAGTGACTTCGCTACTTACCTGTAATCCAAGTGTATTTGTTGCCATTGATTATGAGGTGCTATGGATTTCTCTGCTACATGCCTTCATTTTCCTTCATGCATGCTGTCTCTACTTGCTGATGTGTTGTTGTGTGTTTTTGTAGGTTCTTATTTTTCTAGAGTTGAGCTCCATGTGCCTTTTCAACCTTCAGATGTGTTGTCCCTTGCTGCTGGTGCTGGACTTCTATGGGATCAGCTGCTACAGGAATTCTTATAGGAGCTCCTGTAGTTGCTTCTGCCCTTGAAACTTCAGAGATTTCCCTATTCTCGGAGCTCGAGAATGATGCCAAAGGTGGAGATGAATGATGGAGGGATAGTAGGTAAGCTTTAGGTAAAGTTAATGGTGATTTTTCCTCCTTTTATTTTTGTTTTTCTTCAAAACTGAAAAACTATTTTTCTGTGTTTTTTCTTAGAAAGGAAAAAAAGAAAAGAAATAATAATGATGCTTGGAGTGTGATGCAAGCTTGGAAATGATGGAAAAGAGGTTTGAAGATGATAAGACGGATTATAGGTTCCTCATGAAGCTTTTCTTGTCCCTCAAATTGCCTCCTGTAGATACTTTTGGCTCTCTGTAATTCCTGCAGGAGCCTCCTGTAAAAAACACAGTTTTGGAAGAAGAGGTACAGTGGGGTGAAAGAGATGCCAAAAATGATGGAGGAAGGTGTGGAGAAGATGAGATGGATGCTGGTATGAATGTCAGGGTCCCCTTGGCACCTTCTTCTGCTCCTTGTAGTCCTCCTGCAAACCTGTAATGCAATAAAAATTCATTTTTTCTCTTCTTTTTTTTTTGAAAACAACTAGGGCGCCTCAGAGAGGTTTTCACCTTAATTACCTGCCCTGGATGCCTCCAAGGGAGGTTTTCACCCAGGGATCTTATTCTTTTCCTTTATTTTTGACATCACTGGGCCGCCTCAGGAGAGGTTTTCAACCCAATGATGGGACTCAAGCGCCTCATGGAGGTTTTCACTTGAGTCCTTATTTTTTCTCTTTTTTCTTCAGTGAGCGGGTGAAGTGGAAGCTAAGACATGCTCCACTACCATCACTATTTTATTCATATCTTCAATAAACTCTCGCTTGGAGAGCGGTTTCTTCTATACTTTCAACCAATGTCCATTGACAAGCATGGGGATGGCTTCATCATCAATGGTTCTGATCAGAACTGAACCATTGTCATTGCATTGCTCCACAGTGTAGAGTCCCAACCATCTTGTCCTCAGCTTGCCTTTGAAATCCTTGTATCTTGAATCATAGAGTAGTGCCCAATCTCCCTCTTGGAATTGCTTCTCCCTGATATTTTTACCATGCCATATCTTTCTCTGAAGCTGAACTACCTCTGTATGGAGAAGGGCTTGCAATATATATTCATCCAATCCATTGAGCTGAAGTAATCTCTCCTTCTATGCATGGCTGAGGTCTAGGTCCAGCTGAGCTGCCATCCTTAGGGTATTGAATTCAAACTCTATTGACAACAAAGCCTTCTTCCCATAGACCAGTTCATAGGGTGTGAACCCGGTGGTGGTCTTCCATGTTGTGTTGTAGGCCCAAGTGGCCTCAACTAATATGTCTGCCCAGTCTTTTCTGCTGCTGCTCACTACCTTGGTTAGTATCCCTTCCAATGCTCTGTTAGTGACATCCACTTGCCCATTGGCTTGTGGATGGTAAGGGGTGGAAGTCCTGTGCTTGATCTTTTGATGTGTGAGCAGGTCTTCAATCAGGTTGGAAGTGAACTGACTGCCTTGGTCTCTGAATAACTCTCTCGGATACCCGAACTTGTAGAATATGTTTTCCCTCAAAAACTTAGCTACTTTTTCCTCTGTCACTGCTTTGATTGCTTTTGTCTCTACCCACTTTGTCAAGTAGTCGGTGCACACAATGATGTACTGCTTTTGCTTTGAAGAGGGGTTGATAGGCCGCACAAAGTCCATGCCCCACTTCTCAAATGGCTCAAAGGTCACTTGAGGTTGCATGGGAATTTCATCCTTTGGAGTGGTTTTCCCCATCCTATGACACCAATCACACTGGCTCGTGTATCTCCTCACATCCTAATGAAGAGTGGGCCAGTAGTAGCCTACTTGCAATATCTTGAAGGTGGTTCCTTTTGCTGTAAAATGACCTCCACAAGGCCCGTCATGACAGGTCAGGAGGATGTCAAAGACTTTCTCCTCCCTGAGACATCTTCTCAAGATTTGATCTGGGCCAAGTTTGAAGAGATTGCCTCCAATCCAGGTGAAAGGGGTGCTTTTCCTTACTATCTTTCTCTTCTCTTTTGAGGATAGGTGTGGTGGGAACTGTGTTGAAACTAAGTAGTTTGCTATATTAGAAAACCATGGAGAGAGTACTGATATAGCAAATAGGTGTTCATATGGCATTTGGTCATCCACCATTCCTTCTTCACTTGTAGACAAATTTACTCTAGACAAAACGTCAGCAACAACATTCTCTTTACCAGGCTTATCAATAATGGTCAGATCAAACTGCCGCAGTAAAAGCAACCATCTAATAATGTGAGCATTTACATATGGTTTGTTCATTAAATATCTAATTGCAGCATGATCGGTGTGCAAAAAGGTTTGATAGTCTGTGATATAATGTCTGAATTTGTTTAAGAAATGCATGACAGCTAGGAGTCCCTTCTCGATCACTGTATAGTTTAACTCTGCCTTTGACAAGTTTTTGCTTATAAAGTATATGGCATAAAGTAACTTTTTATCAATTTTTCCTAAGGCTGCTCCTATTGATTTGTTTGAGGCATCTGTGTGAATGTGAAAGGGTAGGGCCCAGTTTGGGCCTCTGAGAATTGGGGCAGTCACTAGCTTGCTCTTCAAGGTATTCAGGGCTTCTTGATAGTTTTCCGACCATATGAACTCAACATCTTTGCATAGGAGGCCAAAAAAAGGAGAGCCTAACTTGCTAAAGTCGTTAATGAATCTCCTGTAATATCCAGCTAAGCCTAGGAAGCTTCTAACATCTCTCACCTTTTGAGGAGGTGGGACCCTTTGGATGATGGCAATTTTGTTGGGGTCCACCTACAGTCCTTGTTGAGATATTGCATGAACTAACACGGTCCCTTCAGTCATAAAAAATTCGCATTTTTCCATACTGAGGGATAGGTTCATCTCAATACACTTATCTAGAACTTTTCCTAGGTTAGATAAAGCTTCCTGAAAGTCAGAGCCATAAGGAGCAAAATCATCCATGTATATTTCTACTGCATCATGAACCGGTTCAGAAAATATACTCAATACCACTCTTTGGAAAGTGGCTGGAGCATTTCACAAACCAAAAGGAAGGACCCGGTATGCAAAGGTACCCCAAGGACAAGTGAAAGTGGTCTTATCGTGGTATTTCAGGCTGATTTGAATCTGATTGTACCTACTAAACCCATCTAGGAAGGAGAAAAACTTTTTCCCTGCCAGACTGTCTAACACTTGATCTATGAAAGGTAAAGGGAAATGGTCATTTTTAGTGGCTTTGTTCAATTCCCGATAGTCGACACAGATTCTCCACTTACCATTTTTCTTTGGCACTAGCACAAAGGAGAGACCCATTCGCTGTCAGAGATGGGATAGATGACTCCCACATCAAGCAATTTCTGCAGTTATTCCTTAGCAATATCTTTAAGTGCTGGGTTCATCCTCCTTTGAGGCTGCCTGACTAGCTTGCAATCTTCCTTGATGTATATATGACGAGTACATACTGAAGGGTGCACTCCCTTCATCTCCTTATAACTCCAGGCGAAGGCATCTAGATTTTTTCTCAATATGTAGCATAGCTTCTTCTCCTGGGAAGTAGATAGGGATGGATTGATTTTCAATGTTCTTTCTGGGCCGAACTCTATATTTTTAACACGAAGAGAAGTGGGGTCAGCCACACAGAGATCAGTTGAGGGGTTTTTTTGGGTTTCTCTTACTATGTCTTCTAGTGGTGATAAACTGGGAGGTGGATTCTGAATCAAATTTTCAATCATTTCATCCTCATCTTGCGGTTTTTCCCCTATGGCGATTTCTAATGTACAAAGTGGTGCGGAATAAACTTCGTCCTCATCCTCCTCCTCCAACCAGAGAGGTAGATCATGTTCTAGCAAGGGTTGGGCAGGAGGATACAAGATTAACTGCTTGGACATGTGCCCGTTCTTTATGGTCATGTTCCCAGCTCAACAGTTGATGTAGGCATCGGATGTAGCCAACCAGGGTCTTCCTAGAATGAGAGGATACCCAGTGAGCTTTGCCTTTGGATGGAGAACTAAGAAATCAGTAGGGTTCTCCCAAGAATCAATGGAGACCATCACATCTTCCATAATCTCCTCAGGGGTCACTGTGGAGCGACCTGCTAGCTATAGCACTGTCGTGGTCTTCCTCAAGGAGCCTTGGAGGTTAAGTTTGAGCATTTTGTCCTTTGTCATCACATTAATGGCAGCTCCCAGATCAATCAAGGTATGCAGGACCATTGTGCCATTGATGTGGACATCAACTACTAAGCTTCCAGGGTCTAGATATTTTGGACAGATTATCTACCCCGACATCAGGGTGGACAGTTGTCCTATGAAATTGATGGTTGGGGCATCTCTCTTGCACATTCCTGGATGCGTAAAGCACTTCTCTTTGATCAAACTATTGTAGATAGGCACATCTTTTATGGCTTGGAGAAGTGGTATCTTCACACATAAATGTTTCAATTCTCCTAGGAGTTCAGTCTCTTCTGGGGTAGGCTGGATTGTCATGGATAGTCTCTCAGGAAAGGGTGGATTTTCTTTAGGTTCGCTTTCCTCTTTATCTTCCTCAACCTCCCTGGGTGGAGGCTGGCTATCTGGGAGAACTTTCTTGGATCGCAAGTTAATTTCTTGAATCTCCACAACATAAGTTGGGCATGATGGTTCCCCACTATACACTTGCTGAGCCTGTCTATTGTTCGGGTTTGGATTTGGCTGGGCAAGCATTTGGGGTTGCCTTGGTGGAGCAGAAGGTAACGGTTGTGGTTGGGCAGGTGGTGGAGGCAGAAGAGTGGGAAGAGAGTTGTATTGGGGCCTCCACCCCTGATGAGATGCATTCCACTGAGGTTGTAGATGAGCATAGGATTGAAATGAATGGGTGGCTAGTTGGGCATGATATTGAGATGTGAAGGACCAAGGAGGAGGCGTGGACCAGGAAGGATGAGCAGGGGGGCCCCAAGAAGGTATGGAGGTGACTTGGTTGGGGTTGTAGTATGCTTGAGACGTCCCTTGCATCCCCTGTTGATATGGTCTAGGTCCATGCAGCCTCCTTTGGTTTATGTAATAGATCTATTCAGTGATTCCTTTGGCCACTTGGTATGCAGCTTTAAGTCTAGGCAAGGAAGGACACTTATCTGTAGAATGATCTTCTTCACAGACTGAACAAACCTCTATAGAGTTCAATGGGCATTCATTCTAGGATGCCTCCTAGTGCATCTAGGGCAAAAAATGGCCAAAGCCCTATCTGCTTCCTCTTGTTTTCTTTTGATATGCAAGGTATCCATTTGCATGGCAAGAGTCTGCAACATCTCACTCTTGAAGTCTTCCAGCATGTTTCCCAATTTCACCGTTAATGGATGAATTGGAAGAAGAGGTACTGGCTATGGGTTGACTCCCCCTACCTTTCTTTCTGACTGCTTTAGAATGGTTTCTAAAAATAGTCTTTATGTCCTCATAGGATAGTTGATAGATGTCTCCCCCGGCTAGTAGATGGACGGTTTCTAAAAGGTCTTCCAGAATTCCCCTGAGCAAGACCAACTTCAAAGACTCAAGGTCAAATGTACACTTGGCCCTTTTGTAACTAAGCTGGAACCTCTCTTCATAGTCTTCTAGGGACTCATCACTTCCTATGGTCATTCAGAAGATTTCTTCTTTAGTATCTTTTGACCTACAATAGTCTCGATACTTGTTGTTAAAGGCCTGCTGCATCTGAGCCCAAGTTGTGATGCTATTGCCAGGTAATCCCATGAACCAGTGCAATGCTGCGTCCTTGAGAGTAGAAGGGAACAGTTTCAACTTTTGCTCGTCTTCTGCATAGTCATAAGTTCGATAGATGACAGCAAACTCGAACAAGAAGGTGTCAAGATCTTCTGTAGTCAGACCATGGAAGTGAGGTAGGGCTAAAGGACTTATATTCTTCATTTTGGTGTTCCCATTGGTCTCCCGAATCGGCAAGGTATCCTATATTCTCTCTCCATTTCCCCTAGCATTTCTGTTTTCAGCCATTAGCTTCAGAGGAATGTTTTCTTCTTCTTCTTCCCCTATGGGTTCTTCAAATATGTCTGGATGTTCACTTAAGGGTTCTTCTTGATTGCAGCCACTGAAGAAGAGAGAAGGTTGGTTGTGTGAAGCAGTGGGGGTGTTGGGAAATTTTTTTCCTAAGTTATCTCTACTCCTACGAGGCATGAAAGGAAATATTTTTGGTTGTTTTTTTGTTTCTTTTTCCCCACACTGAAAGTACCTACAGAAACTGAAATTGTGATTGAACAAAAAAAATTGCAACTAGCTGAAATGAACTTGCTGAATGGAAATTTGTAGAATTGAAAAGGAAAGCAAGGAAATGCAGAACTGAAAGAAAAGAAATGACTAGTCTACTTTTGCCGAAATGAACTATTAGCGGAATGTTGCAATAGCAAATAGAAGAAAGCAGTAATCACAGAATACTCTAACGCTTCCCTAGCAATGGCGCCAAAAAGTGGTGAGTGCCAGTATTGCAGCAAGAATGCTACAATTCCTGGGCTACCAACTTTACTTTTATCAATCCGGCAATTCGTAACAAACTTGGAAGTGTCAGTGCTATATGCACAAGTACTAGTTCTCACTACAGGTTGTCACTTGGTCAGCTAGCGTGAGATCACTAGGATCTCAAGCCAACTTCTATAGATTTCAGAAGAAGCTCTATGTGTGATGAAAGGAAAGAAAGATTACTCTACAAATGCTATTCTAACTGCAGAAAGGAGAAAGACTGGAATGTAAAGCAAAACCTAGTAAACCCTAATTAACAAGCTAATTATACTTTTGCCAAAAACACTATGAAAACCACGAAAGAAATACCATTACCTACTCAAGGAAGTAAACAACATCTAACCATGCTATTTCGGAAAGTAAATAAGCAAAAAACATATTTTTGGATTTTTATGTGAATTTAACATGCATTTAATTTATTGTGTGTGAGTGTGGCAGCGAATAGGTGGCATTAGAGAGTGGTTTTGGAGCTTGGGAGGATGTAGGATGGTGTGGATGGGTCTTAGGAGGTCTTAGGTGGCCTTATGGAGGCTTTTCCCACACTCGGCCTTCAAAAGAAAGCCTACAAGAAAAATTACAAGAGGACACAGGAAAACTACACAAGGAAAACATGGAAACTACAGGAGGCCTACAGGAGGAGGTCGAGAGCAATTTTTGTTGTTTTGAGGGTGTGAGAGTGGGTGGAAAAGGTGGATGAAGGTTGGAATGAGGTGTTAGGGTGCCTAACGTCTACCCTGAATCACCAGGAGAGAGAAATATGATTGGGTTTGCTCAAGGAGAGAGGAAGAAGTTCTATGAAAAATGAAGGAAACTAGGGAAAAATTGAGGTGAGGTTTGGGAGACCTATAGGGAATGGATCAGATGGAGGGTGTGATTGCTGGTAATCTGGCCTACTATTGGAAGAGATCTGCTGCATGGAAATTGACAGTCAACTAAGAAAATAAAGCAACCAATGAAATGAGTGCATCCTAGGAAAAACAGAGTTTTGCATTAAAATGGCCTAAACTATGATGTATAGAAGGAAATGCTAGGAAATGTTGTATGAAAGGAAAGCATGCAAGAGTACTAATGCAAATTAGGAAGTGAACATGATAAAGAAGATATAAAGCAAAGCAAAACTGGACTATCAACCTACTAGAGAGCTGCAAACACTAGAAGTCCTAGGAATGAGGAAAATCTGTGTTTTTGGGGCAGCAAGAGAGTCTTTGCCTCAAATCATGGTCCCAGAGGGAGGAAGAGAGGCCAAGGCACTGTTGCTAGCCTTTTGAATCTTCTCCGATCACTGCTTAACTTTCTACAGAAAGCACAAATGGAAGCAAGCTACTAAATCATCAAAAGCAGCCTATTCTTAACCATAAGAGAAATACATCTAGCAGCAAACTAATCTACAAACTGAAGTAAAGCATACAAATACAAGTAAAGAGAAGCTTGGCTACTTGGATTGGGCCCTAACCCAAGAGCTTCAGCCCTTTGAGGTAACTCAGTGCTAGCTCAAAAAGGATTCCATCTTCATTATCAAAAAATAGCAAGATTACATAAAACTGTCATAAAATAGTAAGCTCGAAATTTGAGTAGAGTTTACACCAGAAGAAAAAGTCAACCCTAGTGAGGCCCTAGACCTCTGTACTTATACATTTGAAGCTACCAAAAACTTCCTTAAATTTAGGGAGGCTTGGCTTCCAAAACTCGAGATAACTATCAATCATCCTCCACTTGCTTGGTTGCCTTCTAGTGCATGATTCGACTGCATGTACTCCAAGCTGAATGAAGGGGAATTCAAAGTGAGGAGCAATAAATTAGGGGGATTCACTCCTATAAGTCCTCTCCTCTATCTACTTCGAGTTATTGCTGCTGTTTGACCACTAGATCCTTGACTTTGACCTCGAAATCCATCAATAATCTGCATTAAATACATGTTAGACCACATGGCATAATAACTAACTCAACTCACCCTATAAGCATAAATATAATCAGAAAATAATACAATAAGCTAAGAGAATGGTTGATTTGACTAGGTTAGGAGGTAAAATGAGCCCATATAATTACCCATTAATGAGGCTCATCAAGAACCACGCATGGAATGTTGTCCACGTATCCTCTGTGTATATTGGAAGCCCCCTAGGCTCACCTGAAACCTCGTTGTAGATAAACCGTCGACCGTCTTGCTGCTACACTACACCAAGAACAATACTCGGGGAGATTAATTGCATGTACGATAGGGTAGTTGGGTAGTACGGCTAAGGGTACGGTTGATCCTCCTTAGTTAGTGCTCTGAAATATTGGGCCAAGTACTACTGTTGGAACCTTATGTATATTGCGATCTATAGCACCTGACACTCCTTGAGAGCATAGTTCCCTTATCTCTCTGAAGATTGCCCATCATCTTCTTTTCCAAATCAGATCTAGCAGATTGGGTTCTGCACCGCCGCAATAATCAGATCCAAAAAAATACCATTTAGATTTGGCAGTGGGGGTTTGGTAGTTGCCGCATTCCTACTCACACTCTGCAGTTGAGGGTTTCGCTGAAAGATCTGACCATTGGTGTAGGGAGGCTTGTGGTTCCTATACCTTGGGGTGATTCTCACAGGACATTGGGCAGGATTAACTTTTCTGGGAATTGGCTACTGCAGTATTGATAAGCGGGGAGTAAAAATCCTTTTGGAGTAAAAAAAAAAGTCTGAGGCCCTCTCAGGACGCTTGTACGAGACTTAGCCCATCAAAATCAGGACGACGGGCTGAGCGAGGTGGTACCATTCACTTGTCAGCTTCAATTTTCAGGCGGTCCAAATTTTTTTCACGATGACGACCAAATCTGTGTATGGTAGAAACCAGAGCTCAAGCTACAGCCAATGAGAAGATGTAATCCCTTGAAAATAGGTTGGATGAATTAATGAGGATGATCCAGACATTGAACGAAACATTCACAAAGGGCAAGTCGATGGCACAATCATAGGTATATGCTTTTAATGAAGACCATGAAATAGAATCTAGTCATTCTCTTCACTTCCAGGAAAACCACCAACATTCCCACCCTAGACCACCCAAGCTAGACATGTACAAATTTGATGGATCTAATCCAGCAATATGGCTATCACAAATGGACCAATATTTCAGGCTAAATCACATCAGAGATGATGAGACTAAGCTATGTGTGGGAGGCCATTACTTGGACCAAGAAATATGGCAATGGTGGCAGTGGCATAAAAAATGCTATGTAAGTCCAATTACTTGGCAGGAGTTCTCAAAATCCCTTTGTGAATGCTTTGAACGAGAATCCAATTTTTTGGGTCATCTTACTAAGCTCAGACAGACAGGCACAGTACACAACTATATTACAACCTTTGAGAAATTAGCCTTCCACATAGGAGGTCTGGCAGATGAATTCTACTTGGAATGTTTTATCAGTGGTCTCAAAGATGCCATCCAAGCTCATGTCTGGATGCACCACCCACCCACATGGCTGGCATCTTGCACAACGGCTCGTGAAGTGGAATGCGCGTTAGCGGCCCAGTTGCCTCATCCAAATTTCATAGCCAAGGGACACCCCACCCAGGCTCCGGGCACTACCCAAACACTTAAGGTTCAAAAGGTGTCACCAACAGAAATGGCGGAAAGGAGAAAGCAAGGATTGTGTTACTACTGTGATGACAAACACTCCCTGGGGCATAAATGCAAGGAACCCAAATTCTTTCAAATTGATGCTATGGATCACAGTTCATCTGAGGAAACCCCATCCTTTGAGGGACTAGAGGAAGAAGATGAGGAAAACCAGTAGGACATAAGATCACATCTACACCAGAAGAACTAGTTATCTCGCTCCATGCTTTGGCAGGCATTTCTTCTCCCCAAACTCTCAAAATCAGAGGTTTTATTAAACATCGCCCTATAGTAGTCTTGATTGATAGTGGCAGCATGCATAACTTTATCCATCAGAGAGTCGCAGAAGCTGTGCATTGTTTTGTCAAAGCAGTCTCTAATTTCCAGGTACAGATTGTTGATGGGGGGACAATGAAATGTGACAGCCGCTGTGAAAATATCAAACTTTAGATGGGAGATTACCACCTAAAGACCCACATTTTTTCCATCAACATGGGCGGGTGTGACATTTTCTTGGGTGCTGAATGGCTCCACACACTCGGCCCAATCATAATGGATTTCCAGGAGCTATATATGAGCTTTAAGTAGAATGACCACATGCATACCCTTCACGGACTCCAAACAGGTACTCCTATCATCAACTCACATCGGATGGAAAAGTTGTTAAAAAGGGCCACCATGGAGTTATCGCCCAATTTAATGCCATTGAAGCCTTCGAGCCCCCTACTCTTCATATTCATCCTGAGATGCAACAAGTCTTAAACATCCATCTGCAGTCTTTGAAAAACCTCATGAGCTTCCACCATTGAGAGGGGAACATGATCATATCATTACTTTGGTCCCAGCGGCATAACCACTGAATGTGCACCCATATAGATACCCCTTCACCCAAAAAAATGAAATCAACAAAATCATCAAAGAACTCACGGAAGCCAGTGTCATTTTTCCTAGCATCAGTCCTTATTCATCGCCTGTGGTCATGGTGCTCAAAAAAGATGGAGAATGGCGTATGTGTCCAGACTTCAGGGCCCTCAACAATCTGACGGTCAAAGATAAATTCGCCATCCTGGTTGTTGATGACTTGCTGCATGAACTGAATGGGGCTCAATTCTTTACTAATCTAGACCTTCGCTCGGGCTATCACCAAATTTGCATGAAAGAAGTAGACATTCCGAAGACTGCTTTCCAAACTCATGAAGGCCATTATGAATTCCTGGTCATGTCATTTGGTCTCTGTAATACCCCATTCACTTTTCAGAGCCTCAGGAATCACCTGCTCAAACCATATCTCAAAAAATTTGTCCTTGTTTTCTTTGATGACATTCTCATCTATAGCCTCACCTGGGAAAAACATCTTCAGCATGTAGACCTGCTCTTGCAACTGCTCGGGAAGCATAAACTATTTGTTAAATTTTCCAAGTTCTCTTTTGGCATGAAAGAATTCAAAGTATTTGGGCCACATTGTGGGGCGTGAAGGTGTCAGAGTGGATCCCAAAAAGATCCAGGCAATGCAGGATTGGCCCCAACCAAAGACCTTAAAGATTTTGAGAGGACTCTTGGGTCTCATTGGCTACTATCGTAAATTTGTCTGCAATTATGGTCACATGGCTAGACCCCTCACTCACCTTTTGAAGAAAAATTCATTCCTCTGGAATGATGAAGCACAACATGCATTTATAGCTCTCAAACATGCCATGTGTTCCACTCCTGTATTGGCACTACTCGACTTCACCAAATCTTTTGTGATTGAATGTGATGCTTCAGGTATGGGTATTGGGGTTGTCTTAATGCAGGAAGGTCAACCCTTGGCCTTCACTAGCCAACAACTAAGTGGGAAACATCTGGGACAATCTACCTATGAGAAGGAGATGATGGCCATCTTACATGCAGTGGATACTTGGCGACCATACTTATTGGGGTGGCGGTTCCAAATCCGCACAGATCATCAAAGCCTTAAATATGTTTTGGAGCAATGCCCATCCTCACCACAGCAAAATAAATGGCTAGCCAAAATGTTGGAATATGATTATGAGATAATTTACAAGAAAGGACGCGAAAATGTCGTAGCAGATGCTTTATCACGCCAATTTGAGGAGGACAACGCCCTGCTAGCAATCTCTCTTCACATTCCAGAGTGGATTGAAGAAGCTTGCAAGGAATGGTTTTCACATCCTTCACTCTCCCAATTAATTCATAACTTGCAATCAAATCGAAATTCCACAGAGGACTACTCTTGGAAGGATGAGATTCTTCACTACAAGGACAAAGTAGTCATATCACCGACATCCACCCTCAAAAGGCATATTTTGGCAAAGTTTCACTCATTTCCCACTGCAGGCCATTTAGGCTTTCAGAAGACTTATGCTCGCACTCATTGTTCCTTCTTTTGGACAGGCATGAAAAAGGACATTCTTACTTTTGTAGTGGAATGTGATGTGTGTTAGTGCCACAAAGGAGAAACAATCAAGTCCCTAGGCACTTTACAACCATTGCCCATACCTGGCTCAATCTAGACGGATGTTTCTATGGATTTCATTACCGATCTTCTGAAGTCAGGCAACAAGTCAGTCATCATGGTGGTTGTGGAAAGACTTTCTAAGTATGCTCATTTTTGTGCCCTACCCCACCCTTTTACACCCACTTTGGTGGATCAATCTTTCATGGACCAGATCTTGAAATTGCATGGCATGCCCACTTCCATCGTGTCTGACTGTGACCTAATCTTCACTAGTAACTTTTGGCAGGAAATTTTCAAGCTACAAGGCACTCAACTCCAACTTAGTACTTCCTATCATCCCCAAAGTGATGGAAAAACTGAAGCAGTCAACAAATGTCTGGAGACCTACCTCAGGTGTTTCACATCAGAAAAGCAACATCTATGGTTACAATGGTTACCTCTAGTCGAATGGTGGTATAATACTAACTATCATGCCGCCACCAAGATGACTCCATATGAAGTAGTTTATGGTCAACTCCCCCCTTCACCTACTTCTTATATCCCTGGATGCTCTAAGGTACAAGCAGTGGATCAACTCCTACAGAACCGTGCAACCATGCTCACCCACCTCAAAGATAATCTCCATCAAGCTCAGAATCGCATGAAGCAACATCAAGACCAACATCATTTAGAGCGCACATTTCAAGAAGGGGATCAGGTATTCTTGAGGCTGCAACCATACAAGCAAACATCACTCAAAGACAAGGGTCGTCAGAAATTATCTCCAAAATTCTACGGACTGTATCAAATACTTCAGCGCATTGGAGAAGTAGCCTACAAGCTAGCCTTGCCACCCACTGCAAAAATCCATCCCATCTTCCATGTCTCATGCCTCAAGAAAGTGGTAGGGAAGACTTTCAGAATTCAATCCAGTCTACCGGAATTGGATGAAGAAGGTTCAATCTAGCTCCAACCTGAACAGGTTCTTGACATGTGAGAATGGTACCTGCGCAGTCGCACGATCAAAGAAGTCCTCATCAAATGGAAAGACACCTCGCTAGAAGATGCAACCTAGGAACCAACCACTATTCTTCCGCAGTTTCTGTAGCTTCAGCCTTGAGGACAAGGCTTTTTTTATGGGGGAAGACATGTTAGGGTCCAACCCTAACCCCCTTATTTATGTAATAGGGTCGAGTCATAGTTATAGTTAGTTAAAGAGTTAATAAAGCCCATATTAATAATTGTAAGTGGTTGACCCGCATTTAAAGAAAGGGACCACAGTTAGTTGCAAATGCGCCATGGTATTAGATAGATGGTATTAATAGAACAATGTTATTGATCCATGGTATTGCATGTATGAATCCTATATAAACAATAGAGACTCCCCATTGAGGAGTGTCGTGTCTTATTCTGTAATCGAGCACTGCTCTATTGGAGGTTGCCCCCTCGAAGAGGCAAGTGAACATTGCTTTCATCTCTGAATAATAAAATACATGTTGTTATTTCTCATTTTGTTCTATGTTCTGGGTTGTATTTCTTCACATATTTGGTATCCTGGCATCTTCTCGTAGGCCAAGAGCATAACATGGGGACTGCAGCTGACAAAACAACATTTAACGGAAAGATTCACTTCTTGAAGTCTATCTCCAGGGAGGTTAAGTACTTACACACCATTGCAAAAGGTTGGGATGACGAGGACTAGGATGATGTGTTAAGACGGTGATGTGGAAATATTTTGGGTGAAGTGGAGCTAGTGCATTGGACAATGATACTGGCAAGCAGCTATGTGGAAAGAGTGGGTCCACTATAATGAAGATTTGAAGCGTGACAGTTAACAGGAAATTCCACTTCCCAGAGTCAGCCTCCTGGAAGGAAAATACTTGCCCAAATTTACGAAGAGTCAAGGTGACATGTAAAGCGATCACGTGGAAAGGCGAGGAATGAAAACCCAATAGAATACCAAGAAAGTGGGTTCGTGTGCATGTGTCGATTAACTGTTGAGTTGTCCTGAGCGATTAGAAGTTTCCCTCATTAACAAACGCCGAAAATGTCAAGGTTTGATTATATGTTTCAATCACAAAGCATTTATTACAAAGTGTTGGGTTGTGTTATATTCTTTCCATGACTAGCCCATGTAGTTAACTGCGGGGTTAAAGGGGGGCGGAGCCCCCCCTTCATTGCACCGATTGTGTAGCGGGGGGGTGATAGGGGTTTTGAATGGTGTAGGTAACCCCCCTCTATGGGGTCTAGGGCAATGCCTCGGAAAATTTTGTTTTTTGGACCCTATATGAGGTTGGGCGGACTTACCTATGGTTTTGTGCATGATTTTTGCACATGGTTTTGGATGCGATGGTTTTTCGGTCCATGGTATTGGATGCTTCGGCATTTATAAATATATATTGTAACATTGAAAGGAACATAATGAAAAATCAAGCTGGTAGTCCTGGTTTTGAGGTCCAGGGGAAAATCTATGTGTATATGTGTTTTATGTGTTATGCTCTCGTAATTATTTATTTTCTGTGTTTTAGAATTCGTATGTAGGTAATTTCTGTATGGGTTTAAAACCTACATTTGGTATCAGAATTGTTTTTGGCTTCAAGGGGATGCCTTTGTTGCTGAGGGGTTTCACTCGGGCCTGTGGTAGACCCTGTTCAATGGGAGATCTATGAGATTGATTCTGGTGGTGAAAGAATACGACGAGCAGTGGAAAGATAGAGATCGAGAAATTTAAAGGTCAGAGTTTTGGGTTGTGGAAACTCAAGATGGAGGATCTGTTGGTGGATAAAGATCAGTGGATCGTGGTAGATCTGGGTACTAAACCAACAAGAGTGTTGGGTGAAGAATGGAAGAAGTTGGATCGGAAGGCAAAGAGCACAATACGATTATGTGTCTCAGATTCAGTAGTGTTGAATGTATTAGGGGAAGCTACAGTGAAGGCTTTGTGGGACAAGTTAGCGACTTTGTACCAATCTAAGTCTCTGGTGAATAAACTATTCCTATGGAAAAAGATGTATAACCTGAGGATGAAAGATGGAGACTTAGTGACAGAGCATTTGAATGCATTTAATACTATGGTGAGTCAGTTATTATCTGTTGATATTAAAATTTCAGATGAATATAAGTGCATCAGTTTGTTGTGTTCTCTACCAGATTTGTGGGATAGTCTGGTTATTGCAATAGGTAGCAATGCAATTGCCTTGCAGTTTGATGAAATAGTCTCACCCTTGCTGACGGAGGAGATGAGACAGAAAAATATGGAGAGCCAGAATGGTGATGCATTATCTGTAGGAGGACGGTCCTAGAATAGAAACAAAAATAAGTAATTGAGTGGGAGATCTAAATCTAGAGGAAGATCTAAATCTCCAGGAAAACCTGTAAAGGTGGTTTGCTGGAAATTTAGAAAGGAAGGGCACCACAAAAGGGACTGTAAATTTAAAGCTCCTGATAAAGGAAAGGGATCTGATGATGCTCCTTCTGTAGAGGTGAAAACCACCTCAGATGAAGGTGGGGATGTGTACTTGGCTTCTTCAAGTACACATGTAGATCATGAGGCATGGTTGATTGACTTAGGTGCATCCTTTCACTTCACTCCCCATAGAGAGTGGTTCTGCGAGTATGAGAAATATGATGGTGGTGATGTCTTCTTGGGGGATGACAGGAAGGCTAGAATCATTGGTCACGGAAAAGTAAAGTTGAAGTTGCAAGGTGGAAGGGTTAGAAAACTTCTGGGTGTTTTGCATATTTCTGCATTGGCTAGAAATCTAATTTCCGTAAGCAAGCTGGATGATGCAGGTGTAAAAACAATGTTCAAGAAGGATACCTACAAGATGGTTCAGGGAGCACTGGTATTGATGCGGGGAGTTTAGATTGGAACTCTGTATAAGCTGCAAGGTAGCACCATTGTTGATGGGTGCAATAGTTTTGTGGTTCCTGAAAGAGGAGCAGAAAATCTAGTGGTCTTTGTAGAGAATACCATGTTGTGGTATCAAAGTCTTGTACATGTTGGAAAGAAGCGCCTTCGAATACTTCATGGTAAAGGTATGGTAGAAGGCATGAGTAATAGCTCTCTAGATTTTGATTTCTGTGAAAATTGTGTATATGGGAAGCAGAATCGGGTGAGTTTCCCCTTTGGTGGTAAGAGGGCGAAACAGATATTAGAACTTGTACACAGTGATGTGTTTGGACCTGTGAAGGATCCATCACTGGGTAAATATGTGTACTATGTATCATTTATATTTACTTCTCAAGGTACATGGATATATTTCCTTAAGAAGAAATCTAAAGTCTTTGATAGGTTTAAAGAATTTAAGGCTCTGGTGGAAAACAAGGCAGAGAAGAAGATAAAGGTGTTGAGGATAGATAATGGTGGAGAGTTTTGCAGTAAGGAATTTGAAGAATTCTGTAAGAAGTGTGGTATAACAAGGCAGAAGACTACTCCATACACACCTAAGAAAAACGAAGTTGCAGAAAGAATGAACAAGACGTTGATGGAAAGGGCAAGAAGCATGCTTAGTGGTGTCGGGTTAGGACAGGAATTCTAGGTAGAGGCGGTGGAGACAGCATGTTCCCTGGTCAACAGATCACCTTCATTAGCGTTGGAGGATAAGACTCCACAAAAGGTATGGACTGGTAAGAAACCCTCTCTTTCACATCTGAGGGTATTTGGATGTGATGCATATGTACATGTTCCAAAGGAGAAATGAACCAAGTTGGATAGTAAATTTGAAAAGTGCATCTTTATTGGGTATAAGGATGGTTTAAAGGGTTATAAGCTTTGGAACCCAGTAACAAGGAAGGTTGTCTACAACCGATATGTGGTGTTCAGAGAGGTAAAAGATGTCATTAAACATGAAGTCCAACCAAAGGAACGTGAGAAGATAGAGTTTGAGCTTAAGGAGGAAGAATCAAACTCTACCACAGAGGAGGAATTAGAAGATGAAGAGCCACCAACTATGGGTGTGAGAAGATCAGTTCGAGAAAGAAGGCAGCTAGAAAGGTATAGTCCATCTACTTTCTGTTCAAATTTTGCTTTATCTATTACTGATGATGATCCCAGAACTGTGAAGGAAGCAGTACATTCAGAGGATGGAAAACTCTGGAAAGAGGCAATGGTTGATGAAATGGCATCTTTGCACAAAAATGAGGCTTGGGATCTGGTGGAGTTGTCGGCTAGAAGGAACTCATTGGTAGCAAATGGGTGTTCAAGAAGAAGACAAATGCAGAAGGAAAGGTGGAGAAATACAAGCTCGGTTGGTAGAAAATGGTTATTCCCAGGTGTCAGGAATTGATTTTTGTGATATTTTTTCTCCTGTTGCCAAGGTAACTTCTATTATATTACTTTTATCTGTTGTTGCTGCTTTTGATTTTGGGGTGGAACAAATGGATGTGAAGACAACATTTCTTCACAGGGATCTAGAAGAGGAAATCTACATGAAGAAACCTGAAGGCTTTGTGGTGAAGGGTAAGAAAGAACTGGTATGCATGTTAAATAATTCTTTGTATGGGTTAAAACAATCACCAAGGATGTGGTATCAGAAATTTGATACATTTATACGGGGACTTGGCTTCACCAGAAGAAAAGCAGATCACTGTGTGTATTTTAAATTAATTGGTGACCGTGTTATTTATCTGGTCTTATATGTGGATGATATGTTGCTGGATGGAAATGACAAAGAAATTATCTAGGATTTGAAGACCCAATTGTCCTCCAAATTCGACATGAAATATCTTGGTGCTGCAAACTATATTTTGGGCATGGAAATTAAAAGAGATCGGGAAAAGAGGAACCTCTGGTTAAACCAAAGGAAGTATGTCGAGACAATATTACAGAGGTTTAATATGCAGGATAGTAAACCAGTGAAGGTTCCTATTCCTGTAAGTGTGAAGTTATATACTGAATAGTGTCTCAAGACACAAGAAGAGGAAGAGGACATGTCTCGTGTTCCATATGCAAGTGTATTCGATAGCCTGATGTATGCAATGGTCTGTACTAGACCAGACATTGCACATGTAGTGGGAGTATTGAGCAGATTTATGTCAAAACCAGGGAAGGAGCACTAGACAAAAATGAAGCGAGTTTTGAGGTATTTGCATGGCACTAGTGATTATGGTTTGTGCTACCAAGGAAGACTAGGATTGGACATAATGTTGGATATTCGTGGCTTTGTTGATGCAGATTGGGCTGGAGATATGGATCAGAGAAGATCTACAAGTGGGTATGTGGTTAACCTATTTAGAGGTGTAGTCAGTTGGATGAGTAAGAAACAATCTGTAGTGGCACTATCAACTATAGAGGAAAAATACATGGCAGCCACTCATGCAAGCAAGGAAGTAGTTTGGTTGCAGAGATTGTGTTCAAGTATGGGGTTAGTACAGGGAGCTATAAGGATAGACTGTGACAGCCAAAGTGCAATTTTCTTGGCAAAGAACCCTGCATATCATTCAAAGACAAAGCACATTGATGTTCAATATCACTTTGCGAGGGATATGATACAAGACAAAAAGGTGTTGCTGGTAAAGGTGGACACTTTGAAGAATACTGCAGATGCATTGACAAAATCTATGAGCTCTGAGAAGTTCTCTTGGTGTAGAGAAACAATGGCCGTTACAGGGCTGGAGAAATGACTAAGCTATCTTGTGGCCCCCTGTGGAAAGAAAACAACAAGTGGGAGAATGTTGGGTTGTGTTATATTCTTTCCATGACTAGCCCACGTAGTTAACTAGGGGGTTAGAGGGGGGGCAGAGCCCCCCATTTGTTGCATTGATTTCGTTGTGGGGGGTGAAAGGGGGTTTCAGGGGTGCATGTAACCCCCCTCTATGGGGTCCGGGGGCCCCGAAAAATTTTGGTTTTTGGACCCCATATTAGGTTGGGCAGACCTACCTATGGTTTTGTGCATGATTTTCGCACATTGTTTTGGACGCGATGGTTTTTCGGTCCATGGTATTGGATTCAGCATGTATAAATATGTATTGTAACATTGAAAGGAACATAATGAAAAATCAAGCGGGCAGTCCCAGTTTTGGGATCCAGGGGAAAATCTCTGTGTATATGTGTTTTATGTGTTATGCTCTCGCATTGTTTATTTTCTGTGTTTTAGAATTTGCATGTAGGTAATTTATGTATGGGGTTAAAACCTACACAAAGGAGCTCAAATAAATGTAAGATGGATTTAAAATATAATTTCTCCAACGTGCTTATTATATAGTGAAAGTTGAGGCTACGGTGGTTCTGTTTGGGGTCACACATGTTTATATATATGAAATGCTTGGCTCTGGTGGCTATATATATATAACTCTTTAATCCATTGGCTTTTGTATTACCCTTGCATTCCTCCCACTTAATTTTAAACGAGGATTAATAAAGGAATTTATCTCCCTAAGTTGGGGTTAAGGACTCGCCTTTTTGACCATAAAGGTTGGGACTATGGGTATAAAGGTCGACATAATTAGCACAACCAATTTAGGTTGACACCATTTGGCATCAAAGGAAGAAAGCTATTTAGCTTGAAAGTCTTCAGCGAAGGAAACATAAAGCTCTATGAAGAAATGGAGTTTGTGAAAAACAAGTTTGGACATTGTTTTAATTTTCATATTGAAGTAAAGGATAGATGATTGCAGAAATAACATTCATATTCTTTAAGGCACAAAATAAGTTTAAAATTTACTTTTTGGATTGAAGGATATTTATTTTGAGAGGACAGAATTTGAATAGGAATTTGATTTTTCATGTAAAGTTGATTTTGGAAGGAATTTGCAAACAGAAGTTGCAGATATTAGAGCAGGTTGAAATGCTCTTAAAATAGGAGAATATATGGCAAGGAATGCATGAGGAAAATATTGAAGTGATGTGTATAGGACTGTCATAATAATAAGGTCTTGAAGAAGACCTTGACAAGTATTCATGTTTTTATGTTGACCCTAGTCATAAGTATTTGTGTTTGCAAGTGGCAGCCATATAGTAAGAAAAGATCTTAGAAGGATAAATTATGACAGAACCCCAATAGCAAGATGAAACTACTGAAGGGAAGATACTAAAAGAGGAGAGAGGAGTGAGAAGAGATGAAATTGTAGAATCCTCACAACTTTGAAAGCTGAGGAGAAGACGTGGTCTAGAAGAAAAAGGAGGATAGGTTCTACTACACAAAACTAGAAGAGGACAACATTCAATAACATAGGTTAGGTAGAATTTTCCAAAGGCAGTTCCACAATGAGTGTGGGTAGAATTTCCAAAAGAAAGAGAAGAGAAGGATACCAAGAGAAGAACTTGGTACTATGGCAAGTGGCAGACTTGTTACAAGATGAAGAAGGCTTGTTTCAGCTCACAGGTGATGAAGGTTTATTGCCTCTCTTAGGTGAACAAGGAGAGTTCACAAGAAGAAAAGGTAAATATTACTATTGATGGTCATGTGATGGGCTCAGAGGAAAGTCACATTCAAAGAGGAAAGAATGCCAAAGAAAATGATATAAAGGTAATGAATGATGAAGAATTTGAGAAGGAGATGGTACAATTAAAAGAAAAACTCAATCATGTGAAGTAGTTGCTACAAGAAAGCAGGGAAGATCAGAGGTATGGCAGGACAATGAAGAAGAAGAAGGTAAGATGGCTTCCATTAAAAAATATTTGAGGCATAGAATGTATGACAAAGTGAAGGAAGAACTCATAGCAACTAAGTATAATCCAATTCTTTATGGACAAAGCTCGTACATTGATGAAGAAGAATCTATAGATGTGGAGAAGAGATTTATTTATAGTCTAATGAACTATTGGATTAGTTTAGATCAACATGAGTATGTGTTGATAGATGCATCAAATGAGGATAAGGAACCTTATGTTTTTTAAACTAACGAGTTGTGTGAGATTACAAGTAATCAACAACACTCAATTGACATGATTATGTAGATTGATGAAGAAATGAAGTTGCTAGAGGAGATGGATGAGATTGAGGAATTTTTTCTTAAGCATGTGTTTGTAGATGTCAAAGATGGACAATTATAGGAAGTTTCCATGGAAGAAGATAATGTTATGGAAGATAGAGTAAAGAAAAGTAGTCCCATGACAAAGAAATCAAAGTCAAATATTGATCAGGGAAATGTTAGTGATCTCGCAGCAAAGTTTAGATTTTAGAGGTTTGGTTGGGCAATCCAAAGCCAATTAATGAAGAAAGTGCAAACATGAACTCAATAAATTAACATAAACTCAAATTTTTGTAAATCAAATTTATTAAAACAATGCCTTTGTGCTTTATATCCACCTTGAGGTGTTGGTTCATGCTTTGTGTGTCATGGTGCATGGTTTAATTGTATGAATTTGATAAATGTGCATTTCATGATTTATGTTCATCCATAAATATAGTTTGATTCTATAGAAATCATGCGTATAATTGTTGATACATTATGCAGAGTGTAGAGGTACAGAGGAAGCTTTCTTTCTCCACACTCCGACAATGTATCACAACTATATGAATGGTTGTTATAACGTCCAACTATATTTATGGATGAACATAAATCTAAAATTGTTCAAATTCCAAGACAAGCAAAATGTAACTTCTTATTCAATTAATCAAATTCCAACTATATTAAATATCCAAATTTATAATTAGCATAAACTTACTAATTTCATATATATTGGGGCCTAATATACTTAAAGAAAACAATGCTTACAAATATCTAAGTTTTATTGTTAATCTTCATAATGCTAATACATTGTGTGCACTACAGAGGTGTAGAGGAAGCTTTCTCCCTCTGCACCTCCACACTTTACAAAATGTATCAACAACTATACTCATGATTGTTATAGCATCCAAATATATTTATGGATGAACATAAATCCAAAGTTTTTCAAATTCCAAGACAAGCAAATGTAACTTCTTATTCAATTAATCAAATTCCAACTATATTAAATATCCAAATTTATAATTAACATAAACTTACTAATTTCATATATATTAAATATCCAAATATATAATTAACATAAACTCAAAGTTTTGTAAATCAAATTTATTAAAACAATGTCTATGTACTTTATATCCACCTTGAGGTGTTGGTTCATGCTTTGTGTGTTGATATCTTGCTATTTTGAATGCATTTTTAAAACAAATTATTTTAAGACCTTAATAATATTTATTTTCAAAATCTTTTGTAAGATAGTCAATCCAATTTACAATGATAATATAACAATAATACAAAAAATACGTTAATTTAGATGTATCAAAAATGGCCATCGAAACCTATAACCAAACAAATTATCACCATTACATGTGTGAAAAACCACTCAATTAAAGTTCGAATAATACACATCGCAATCATAAAAATGATAATTAAATCTCAATTCCTCACCAAAATATTGTTTATCGACAAGAATAACAAGTTACCAATCCACGGTAAATTTACTTGGAAAGAAATGAAGAAGCACACCATCTATAATCAAATTCCATATCAACAAGAGTGATAGTTATATAGATTTGACGACACAATTGATTTTGTTGACGAAAGAGTCAACAAGATTAGATTGATTCAAGTTTTACTTGATGGAATAAAAATATGGTGTACAAACATTATTAGAGAGAGCTACTATGATAGAATTATAGCTAACAATGAACAACAAACTAAAAATAAACAAAGAGCAGATGAAAAATCTTTCATTGTATGGACTATGAAGGTGCAAAGGAAGCTTTCATTATGCTTCCTTCACACCTCCGCATTCTGGCACCTTTGCACTACACACAATGAAAGTTTCCTATGCACCTCAGAGTGAAATTGATTATGGCCCAACCAATTCTTGCATCCAATCACCAATGAAACTGTAAATTAAAATTATTTTTACACGAAAATGTAATAAAAGAGCAGTTTGACCAATTATTGCTTTAGCAGTACGTCAAAAACAATTGTTTGAACCTTTATTTTATTTGGAAAAAAAGCTTCACAAACAATGTTTATGTGTCAATGGCTTTGGAACTCATGATTTTTAACGACTTTGCTCTGAAGCATTAATTTGTGATTTCTTTTTTATTCTTTGTGGAAGATATATTTTGGTGTGCAAAGTAAGGGAGTACGGGAAAAAGTGTGGGGGGGAATGCATGTGTAGAGAAAGGAACACAAACTCCTCCACATACCCATTCTCCCACACTCCTCACATGTTTGTGTGAAAAATAATAAATAAATAACAAAAAGGTCACACCAAACATATGAAATTATGATTTAATAAATTAACTTCAGAAAGGATTAATCAAAATACATGAGCACATGACTATATAGAAAGTTAAAGTAATTTCATGGTTGTGATTAGCGTTACATACCAATAAAAAATGTGGGAAAAGCAATTGTGCGGAATAGTGCCTATGTGGAAGAAGTCATTTGTAGGGTGGAAATGTATGGAAGAAATGTGCAGAGGAAAGAATAATGATAGATTGCAGCAATGGATCATTCTTGAATAACGATAAAATGTGGACCTCACACTACCTTAATTGTGCCAGAATATCGACAACTCTAATGAAACTATAAATTAAAAAAATATTTTTGCTGAAATGTAATAAAAGAGTAGTTTGAACAATTATTGTGCTAGAAAAATGTTAAAACCAATTGTATGAACCCTTATTTTATTTGGAAAAAAAATTCACAAACAATGCTTATGTGTTGACGGCTTTAGATTTCATAATTTTTAACGACTTTGCTCTGGAGCGTTAATATGGGATTACATTTTGATTTTTACGGAAGCTCTATTTTGGTGTGGAAAGAAAGGGAGTGTGGGAGAAAGTGTGTGCAGGGAATGCGTGTGTGGAGCAATGAACACAAACTCCTCTGCATACCCTTTCTTCCATAATCCTAACATAATTGTGTGAAAATTAATAAATAAATAATAAAATAGATCACACCAAATGTATACAATTATCATTTAATAAATTAACCTCGGGAAGGATAAATCAAAATACATGAACACATGACTACATAGAAAGTTAAAATAATTTCATGTTTGTGATTGGCGTCATCATATCGATAACAATTGCAGGAAATCAATTGTGCAAAGTAGTGCCTATGTGCACGAAGTCATTTGTAGGGTGGAGATGTATGGAAGAAGTTTGTGCAGGCGAGAATAAGGACAAATTGTGAAAATGATTGCAAAAAAGGAGCATTCTCAAATAACGACAAAACATGGACCCTACACTGCATTAATCACACGAGCATATCAATAACTACCGAAAGAAGCAAGGACTATACTACTATGAAGATATCACTATTGTTCACATTGCAATAATAAAAACAAATATATCTTTATATGTGTTTTTTTTAAGTTATACGTTGGAATTTAAAGGAGACAAAGATATATATACTCTATAATTTAAAGTTAAATTATTATGTGGAGGGTATTTTATTTACAAATATAATGTTTTAATATCAATTTTAAATGGAATTGTAAGTTAAATTATTATGCGGAGTGTATTTGTTTTTACAAATATAATATTTTTATATTTATTTAATATTCAATTGTAAATTGTAAATTAAATCAATATTATTATTATAGTAATGTAATTAAAAATGATTATTATTATTATTATTATTATATAATTAAAAAATATTATTTATTTAAAAAAAATACTAAATTTAATAATACTAGCATAGTCATATAAATTCTTGGATGGGGTGCTTTTTGAGGGGAAGGGGCGGGTTGTCATCATACTACTTGGTCAAGAGACTAGGGGATTTGGCATGCTACCGTAGAATAGTAAATGACATGATTGAACCCAAGTTGTTGTCACATGCTAACAATACTAGGTTAGCCATCTCAAATTATCTATTGAGACTTCTCCCATGTGAAACATTAATCAGAGCTAATGCAGATTACGATGCTTCAAATTATGTTTCTGTTGAAGCCCCGAAAATCGGGTCTACAACAAGGGGGATACCCACCTGGTCTGGACCTTGGTTAACAGCTCCTTTTCCGTTTGGTATAGTGGGTTCGACTGGGGATATGGGACCAGTTTCCCAATTAATGTGTGTGTGTGTGTGTGATGGACTGATATTTCTCTTTCTAACAGTTTCTAAATGGAATACTTCTACTCTTATTCTAATCTAATAATATAAAAATTGTATTCTAATAAGCAGAAATGTCTAAGTCTATACTAACCCGGTGTGTAACCTTTCTTTTATGCGATATAAAATGATTTCAAATAACAACTAGTAATAAAGATCATTCAACTGTTATGAGAAAAGAATTCAATAAGGATGAACCACTTCGTATAAAAAGTTAGACGAAACAGTTGTGAGAAACATATCGCATAATAAGCTACTCATACATCAAGCATAAATAAATAACTATCACCGTACAAAAGTGCCAAATGATAACTCAGGCATTCATACATCAATATATAGATAACTGAACATGAAAATCATTTTAACACAAGGGCATAAATAGTTAAGAGATGAAAGTACCATTTATAACTAGTCCTACTCATGAGCTTCAAGCAATAACGATTTATCTCTTCTTGATCTAACATCCACTAAGAGTACAAAGTGCAACATCAGTAGCAGATATCAAATGCAAACATCAATAAATCTTGTTCCATTCATTCATCAAAACCTCCTCAAAGGGTACAGAAGTGCATGTTCTGGGGATAAGTTTTTGACAAATTTCAGGACCCTTCTCTAAATGCATGCGAAGGGTTTAAATACTACTAACTAATTCTAAAAATAAATTATTACAAAATTGTAGGATACGGTTTAAATGACCGTCCTCATTTCAGGAAAATAAAACAAAATTAAAACTAAAATTGAATCTAAAATTAAAACTACTTCTGTATCTGGTCCTTGAAATCGCACGCATGCAGCATTTGTTTGAGAAGAGTCGGCTGGCCGACTTCCGATTTTAGCTAAGCTGAGAAAACAGAATCGACAAGAGATGGCACCATCTTTTTGGCCGAATTGATGATACACTTAAGAGTCATTCACTGGCTATGTGGCTTTACCAAGTATGCCCAGTAATAATCCCAATTCAACTTGGTTAACCCTTGGATTGCTTCTATCTTTTCTTGGGCCTTCTGCTTCCAATCTATTTGTAATGTTGCTTTCTTGCAATTTTCGTAGCTTGCAGGTGACTGAGCAATTAGAAGCTTTCCTTTTCGAGAAATTTTTTCTCAATGATGCGCGATTAACGCTAGGCGCTAATTGCACATCGGAAACTGCCTCCGTTTCTTGATCTGGGTTTCCTTGATGCATTTTTCGCCTTTTGCGCTTTTTCTTATAACGGATATAAAGTTCAAATTTTGTCAAAATAATGATTCCGTAAGCTCTTGACCCTGAGTTTTAAACTATTTATTTCTGATATCAACGCTGTCCAGTATCCACTTAACCATGTCTGTGTATGGGAGAATTTTGGGTCTTGCTGCTATCTGGTGTAAGAATGAGCAAGCTAGCTCTATGATGGATGCCTCAGAAGAACTATTTGAGCCCGTAGTAGCAGTAACTTCCATTACTCTGGGATTCTCCTCTTCAAGAAGATTATACATGCCTTCCCACGTAGCAATTCCCGCGCCTCTATTACAGGTCGTGTCTGTATACAAGGGTGCCATTTATTTTTCTTCAGAGCTCGGAGCTTTGCTTTTCTTTCCCATTTTATCCTGGGTATTGCTTTGTATCGTTCTCTGTTATCTGTTCCTGCAATTCACAAGTGAAGTGAAAATAATGACAAGGAAGGGTGATGGAAAAGTTTTAAATGCCGAAGATGCATCAAATATACCACCTTACATGAGATGATTTTTCGATAAGCACGAAACCATATTCCATTAATAACTGGCAACTAATTCATTTATTAGCATTAAAGCGCATAACCAGGTGTCAGTTTATGGAAAATACTTTTTTGAATAACGAGCCCAAAAGATCTACGATGAAGCGATTTTGCGATTTGCTTCGCAATATCGCAGATCGTAACATTGCGAAATGATAACGTCGCAAAATCGTAACATCGCAGAGTTGATCGCTCGTGACATCGCATTATCGCATTGTCGCTATATCGCGAAATCACAATATTGCAATATCGCAGATCGCAGGAACGTGATATATGGCAATCTTTGTTATTTTGTTTTCTGCGAAATGCGATTTGTGATCAGCGTCATCGCATATCGGCAAATTAAAGTGTTTCAATGTAAGTTGTGCTTGATGTATGCAATGTGATATTTTTTTATTATCGCGTATCGCGATCTCGCAATATTGGAATTCGGTTTGTAAGGTGGTATCCTGTCATCTTTTCGCGATGCGATATTTCCTAAGGAAAGATTTTGTCTTACCTTATCATAAAACTTATATTTTTAGATTTTTCAAGGGGGTCTTCCTAAGCTTATGATGGTAAGTTTTATTTGAAAAGGAAATTTAAGCACTACTTTGATTTTTTAAATTTTTAACTAAGGGTCCCCACTTATTTAGTATTAGGAATAACACTAAATAAGAAGGGGGGTTGTTGCTGGCCACAACAATTGGCGATTCACTTGGAAGAACCAATTATCTCTGCTGTTCTTTTGAATTTTCAAAACTTCCAAAACAGAAAATTTTCCAGAAAATTAAACTTTACTATAGAAAGACTAAGTACATTATGCTTTTGCCTATCAATGATATTTTTTTTCTTCTTTTTCCCAACTTTGATTATTTACTTCCTCAAGCCAGTCCTTGTATCTACATCAGTCATTACTTGGTTTATAAAGACAAAAAAAAAGTTTTCTTTGTAAATCAGTTTTAAATATGCTCATTTGTCATAGGTAGAGCCTCTGCTGCCAGCAAGCGTTTATAGCTTCTATAGGGTTACCTATTATCTAGCAATGATCATGTATCCTACTTAGAGAAATTTACAACTTTTCAAAGAAAAATCCATTTCCACACCTTTTTCTTTCATTTTCTTTTTATTCTTAAAGAGCAATGTCTTGGTTTGGTAGGCAATTCATGACACAGTCATTCACTGATTTATAACTTTGCTGAACAAGCTGGCTCATGATGAGACCCCTTGTCTTTTGATTTTAACAATCTTGAGCCATTGCCCTGTTGTGGTATGCAGTATTTGGAAAAGTCAACAAGCTATAAAATCTATGATCATGATAAGTCGACTCATGATGAGACCTCTTACTCTTTAAGTTAAAGTGTATCTTTGGTTCATTCTCTGAATATTGTAGTTTCCTAGGTGGGGAGGAAGTCATTGTTTCCTTAAGATAGCTCTGGACGACAATGATAGAGTTTTTTGGAAAGAGCCTTTCTACAGAGAATTTTCATTTTGTTATTAATACCTTTCATTGACTGAAATAAAACAATTTCTAACTAAAGGTGTTTTTTGTCAAAGTTTATACAGTTGAAACTAATATCATTTCTACGCGTGTAGTCTTTAACTGTATCTTTCAATAGTAATGATTAATTTTTCAGAAAGAATTCTATTTATACAAGCGAAAAAACAAAATCTAGAAGAGAATTTGTGTCTTTTTCGTGAATCTCAAATGTAACCATTTACAACCGGTTTTATTATGAAAAGAAAAACAACTACTCTACAAAAATAGAAGAATGATCTTCTATGGAAAATATTTCTTAAGAATCTGACCATTAACAGGTAAAGAATCTCTTCTCCCTGTTAAATCTTGTAACATGAAGGTAGACGGACCTATGACTTCTATGATTTGAAAAGGACCAAGCCACATTCTTTGAAATTTTGTATGTTTTCCCTTTTCCTCATGAGCCTTGTCCCATTTTAAAACTAGATCTCCCATCTGAAAATCTTTTCTGGATATCATATTGGAATCAAAAGAGGCTTTCACCAATGCTTGATGATGAGCGTGAGTAATCTTAGCCCGTTCTCGTTGTTCTTCTAGCTTAATTAATTCCAGTTGCCTTAGTTGTAGGGAAGAAGTTGGTGCTTCATCAATATATTGAACCAAGGCTAAAGAGGGAATTACCAGATGTGTTGGAAGAACCACTTATTTCCCATAAACTAAATTAAAGGGAGAAGTGTCGACAGAGGCTTTCTGCTTTATTTGATCTGCCCATAAAGCATATATTAAAGACTTATGCCAATTTTTATGATTTTGGTCAATGGTTCACTTAATGATTCTGATTAAGTTCTTATTTGTAGATTCAACTAACCCATTCCCTTGTGGGTAATAATTGGCTGAGTATTTAAGCTTGAAACCCATTTTGAGTGCAAATTCAGTCATTGCATTACTAGAAAAATATGATGCATTATCAAACATTAAAGCGGAAGGCAATCCAAACCTGGTGATTATGAACTGATCTATGAATTCGATGATATTTTCAGCATTAGCCATCTTGAGTTGGACTGCTTCTACCCATTTAGTAAAGTAATCTATTGTTGTAAGGATGTATCTATGTTGTTTAGAAGAGTGAGGAACAATCTCAGCTATTACGTCCAATCCCCACTGATCGAAAGGCTATTCAATGGTAACTGGTTGCAATGGCAAGGATGGTTTCTTTTGTCTCCCAGCAGTGGTTTGACATAATTGAAATTTCCTTACATAGTTATGTGCATCTTTGAATAATGTGGGCCAGTAATAGCCTGCACGCAAAATTTTGTGAGCAGTTGCATCTCCAACGTAGTGTCCGCCTGCTGGCCCGTCATGGAGTTCCTGCAAGACTTTTTCAACTTCAGATTTCTCAATACATCTAAGGAGAACATAATCATAATTTATTCTAAAAAGAACGTCATTCACGAATTGTTATTGTTTGGCTTTTAACCTTAGAGCTCTTTTCTTGGTATGATCAAGGTTTGGAGGAGCATATCCATTCTTTAGATAATAAATAATATCAGCGTATAATGACTCAACATCGTTTAGGCTTACCTCGTACACTTGTACCTCTGCAGATGGATTTTCGGACATTAGCGATGCTCCTGCTAACATCTTGCAAAATCCTTGACCTTTTACAATACTTGCTGGTTTGATTTCTACGTCATATTCCCGTAAGGCAGTAACCTGATTGGCCCTTTTCTCACCCACATCCTTCTGTACTAGAAGATTTCTTACTGCTGGAAATGGTACTATGATTTTGGTATGTGTTTTGAGTAAAAAAGGTCTGAAATATTTAATTGCTTTAAAAACAGCATAAGCTTGTTTTTCCACATCTGAATAATTCAATTCAGCTCCTTGTAAATTGGAACTGAAAAAAGCAATTGGGGCTTCCACCTTTTCTTGATTTGCTTGAGTGAGTATCGCAGCATATGACCTATCTGAGGCAAATGTATACAAAATAAAAGGATCGGAAAAATTTGGAGTTGCTAAAGATGGAGCATTGATAATTGCTTGTTTGATTAGATTGAATGCCTCATGTTCATCTTGGCCCCATTTAAAGTTTGCGTTCTTTTTAATCATGGCTTGTAAAGGAGATACGATTCTTGAAAAATCTGGAACAAATCTCTTTACAAAGTTAATCTGGCCAAGGAAAGATTGCATGGCTTTCTTGTTGTGAGGTAGGGGTACTGCGGAAATTTCCTTGATTCTGTCAGGATCAATGTGAATTCCAGATTTTGACACTATGAATCCTAGAAGTTTTCCTTCACTTAATGCGAAAAAATATTTTTTTGGGTTAAGCAAAATCCCATACCTTAAACAACGTTGGAAGATTTGTTTTAAATCTCTGATATTGTTGTTTCGTTTCTTGGAATAAACAATTATATCATCCAAATAGATTACCACTGATTTATTAACTAACCCCTCGAATGCGATGTCTATGGCTCTCTGAAATGTGGCACCCGCGTTAATCAAACCAAATGGCATCTTTTGATATGCATATGTGCCCCATTTAGTTCTGAATGTCGTTTTTAATTAATCGTCGGGATGTACCAACACTTGATTGTATCCTGAGAATCCATCCAAGAATGACATTAATTCTGAGCCCGCAACTGCCTACAGTATTTGTTCCATGGGAGGTAAAGGAAAATTATCCTTTTGGCAGGCCTTGTTAAGGTTTCGAAAGTCAATGCAGATTCTAACATCTCCGTTTTTCTTTCTAACATGCACCATATTGGAGACCCATTTAGAATGTCTAACAGGAAAGATTATTTTGGCTTTCAATAACTTATTGAGTTCAGTTTTGATCTGATTTTCTAAATTTGGATGGATCTTTCTCAACTTTTGTTGGATAGGTTTTTCATTATCGGTCATTAGGATAGTATGTTGGATGATGGAGGTGTCGTATGTTTTGAGTTCATCGTAATTCCAAGAAAAGACACTTTTGTATTGTTTCAAGAGACGGATATACGCTAATTTTTCTTCAGGAGCTAGGCCAAGGCCTAGGTTGATATTCTGCGGTTTGGCATTAGTTCCTAGATTTACTAATTCATAATTCAAAGTTGAACTTTGGAGTTTTAAATTGGTAGATCTTTTGAATCGATCTTTCAAATCATAAAGGTCTTCTAATTTGACTACTGATTTAGGTATAGCATTGTTAGTACTATCCTGTTGCAATTGTTGGTCATGTTGGTCTTCGTCAATTATTTGATTGGTGTAGGAACCTTCAGATGTGAGGAAACTCACGATATCAGGATCATCATTGAAAATCCTCCAATTGGTAATGTTATCAGGAATAGATGGTCTAAAAATTAAATCAATTGAAAATCGGTCAGGGCTAAAATCTTCTAAAGGAATGAGCTTGGAAGCTACGTTGGCTAAGAGGTTTGCGCTAGCATTCTGGAGTCTGGGAATTGACGAAATATTAATTGCTATAAAGTGTTCAGTCAGATCTTGAACTAAAGATTGGTAATGCTTTAAATGACCTGATAAACAATGTATAGTATTACGTACCTGTCTGATTACTATTTCAGAATCTCCGAAAACTTGCAGGTATTTGATGTCTAATCCGATTGCTTTGTATAACCCTTGGATTAGAGCCTCATATTCTGCAGTATTGTTGGTGCACTAAAATTCGAGTCTGCAATTTAGCATGGTTTTATCTCCCTCCGGGCTTACTAACACGCATCCCGCTCCTACTCCTTCGTTAGACTTAGAACCATCAAAAAATAATTTCCAAAACAAAGATTTATTTATAGGACTATCTATAAAATTAATGCATTTAGAACTATCTGTTTGAGAGAAATTTTCTACTTGAGATAAAACAGAATGTTCTAAGTAAGGTGAAGTATGAGCATTAAAATTTCCTAGGAAAGAATCTACTGAATAGTTTCCTATGATGTTAGAATTATATGCTACTGGTTCATTTTCTCCCTCGAGTTCTGTTACTATGTATTTCTGATGTCGTTCGCGCTCAACTTTTATTTGGTTTGGTTTACCATTATAAGGTAGCCACATGTGAGACCAGTCGTTGCAAAGTATCCATGAAGTTTTTCTGACCAATCTCTGCTAAGAATTAAGCCATAAAATTCAGGAATATCAGCAACTAAAATGTCAATAACTTGACATACCTTTGGGTTGGATGACAACCTTATGGTAACCTGATTTAACTCGCCAATCACTTCGACTTGCGATCGATCTAGCTGAACTATGCGTACAACGGATTTCTGTGGTTGAACGTTCAATTTTGCACATATTGATCTTGGTAAAATATTTGATGAAGCTCCAGAATCCACTAAGCAATTATGCACGTTTTTATTGAAAATTTCATAAGTAAGAAGAAATGGGGGAGTATGCGATCTCGATCTTCCTCCAATTAATGCGATATTGTTTGGAACAACTTTATTCATTGTATTAGTTGGAGGTCTTCCCATATCATGGAAAGCTTAAGAGATTATAGCGGCTGGTAAAGCTGTAACTGGTACAGCATGTAATTCTTTCAAAAGTACTTTTTGCTGGTGTTTTAACTTGCTCAATTCAAAAAGAGTAATATTTTCCCTAGTCTTTTTCATGTCTTATATGATATTATACTCCATTTCATCCGAGACGATTAGCGTTTTAGATGGAGTTGATTTGTCTGTTTTGACTGGGCTAGTTTGAGTCGCTTTAGGTGATGTTTTCTTGGCTGCGACTTTATACTTAGTCATCAAGCTTGCGCTCTTTGGCTTAGGTGTAGGTTGAGGAGGTTCAAGTTGATTTCTGCTGTGAGTACTAACCGGGAATGCCTCTTGATCCTCTTCATCTGGGAGGATGAAATCCCACATACCTTGTAACTCTACAACTTCTTCTTCATCGATATGTTCTTCAGTAGCGTTTTCCTCTTCTTCTTCTTCTGATTCAACATTTGTAATAGCGTTAGGGGGTTTGGAATCAGTTGAAGGATTTATTTTAAAAGGCCTGTATGGCTTTTTAGAAGAAGTCTTTGCCACTTGTTTCTTAATGTCGACCATCTCGTTAGACATGGTCTTCAAAACTTTTTGTAATCCTTCTAAATCGAATGGATCTTTCGGTTGTTTTTTCTTGGGATCTTCTTTGAAAGAAACCTTCTTAGATTTTCGTTCCTCTATCGCGTTTTTTTTTTCTAGGGCCATAATACGTTTCTCTACTGCTATTACTTCTTTCATATTTTCAAATGAAGTTGTTTTGTTAGCCCTATCGACAAAGATTTCTAAGTTTGATGGTAAAGCAGTAATGTACCATTCACTTCGCACTTCTTCACTAGGCTAAGAAGCCGTAGGAATTTTGTTTAAGATTTTATTGAAATGTAAATTGAAATCTTTGATAGGTTCTCTTGACTCGGCCTTAAGGTTAGACAAGTCATTGATCAGTGTAGCTGTAGACCTGTCATCACCAAAATTGGTCAGGAACTATTCTTGGAAGATGTTCCAACTAGTAATAGATCCAGATGGTAATGAGAAATACCATGATCTGGCTGTTCCTTGCAGAGTATAAGGAAAAAGTTGAACAAAAGCATCTTTGTTAACAAATCCATTGAGATTTATGGATAGCATAAAGTTATTTATATGTTCTTCCGCTAGCATGCTTGCTTCAGGATTAAACTTAGGCAGCCATTTTTCAGGATGGGCCGGTAACTGACTCAAAGGTGCAGGCATTAAGACTGCGCCTGGGTTATTCCATGGAGATTGGGCCATCGCTGAACTACTAACAGAGGAAAGTACAGAAGATGATCCCTGCAGTTGAGAAGATGAGGATATTACGACTCCAGATGGTTGAGAGGGAGTTGTGGAAGTTGCAGTAGGCTGATGGACAATGATCTGAAGTGGAGGAGTGGATGGTTGACTTCGTGGTGAAGAGGTTGAGATGGATGATGATGATGAAAGAGTCTCGCTATCGGATCCTTTAGGAGACTTCCTTGCTCTCTTCCTAGTAGGTAGAGGTAATTTGGTTGGTTGAACACCAAACTTTTCGCTCTTTAACCTGGTAAGAGGATGAGCAGGGTTATATTGCGAAGTCACACTGCCTTGAGATTTATCAGATTTTTGAGGAGATATAGAAAATCGCTGAAGTTTGTGAATCAAAGATTCAACTTCAGGAGGTTCAATAGTAGATTGTTTTGAAATGTCAAGGTTTGTAGCAGCGGTTATTGCTCCAGCGACTTCTGACTCTGGATTTAAATATTCTAAATGCAATGGAGAAGTCAGGGGAGATGGTGAGGGCGATTTACTCTCATAATGGTATTTAGATTTAGATTTACTTTCCATTCACAGTTTGAGGCCCTCCTCCTAGCGCCAAATATGTTGAAGCCTAAAAAATCGGGTCTACAACAAGGGGGATACCCACCCGGTCCGGACCTTAGTTAGCAGCTCTTTTTCCGTTTGGTATAGTGGGTCCGACTGGGAATATGGGACCAGTTTCCCAATTAATGTGTGTGTGTGTGATAGACTGATATTTCTATTTCTAACAGTTTCTAAATGGAATACTTCTACTCTAATTCTAATCTAATAATATAAAAATTGTATTCTAATAAGCAGAAATATCTAAGTCTATACTAACCCGGGGCGTAACCTTTCTTTTATGCGATCTAAAATGATTTCAAATAACAACTAGTAATAAAGATCATTCAACTGTTATGAGAAAAGAATTCAATAAGGATGAACCACTTCGTATACAAAGTTAGACGAAACAGTTGTGAGAAACATATCGCATAATAAGCTACTCATACATCAAGCATAAATAAATAACTATCACCATACAAAAGTGCCAAATGATAACTCAGGCATTCATACATCAATATATAAATAACTGAACATGAAAATCACTTTAACACAAGGGCAGAAATAGTTAAGAGATAAAAGTACCATTTATAACTAGTCCTACTCATGAGCTTCAAGCGATAACGATTTATCTCTTCTTGATCTAACATCCACTAAGAGTACAAAAGTGCAACATTTGTAGCAGATATCAAATGCAAACATGAATAAATCCTGTTCCATTCATTCATCAAAACCTCCTCAGAGGGTACATAAGTGCATGTTCTGGGGATAAGTTTTTGACAAATTTCAGGACCTTTCTCTAAATGCATGAGAAGGGTTTAAATACTACTAACTAATTCTAAAAATAAATTATTACAAAAATGTAGGATACGGTTTAAATGACCGTCCTCATTTTAGGAAAATAAAACAAAATTAAACTAAAATTGAATCTAAAATTAAAACTACTTCTGTGTCTGGTCCTTGAAATCGCACGCATGCAACATCTGTTTGAGAAGAGTCAGCTGGCCGACTTCCGATTTTAGCTGAGTTGAGAAAACAGAATCGACAAGAGCTGGTGCAATCTTTTCGGCCGAATTGACGATACACTTAAGAGTCATCCACTGGCTATGTGGCTTTACCAAGTATGCCCAGTAATAATCCTAGTTCAACTTGGTTAACCCTTAGATTGCTTCTGTCTTTTCTTGGGCCTTCTGCTTCCAATCTTTTTGTAATGTTGCTTTCTTGCAATTTTCGTAGCTTGCAGGCGACTGCGCAATTAGAAGCTTTCCTTTTCGAGAAATTTTTTCTCAACGGAAACTACCTCCGTTTCTTGATCTGGGTTTCCTTGATGCGTCGCCTTTTGCGCTTTTTATTCTAGCGATATAAAGTTCAAATTTTGTGAAAATAATGATTCCGTAAGCTCTTGACCCTGAGTTTTAAACTGTTTATTTTTGATATCAACGCTGTCTAGTATCCACTTAACCATGTCCGTGTATGGGAGAATTTTGGGTCTTGCTGCTATCCGGTGTAAGAATGAGCAAGCTAGCTCTGTGATGGATGCCTCAGAAGAACTATTTGAGCCCGTAGTAGCAGTAACTTCCATTACTCTGGGATTCTCCTCTTCAAGCAGATTATACATGCCTTCCCACGTAGCAATTCCTGCATCTTTGTTACAGGCCATGTCTGTATACAAGGGTGCCATTTCTTTTTCTTTAGAGCTCAGAGCTTTGCTTTTCTTTCCCATTTTATACTGTGTGTTGCTTTGTATCGTTCTCTGTTCCTGCAATTCACAAGTGAAGTGAAAATAATGACAAGGAAGAGTGATGGGAAAGTTTTAAATGTCGAAGATGCATCAAATATACCACCTTACGTGAGATGATTTTTCGATAAGCACGAAACCATATTCCATTAATAACTGGCAAATAATTCATTTATTAGCATTAAAGCGCATAACCAGGTGTCAGTTTATGGAAAATACTTTTTTGAATAACGAGCCCGAAAGATCTGCGATGAAGCGATTTTGCGATTTGCTTCGCAATATCGCAGATTGCAACATCGCGAAATGATAACATCGCAAAATCGTAACATCGCAGAGTTGATCGCTCGTGACATCACATTATCGCATTGTCGTTGTATCGCGAAATCGCAATATCGCAATATCGCAGATCGCAGGAACGTGATATATGGCAATCTTTGTTATTCTGTTTTCTGCGAAATGCGATTTGCGATCGGCGTCATCGCATATCGGAAAATTAAAATGTTTCAATGTAAGTTGTTCTTGATGTATGCGATGCAATATTTGTTTATTATCGTGTATCGCGATCTCCCAATATTGGAATTCGTTTGTAAGGTGGTATCTTAGTCATCTTTTCGCGATGCGATATTTCCTAAGGAAAGATTTTGTCTTACCTTATCATAAAACTTAGATTTTTAGATTTTTCAAGGGGGTCTTCCTAAGCTTATGATGGTAAGTTTTATTTGAAAAGGAAATTTAAGCACTACTTTGATTTTTTAAATTTTTAACTAAGGGTCCCCACTTATTTAGTATTAGGAATAACACTAAATAAGAAGGGGGGTTGTTGCTGGCCACAACAGTTTCATAATGCTTATAGTTATATTGATGTTGGCCGTTGAATATTTTGGATCAATACAAAATTCAAATCTTGCTTAGAGTCCTCAATGGGCCCATCCATCTGAAACCTCGCCTAGCATGGGTTGGAAATCCTCGATGTGTCTGTGCAATTCCAATAAGGAAATTATCCACATTACTAATTAGGAATACAAAATTGACAAAATTCCATAACAGGAAATTCGATATTTGGGTTCTACCCCGTTGTCACTTTTCCTTGCTAGTTTGGAGGGCACTCTGTAGCTTTTTTGTTTGGTTCTTACAGCATGCATAGTCACGGAACCTTTTGTCATTGGACTTCACCTTTTTCAATGGAGGAATCAGACTACCCCTATTTAAGCATCCCCTCCTTGCTTGAGGTCTCATTTCTTATTCCTTGGTCCTCCTTTGGCTCTTTTATGTATTATTGTCTTCTTTAGTTTGTTTTTTCCAATAATTGGTTGACTTCAGAGCCTAGGAGGCTTCTCAACATCCTGCCTCTCTAGGCCTCTCCCTCCTCCTCGAAGTTCTTCTCTTCTAGTCCTAAGGCCATCTACCTATTCTATCATTGGTTGACTTCTCCCCATCACTCTTGATCTCTTGTTTTTCTCTCCTTCTTATCTTGGTCACCCCGTAACCCCATCACTCTTCCTTTTTTCTCTTATGTGTGTCCTTCTATAATCTCTTTGACATCAACACCTCCTCTCCTTTGGCTCCCGCACCCTTTTTCCTCATAATATGACCCCCATGCCCATTCAACGATTCGGTGTCCACATGGGAGCGGCATATTACCAAGAATGATCAAGTAAGGGCAATACATGTACATGCCATTGTTTGGATGAAAACATTGCTCGGTTCTATGAGCTCACCCAATGCCCCATCTAGGATGAGATCATGGTCATGTGTTGAGAGAAGGAAAATACCACAAGCATCAACTTTATGACACAAAGGTACTTGTTGAGCTAGTAGATTAGATGAAGAAATTGGTCATACTCATGGGTGCTTCAACCAATACATGCATATAGCAAATTTATATTGGCATATGAAATTTATTCTTGGCAGGTTCATTTTGTACAAGTTTGAACAACGAGAAAATCTTCTCTAATCTATGGAGCACTTGCATCACCACATGAAAGGCCTGGATCAAAGTTTGGAATACATAGAGCATCACCTTGGCATCCCATCTCCGGAGAGAGGCACCCCCAGATATAACAAGGATATTTTCTATTGTTTCTTTGTAGATGGTGTTAGCACCTAAATTTGCCTTAGGCTGAAGGAAGGCAAAATTCAGGGTAACCACAAACCACGCTCAGTCTGGTAGCTAGCCCTACCAGAACAGGAGAGGGCTCTCTCCGGGTCACACTCAGGAAAATAAACAATAGTGTCTAAGATGACGCAAAAATGGATACTGATTTTAGGCTAAGTAAACAAATATGATGGAGGTATTTGAAGAATAATTGAGTTTTCTAGGATGTGTGGGGCCAAGGAACAACATGAGCAGAGAATTTAACTCAAAGACATAGGTTATTTGGTGAGGCAAGACAGGCGGAAAGTCTAGCAATTAGATTTGAAAAATTATGAGGTGGAGAGATTTGTTTGAGAGTGTGAAAAGGGCATAAATACATGAATCCTTTTCAACAGAAGAAAATATAGAACATGAAAACTATCCCAATGCAGAGCAGTACACTGAATTCTACCTTTTTACATAGAAAGCTTTCACTGGAAATGAATATGAATGAAAATATGAAACATAACGAAATACATATGAAACATAAAGAAGATACATTTGCTAAACTCACGCCACAGGAATCTCATGAACCAGAGCTGCAATCTTTCATTAATTCTCTGTCAAAATGTACAGTGAGTGACTGGGTTTCTCTCCCACTACTCCCACTAATTCCAACCCTTTACAAAATGACTCTCAATACAATAAATAAGCTTTGCCATGAGAAGGTCGATCAACCCAGGCAATGAAGAGCCAACCATCAGCAGTTACATTTAATTTTCTATGAAGACCAATTAGAAAAAAGCAAATATGAGCATAGATTTTGTGGGTGGTTGTTCGCCTTCATTTGGCCACATGGATAGAAGCCAAAAATTCTTTTTAAACTTTGCCTTTAATGCTGGGAAAAATTTATTGTAAATGAGCGGGCCCACTTGGAGAAAATTGTGAATCGAAATTTCGTGAAGCGGGAGCGATTTTGGCCTTTGGGTCCCTATGCGCTGTGCCAAAAATTGTATGCATCATGCTACTTTGGAGCTGGTTTTGAGGCACTTTCTGAAGTCCAAATTGAGCCCAAGTGTGCTTGTTGGAAATCCTTGCCTGTCTACTCTCCAACCCCAGTGGAATTTCTAAATTTGGTCCCCATTTACCCCTCCAAAACTGTAATCTCCCAAGACTGCTTCATGTGTGTCAAAATAGGGGCAGAGAGGTCATTTTTTGGGTGTTTTTGACCTCCTGAGGACTCAAAACTGGCCCAAAATTCTTGGCCATGCACCAACAGTCATTATTTTCCATGGAAAATCCAAAAATGCAAACCTTTGGTCATTTGGAGCTCCCTATTGTAAGCGCGCGCCAGGTGGCGCGGTGCACAGGGAGAAAAACCCTGTTTTTTGCACAAAAATTTCCAAAAACACCAAAAATGCCCCAAATTTCTTGAAATTTGGGCTAGAGCTTCCTTATCAAGTGTTATGCTGGGCCAAAGAGGCTTTGTCCAATATCTAAAGTCGATCGTGCTCCCTTTGCCTCTTTTGCTTCTTGATTGCCTTCCTCAATTTCACCTTCAAATTCCTGATTCGGGTCTTGCACACTTTGTTTCGCGCCATGTAGTGGAAATCCATGTGTCTCAGCAATGCATGGTCCTTATCGGCCTTGTCTAGCAGCTTCTCTAAGTGCATGTTAACTCTCTCGAGATTGGCCTCCCGATCCTCATTAATCTCTTGCTCCAATGACGTGAGCTCAACTCTTCTCCTTTGTGCAGCTTGGCGATGCTCACGAATTTTTTGTAGCTCCATGATCGCTTGTTGATCCTCAAGCTATTTGTTCCTTTGCTCGAGATATTTCATGTTCCATTTGGCCCTTTTCAAATCAAGGGACAAGGCTTGAATCTCTGCTTTCTGCTCCTGGATGATCTCTTTAAGCTGTGCACTTGTTGGATCTGTATCTGTATCATCATCATGAAGGAGAACGAATTCGGTCTCTCGCTCACCTGATGGCTCACCTGAAGGCCCCTCATCCTGCATTGGCTCCTTGCCTTTGTCCTGTTCCTATGATGCTGATGGAGGAAATGAGGTCCCTTCCACCTCGGGTGGAGATAACACTCTCTTTGCCGCTGCAAACAAACGTCTGGTGCCTTTCTGATATGTGATGAAAACCGGCACACTAGCAGTCTCATGGCACTCATACCAATGAGAAGGTTCACCCTCATGCTTAATTTCTGTTACTCTCCATGAAGCTCTAAAGAAATCACGCGAGATGAAATCATCCCAAGTGATGCCCTACAATCCAAGTTGATGAACCACCAAAATCTTAATAAGAGCAAAATGATAGACACTGTTAAGTTGCTGCTGAGATGTTTTGCGTTGTATAAAGGTGGTCATCCTATCTATGTTCCGGCAAATGAAATACGAATTTTTCATCATCCGTACCGTGGTGAAATGCATGAGCAACCTGATGTGATAAGCATAAAGACGAGAGAATCGCCCCTCACAGCTGAAATATTTCATAATCAATCTCATTAGTGGAGCATATTCATCTTTCAGATACCGGAATGGGAACACTCTCTTGAGATGCCTTAAGAAACTGGTTTTGATGTATGGCTCATAATGCTGCCGGTCAATCTTCTTTTTCTTGTGCCATGGTTCACCAATGTTCGGTATACCGGTTGCCAATGAGATGGATTCTGGTGTAAGTGTGAAGGTGACACCAGCCAAGATAACTTGATCTCCGTGCAAGAGCAACACAAAAAGATGAGCCAACTCATGATGAAATTGTACACTTGCCACCTTTTGACAAAACTCATAGCACGACTGATGTTGAAAACATGACATAGCAAGAGGACAGGCCTGCAATTCTGTAAGGGTGGTCGGTTCCTCTTTAACATGTCTGCGTATGAGGCCTCCAGGGTGCCTGTTCTTCCAAGGGAGAGTCACTTTGGGTTTCCTCCTCATAGTCTGATGAATGCTCAGATGCCATGACTGCTATACAAAATACCCTGAAGACAAGATGACTGCTGTGTATGAACTATGCTTGAACTGCTCTTTTTGATGTGTTGAAATCTGCCACCAAGGGGAAAATGCAACAAGGGATTGTTAGGAAGGGGAATAATATGAAGGGATTAGGGACTATGAGGAGGAATTTTATTTAGGGAGTAGGGAGTTTAGGAGATTTTTATATGGGGTAGGGTTTGGGGTTTTACTTTTGACAAATGTGAGGAGGGGATAGGGAATAGGATTTTAGTAGCATTTTAGGATAGGGAGAAATGGAAAAAGTGGAATAGGGAAGAAGGGAATGAGGGCAAGAAGGAAAAATGAAATGGAGGAAGAACCTTGGCACCAACACAATGATTTTGTAACCCTAACAACATTTGCTTTGATGATTTTAAGTGGTAGGGTTTAAGAGTATTGGTGCAACCATAAGCCGCCATTTACTATCATCATGCTAACATAAAAATGGATGAAACACTGAGAGATTGACCCCACCTGGCAATTTCAAGGGATTGAAGGCGATTGGTTGCAAGTTCTGAGCAAAATCGGGCTTCTGTGTATATGCGCCGCGCCAAGAACCCAGTGCGCTGCACTCTCTGTGTGCGTCGCGCCCGTTCAATTTAACACTGGGCAGAAATCCCCAGTGCACCGTGCGCTCTGTGTGCACCGCGCTCCAATTCTTAACACAGTCACAGCCTTTTCGAACTGTTGTTTGCTCTTCAACCTCCAAACTCGACTTTGCTATGAGATTTATGAATGTAAATTGACCCAATGATTTATATAACTTGGAGAAATATGTTGCAAGAGTTGGATTTGATTTTTTCTTCTTCCAAAACCCATTTTGTAATGTTTTCACTTTGACACTTTTTCACAATTAATACAATTATGCTTTTCACACTTCTTTTTGACTTCTTTGACTAAAATGATGAAATTTTTTGGCGATTTTTTGTAGGGGTAGCTGACATGGAATTTGGCTAAGGAGACCAGGGCTGCGCTTGGAGAAATCCGCTGAGAAACTTTTGAATTTTTTTACAAATGACAAACTGTTGACTTTTCTTCAAAACGGATTTTTGAAGAACAGTTGTATTCTATCAACATGACGATGAAAATCTTTGAATCACAACTTTATAAGAGCCTCCATCTAGCCTTGTTGGCTTTATTGGACATTTTTTGAAGACCAAATGACTAATCCCTTGACTTAATGACCAAAATGACTCTCGTCCATTAAAAGATCAAACATTGACTATCATGGACTTTAATACACATTGATGAAAAGACCTAAGCTAGCAGGTACAAGACATGAGGGGAATGAATGATAAGGCCCTTCCGTCAGATAATGGCATGCCCCTAGCAGAATGCAGCTGATTGAATGGAACGAGACACCTAAAAATGAAATGCAGAAAGAGTTTTGATCTTTGACGGAGGACTGACAAGACCGACTCTAACATTGGCTCCAATGGGGGATGGTAGCTCCTTGGAGGTGCCAAGAACGACAGATCTTTGGGAGAGCAGACAGTGCCTTCGTCCATTGGGCTATGGAGTCATCATTTCGACAAATGACACGCAACTCTTGACTCATTTATTGACTAAAACTTGACTCGGACTGACTCAAATTTGGACTTAAAATGACTCAAAGACTGACTAGACAAACTCAAACCAAAACTGAAATAAAATGGTATTTACAGTGACAATGGAAACAGTAGAAACAACTCAGAAGTGGTACCGCTTGAGTAGCCGACCATTGATCGGCCCTCCTGGACAATCTTCCCCGTTCATTTCCTTCAAAAGAAAGGCATTTTGACCCCGATATGCTGCAATCTTGAAGGGACCTTTCCAAAGATTCTTGAATTTACTGTGCTTACCCTTTTCCTCATTCCTTGCATCCCACTTCAGTACTACATCATCCAGCTGAAATTTGTCCGCCTTTGCTTTTCTGTCATAAATTTTCTTAATTTTCTCCTGCAACTTGGATGTGTTTTGGAAAACTTCTTCTCTGGTCTGCTGCAAATGGATCATTTGATTCAATCTTCTCTGCATAGGATCATCTTCACTGCCGGCTTCCTAAAGAAGTTTGACTACCGGGGCTGTGAGAGAGGTAGGAAACAAGGAATCAACTCCATACACAAGCTCAAAGGGGGACATACCAATGGATTTCTTCTGACTGACCCGATCTGCCCAAAGTGCATTTACCAACTTCTTATGCTAGCTCTTCTTGTTGATTTCCAGCAGCTTCTTAATGATATTGACCAAAGATTTGTTAGAGGACTTCGCCAATCCATTGCCTTGCGGATGATAGGCAGTTGAGTGACCCAAAATGATGTGATATTTATGACAAAACTCTACCATCCTTTTCGATTTGAAAGCTGCTGCGTTATCAGTGATTAATTTATTCGGGCAACCAAAGCGAGACAAGATGTTATTTTCAAGGAATGAAATAATTACCATATCTGTAGCTTGTCTAGTGGGAATTGCTTCGATCCATTTCGTGAAGTAATCTGTTGCCGTGAGAATCCATCGATGCTGACTGGAAGAAGTGGGATGAATTTCACCAATGAAATCCAACCCCCATTGCTGAAAAGGGGCACTCACCTCAATGGGCTTAAGCGGAAAAGGCTGTAATTTCTGCCTTCCTTCAAAAATCTGGCATTTATGACAGCTCTTGACAACCTTATACACATCAGCAAACAATGTTGGCCAATAGTATCCCACTCTCAAAACTTTATTTGCTGTTGTTTTCCAAAAAAGGTGACCACCACAATCCCCTTCGTGGAAATCCTCCATGACCTGCTTTGCTTCTTCTTCCACCAAACAATTCAAAAGAACACCACCGAGATCTTTCCAATAAAGTGCAGAATTTAGAATGCAAAACTTGGCAGCCTTTAATTTGAGAGTTCTAGCTTTGTTTCTAGTCATGCCGGGTGGTGGTGACAAATTTTGAAGCACATATATGATGTCTGAATACCACGGAGAAAGAGAAAACATTTCAGATACCTGAATTGACAAACCTTCCTCATTCTCATCAGACATAGCAGCGATCAGATTTATGTCTAAGGCGTGCAAGTTTGATTCGGCCATTAACTTTGCCAATCCCTATCCTTTAACCAGCTTTGTGGGCTTTATCTCCACATCATATTCCAACAAAGCTGCAATCCACTTGCCTCATCTTCCTTCCAGATCGGTCTGCACTAAAACATCTTTGACAGCAACGTTAGGAACATAAGCCAAAATATGAGAATGCAAAATGTATACCCGAAAATCTTTCAATGCTTTCACAAGTGCGAGAGCTTGCTTCTCAATGATATTGTACTTTAAGGCTGCATCTCTTATAGTTCGGCTGAAGAAAGCAATTGGTCTTTCGTGATCATCTCTTTTCTGCATCAACACCGCTGCCATAGTATGCTCCGAAGCGAATGAAAACAATATAAAATCCTGAGTGTATTCCGGGCTGATTAAAACTGGAGCTGAGGAAAGAGCCAATTTGACTAAATTGAAATATTTTACAGCCTCTTCCGTCCACTTCACTTGGCTGTCCTTCTTAAGCATGTTTGTGATCTCTCTTAGGTGCTCAGCAAGATTAGGTACAAAGCGGCGTAAAAAATTCATTTTACCATTGAACGATTGAATCTCCTTCTTATTCCGAGGCAGATCGATTTGCTGAATTGCTTGCACACATGCTGGATCAATATGAATGCCGTCTTTTGAGATGATGTGCCCAAGTAGTTTGCCCTCCTCCATAGCAAGCAAGCTCTTTTTCGGATTCAACGATAGACCATATTTTCTGCACTTTTGAAAGACAGTTTTCATATGATACATGTGTTCTTCATCAGATTTGGAAAACACCATCAGATCATCAAGGTATACAACCAAAAAGACATCCTTCTCATTTACGAAAGCCAAGTCCATTGCCCGCTGAAAGGTGGCACCTACGTTCTTCAAACCGAGATGAATTTTAGCGTAATGAAAAGTTCCCCATAGAGTAGTGAATGTTGTCTTGTCTCGGTCATCTTCATGGATTGAAATTTGGTTATATCCAGAATAACCATCAAGTAGTGACATACGAGATGCCCCAACTACTCGCTGAAGTATATGATCCATTTTGGGCAGTGGATAGTTATCTTTCAATGAAACTTTATTGAGATTCCTAAAATCAATGCACAAGTGAATCTCACCTGTCTTCTTCCGCACGGGCACCAAATTGGAGATCCAATCCGAAAATCTGATGGGAAAGATGATTCCTGATTTGTACAACTTGTTTATCTCCTTTTCAATTGATGGCAACAGTTTTGGATTTAGTCTTCTCAACTTCTGTCTAAAAGGTTTCTGATTAGGCTTAATGGGTATAGTGTGCTGAATGATATTAGTATCGTATGTCTTCAAGTCAGAATAATCCCATGCAAACACGTCAGCAAATGAAAACAACAAACTAATATATTTGGCTTTCATCTTTTGTGGCAATGCTTTAGACAGTTTTACCATTTTAGGATTAGTAGTTGTTCCGATATTAACCTCTTCAACACCCTTCTCTGTTGGTTGCAATGTTGGTTTGTGGGCTACGTCATCTTGATCAAAGAGTTCTTCTAAAGGTATCAAGCCTTTAGGTATGATGTTATCCTTCAGTTGCAATACGTCCATTTGATTGATCTGCACCTCATCTTTGCCATCATCATTTTCTTCATCAATTGAGGTCTCTTTGAACTTACCTTTGTTTTACAGAAAATCATCAATCTCCTCATCATCTTGGAAGACTTGCCAATACCTCTGATTGTCGAGGACAGTCGGATGATGCTTGACATGGATTTCGAATTTATTACTGGAGTTCATTGGAATCTTCAAATTACTGGCTGCCTTAGCAACAGCATCAGCAATGTTGTTTTGAACACGAGGCACACATGTCAAGGTATATTCTGAAAATAATTTCAGGATGTCTAGGACTGCATTCCGGTAAGCCCGCATCCGAGGATGCTTTGCTTGATATTCGCCTCTAACCTACTTAATCACCAATTCGGAGTCGCCATATACTGCAATCCTCTTAGCATTCAGCTTTCTTAGAATCTTTAGGCTAGCAATCAGAGCTTCATACTCAGCCTCATTGTTCGAACAATCAAAAGCTAATTTGTAAGAGTATACTCGCACGTTACTAGGCACCTTGTTCGGGGCGGAGAAAGGACTGCGTACCCAAATACCAATTCCAGCACCATCATTTCCCACTGCACCGTCGAAATCCATGGTCCACAAACCTTCTTCCTCTTCATCCAAGTGTCGAAATTCTGCCGGCTCTGTTTTTCCTGCTTGCTGTCCATTATCTTTCGCTGATTTCTCAATGGTGTTTTGTTGTCCTCGTCCTTCTTTCTTCAAAACTTCTTTGAAATTTTCTACTATTTCTGGAATGCTTTCTACTTCAACTAACTGACTATCTACATCATTAAAACTATCTGAATACAAAACAAAAGACTCTAGATCTGTATGTACATAATTAATTGGATGATTAATGGGTTTCTCCTTGCTTGTAATCATGTATTTCATTTTTTGTTCCCGATACAGTTTTCTCATCTGGCCAAACACCAGAATTGTTGCATAGGAGAAATCTAGTTGTAGTGTCCCTTTCAATTTTGCTGCCCAAGACCTGGAAAGAAGCATGCCGAACCTGGGAGGAATATCCGCTACTACAATATCCATCAAAACATTCTTCACTGGGATTTGATCCAGACTTACAACCAAGTCTTTGATGAGCCTGATACATCTTACTCTGCTGGAATCAAACGAATAGAGATCATGGTATTTCCGGGTGATGTCCAAACCCAGCTTAACCATGATGGCCTTGGGCATGATATTATGAGAAGCTCCGGAATCGAACATGGCATTGTGTAACACAAAATCATGCAATCTTAAACTAATATAAAAAGGTGGCACATCGTTATCTGGAGACTCACCATTCAATGCTGGCCCAAAAATCATTTTGGGTTGATCATCTTCGACATTCACCATATCAGACATTGGATCACAATTCAAAATCTTAGAAACTTGCCCTCTATAACTGTTGTTCTTCATTATTTCAGTCAAGGGAATGGATACCTTCAATTTAGAAATTTCATTCTCCAAACTAAAAGCGGAAGTCTTTTCTACCTCTTTGACCGAGACTTCTTTCCTTTCCTTTTCTCTCGATACAATTTGTTGATTTGACTTTTCTGCTGATGGTGAATTGTTGTTGTCAGGTCCAAGTGCCTCTTTGCCTTTCTTTTGTGCAACTGACGAATCATTCTTTGATGCCGAAACTTCCTTCCTCTTCTGAATTGGGTTAACTGGCACATCTCTGTTTCTAAGTGAATATTGTCACTGCTGAGCGGACAGAGCATTCATATAGCCTCTTTGATACTCCTCTGATTCTTCTTCCAAAACTGTGTCACTTGCTAGAATGAAATCTGCGTCTTTGTGTGCAGCTGAACTTTCTGCATACTCCTCCTCTTCAGTAATGTAAGTAGGCAGATCATCCGGAGTAAAGAAGTGGTTCTCTTCCCCTATTACCTTCCCTTCCTCATCAGAGTCCGGTCCATTCACAAAATTTTGCTGAAGAGGTGTCTGTACTGGCTGCTGTGCTGTTTGATCTTGGGCTCGCTGATCTCTCTGCCTTATCCTATATTGTGGCTACTGTTGGCCATGGAAGTTAGGATTTCTAACTTGTGGCTCAGGTTTGTTGAGTTTCACCCTTTCAAGCATCTGCTCTACCTTCTTGAGTAATTGATCCATCAAGGAAGACTCTTCCTTGACTGTGACCTTCTTTTCTGCTTTTGCTCTAGCTCTCTTGGACAACAGATTTGCTTCCACGCTGACCGCGATTTTCTACATGTCTTCCATTGTGGCCGACTCTCTCTCTCTCAGTTGATAAGCCACGTCAGCATCAACCATCCGGAAATTTCATCATGGCTAGTCCCACATGTGGCCTTAGATGATCAGGAATTTCATTATAAACGGAATTGAATCTAATGCAGTAGTCTTGGACCGACTCACCAGCGTTTCGTTTGATCTGTTCATACTCAGAAAGAATTTGAAGAGGATTCTTTTTCACTTCCCAACGGTCTAAAAATTGTCTTTGCAGCTCGGCCAAGGTAGCGATACGTGAAACCGGCAAACCTCTGAACCATTTCCTAACTTCTCCTGCAAATGTCTGTACAAAGAGTCTCATTGTTACATTTTCTGCATCGATCTCATGAAGGTATAGAAATCTGCCATTCTGTCCACATGTTGCTGAGCGGTAATGCTGTGAGGAGCACCATTAAACAAAGGGATTTTGCTTTGATAATCTATGGGCATATCATCTAGAACTAGAGACAGCACAAGAGGTGCAAAACGGGCAGCCATCACTCTTGGTGGATTTGGTCTTGGAGGTGTTGGATGAGTGTGTGCAGTTTGTAGGGAATTAACAATTTGATTTTGAAGCTATGTCGCAATATAATTATCAATTGACCAATTAGCCCTTTCAGTTTCTAGGTCTACAAGAAATTGTGGATTGGGGACAGTATAGTCAACGGCCCTTTCGGATTTGGTCTTGAACAATGATATTTCAAACCGCTCATCAAACTCAAGCTCTTGAAGATACTCAAAAATGTTAGGACATGAATGGGATTTGAACACGGGAGTTATAGAGCTCTCTTGACGAAGGAGTCTTGGAATCAAATTGGGGTTTTCATAGATATGAGGAGGATCTGGATCTGGATTGGCTCTGGTATATCTTCTTGAAGCCAGTGTGCTATTTTCGAAAAAATCAGAAGGACATGAACAACTTTTTCCGAAGAAAAAAGCTGTAACCTTTTATTAAAAAATGAAAAGTTACAATTGCAGATGCATGATGCATTTCCATAAGCTGCCCAAAGGGCTCAAGTGCCGTGGCACCCTTCGCATCGTTACAGAGCTAACGAGCAAAAAATGATGAGAAAAGAAGAGAGAGAGAGAGGAGAGGAGAGAAAGAAAGAGAAAAACTGAGAATCACTTCAGGTTTTCCTTCCTTTTTTCTTTTCGACCTTGCGCCACTCTCCTTGAGTGGGCTCGATCGAGGCTATGACTAGCTGTGTTTCTGCTTTCTGTGTGCCTAATTCCTTGTCTGAATCTGATGTGTCTGATTGATGGTGCCTCTTTATCCCTCCCATGATCTGATCATCAGTAATCTTCTCTGCCTGATTTGGATAAAGCTGTGATGCCTTGATGTCTGATGTGGTTCCCTTCTGATTCCCCATTTCTTGGGAGACCTCCCCTTTTTCTGTGGTGGGATCTTCCTCTTCGGCTTCTGATTCTTCATCTTCTGAGACCAGAGGGGAGAAGAGCCATCCTTTCTTCTGTTTCCCTTTCTGCTTCCTTTTGCTGTTTACTTTTTTAGCTTCTGGACATGTGCTTTGCAGGTGCCCTGTTTGTCTACAGAGTCTGCACCTAAAAGCAGTGTTTTCGTAGTCTAATGTTTGCAGCCAGTTTTGTTGTTTGTAGATCAGCCTTATGTTGTCCGGTAGCCCCTGACTTAGATCCACTTCCACACAAATTCGTGCATAAGTGTAAATCCTTTCATCAATCCTTTCCGTGTCTGTTTTGATGTATTTCCCTATGCTGTTCCCGATTCCTTCTAATACTCGTTCGCTCTAGAAATGTAGGGGAAGGTTGTGTAAACGGACCCAGACCGGCATTTTGGAGACTGTCATTTTATTTGGATCGAAATCTGTAAACCATGGGGTCATGAACAGCCCCGCCGTTCCCCAAAACCAAGGCCCAGCATTGATGATTGTATCTCTAGCTTCCCTGGATGCAAATCTGACTATGAAGAACCCTTTGGAGCATAAGTGTATCTCGCATTCCATGGTCCAATTGACAAAAATCCAATGAAATAGCTTCGTTGGTGTTGGCCAAAAGCTGTTGAATCGGCATATTAGGGCCTGCGATTCATATGTCTCAACATAGTTATCCAACCCTGTGGAATCGACATTAAGGGCTGGGGTTTGCCCTAGCTGGTCTACTATGTATGGCCGGGGTGTGTATCCGCCTTGATCTGGGGAGGATCCCGTTTCTCTGTTACCTTGGAGGATATTTTTATAGGATGGAGCTCCTTTAGAATTTTGCTGGGGTGCTGTTTTCCCCTTTTCCCCTCCTGTATTGCTTGGCTGTCCCTGAGATGGTGCACCTCCTCTCAGCCTGAGATTCAAGCCAATGGTTTCTCCTGAGCTGATCTCGTAGCTCCCCAAGGTTCTATTGTCCTGGAGAGACCACCTGCCACTGACTAAATGTTGGATCTGGCTAGGATAGCCAGTCAATGCACAGATCTGCTGCTTTAACAGTGAAACATAGCTATCTCCACTTACCCAGATTAAGATGGAATTCTTTTCAGGGGTTTTAATGAAAATCTGGAAACGGTTGTTGGTTACCTGATGTCTGCAATTATGCTGAGTTCCTACTCTGCCTGCGACGGTGACGTTGCTGGTTGCCTTGTGATCTGGTTGTCGGCGTTCTTCCAGATCTGAGCTACCATTGAGATCTGGCCTCATTTTGGTTCGATCTACAAACCCTCTGCTCAAACTATGCGTTTCCCCACCGATCCGCTGCCTAAGTTCTGGGTAAGCTTGAGACTTGCTCAGATAGGGTAGATCCGGCCTGTGGCTGCAAAGATTGGGCCATGGAGATGTGTGATGGAGTAGATCTGCTACATGCAGACCCATATCTTTGCATGCAAAGGGCAGCCGCAGGGAGAAAGACCAGATAGTCGGCAGACTGACGGATCTTGCAAAAAACAAGCCATAACCTAACGGTTTTCTGCCCCCGAGATGGGATCTGAACCCAGAAACGCAAAATGTCTGCAGATCTCTGCTCTCGTGACGCTTCTCAGACTTCGACTTCAGATCTTCCTTTGATATGTTTAGTCCTTCGAGCAAAAACGCTACGTCGAGCCCGTCGAGTATTTTTCTGGCGTTTGGCCATAAGATCAATACCTTACTGGCAGCTTGGGGTTCCGAATGGTCCAGCTTTACATTCTTGAGGCCGCTCCTGAAGAGCACTATGGCTTTGGCCGCCCCTGCCTCGCCGCCTCCAACTGCCGTATTGGCGTTGAGTCGATTCCCATGGCAGGAGGAAAGCGCTGCGATGGCCATCTACGAAACCCTGAAGATCGATCCGATTCCCCAATCTCAAATCCAAGTGAAGACTTAAAGACCAAGTTGTAGGACATGAACAACTTACTCAGCCTATCAAATCCTAAACTTATCATCTGGAAGCTTAGAACTATCAGAAGTATGGGGTGTTCGTTGGTTAAGCCTGCCATTTACGCAACGGAGAAGACTAACAAACAAAGAATTTCTTCCCCAGTATGGTCGCCACTATGTTAGCACCTCAATTTTCCTTAGGCTGAAGGAAGGCAAAATTCAGGGTAACCACAAACCACGCTCAGTCTGGTAGCTAGCCCTACTAGAACAGGAGAGGGCTCTTCTGAGATGACGCAAAAATGGATACTGATTTTAGGCTCGGTAAACAAATATGATGGAGGTATTTGAAGAATAACTGAGTTTTCTGGGATGTGTGGGGCCAAGGAACAACATGAGCAGAGAATTTAACTCAAAGATGCAGGTTATTTCATGAGGCAAGACGGTTGGAAAGTCTAGCAATTAGATTTGAAAAATTATGAGGTGGAGAGATTTGTTTGAGAGTGTGAAAATGGCATAAATACATGAATCCTTTTCAACAAAAGAAAACATAGAACGTGAAAACTATCCCAAGGCAGAGCAGTACACTGAATTCTACCTTTTTACATAGAAAGCTTTCACTGGAAATGAATATGAATGAAAATATGAAACATAACGAAATACATATGAAACATAAAGAAGATACATTTTCTAAACTCACGCCACAGGAATCTCATGAACCAGAGCTGCAATATTTCATTAATTCTCTGTCAAAATGTACAGTGAGTGACTGGGTTTCTCTCCCACTGCTCCCAGAAATTCCAACCCTTTAAAAAATGACTCTCAATACAATAAATAAGCTTTGGCATGAGAAGGTTGATCAACCCAGGGAATGAAGATCCAATCATCAGAAATTACATTGAATTTTCTATGAAGACCAATTAGAAAAAAGAAAATATGAGCATAGATTTTGTGGGTGGCTGTTCGCCTTCATTTGGCCACTTGGATAGAAGCCAAAAATGCTTTTTAAACTTTGCCTTTAATGTCGGGAAAAATTTATTGTAAATGAGTGGGCCCACTTGGAGAAAATTGCGAATTGAAATTTCGCGAAGCAGGAGAGATTTTGGCCTTTGGGTCTCTGTGCGCTGCGCCAAAAACTGTATGCATTGCGCTACTTTGGAGCTGGTTTTGAGGCACTTTCTGAAGTCCAAATTGAGCCCAAGTGTGCTTGTTTGAAAGCCCTGCCTGTCTACTCTCCAACCCAAGTGGAATTTTTGAATTTGGTGCCCATTTGCCCCTCCAAAACTGAAATCTCCCAAGACTGCTTCATGTGTGTCAAAATAGGGGCAGAGAGGTCATTTTTTGGGTGTTTTTGACCTCCTGAGGACTCAAAACTGGCCCAAACTTCTTGGCCATGCACCAACAGTCATGATTTTCCATGGAAAATCCAAAAATGCAAACCTTTTGTCATTTGGAGCTCCCTATTGTAAGCACGCGCTAGGTGGCACGGCGCACAGGGAGAAAAACCCTGTTTTTTGCACAAAAATTTCCAAAAACACCAAAAATGCCCCAAATTTCTTGAAATTTGTGCTAGACCTTCCTTATCAAGTGCTATGCTAGGCCAAAAAGGCTTCGGCCAATATCTAAAGTCGATCAAGCTCCCTTTGCCTCTTTTTCTTCTTGATTGCCTTCCTCAATTTCACCTTCAAATTCCTGATTCGGGCCTTGCACACTTTGTTTCGCGCCATGTAGTGGAAATCCATGTGTCTCAGCAATGCATGGTCCTTGTCGGCCTTGTCCAGCAGCCTCTCTAAGTGCATGTTAACTCTCTAGAGATTGGCCTCCTGATCCTCATTAATCTCTTACTCCAATGACGTGAGCTCAACTCTTCTCCTTTGTGCAGCTTGGCGATGCTCACGAATGTTTTGTAGCTCCATGATCGCTTGTTGATCCTCAAGCTGTTTGTTCCTTTGCTCTAGATATTTCATGTTCCATTTTGCCCTTTCCAAATCAAGGGACAAGGCTTGAATCTCTGCTTGCTGCTCATGGATGATCTCTTTAAGCTGTGCACTTGTCGGATCTGTATCTGTATCATCATCATGAAGGAGAATGAATTCGGTCTCTCGTTCACCCGATGGCTCACCTGAAGGCCCCTCATCCTGCATTAGCTCCTTGCCTTTGTCCTGTTCCTGTGATGCTGATGGAGGAAGCGAGGCCCCTTCCACCCCGGGTGGAGATAACACTCGCTTTGCCACTGCAAACAAACGTCTGGTGCCTTTCTGATATGTGATGAAAACTGGCACACTAGCAGTCTCATGGCGCTCATACCGATGAGAAGGTTCACCCTCATGCTTAACCTCTGTTACTCTCCGTGAAGCTCTGAAGAAATCACGCGAGATGAAATCATCCCAAGTGATGCCCTGCAATCCAAGCTGATGAACCACCAAAATCTTAATAAGAGCAAAATGATAGACACTGTTAAGTTGCTGCTGAGGTGTTTTGCGCTGTATAAAGGTGGTCATCCTCTCTATGTTCCGGCAAATGAAATACGGAATGTTCATCATCCGTACCCTGGTGAAATGCATGAGCAACCTGATGTGATAAGCATAAAGACGAGAGAATCGCCCCTCACAGCTGAAATATTTCATAATCAATCTCATTAGTGGAGCATATTCATCTTTCAGATACCAGAATGGGAACACTCTCTTGAGATGCCTTAAGAAATTGGTTTTGACGTCTGGCTCATAATGCTGCTGGTCAATCTTCCTTTTCTTGTGCCATGGTTCACCAATGTTCGGTATACCGGTTGCCAATGAGACGGATTCTGGTGTAAGTGTGAAGGTGACACCAGCCAAGATAGCTTGATCTCCATGCAAGTGCAGCAAAAAAAGACGAGTCAACTCATGATGAAATTGTACACTTGCCACCTTTTGACAAAACTCATAGCATGACTGATGCTGAAAACATGACATAGCAAGAGGACATGCCTGCAATTCTGTAAGGGTGGTCGGTTCCTCTCTAACATGTCTGCCACTTTTATGAGGCCTCCGGGGTGCCTATTCTTCCAAGGGAGAGTCACTTTGGGTTTCCACCTCATAGTCCGATGAATGCTCAGATGCCATGACTGCTATACAAAATACCCTGAAGACAAGATGATTGCTGTGTATGAACTGTGCTTGAACTGCTCTTTTTGATGTGTTGAAATCTGCCACCAAGGGGAAAATGCAACAAGGGACTGTTAGGAAGGGGAATAATATGAAGGGATTAGGGACTATGAGGAGGAATTTTATTTAAGGAGTAGGGAGTTTAGGAGATTTTTATATGGGGTAGGGTTTGGGGTTTTACTTTTGACAAATGTGAGGAGGGGATAGGGAATAGGATTTTAGTAGCATTTTAGGATAGGGAGAAATGGAAAAAGTGGAATAGGGAAGAAGGGAATGAGGGCAAGAAGGAAAAATGAAATGGAGGAAGAACCTTGGCACCAACACAATGATTTTGTAACCCTGACAGCATTTGCTTTGGTGATTTTAAGTGGTAGGGTTTAAGAGTATTGGTGCAACCATAAGCCGCCATTTACTGTCATCATGCTAACATAAAAATGGATGAAACATTGAGAGATTGACCCCACCTCGCTATTTCAAGGGATTGAAGGCGATTGATTGCAAGTTCTAAGCAAAATTGGGCTTCTGTGTATATGCGCCGCGCCAAGAACCCAGTGCGCCGCGCTCTCTGTGTGCGTCACGCCCATTCAATTTAACACTGGGTGGAAATCCCCAGTGCGCCACGCCCCTCCACCTGTGCGCCGCGCTCCAATTCTTAACACAGTCACGGCCTTTTCGAACTGTTGTTTGCTCTTCAACCTCCAAACTCGACTTTGCTATGAGATTTATGAATGTAACTTGACCCAAATGATTTATATAACTTGGAGAAATATGTTGCAAGAGTTGGATTTGATTTTTTCTTCTTCCAAAACCCATTTTGTAATGTTTTCACTTTGACACTTTTTCACAATTAATACAATTCTGCTTTTCACACTTCTTTTTGATTTCTTTGACTAAAATGATGAAATTTTTTGGCAATTTTTTGCAGGGGTAGCCGACATGGAATTTGGCTAAGGAGACCAGGGCTGCACTTGGAGAAATCTGCTGAGAAACTTTTGAAATTTTTTATAAATGACAAACTGTTGACTTTTCTTTAAAACAGAGTTTTGAAGAACAGTCGTATTCTATCAACATGACGATGAAAATCTTTGAATCACAACTTTATAAGAGCCTCCCTCTGGCCTTGCTGGCTTTATTGGACATTGTTTGAAGGCCAAATGACTAATCCCTTGACTTAATGACCAAAATGACTCTCGTTCATTAAAAGATCAAACATTGACTGTCATGGACTTTAATACACATTTATGAAAAGACCTAAGCCAGCAGGTACAAGACATGAGGGGAATGAATGATAAGGCCCTTCCGCCAGATAATGGCATGCCCCTAGCGGAATGCAGCTGAGTGAATGGAGCGAGACACCTAAAAATGAAATGCAGTAAGAGTTTTGATCTCTGATGGAGGACTGACAAGACCGACTCTAACAGATGGTCCTCTACTCAAGAACGGTGCCAAAGCATCAAGTGTGAGGGGTATGTATGGAGTGGAGGATACAAATATGCAAATACTTCTTTTTCTTATGATCCTTATTCCTTAAGATAAATCAAAGTGTTGGTGTTCCATTATAACAACATACAATCTTTATAAGTTCTTTGACAAAATAATTAAGAAGAAATTAGCAAATTAAACATCCTCCATTAACATCTAATCATCTAAGTTGAGAAGAAGCGTATAGATGAACCTCTATAGTGAACAAAAATACATTTAAGCATAGCATAGAAGCAATAATTTATTGATTTTTGGGTGACCAATTAAACAAATTGTTCAATATTTGCACAATATAGAAAATAACTTTTCTAGAGACATAGAGGAAGCCCTGCTCTTCCCAATGTCCTACACTACCTCAAAAATATGCAAAAATAGATTATGAAAATCACTGGAAAACACTCACAAGTACACAAATGTTGTCACAAGTAGAAACCAAAACCCTTTGATTATCTTCAAGTTGAAAGTATTATAACCATATTACAAAATATACTTCAGGTATCAACCACTTCTTATTCAAAAATATAGTATATATAGAGTGCCTGACGAAATTTCCTATCTTCTAAAGGATTTACATTAAAAAAATTCCTTTATCCAAAACTTTGGATAATGTTCAAACAACTTTGACTAAAAATAGAAAACTTGCTCCAAAAATGTCTCTAACTGTGCTCAATTGTTGCATCTAGGTTCAATGTATTTGAAACTGGTATGTTCTTGTTGCTCAAAATTCTCAGTGACTCTGATAAGTTGTTGATATGTTGCATTGATACACTAAATTTATTCAACTACTTTGACCAATTTCTGCCACTCTTCATCTACTGGGTAATGAATATCAATCATCTGTCTATATGATTCATCTAACTCAATATACTTCTCAAAAGAAGGTTTTATAATGAACAAATGTTTGATCTCGTAGCAGATGAAAAGGTCATCAGCTAACATTTGTAGCTCCATGGAATTTACCTTCAAGAAATGCTAATATGAAATGACTTTCCTCTGCATCTAATGTTGAAATTAGCCTATTCTTGGTGGAAGGGGAAGTTTGCTTCCAAAATTGACTATGGGTTATTGCTTTTAGAGACTTGTTCTTTTTCTTCATTTCAAGAAATTTAGAAAATATGTTTGGATTAGGAGTAGAAGAAGAAGAAGGGGAGGTAGAAGATTGTTGCCATATTGATTCTCTTTGTTGCAAACTAAACATAGGATTGCCTGAAAGTATCATGGTAGTAGGTGAAGCAATATGAAAAGATACATTTCCTGACATTTTTCCCTCTACCAACTTTGATTTTTGCCTTTTATCTATTCTAAGTTTCTCTGCCTCTCACTCTAATATACTTTGGATTGTTCTCTTGAGTTCTTTTTATTTCATCTGAGGTGATACTAAAATTCTTTGTCCCCCCAGCCACTCCATTGTTTTCTCTTATGTTACTTCTAGCAATGTGTTTTCTTCCCAGGTGTCTTTATTTGCGAATTTATCTATCTCTACTTTAGACACATGAATACAAGGAGCATAATTTTTCTCAACTCTCAATGTTAATATTTTCTTTACTAGGTTATAGGGCCAACTAAAACTTAACCTGAACTTCATCTATGTTAAAAAATTATTCACCTTATTATCAGCAGCCATGGTAGTAACAATAAATGGACCAACTTGAGACTTGAGCTTAAACTGAGCTTTTTGTTTCCTTGATACAAAGTGAATTTCATCAACATTCAAACTTTGTCTTATAAATTCCAGGGAAGAAAATCGTATTGGAAGAAATATTGCTAACTTATATGGTGGAAGTTCACAACCATAAATTCTAATATCTATGAAATTATGGTATAAATACCAATCTCCAACCTTAGTTTTTTCACTCAACTATAGAACTATTTTGATGTTAGATAAAATCATTGGAATTGCATCACTGTTGAGAAGGAAAAATGAAACATATAGAAATTGATCAACAAAATCACTTGAAGAGAATTTCTTTGTATTCTTCCTGACTAGTGAATACCAGTGAATGACTGACTTATGATCACCTTGCATATATTGCTTTTGTAACGATATCTTGAATCTATATGACTGGTGATATAGGAATAAATGAACCAAAATAGATTGTTGCTTAAAGGCACTTTCATTTCCAAATCTTAAAAATTTCTCATGAAAGATATTGGAAATAAATTGGTTGAAATCAAAGAAAAGTGTAGGATTTTTTGTAGATGAAAATATAGATAGAAAACCCAAAATAGCCTCATATACCAATTCATCATTGTAATGACCTTATAGGCGACACAACATTGAAATGATTTTCATAGACATCAAGAAACATGGTTGAAGGCTAGGGTGGATTTTGGCGAGGAAGCTCAGACCCTTCTGGAAGAAAAGACTCAAAATATTGTCAAACTTTCCATGTTTTCCCTTATCTTTCCTTCTTTCATCCCATATCAATACTAAGTCTCCTTGTCTGAAATCTCTTTCTTTGGATTTCCTATCAAATAAACTCTTCATCTTATCATGATACTATAGAAGTTTGTGTTGAACCTATTCTTTGTCCTGGTTAATTTCAATGATTTGGTTGATTCTTTTTTAAAAATATTCAGTTTCCTAAGAGCCCTGCAAGAAACGTCGACAAAATCCTAATAATGTGATTGATCTAAAAGGCTCTCTCATTTACAATATGGATGACAAAAGCCTAAGATCTAAGATCGTCATCACTGGAAAATCTAATTGAGTAGGAAAAATGGTTTTAATGCGATAAAGCAATTGAAATGGAGATTTACCATTAGCTCTTTTGGGTTAAACTCTATTTCCCCATACTACATATTTCAAGTAACTATCCAAGTTCCTTTTCTGATCTGCTAACACCTTTTTAATCACTTTGATCAAACTCTTATTTGATTATTCTACCATCCCATTTCCTTGTGGATAATAAGGTGTAGAATGATGTAAGGAAATTTTGTATTTCTGACATAACTCTGTCATTTTAATAGAACTAAAATCATGGGCATTATCTGTAATTATTTCTCATAGGAAACTAAATCTAGATAGGATATTTTCTTCAATGAACTTCATAACCACATAATCTAGTGCATTTTTGACAAGGACAACTTTTACCCACTTTGTGAAATAGTCTGTTGATGTTAGGATCCACTTATGTTGATTGATGGATGTGGGATTTATTTCACCAATAAAATCTAAACCCCACTATAGAAAAGGAGCTTCTACTAATACAAGAATCATAGGCAAATAGGATCATTTATGTTTACCTACAAAGATTTGGCAAGGAATGTAGCTCCGGGCCTTCAACCCAACTTGAGTAAATAGCTTAGGCCAATAGAATCCCACTCTCAATATCTTGTCTGCAGTTTCCCTCCAAGCATAGTAACCTCCACATACTCCTTCATGAAACTTCACAACCACTCCTTCAGTTGCACTTTTAGTCAAACATAACAACAAAATATTCAAAGGATCTTTCCAATATAGATTAACACTAACTATACAATATTTCATAGACTTGATTATAAGATATCTGCATTGGTTCTTTGTGAATTCAGGAGGACACTTGAAATTTTGTAAAAAATGAACAATATCCTTATACCAATCTGATAACAGAAACTTGTCATCAATGTGCAGAGGAAGTTCTTCTAGGGCTGAACTGGAAGAGGGTTCTTGTGGATTCTTCTTCCCTTCATTAGAAGAATGTTCTTGTGTAGTATTACCCCATGTTGTATCTGGCATATGCATAATTGAATTAACACCCAAAACTTTGCAATTTGATTCTTCTAGCAATTTATCCAATCCTTGTCCTTTCACTAGATTTGTTGGTTTTATGTCCAAATCAAACTCTAAAATATTAGTTATCCACCTTCCCCTTTTTCCATATGTATCAGGTTAAGTGATAATTGTCTTTACTACATTGTTGGGCACATATGTTGTTATTTTAGAATGTTATACATAGGTTCTAAAATCCTTCAAACCCTGAACTAAAGCATAGGCATGTTTTTCAATAATATCATACTTTATTTTTGCATCCCTCGTGACTTTACTAAATAAATCAATTGGTAACTCACAACAATATTCATTCTCTTATAATACGACAGTTGATATTGTAGTATCAGATGCAAAAGAAAAAATATTAAAGGGCTTTGAATAATATGGATTGGCTAACATTGGTGCTTCTGAGAGTGCCTTTTTTATCTAAGAAAATGAAAATCTGGATTTTTCATTCCATTTAACTTCATGATTCTTCTTGAGAATGTCAGTATTGTCTTTTACAATTTCAACATAGTTAGGTATAAATCTTCTTAAGAAATTGATTTTTCCTAAAAATGCTTGAATCTCTTTCTTTGTTATGGGAAAACTGATCAACTGAATAGATGATACTCTTTTAGCATATATTTTGACTCCTTTCTTTGAAATAATTTGTCCCAACAGTTGTCTTCCTTCATAACAAATATTGAATTTTTGGGATTAAGAGAAATCCCAAATTTTCTACACTTATCAAAAGCCTTATTTAAGTGTTTAATATGTTGGGAATCTGATTCAGAAAAAACAGTAAGGTCATCAAGGTAAATAACCATGAATTTATTTGTCTCTCCAACAAAAATAAATCCATAGCTCTCTGGAAGGTTGCTCCTGCATTTATTAGGCCAAAAGGCATCTTGGCATACATAAATGTACCCCAAGGTGTGGTAAAAGTAGTTTTACTCTTGTCATCTTCATTGACTAATATTTGGTTGTATCCTGAAAATCCATCCAACATTGAAATCATGTTTGATCATGTTACCTTTTGAAGCAAATAATCCATCTTTAGTAAAGGATAATTATCCTTTAGAGATAATTTATTCAAATTCCTAAATTGACACGACCTTATTTCTCCATTCTTTTTCCTGGCAAGGACCAAATTAGCTATCCAATCAAAGTATCTTAGAGGTACTATAATTTTTTCATCAACTAATTTCTTTACCTCTTTTTCAATTACTAGCAACAAAATTGGATTAATTCTTCTCAACTTCCACTGAAATGGTTTCGCATCTGGTTTTAAAGGAATATTATGTTTAATGATGGATGTACCATATGTTTTCAAGACTTCATACTTCCATGCAAAAACATCCTTGTACTTTTTTACAATTCAATGTATTTATCCTTGACTTCTTGTGGCAACGTTCCTGAAATTTTGATGTTTTTTATTTCTTCTGCAGTGCCAATATTACATTCATGTATATCATATTGTTGGGGATTTAGAAGTGAGGAATTAGGAACATCATTTTGATCAAATAATATTTCAAGGGGAACTAATCCTTTTGGAACATGATTATTAGAAATATGAATATAAGCATGATCTGTTATCTTCTACTTCAAATTTTCATGCTACTAAAATATATTTCCTTGTGCTTCCTCATCATTTTCTTGATCAATATGTAAACATGAAAATTATTCAATTGCTTGCAATAAATTCTTCATCGGTTCATCATCTTCGAATACTATCCAGTGCTTCAAATTATTTGGGATAAAAGGTATATATCTAACTTCAACTTGATATTGTAGCTGGAAAGAATCTAGAACTTTGAAGGTACATTTTGAAATTGCCAGATAATCTTCTTCTACATTATCCTCCCATGGTATAGCTAAAATGTTGAAAGCTTGAAAATAGTTTTCTATGCAATCCTATGCGTGATTCCTATAAGATTTCAATCTGGGATGTTTAGTCTGACAAGAGTTCCTAACTTGTATGAACACTAACTTTGAGTCACCAAACACTAATGATATCTGAACTTTCATTTTCTTAGCTAATTCCAATCCAAGAATTAATGCTTCATATTCAGCCACATTATTGGTGACCTCAAATTCTAATCTAAAAGACTGATTGATAATTTTATTTTCTAGTGAAATCAAAACAATTCCAGCTCTTGATCTATCTTGGAAGAAGCTACATCAAAATACAGTTTCCAAATGTCATTCTTTAAAGACTAGGGAATATTTATAGTGTCTTCAATTCTATTATGTACATTACATTCTTCATTTATAGCTAAATGAATCACCCTAATTCTTGATCAATGGAATAGATATGGTGGTTCATAGTTTGTCTAGCATCACATACTTTATTTATGAATCTAACTTCTTTGTACAATCTTAAATGTTCTCCCCCATAAACTGGAATGGTGGCATATGACATGTCCATTTGTAAGCTTCCTCCAAACTTAGCACACCAGGATCTTGATAATAGCATACCAAATTTGGGAGGGATGTATGTGACTACTATATCCATTACCACACTTTTTACAAGGATTTGGGTTAAGGTCACTACCAAATATTTAATTAATCCCAAACATTGCACCTTCTTAGAATCAAAAGTATACAGGTCATGATAAGGTCTTGTTGCCTACAACTGAAGCTGATCCATAATTGTTTTTCCATCAAATTATGGGATGTGAAAAAATCTAACATACAATTATAGAGAAGAAAATCATGGACCTTTAAAGTTACATAAAAAGGAGGGACACTTTCATCTTGAACATCATAATTTGGACCAAAAATAATAGAAGGTTTCTCTTCTTACAAATGATCGCATCACCCTCATCATCCACACTTGAAGACTAAATCCATTTAGATACTTGTTGTTTATAACTAGGATTCTTGTTAATTCTGATAAAGGGATAGGAATTTTGACTTTTTCTAATTCCTTTTCTACATTAAAATAAATTGGTTTTCCTACTTTTGATTGATCTTGTGATTGAGGTTGTTGTTGAGAACATGGAGCTTTAGCATACTTATCTTTTGGCACATCAAAAATAAATTTCTTTATTGGTATACCTGCATTTTGTCTTGGCCTTAAATAATATCTTTTATTAAGTTCAACAATTAGAAATTCTGAAAAAAGATTGATTTTTAGAAACTTCTGAAGATTCTACATTCTGGACTAAAGCTTGATTTTGGTTTGTAGGAATAATTTCTCCTTCATAAGGCTGAATAGAAAAATTATTAATATCATCTGCAACTTGTGTTACTTCCTCAATATCTTTATCATTAATCATTAATGGAGGATGGATTTGTTGATTTGTATTTTTTCTCTCTTTGTAGAATCCGGGGTTGAAAATTTCTTCTGAAAGGTCATGGACGTATGTTCACATTTTGTCGCGCTTGTCCAGGTTGATTTTCCATTCTAGAGATTGTGTTGAATTTTTTTTTTAACATTGTAGTGATCTCATCGATTTTATGATCCTCTTCCTTAGCCTTTGATGATGAACCAACTTTTTTTTTTACCCTCAACTTTCTCTCCGCCTTCTCTAGTTTTTCTCTCAACTTCCTTGAAGTTTCTCTATTAGCCTCAACTTCTATTGCATCAGTTTGCATATCTGCCAGAGTTGCATATTACCTTTCCCTTAACATCGATGTGAAGTCATCGTCAAAAGCCCTAGAGAACCTAAATTTGGATGCAGTAGCTGGCGGTTTACAATCTACAGACATCTTGTGATAAATTTTATTAAACTTTTTTATAAAATCAGACATAGGTTCATTAGGATTTATTTTGAGATCATCAAACTCAGTCAAATGATATACAAGATCTTTCTTGATTCCCCATTGATTTATGAAAATGTTGGTTAACTCTACCCATGTATGAATATAATTTTTTTGCAACTTCCTAAACAAAACCCTAACATTTCCTTCCAATGATTGAACAAACAACCTCATATATACATCTTCATGTTCTATGTTTAGATTATCTACAAAATCTAAGAAAGAAGATAAGTGATCTTCTGCATTTGATCTTGTTTCTTCATTATATCTAGGTAAGTGCTTTAAATATACATCAGGGATATCATGAAGTTAATTTGTTGGTGGTAAAACCAATGTTTCATATCTAGCAACCATAATTCCCCCCACACCAACCATAATTAGTCGTGAAGTTGGCTATTTAGGAGATGAAGGCCTTTTTGGGACTAATGTTTTGGGGTTATGGGATTCTTTGGAGATTGAGGATAGATAATTAACTTCTTAACCTCATGAATGATTATCTTTTGATATCCAGATGCAAGAGGATTAAAATAAATCTTAAATTCTTCTTCATGCTTATCAAAAGTAGAAGGAAAAGTATGAATAATAAAGGAGACAAAATATATTGGTTTAATTCAAGGTAATTGTAGATCAACTTCAATTTTTGTATCATATGCCTCTAAAAGTGACAAAAGAAGCTCAAATGATTCAAGTTGGTCCACTAATAATGCAGTTTGCAAATATATTCCCTTAGGAATAAGTTCTAAGACCTTTGGAGGTAAATCAAGGAGCTCATGGGGTAGTGGAATTTGTTCTAGTTGATCAGGTTGTGGAATTGACTTTGGTGGAATATAATAAGAATATGCTTCAAGTTTTCATCTGAGAGAAGTTATCTGAACAAGTCTCTCTAGATCTGATAATGGTGCAAATAATTTTGGATTAGAATGATATCTAGCGTGTCTGCATGCAGCCAAATTTTTAACTTATGAAGGTGGGAGGCGAAAGATTTCAACCTACTAGCCTCTTATTCACCATTAAGAGGAAATTTCAGTCATTGTCCCAAGGAAAAATAGCTTCAAAAACCTCCGTGACAACGATCCAATGTTGTATCTTTATAGATAGTCCTCAGCTCAAGAACTGTGCCAAAGCATCAAGTGTGAGGGGTAAGTATGGAATGGAGGATCCAAAGATACAAATACTTCTTTTTGCTTATAATCCTTATTCCTTAAGATCAATCAAAGTGTTGGTGTTCCATTATAACAACATACAATATTTCTAAATTATTTGATATAAGAATTAAGAATAACTTAGCAGATTAAACATCTTCCCTTAACATATGACCATCTAAGTTGAGAAGAAACATATAGATATTGAACCTCAGTGAATAAAACTAGGTTTAAGCATAGCATAGAAGAAATAATCTATTGATTTCTGGGTGACCAATTAAACAAATTGTTCAATCTTTGCATAGTATAGAAAATAACTTTCCTAGGGATGTAGGGGAGACTGATACTCAACCCTGCCCTTCCTAATGTCCTACACTACCTCAAAAATATGTAGAAATAGATCATGAAAATCACTGGAACACCTTCACAAGTACACAAATGATGTCACAAGTAGAAACCAGAACTCTTTGATTATCTTCAAGTTGAAATTATTACATTGATATTACAAATGTATTCCACGTATATATAGAGGGCTTTACAAAATATCCTATCTTCTAAAGGATTTACATAAATAAATAAATAAATAATATATCCAAAACTTTGGATAATGTTCAAACAAATTTGACTAAAAATAGAAAAATTGCTCCAAAAATGTCTCTAACTATGCTTGATTGTTGCATCCAGGTTCAATGTATTTGAAACTGGTCTGTTCTTATTGCTCGAAATTCTCAATGACTCTGATTAGTTGCTGATATGTTACATTGATATGCTGAATTTATTCAACCACTTTTACTAATTTCTCCCACTCTTCATCTATTGAGTAACCAAGAATCTGTCTATATGATTCATCTACCTCACTATACTTCTCCAACCAAGGTTTTATAATGAACAAATGTTTGATCTTGTAGTAGATGAAAATGTCATCAACTAACATTTGAAGTAGACTTTGGCCCATGATTTCTCCCTTGATTCCAACAATTTTTGTTTTGTCCCCCGCTTCCCTATTCAGTAACCTCTAATATTTCTCTTCTATAATTATCAGGTGTTCTAAAATCTTGAAAGTTGGAAGATCCCTTTGTTGAAGAATGGAAATTTTCCTGTAGAATTTATTGATTTGTACTTGAATATTTTCACATTTTTCCTTGGTCTTTAGCATCAAGGTTTTCTTCATGAGAACTTTTATGGCCTGAATGATTGATTTTGTTATGTCTTGAATTCTCAATTCTTCAAGCTCTTCTTTGGTTTTATGTTTAGAGCTTTTATTATTTGACTTGCTTGTCCAAGTTTATTTCCCAATTGTATTTTGATGTCAATAATGGCTTATTTTCCCCTTTCTAACAACTCCTCATGCTCTACGATAATCTCAATAAAGCTCAAATGTCAAACACAATTGACATAATCACCATCTAGATCTGTTCTTTGGCTTGTGATAAACATTGAACGCTGTTAGAACTGCTCGAATAATGTTCTAATTTCTTTTGTAAATTTGAAGTCTTTGTTATGAAACCAACTCACAAGAAGATAGAAAAGACAGATAAGTGCCTTCAAAATAAGCCTCTTCAAGGGGGCTACCTCCTTTACATTACACAAATGAACAATTCTTGGATGATACAAATGACAAGACCTCCTTTCTATATATAGGAGTCTAAGGGGTCATAATATAATCAGAACCAACATAACAATAATAATGTAAGGGAACAATAATAACAATAGTGGGCTTCTATGGGGCACAATAATAACAATATGGGGACTACATGGGCACAACAATATAATAAGGGGGTTGTACTAATAACAATAAGGGGTTACACTAGTAGTATAGGGACCTAACATGCCCCTCTCCTTCAAAAAGTATTGTCCTCAATGCTTGAGTAGTTCTTGATGCTTCTATATAAAATTCTTGTCCTCCCATGTGGAATATTCACTGGGTAATTTCTTCCACTTGATGAGATGCTCTGAAATTGATCGATTTCGTAGCTATCGGGTTCTTGTTTATGTGACTGCTCTAGGTTCCAATATGATTTTTCCTTCGTCGTCAAGTTTTAGCAATATTGTTTGAACTGGGATCTTCTGCAACTTTTGAATGAGTGGCCACACTTCTTCATCCTTCTTCCATTCATCCCTTGCTTTGTTTATCCAATCTAGTTGGATAATAGAAATAGCACAAAACAATGCTTCCACATCCTCATCCTTTCTTGAGAGTGCATCTGCAACAACATTTTGCTTCCATTTTTTGTAGATGATTTCAAAGTCATAACCCAACATATTTGTGACCCATTTTTTATATTCTTCTAAATATAATCTTTGTTCTAAAAATTATTTAATACTATCATGATCCATTTTTACCTTGAAGTGTCTTCCCATTAGGTAAGGTCACCATTTCTTAAGTGTATGTAGTATTGCCAACATTTCCTCTCATAAATGGCTTGCTTGAGACGTAACCGTAAAAATACCCAATTGCCTACATCAAAACTTCTTTCACTGCAATGTTGATTTGCCTGTTGTTTCATTCGATTCTGCACCAAAGTGGTGTTATCCTTTAAAAGTTGGAGAACTTGTTGTTGATGCTCGATGTGATATTTCATTGCTTGAATCTTTTTCTTCTTGATATGTCCTTCTATCTTGAGAGTTTGAGGAGTGGTAATTTCTTCCAATGCATTACAAGATATGGTTAGATTCATTTCTTGATGCTTGGTGTGATCTTTCACTTCTTGAACATTTTTCTTCTTGATATGTCCTCCTATCTTGATAGTTTGAGGAGTGTTAATTCCAGCCAATGCATTACAAGATACAGTAAGATTCATTTCTTCTTTCTATATGTGATCTTTCACTTCTTGAACCTTTATCTTCTTGATATGTCCTTCTATCTTGAGAGTTTGAGGAGTGGTAATTCTTGCCAATGCTTTAGAAGATATCATCAGATTCATTTCTTCTTTCTTTGGGGTTGGTTCCTAGTGTAAATCCTCTTCTTTTGATGTTTCTTGATCCTTTTCTTCCTCCTCTTCATAATCTATGTAAAATAATTTCTTCTCAGCACATTTATGACCTTTAGTGTATTTGCTATCACAATTGTAACAAAGCCATTTTTCTCTTTTTTCTTCCAATTGTTGTGGTGTAAACCTTGTAGGTTGTGGAAGGCTAGGAGAAAAAACACTTCCATAATTATAGTTGTGAGTGGTGGGATTCCTTGTTTCCATAATTTCGCTTTTAATTTTTCTTGCCAACCTCAATGCCTTCTCCAATGAATCAGGTTCCCAAAGACGAACCTCATGTTGAATGTTATCCTTTAAAGTCCTTATGAAGACATCAATCATTTGATTCTCTAGAATATCATTTACCCTTATATTCAATTTTTAAAAGTCCTCAATGTGCTCTGCCATTGAACCCTTTTGTTTGAGATTTATCAATTGGCTAAAGAGGGTGTTTCTTTTTGTATCATCATAATGTGCTATCGTTTCCTCTATGAAAAATGACCACGTGACAAGTGGTTTACGAGAACAAAGCCCTTGATACCATAAAAATTGATTCAGTTCTAAATATAAAGATGAAATATGTACCTTTTGTAACAGTTGCACCTCATGTAGATCAAAATATTGCTCCATCTGTAGTATCCAATTTACCGGATCCTTGCCATCAAACTTCCTCATATCGCCTTTTCTTGATTTTAGGAGCTCAATCTTGAAACGACTGTAACTCTGTAATTTCAGATCTTCCAATTCTGAAATTACTACATGCGGTAGCCATCTGTGTCCTCTTTCCAATGCCACCATTCTGATCGAAATTGGATTCTCCAAGAAAGATTTATTCAAAATCGCCCAAGATGACTTGATTATTTACCTATTAAGAAGAGCGAACTTGTACGAAGTTCCACATGTTACTGTTTCAACCTTCATACCTAGAAATGATACAAAGAAATATAAAGGTTGTCCTCTTTCTGTAACTTCTTACGAAACCTCAATCTAATTCTCAGAAGGAAAGTTGTGATGATTTTCCCAAGGTCACATGTTTGGAATGTAATTCGGGGGCCTACAGAAACCCTAAATTTCTTGGATCGTAGATCCAAACATATAGCGAAGAAAATTTTGAAATTCGGGCCCGAGCTTCACTAAGATTGCAAATCAAATGAGTTTTAATTTCAGAATCTCAAACTTCGTAGAAAACAAATTATAGCGAAAATGTCACGATGACCTGTTTGAGATGGAATTCTGGAGCTTGCAAAAACCCTAACTTCCTCAGATCATATCTCTGAATATATAGCAAGACAAGATCTGAAATTCAGACCCAAGGTTTAGCGAGATCACGACTTAAATGGGCTTTTTGGTTAGCTTCTGAAATGTTGCATAAAAAAAAGTTGTAGCAAAAATGCCACGATGACCTGTTTGGAGCAGCGAAACCCTAGAATCCAAAGCTCTGGTACCAAAAGTTATGAAACCAGCTCACAAAAAGATAGAAAATATAGATAAATGCCTTCAAAATAAGCCTCTTCGAGGGGGCAACCTCCTTTACATTACACAAATGAACAATTCTTAGATGATACAAATGACAAGACCTCCTTTCTATATATAGGAGTCTAAGGGGTGATAATATAATCAGAGCCGACATAATAATAATAATGTAAGGGAACAATAATAACAATATGGGGACTACATGGGCACAACAATATAATAAGGGGGTTGTAATAATAACAATAAGGGGTTACACTAGTAGTATAGGGACCCAACAGTCTTATGTATTTCAACCACTAACGCATTATCTAATTTGATTTTATTATGCTCTTCTCTTTCCAACTTTTCTTTTAATTTATCAATTTCAACATTCTTTATGAAAAGAGACCATAGTTCTTCTAATAGCTTTTATGTAGTAACACCTTTTTTTGAGCTTGTCTCTATTACTGAAATGACTACATTGCTAGTTTGAGCTTTTTCCTTCAAGAGTTCTTCCATTCTTAATTCCATCTTTTGGATTTTCAAATTTTGTTCAATTATAAAGGACAATAAGGCTTCTTTCTCTTTTTCTAATTCCCCAATTTCTTGTGTTTAGGGATGCTCTCTTGTGGGTAGCTTTAGCCTTTTTCTTAATGCTTGGATGTCTTCATTTTTATTCTTGATAATCTCATGTGTTGCATTAAAATCCTCAAGATTCAAGCCTAATTTGATCACAAGATCTTCAAGAGACTTAATCTTGGTATCTTTTTCTAGAGAGGATGTCCTTTCCATCTTAAGCTTTGTCTGAATATTCAATAAAGAGTTTTGTAATTTGGACATATTAATAGCAGAACTAGTGAGAGTAGAATAGATCATCTCACCAATTTGTTTATGCAAGTGTATCTAATCTATAATATGGATTTGTTTGATATTAAAAGAGAGCATAGAGGTTTAAAATCTTAAAGTGTTATAGCTCCCTGGAATTTAGCTTAAAGAAACCGCTAATTTGAACTAAACTTTCTCCACATCTAAATTTGAAAGTAACCTATTCTTGGTGGAAGAGGAAGTTTGCTTCCAAAATTGACTATAGGTTATTACTTTTAGAGACTCGTTCTTTTTCTTCATTTCCAAAAATTTAGAAAATATGTTTGGCTTAGGAGTAGAATAAGAATAAGGAGAGGGAGAATATTGTTCCCCTACTAATTCTTTTTGTTGCAAACTGAACACACGATCACCTGAAAGGATCATGGTAGTAGGTGAAGCAATATCATAAGATACAGTTTCTGACATTGTTCCCTCTACTGGATTTGATTTTTTCCTTTTATATACTCTGAATTTCTCTGCCTCTTACTCTGATACACTTTGGATTGTTCTCTTGAGTTATTTTTCTTTCATCTGAGGTGTAGCTAAAACTCTTTGTCCACCTGATTACTCCACTGTTTTCTCTTCTGTTACTTCTGGTAATGTGTTTTCTTCCCTGATGTCTTTATTTGTGTATTTCTCTATCTTTGGTTTAGACACATGAATATAAGGAGCAAAATTTTTCTCAACCCTCAATGTTGAAATTTTCTTTACTAGGTCATAGGGCCAACTGAAACTTAACCTGAACTTCATATGTGTTAATAAATTATTCACCTCCTTATCAGCAGCCCTGGTATTGACAATAAATGGACCAACTTGAACCTTGATCTTAAACTAAGATTTTTGTTTCCTTGATACAAAATGAATTTCATCAACATTTAAACTTTGTCTTATAAATTCTAGGGTAAAACTCCGCATTGGAAGAAATACCGATAACTTATATGGTGGAAGTTTACAATCGTAAATTCTAATCTTTGTGAAATTTTATTATAAATACCAATCTCCAACCTTATTTTGTTCCCTAAATTGTAGAATTCTTTTGATGTCAGACGAAATCCTTGGAATTGCATCATTGTTGAGAAGGAAAAATGAAACATATAGAAATTGATCAACAAAATCACTTAAAGAGAATTCTTTTGTATTCTTCCTTACCAGAGAAGTCTTGTGAATGATTGACTTATGCTTACCCTGCATATATCTTGAATCTGTCTGACTGGTGATATAGGAATAAATAAACCAAAATAGATTAATGCTTAAATTCCCTTTCATTTCCAAATCTTAAAAACTGCTCATGAAGGTTATTGGAAATAAACTAGCTGAAATCAAACAAAAGAGTAGGCTCTTTTCCATATGCAATTACTGACAGAAAACCCAAAATAGCCACATTACCAATTCATCACTCTGATAACCTACTAGGCAACACAAAATTGAGATCATTTTCCTAGACATCTTAGGAAACATGGTTGAAGGGTAAGGTGGATTTTCAGAAGGAATCTCGGACCCTTCTCGCAAAAAAGACTCAAAAATAAAAGCTTTTTGTTGGAATGTAAACCTTTGGTAAATTTCCAATAGGGTTTCAACTGAAAATGGATGTAAAGAACTCATAATAGATATGTGCAAGGCATTCAGGAATTATATAGAACAGAGGTTCGCCATTCTAAGCTATGACAACTTTTTCACTTGGAAGGTACTTGTCTACACACCAGATTACAAATTCAGGGAAGTGGTGGGTTTGAGGAAAAAATGATTGCGGGAACATGGATTCCCATAGGCTAAATTCATCATTGTTATCCTCAAATATCTAAAAGGCCCAATTGTATAATTCATACAAATCAAATTCACACTTAGTTTCTACAATTTTGGCATCTACATCTATCAATGGAAATTCATCAATTTTAGGGATTGTAGATGACATAGGCTTTTTAGATTATTTTCCTTTCCCTTTCTGTGTACTCATTTTGGAAGAAAATCACAGATTTACAAGAGAAAATAAGAAATGAGAATACCTGAATAATCGTAGAGTGTTTGTAGTTTTGGAATTGGTAGTTTTGGTTTATGTGAGAACCGCCATTGAAGACACTTGAGTTAGTTGAATAGAAAAGTTGCAGGGAAATTGGGCAATATGTGATTTAATGCGAGAATGACTCTCAGTTTTGTATTAAATGAAAAAGGATTACCATTAGCAAATGAATAAATGCGCACATTAACAATTACTTGCAAAATGGTGACAAACCTTGTTAATTGGCAAGGATTATAGTGGATGATAAATATGGTGGAAGAATAGCGAAAAGATAGAGGAGTGAGGAATTTGGTGGAAGGAATAGTAAAAAATCAGAGGCGATTTGCGTGCAGTAATGAAGTGGTAAGTAGTAATAAGCGGCGGGGGGTGTGCAATTCATAAGCGGTAATAATCGGGGGGTGTGCAATTAATCATTGTCTATCAATTGTTGTGGGGAAAATTGTTGTCATTGAGATATGCGCGGTTTTTAATCAAGCGCTTTATACATTTATTTGTTAAAATAAAAAACAATATATTGTGGCATTTTAACACTTGCATAAAAATTTTATTGCAAAGTGCATATAAAAAAAACTTTTTGGCATTTTTAATCAAAATTAAAAAAAAAAATCATTGAAACAAGAAGAAGTTACAACACTATCCAAGTCACAACAACAAATTCAAACCCGTCCACCTAGTTTTCCTAATATGTTCATGGCTTCCTTGCTTTTTGTCTTTAGTGTTTATTTTCAAGGATGAATAAGCTTGTTTTTCAATTTTGTTTGATAACTTATGGACTCCTAAGTGCCTTTATATTCTATGTCTCTTTATAGAGAGTAAATTTTTAGTTATGGTGTGGTCTTCCTAGTGAAAAACCAACTTAACACTAGCAGAAATTTTTTATGTACACTTTTGTTTAGAACGCAATACAAACTTTACCCTATAAAAACAAAAACCAAAAACATTGTTATATAAATTAAATGATTAACAAAATTAAGATGAAAATTTAATACCTATATATAAACAACATAAATTCAATATAAATCAATATAAATTTATCTTAATTTAAAATTTACATTAATAAAAAATCATTAACCACATTAATAAAATTAACAAAAAAAATATTTTACTTTAACCCATCAAAATAAAAATTCAATAACCACAACAAATTCTATGGTTTTTATGCTATACCCCACCCATCAATCCTTGAAAGAATGAAAAGTTGATAACCTCAATCCGAAATACGTTGAAAAGAATGAAAAGTTTGTCACGGAAGTAAAGAAAAGGCTTGAAAAATATGTGAAGTGTAAGCCAATGGAGATGAGTGAAAAGTCTGATAGAGACAAACTTTGTAAAGTGACACAAATTTTTAGATGGCAAAGATAAAAAAAAAAGGTTATATATGTCGTGTTATATATGTTTTCTTTAAAAGTTATCAGTTGGAAACATAAAAATTATCTATTTTCTATAACTTTAATTATTATGCGGAGGGAATTAGTTTTCTAAATAGAACATTTTTTTTTATCATTTTAACCTTTAATAATAATTATATTGTAAATTTAAATTAAATCAGGTAACTAAAAAACATTATGGAATTACTAGAGGTTTGAAAAGGTGCATATTTTAGAAGTTTTTAGTTTTTATGTTTAAAGTTTTACTATTAATCTTAGCTGGTGTATTTGATTTATTGAGAATTTTATCTTTATTAATTATAGTTAGTGTATTTGATTTATTGAGAATTTTATCTTTTTTAGGTTAAGAAATAGTCAATTATTCTATGTGTTTCTTATTTAATAATTTTAAATAAATTAAAAAGAAAAAACTTGCTAGACTTATTGTGGAGGAAGAGATTAGTAAATTTGGCCTATGGGTGTCAATTTGATGTAGTTAGAGTGTTTGGGAAAATTTTTGATATCCTCCCCACCTAGATTCATTTCTTGCATGTGACATGTTTGAGCTTGTAATTAGTATATCCTTGTGTTGTAGTAAACAACAACCCCCTTCAACCTTCCTCTCCCCCAACATTTTTCTTGAATAAAATAATGACCTTTTATTTCCTAAAATTTCATTTTTATTCCTATACCTAGGTTTTCTATGTAATTACTCTTTATGCCTTACTAATCAAAGCATTTTTGTAATTATAAAAACTCTACTATGAAACAAAACTATAATGTTCCCCTTAAGACTCCTGACGTCAACAAACGCTAAGATTCAACCGACAGTTGTCCCTCACTTCATGTGAATATCTCTGATTTCCAGACCACTGCTCCTCGGTAGTGAGTGCTTAAGGTTTCAACTATTCCAAAACCCAATGGTCTGGTAAACTAAAATGTTAGAAAATGATTTTTATATTCATGTCAATTAACATAACATATGTATATCTACTGGCGCATCACCTGTAATCCAGATTAGTTGATGTTCACAACACCCTCAATTCAGGGGATCTGATAAAAAGAATTGGCACGAGACATATTTCTTAGTGTTACAAGATGAGTAAAGTCTTGTCTGTCATCTCACCGCCCACTAGAAGGAACATATCACATAGCTTGGAACCTTTGATCAATTGATGGCCTGATGAGCCAGTTCTACTCCCACATTTTACCCTTGTGTCATGTATCTCTTACACACATGGCAATCACGTGGTACCTACGTGACCTCCCTACCCACATCACAACTGACATGTCATTTCAGATTGGTTAATTGGGTTGCATGACAAAACTAGCCCTATTTTTTCCTCAATGTCCCAGTGATTAAATTTAATCAAGTTTTAGGTGGTAATAAGTTCTTGATATTCTGCTTTCACTGCCGCGACCTTCAGGCCGAATTCGAAGAGGTCAGAGCTCAACAAAGATTACTGGAAGATCAAGTGCGAAATATGGAAGCCAGGCACGCTGAACAGATTCGGAGCCTGGAAGCCAAATTTGATGAGCAGTTCAGAAGTCTTCACGCCAAATACCGCACAGAAATGAACCTGTTTCTCCACCGGGTTCATTCACTTCATGAGCAGTTCAACGGACTCAACAATAGATGCATTCACGCTGAGGAATCGCTGACAATCCTAAGGGAAATCATGGAAGCAAAGCAGAAAGAAAAATCAACATCTTCAAGCACAAAGCCAATGGAAGCAGATCAGCGCCCAGAGGACTCCACAGCGAGAAATATCAGTCGTATTGACATTGATTAACTATGTGCTGTAAATGCAAGTTTTGGTGCCATCAGTATATCCGGATTTATAGTAGCAATAGATGTTTTTTAGTCAGAAGTTACAGAAACCAATTCAAGGATAGGAACCTCATGCTCTCTCCTTGGATTTGTAGTGCTCTCGAAGCAACCTATGTATGGCTTCATGCCTTATTACTTTTTTCAATCAATATATAGCAACCGATCTTGTCAAAAAAAAAATAAGTTCTTGATATTCAAACATTACTAGATTTTCAAATTTAAATGTGCTAATGAATAACTTGTAGTAGTGCCCTTTCTCACTGTAATAAATGAACCCAACTATAAAATGCTCATGGGTAGTCGTCAGTAATGAGTTTTTATGGTCTTCGTTTACTCAAAACTTTCTCAATGCACTCAGGCTTTTCCATTAATTACTTAAGGATGTTGTTGATATTTTATTTGTTTCCTTTGCAAGTTCTTATTGCTACCACTAACAACAATAAGAAGTTCAAGATTGGGTAAGAAAACACAGAAGCAGAAACATGTCCACCAAGGAAAAGACCCACACAAAGAACCGCAATTCCAACCTATTTTCGGATACTATGTATAAGATGGAAAATAAAAGCAAATCTTGGTATGAGATTTATCAAATGTTCAAGGAAGAGATTGTTGCAAAATCTAAACCAGAAGATGATGACAAGTACATCCTTGACAAAACCTTCAAGTTCATTACCAAACCTCAGCTGCTTAAAATTGTTGCATGGCCTAACATGATTCCCTACATGGAGATGGTGCGTTGGGCCCTTGACCATGTGGACCTAAAAAAGAGAGTGATTTTCAAAAAATTAGAGAGTTGTCATTCGCTCCTCCAGACCTGAAGACCTCCAAGTAATATATAAACTTTATGTTCTTGAGAGTGTTTATAATTCTGAATTCCTCATACAATTTCATTAAGAAGAATGTGCCAAGTGTGCTCACATTGTGTCTAACCTAATCTAGGAATGGTGGTATGATGAGAAAAAATTCATGGAAGAAATTTCGCAAATGTATTCTACTACCTCATGTTAGCCTTGACCTTTTTATGTGGCCACAATGCTATGTAGATTGTTTTGGGGGAAAGAGGCATAGTCATTTCAAATTGGATTGCACCCCTATTATACACAGGGCTCCCAAAGGGTATGTATTTAACTGGTAAACCACCCTATCGGATAACCTCTTCAGATGAATTAATACCTTTATTAGACAAAGATTTGATGGAACTACCCCTCCATTTTTTATGTTTACATACATTATGGATGTTATATGTTTGCAAACCCCTTTTCCTAAAACAGGCTGGAAATAGACCATTAATTCTCCTCAACTAATACATACTTATCATTCTAAGTTATGGGATTAAAATGCACATGGATATTTCTATGAAATTTTCCACCATGTGACGATTCCCTTCCATGAGAATTTATTTGGTCACTCGCCCCCTAGAATAATTGAACAATCCATACAGGGTTTGAACGGGAATGAGGACTAGTATATAGAAAGCCTTCTCTTGTATCAGAATCTATGATTTCCTATCTCCTCCTCATGCTCTTCCCAAAGTTGTCCCTAATAGGCTCATCTATGCATAGATTGCATACCAAACCATAGCCATAGGTGTAGTTAGATATTTGCACCTTGCATCTTAAAAAATTTGGCCCATTTTATCCATACATATTGGTGTTTATGAATTATCCAATATACCTCATGCCATATTGGAATCTAATTCATAAACTAATTATCTTATATTGAACTGAAAAAAGCATCATCCCAACAAGATTGTGTCAAAACACTCAGAAATTGGAGCTAAAAAATATAGTAATGAGGAGTCAGTTTATGATGATATTTTCAAAGGAGTTCAAAAATGTTCTGAAGTTCCACAAAAGGTTCAATAGCTTCCTACACATCGCCAAATTTAATTCCAAAATATATGAAATACAAGAAGGAGGTGCTTGCCACCTATCCATTAAGCAAATATTGAAGTGCAAATTACAGAGACCGACTAGTCTAGCCTAGCAACCTCCCTCTAGCATAGACAATATAGCAAAGCCCCAATAGATGGAAATAGATTCACCTCACTAGGAACCTTAAAAGATGCAATCAAGTACTGACATGATAGTAGATATTAATTCCTTAGAGGAAGAGGAAAAGAAAATGAAAGAAGAGTGGAATCTGTTTGAAAATGTGCAGAAGGAATTGGTTGAAAGACAAGGTAAAAATATATTAGATATTGCACTAGAGAGTTAGAATATAGTATCTCCATGCCTAGAAACTCCTAGTAAAGGGGCTTAGGCTAAAGAGCTTACTACCCTAGTCACATCTATATTTTTTTATAAGACTCCCATTACATCCATACCTAGTGTAACTTCCTCATAAATTATTTATGTTAATGATTTTTCACTAATTGATGAGGAGGAGATCCCTCCTACTAACTAGTTTTTCAGCATCAAGAAAAGGTCGTTGTGAAGCAGAGAATTAAAAGGAAAAGAACTAAACATACATGTGAATTCCCAGCTCAAAAAAAGGTTATTTTCAATGGATCAAAGTAATGAAATGAACAAATTATTAGGGGAATTGCCTAGTTCAATGGGATCTTTCACCAACGCCAACATTTGGTCAGTAAACAATCTAATTGAAATTGTAAGTCAAAGAAACAGAAGAATCACTAAAATTGAAGCACAACTAGCCAGAAAAGAAACTCACTTTGATGAATGAGTGAAGATAATTCTTTTAGAGGAGCAATAGTATTAGCTTCAACAAATAAAAATCTTAGAACAATAACTCAAAGTAGAAGTTACCAAGATTCGGGATCTCGTTACCAATTTTGATAAACCAAAAGAAGAATAGATTGTTTAGTTGTAATCACAAGTGCTGAAATTGAAAGAGAATAAAATTGATTTAAATCAATTCAAAAGTAGAGCTATCACATCCAATGACCAATTGCAACAGGCCCAGGAGTATATGTACAACGATCTAAATATAATTCAAAAGCAACAGGATTTGATTGATAATTTATTCATAATTATCTCTACTAGCAAAGCTAAACTCAATCAAGACATAAAGATTTTAACAGAGTTGTTAATTTGGTAGGCAAAGATTAAGACAACTGCTTGAAATCTTCCTTAGATATCAAACATAAAGAAATCAAAATTTGAAGTCACTTTAAAATGCTAGAAATGAAATTTACAATTTTCCAATGACTTATTGTAACAGCCCCGATAAAAAATCCATGTAATAAAGTTAATAAAGGAAAAATAATAACCAAGGTCATGGGACATGTATTCCAAGTTGAATGTTTGGAAACATATTGATGGGGATCACTTGTGATTAATTAATGGCTATGGAAATTGGCAAAAGTTTTGGAAAGGCATGAGGCATTTACTGGCATTTTGTTTATGAAAAAAATGGAAAATAGGAGAAAAGGAAGGTGAAAGGTCACAAGTTGTATGTGAGGAGGAAAATAATGGAAAATGAAGAAAATAGAGGTGTCATTAATAAAAAGGCTTATGAGGATCAGTGCACAAAATTTTGTCAGTTTTAGCTTGGAGCTCTCTCTCTAGTCTCTCTCGCGCATACTCTTGGACACTTAGAGTTTTCTAGGAGCACTCTTGGAGGAGTGTGGAATACTTGGGATTTGGAGCAAGGAGGCAAAGGAAAAGTAGGAAAGCATAAGAGGATAGCGAGATCAACATCTACAATGGGTTTTTCTTGCAGGTACCGAGTTGCATGTATGATTTCCTTGCTAGTTTTGGCATGCATGGCACATCCATGTGGTTTCTTGGTTATGATCTGTCATTGGCATGGAGGATTACTTGGATTGACAGGGTTTTTCTTAGCCTTTCCATTTCCTAGATAGCCATGGGGTTGTTGTGGGTTTTTCCTCTTGTTTTATGGTTGGTGCTCATGTTCCTAATGGTTGTGGGTTGAGTTATTAGTTCATGGAGACTTGGTTAGACAAATGCTCTGGAAGCCTTGTAACAACTTGGGTTGAGTTACTAGTCCTGGAAGCCTTGGTTGGACAAATGATTTGGATCCATTGGTTGGTTGAGTTCCTAGTCCTGGAAACCCTGGTCGGGCAAATGCTCTAGAGCCCAACAACAGCTGTGGGTTGAGTTACTAGTCATGGAAGCCTTGGTTGGAACAAACGCTCAGGCACCTAGGATATCTTGGGTAGAGACCGATCTGGTGATGGTTAGTGATGTTCGATTGTGAGGTGGAATCATTAGTTAAGGGTTGAGGTGGTTTGGCCTCTAGAAGCCCTGGTTTGGTTTTGATGATTTGTTTCATGAGATCCCACATTCATGCATGGAATATGGCATCGAGGTGATTGGTGTTGGAGGGAAATGTTCCCCTAGGGATTTTTGGGTTGAAACCCTAGCAGACTGAAAGTTATCTATTCAAAGAAACACACACTCACACAACCATTATGCTATTATAAACAAATTCTATTGTAAAGGGGGCGTACCTTAGGTCCTACGTTTGAGAAGGTCCTTAGGGTCCAAACCCTTCTTGGAGTTCCCTTCTTCTCTTTTGTCCTGCAAAACAACCAAATCCAAAGAACACAGCAGTATATGGACAAAACCTTATAATGAAACCATCTTCATGTTATAAATAAAGGTAGTTAGTTATGAAATCCAAACAACCATTTACTTATGAATTCTAAACATGAATATCATAAACATAAAGAAGATTTATATCGGGAACCAAGACATGTGTTTCTTTTATTATAGACAAATAAAGTACATAAAAAGGAATAATTTCACCTGACTCACCTTCAGCAGGCTCCAAGCAAAGCTTCCTTCCAGATCCGTTCCAGCCTCAAGCCTTTAACAAACTCCTTCCATCACTCACTCCATGATGTCATAAATGGTGGATGAACATCAACACACAAGGAAACAAGGGTTTCTTGTACAAATGGGGGAAGTGCAGAAGGCACAGGGGACTTCATACTTGGTCAAGGGAAAAAATCTCAGCATAATAACCTTTCTCTCTCCTCTCTCCTCTCTCCTCTCTCCTCTCTCCTCCCTTAGGCCTTCCCTTTGAGGTCTTTTTATACCTCTCCCAAAGTAGTTTTTTAGTTGGGAGTTGGTTGGGAACAGTTGGGCCACGAGCACTAACAGGTGATCAGCAGGTAAAACCCTCGATCTTCACCCGAAAATAAGGAGTTTTATGTTTTTTTAAGTGTTTTAATACATATACGTGGGTTGGGTATACACAGACCCGTGTATACACGCGTTTAACTCAGGGCAATGTCGCGTATAAGGGATAAAACACTGTTTTTTAAATTTTAGGACCAGGTCTGGAAGGAGGGGTTGCCCTAGGCCATAAGTGCAGCATCACAAACCATAAGAGTGAGATTTGGAGCTATAACAGATGCCCCCTAATATATGAGGTCAGAAGGGGTACATGATGGCCGAAATGTATTATGCAAGTACATGGAAAGGAAATCTGTCAAAAACCGAGGAGGACTTCACCAGAATTCAGCCTGCCAAGCCACAAAAGGAGATCAGAAAGAAACACTGTCTGAGGCGGGCATACCCATGCTCAGAAAAAGTAAAGCATGTCCGCATATCAAGTACAAGCGGATCCACTAAGTATACAAGTATAAATGACTGGAAAATACATAATGGATCATCTAATCATGATGAACAAGTACATGTCTAAATATCACATATAAGACTGTCAATGATGTTGAAAGATGCAACGGATCACTGATATCAAAGACTGATCCCAAAAGGTACCAACTGAACATGATGGAATAGGATGGTACTACACTGCAAACTCAGGTGCCAGCATATAGAATGTCGCCATGACTGACTGCAACATATAAGGTGGAGTGGTATCAACTAGCAGCAACAGAAGAAACTGTCAAGTGAACCAATGAATGCTGATACAACCTGAGGCCTTCACCGACCGCAGTGGTACATTTCTACACCATGGGAATAAATGATCTAAAGTCGACCTAGTGAGAAATCGTTTGATTACCGGTCATTGATGTATACCGTTAACAAACGCGAGACTACTCACCGATAATGATAATGAGCGTTAAGGTACCCAATACAATCTAACAAGTGTGAATAGATGAGCTGGAGTCGAACACCTGTAAGAATCTATCGATCAGGAGACAATGATGGTTTCCCACTGTCGATAGCGAAGGATCTGCCACTAATGACTGCAAACCCCAAGGTACTGCCAAATGGACTCTAGATCTTTGCCCCAGAGCAATGAGTCGGAGTCGATAGGGAAAGATCCGCTAGAAGGAAGGCATTAAGGCATCCTTCATCAATCTAGCGCGAGTGTAACCCGTAGGCCAATAATGTGGAAGGAATCGGATGAAAGAGATGTAGTAACTGAACCGAAGTACGTTTCCGGCATACACAAGATGTGGCTAGCGCACGACAGAAACCCTCTGAACCAACCAATAATGAAAGTTGACACAGAGGCGAGGTATCCACCAATAGGGTCAAATGGAAACCAAGGTACTGCACGAATCCCAATGTGTGATAATGTAAGCTGATGTCGAACACAAGGGAAACCACTCAGTCAAATACCCATGATACTGATCGATGCTGAGCACAAGGTGACCTATCAATAATGAAAATAGGGCCAGGGTGCAGCTCTAGGCCTGTCCTCAGAGCAAGGTGTCGTCGTCGATAAGGACAAGATCCGCCAGCAAGAAGTCAATGGGGACCTTCTCAAACCGGCACGAGTAAAGGACCAATATAGCTGATGTGATGATAGACATGAGACTGGCAACCAGGGATGGCCGACTGAAAAATGAGTCAAGAGACACCGCAGAAAGGCCGACTCAGGCTAACTTCCCTTGAACAAAAGCACGACTCAATGTGACTATGTGGCAGCATATGATGACTCTGTATAAGTTTGTCATGCAGGAGGCATGAACGAACCCTCCATATGATTGGAAGAGATAACCAATTGGGGGAGAACTGACTCAATAACAAGGTTAAGGCGTACCTAAGTCAAACTAAATCCTGCCCAAACGGAGGAGACTTTGTTTTGAGTGCTTTGTTCAAGGGCAACACGACTGACTCTAGCTGCCAACAATAAATGGAAATAATGTCCCGTTCTCGCTCTTTTTTGGAATATTTAATTTTTTTGTCTTTTTCTGTTAAGCTTGAAAAAGAATAAAAGAATGCTATGGTATAGTGGAAAGAACGAGTGTCGGTGAAACAAATGATCTAGTTCCTGGGAATGGAACGTTCCTATGCTCAATGCAGGGAGGTGAAAACTGGTCAGTGACACTCAAAGGTGTGTTCCTTCCACGGGTCAAGGTGTGTCAAGTTGCAGAAGTCAAAGGTATGCAAGGTTGATTTTGCAGTCGTCATGGTCAAAAGTTGGCTTAAACACGAGTCCAAGTGAAGCCGGCTCTAGGCCAAAAGGTGCAAGTGGTCAACATGCAATGTAGTAGTACAACTCAACACAAAGGAGCCTCTAGGGTATAAGGCCAAAACGAAGCGAAGAAGCAAAGAGGAATGAGTCTTCAATGCATAAGTCATGGCGGGACTACAGAGGACTCCCGAGCCTACTCAAATCAGAGCAACATGGGCAACAAATGTCAGTGAGGTGCTAACTACGATGCCCATGTAAAGGATGGCTCTACCATCGTGTCATGATTTAAAGAATCGGCTAGTGAAGATGGCTTACAAACCATAACACAATGGGGTCGACCCTATGGCAGATGTATCAGCAAATGGAGGCTAGTATGCATAATGCAACGGAAAAATGATGTCCCTAACCTATATGCCAGTGAGAAAACGATACCTGCCATGACGGGTCAGCAGTCATGGAACCGTCTCGAAACTGAAAAACGTCCAAAATGTCCTGAAAAACAAACCAATCTCGACATTCCAAGCTCCCAAGTTAAAAGTCACATGAGGCCAAACAAAATAAAATTTTGAAAAAATTTTGCATTTTCAAAACTTATAAAAGAGATTTTGGACTCACCATTTTTACCATTTGAGTTTGAGAGCAAAGGATTTGGAGCAAAAGGAGCAAACTTCCCATAGCCAGATTCAACCGTTCAAATTCGTCAAAAACCTCCAGGTAACTCTTATACTTAGCTTGCAATTGATTGTGACTGGTTTTAAGATTTTTGATTAATGTTTCACCGTTGAATTTTTTGCCCAAAATTTCTCCGTGGCGTATACGCGGGTTGGTAATATGAAACCCGCGTACACGCGGGCCCTATACGCGACTGTGTGCACAAGGACCTGCGTATACGCCGCGAACAATTTTTAAACAAAAACTAACGGTTACAAATCATTTTTTTCTCAGAATGCCTGTCACGTGGCATGAAAGAGAGCACGCAGTGGTGGATAATGAAGTTATGAATAGTCCAGAAGCTTTAGATGCCCTACGGGGATGCGGTTTGCTTAAATTCTTCAAATTGCCGAATATGAAAGAAAACACACATCTGCTTGAGATGCTCATTGATTATTGGGACATCGAGGAGGAAGCCTTTATGATTGATCAGATGCCACTCAGGGTAGAAGTGGAGGATATCTATTTCATCACGGGCCTTTCCCGAAGGGGAGAGGTAGTACATTCCCGGGGCAGGACACGGAGTAGTCTCACGATAGAGGACTATGTACAGATATATTGCCCGGGACATCCCAAGAAGGTTGGGAGCTAGATTTCCATCACACATGTGGCAAGTTTATCGCTGAGGATAATCCTGTTCACCATAGCTCGAGTGAATGGATCGTCCTCTCTGCATTAGGCATCACGGCTGACCATGAGCGTGGCAGTTGACTGTCTCACTACTGTGTTCGACTGGTGTACTCCTCTTCTGGCCAACATGAAGAGCCAACTCACTTCTATCAGGAGGGGACAGACCAAAAACTTTGGATATGGGACTATCCTGTGCACTTTCTTTTTTGAGAAGGTTCCCGCACTCTACCCCAGGGTAGCAGTTTCCATCATCACCCCATGCGATCCAAGCATGGGCCGGTGGGCTGATCTGATGAAACGTCTGGGGGGTGGGGAGGTCCCAAGGACTGCCTTCGACGATGACTTCTTCACCTGGTGGGATCAGCAGATCATCGCCGTGGATGACTACCCCTATGCTGGGCTGGATTTCCGAGGAGATCGTGATCTAGCGTTACCACCGAATGCAGCATGGGGCGAGATTGGTAAGAGTTTTTTAATTTTATGATTTTTTTGGATTTTTCAAATATAATGATGAGTTTTGAAAAATATTTTTGATGAGATTCAAATGACTGATATGATGATCATGTTCCAGACATTAGGTCGGTACGACCAGATGGGTTCCAGTGGCATGGACGGCACGACCGAGGAGCCGAAGAGGCGGCTGCTAATACAGAACGAACTCTAAACAACGTCCAGCGACACTTGGCGAGACTGAGCTGTCGAGTACCGATGGCTACCATAGAGGACCTTCCTGAGGATATGCAGCGTCATGTGGTTGGCATGCCACATGACTGGGTTCGCACTTTTCGGCGTGTGGCCAATGTGATAGTTACATACTTAGCCGCTCATCCTGAGCCGGGGCATTAGATATGCCGAACATGATTATGGGCATTTGAGTCCCAATTTTGTATATTTTTGGACACACATATGTACACTCGAGACGCTTTATGATATATATATATATATATATATATATATATATATATATATATATATATATATATATATATATATATATACAGTTCGACTTTTTTATGCTTGATTTTATTGTGATGAATGATTGATGTGCTAGTCTAATGCCTGATTAGCAATAGAATCAGCTAACCAATTATGAGATCTTGGAATGTGCAAATAATTAATGTAAGTAAATGATCTTTGCAACAACCTCACCCTTAAATACTGGCGATATAAACATGGATCCCTTACCCGATAAATGTTATTTAATTGAGACACTATCAATTGAGAATCAAGATACACTACCAACGAGTCGATCCCATGAGAGATTGCCTCGGATAATAAATTAATAACGACAGTATACTCAGCCATATTGTTTGAAGCGGGACCGATGCATATGCCTCTTGATACCATCAATTGACCAATTGGATAATAGAGTACCCAAGCTACGGAAGCGAGATTCCGAGTGTGCCAACTAGCACCATCGGCGAACCCAAAATAGACCAAGTCATCCATCAACACCTGCCACAGCAGACCAAAAAGTGCTGATATCAAAAAACTCTCGATGATATATGTATAAATATATATAAAGTACAAAGAAGCCATTGCTTGGCCAAAACTAAGCAAAGTACTTCTTGAGGTAGAGCCCGTCAGGGGGCTCCACCACCTTACTCCTAGGGATGTTTATAGGTACAATTATCGAACCAATCAATATACTTCCTTCAGCGAATAACTGTGTTGGAGCCAAAGGAGCCGTACAAACATCGCTAGTCGGACTGGAGGACCTGGATTCAACTTCATGCACAGGGGAATAAAAGTGTGACCGACGATATAAATCTTCCAAAGGTTGATCTACAGCCGTCATTGCTTCGAATATCGCTTCATCCGACAGAAAAACAATATCCGAGCAATCTGATGCAGAGGTGGAATCAAGGGTCCAAAAATGAGCCACATCACCATCTATCTCTTTCCCAGAGGAATGAGTAGAATGGTTATCTGCAGAGTTTTTGATAGATTCACATCTAAGCTCTACTGCAGACATAAGAGATTCTATTCCACCCGCCTTGTCGTCATCTGGTGTGGTCACAGATGAAGCTAAGGTTCCAGGATCCGAAAAATAAGAAGTTTGAACAAACTCTCTCCGTAAAGGGTCCCTGGAGGATGAAATTGTATCTATTCCAGCTATAGGAGGGGGAAGATTAAACGTACCCATCAATGAAGAGTACATCCCAACTCCTAGATTCTCAATAGGCGGACGAGGGTTACCCACTAAAGGAACAGTAGAGCCAGAGCTTGCTTGAGGATCGACTGGACAATAATCCAATTGATCAACCTTAACGATTTTCCCTTCATGAGGAAAGAAAACGACACGAAATAGAGTCGAAACAACGGCATCCATTTTGTATACCCATTTCCTTCCTAAGAGGAGATTGTAGTCTAGGTTAGCATCTATGACCTCTACTTCGATATTAACGACCTTTCCTCCAACACATATAGGAAAGGCCAGGATAATCCCGTATGGCCTATGAGAATGACCATCAAACGCTGTCAAGAGGGTAGGTGAAGGAACAACCGACGGTGATCCAATGGCCTTCCAGCATGACATAGACATGACACACGTGGAAGCTCCCTCATCTATAACCGTCCGAAAAATATTCATTTTCTGGTAGGTAGACTTTATCTGGAAAGCCATGTGATGAGGAAGTATCTTTTTGACATTATTCATATCAAAAGTGAGAGCTAAAGAATTACTTGGATCCACTGCCCCCATTACCGATAGCAAGGCACTTCTTTGAGCAGGACATGACTGGAGAACCTCTAAAGTGGACATATCACATGGACTCTGAGCCAGATCCTCAACAATGGAGTAATTCTGGGCTGCCCTAATATTAGGGTTGATAGTCGCGTGTTTAGCGGAACCTTTCGGTACCCGAGGTATAGTCTCAACAGAAGGTCGCTCAATATGAAGTGGGTTGTTAGTTTCGGGAACTGATTTACCCTTGGAAGTTTTACCTTCACCATAATCGCGTGACCATGTAGCCACATGAGCGTGAGAACCCATCATGAAAACATTTGATGAATTGTCCCCTTCCTGGTTGCCCCCTGCAGAGGTACCAGGGTTTGAGCTCGCACCAGCAAGCATTTGCTGCCCTTGGGGAAAAGGGTTGGTTAACACAGCTTGAGAACTAGAAGTCCCTTGCTGCCCTAACAAGTGCTGAGTGCCTTGAATCTTGGGGCAGAGATGAGTTAAATGGTCTCCACTGCACAACTTGCATGGAAACTTGACTTTCTTTCTAGACTCATTTCTACCACCACCAGCGTTGTTACTGGATTTATTTGCATCAGGCTTCCCATCTTGGTTCTTTTTCTTACCTCGTCCTTTCTTTTTCCCATTGGAATTTTGATTTCCTTTGGGGTTATCAGATTGGACGGTATTAATTGAAGAATTTTGGGAAGCCGGTGGATTAGACGATGTGACTTGGTTGTTAGAAGCAGTTTGTAAGGACAACTGCTGCAATTGGTTCAACAAGTTCACGGTAGTTGTGTCTACCGACCCAATGATACCATCCGTGTGGGGACCTGGCTTTGACTTAGCTATGTCAACCTTAGACCCAGGAGCATCTGGCAAGTATTTTTGTAGGATCCCAGACTGAGAGTAGATCAGTTCTAATTGCTGGGCCCTAAAAATGGCTTGCTCCTCAGAATAGACTCCAGACATGGAGACATCCTTGGAGATCTCGGGTTGTAAAGATTTCAAAAACCATTCGAGACGGTACTCCAGAGGGATTTCGGCTTTAATGAGCCTCTTTCTCCATCTCCATTCCTGAATATGGTCAGAAATGTGAGTTGCCTTATCCTGACGAAAAGTGGCCAGAAGTTCAGTTCCGGCATCATAACGGACAGGCAACTGGAAATGATTTAAGAAAATATTGGCTAAGTCAGTGAAAGATGTAAAGCTGCCCCCTGGCAACTCTATATACCATTTGGCCGCATTACCAGTCAAGGTGCATTGAAAAAGTCTCAACCTGATCGAGTCATCGATAAGGGAGTTAGATGAGCACCACAAATGGAATGTGGTTACATGGTCGCCTGGGTCCTCACCACTCTTCCCTTCGAATTTTGGAATGTCCGAAGGGAGTTTGGTTGGGACCGGAGGCCAGGCTGGATTGTACTTGATTGGATCATTTGTTAACTTAGTGAGATCTGGCAAGTTCAACGTTGCCAGAAACGGAAGCCTAGGAGGACCTTGGGGATTCCACCCAGACTGGGCGGAACTCCCAAAGTTCTGAAAAGATTGGCCTGGATTTTGGAAGGCACCAAGCTGCCTGAAGTAACCAATAGAACCGGCTGAACCAAAAGGCAAGCCTTGTGATCCAGCAAAATTCGGAGTTTGACCAACTCCGGCTGCAAAGCCTCCATAACCAGCAAAGTTTCCTCCTAAAGGATTATAAGGAGTTGATAACCCCTGATACAGATTCCAAGCCGAAGCTAAGGGAGGAATACTTTGAAACGAACTAACCGTGGAGTACGGCCTATTCCCTTGTTGGCTGATAAACGGATTCCCAGTTCCCGCGCCACTAACCCCAGGGTTAGTCCAACCTTGGAAAGGATTACTGCTTTGTCCTACAGAAGAAAAAGGCATGGATCCTATCGTCGGGTTGGAATGTGGTATATGACCACTTCCGAAAGGAAAACCCTGGAAAGAAGCTGATCCGCCCATCATGGACGTAGCAGCACTAAACGGAACCGATAGAATACCCTGTGAGTGGGTGCCAAATGGGAAGAATCCAATACCAAAAGCATTGGTTTGGGCATTTCCACTCGTGGACGGAATGGAGGTAGACCCAACTAAAGATGTGCTAGCAAAAGATCCAAACAAGGAAGCAGAGGAGATGGAAATCATTCCTCCCCCTTGCACCGATGTTGGAGTTTTCATAGTCGTAGCACTTGTAGAAGCCATGCTTCCAGTAGTGGTCATCGATGGTAAGCGCGTAGCGTAACCTGGACTTGACGGTCTATCCGTCGGATTCCCAACGTATTGTAATACGTCTGGATGACTAGATGGTAGTGGAGAATTCGGAGCCGCTAATGACTCTGAGAGTTCTTCTACCTTTATGTTATTCTCTGCTTGAAAGAGAACTCGAGAAAGGACTGGAGTGTCCCTCTCTTGTTCGGAAGTGTCAGGCCTTGCTTGAACACTAATGCCCCCGAGAGGAGGATCAATCCCCTATGTGTCAACTACCGTGGGACGAAACCCACTAGTAGTATTACCTCTGCGCCTTCTAGGAGAAGGCTCTAAACTTGGTGGTGAAAGACCACGAAGTATTCAAGACCGTCTGGGAGATCGGTCAGCCACTTTGAATTTTTTGTTATGATCTAACTAAAGACTCAAAAAATTGAAAGCTAGGCCAACTAAGAGCACAAAGCACACACTATAAAGTCCCTAAAGATAACAGCCAGTCAAACAACTTCCAAGTATTTCCACTCCGGGTGATTAGGACCGGACACCAAAATACAAGAAAGTGAATTAAGGGGCCTTCCGAAGATAGTCTGGGATGATGAGGGCCCATTCCTATCAGTGAAGGTATCAGAGGAAGTTACGCTGACCTCCTAACAATAGCCTGCACCGGTGCAAGCCCCCAAGCTTCGCAAGGGTGCCCTCCAATAGTAATGTCGAGAGTGATGCAACATCGACCTCAGGTGCCACAGGATTCCCCTCCGCAGCCACCTGTGTAGATCCCTAGGAGTAGCAACTATGGATACCAACTCGTCGCAGAAGCCAGGCGGAACAGTCGTGAGGTAAGTTCGGAGGAGAGGGGGCATCTCTTTTCCCTGTCTTCACAGACCCTCGTGCTTAACTCCCAGATCCGGAGCTTTCCTGGTCTTCCTAACGCTATTGGATTTTCACTCGCTATTCAGACTCCTACGTTTGACATTTAAATGGCCTTGGAGAGTTAACTCTCCACTCGCCTAATCCAAGGCCCTAAAATCCTAAACTTGTTGGTGTAACTGACTTAAACAAAATGTTCTAGTGAATTTTAGTTAGTGCTTGATTTTAAAATTGGTCGTTCTTTAAGTCACAAGGTAACAGAAGTGAAACTAGTGGTGTTTTTTGATGCAAAAGAAATTAATAAAAACTTAACTACATGCACATGCACTTTTTCGTTTTTCAATGAAGAGAAATTTCTATAGGGTTCAGAGGAACTTCTAATAAAACAAATTTTTCTTTTCTTTTCGTTAATTCATGCTTCACACTCACAAAAGCTAACAAAGCTATGTATGCCTAAAAGGGTATGCAAATCTATCCTAATGCAACAAATATATGCCGATGCAAGATTCGAAACTACTCTAAAACAAAAAATGAAAATTGCTTGCTTGTCAATCTTTATCTTGCCACTTAAAATGTCTAGATGGAATATGAGATTCTACCATTCATTTCGTCTAAACACTAAAAACAAGTTCTAAGACAAACATAAAGCACTTTCATTCACTAAAAGGAAACGAAATGAAAACCAAGTTCAAGAAAGCAAAACTAAGTTTTTATTAAAAAGATTTTCTTCAAACGCAACAACAAAAAAGTCTTTTCAAAAATGCTCTCAACAACAATGAAACTTGTGATTGAAGAATAGGCAACAAACACTTTTGCAAATTGACACCACTCAATGGATGAAAACTCAACAAAAATAAATGTGTTTAAAAGGTGCTCTTCACAATCAAAAGCAGTAATGAAAGCTTTGGCAACAAAAACCAAAAAGATCAAAAAGACAAATTTCAAGAAAGTGTCAATCAACAACTTTCATGAAACAAAGAAGCAGATGGTCACAAAAGCGGTTTTGTCAAGCAAACAAAAAGTCACCAAAAGCAAGATTTGACACGAAGATTGAGATCAATCTCCCTACCCTGATGAATCAGAGCAGCCAAGATTCCAAACAAGAAATCTTGCGTGCTTGAACAAGAAAAGATGACGCTTGCAATAACAAAAAACGAGACCAATACTCCTTATAATCAGAGAGAATTCAGAACAAGATGCTCGCTGTAAAAAGAACAACTAATACTGGAAAATGACTGTTTCAGACTGACTCAAACTACCAGACAAACTTTCAGATACAAAAAGATTTACCAATCTTGAAAATTTCAAGATATATGCGACTGTACTTATGTACAGATTGCGTGTATACGCTACTGTAACTAAGGAAACCTGCGTATACGCGGGTTCACTTAAAGAAACATGCGTACATACGCCTTTGTAACTAAGAAAAACAGTGTATATAAAAGGTTTCAAGAAAAATAAAAAACAAACTGAAGAAACTGGCAAAACTTCAAATTCAAGAACAGACCAGACAGTAACAGCAAGCAGACAAGGCAGCTGAGCCTTGATTGGCTTGAAAACACCCAAACTAGGAACAACAAGAGTGTTGTCCCCAGTGGAGTTGCCAATTCTGTTGGAGGGAAATGTTCCCCTAGGGCTTTTTGGGTTGAAACCCTAGCAGACTGAAAGTTATCTATTCAAAGAAACACACATTCACACAGCCATTATGCTATTATAAACAAATTTTATTGTAAAGGGGACGTACCTTAGGTCCTACGTTTGAGAAGGCCCTTAGGGTCCAAACCCTTCTTGGAGTTCCCTTCTTCTCTTTTTTCCTGCAAAACAACCAATTCCAAAGAACACAGCAGTATATGGACAAAACCTTATAAAGAAACCATCTTCATGTTATAAATAAAGGTAGTTAGTTATGAAATCCAAACAACCATTTACATATGAATTCTAAACATGAATATCATAAACATAAAGAAGATTTATATCGGGAACCAAGACATGTGTTTCTTTTATTATAGATAAATAAAGTACATAAAAAGGAATAATTTCACCTGAGTCACCTTCAGCAGGCTCCAAGCAAAGCTTCCTTCCGGATCCGTTCCAGCCTCAAGCCTTTAACAAACTCCTTCCATGACTCACTCCATGATGTCATAAATGGTGGATGAACATCAACACACAAGGAAACAAGGGTTTCTTGTACAAATGGGGGAAGTGCAGAAGGCACAAGGGACTTCAGACCTAGTCAGGGGAAAAAATCTCAGCATAATAACCTTTCTCTCTCCTCCCTTAGGCCTTCCCTTTGAGGTCTTTTTATACCTCTCCCAAAGTAGTTTTTTAGTTGGGAGTTGGTTGGGAACAGTTGGGCCACGGGCACTAACATGTGATCAGCAGGTAAAACCCGCGATCTCTGCCCGAAAATAAGGAGTTTTATATTTTTTTAAGTGTTTTAATACATATACGCGGGTTGGGTATACACAGACCCGCGTATACACGCGTTTAGCTCAGGGAAATGTCGCGTATAAGGGATAAGACACTGTTTTTTAAATTTTAGGACCAGGTCTGGAAGGAGGGGTTGCCCTAGGCCATGAGTGCAGCATCACAAACCATAAGAGTGAGATTTGGAGCTATAACAATTGGATGAAAGAGGGATTTGATTCAGCCCAATTTATGGTCGGGTGGTACGTGGAATTCCTTAACTTGGTTAGACTTGCATATGTTAATAAGAGCTCCTTATCCTTTCGTATTTTCATGAGTAAATGTGCTTGTCAGTATGTGGCTCTATTTTTGTTTCATCATTGATATATCTCTAGTTATTTGCTGGTTATGAGCATGTTTTATGATAATATTAATGTATGGATCTCATCATGTTTTGGTTAGTAGATGAAATAATAATGAATGAATTACCTAATAGAAAACAATGCAACTACTAGGAGGAGATATCAATCCTCCTTGATGATTCTCAGATAAGTATGAGATCCTTATGTTTAGATATGTTGTTATGACCTATAGATTTCATGTTTACAATATGTTTGAATAAATGTTTGTCATGGCTAGTAGGGGTCAGATCAAGTCCTTGATCAAGTGTTTGCATTAGTAACCTTATCTCAGTGTTAATCATCTTTTCTCGAAGTTTCATGAATATCTGGGCAATGGCCTGAGTCCTGGCCCTTAAAAGGTGGCACAAAATCTGGGGTTGTTGACACAGAATTGCCTGAAAGGGGCCACAGTCACATGCATGCCTTGTTGTGGGAGAGACTGAAGGGTCTTAGCGGCATGCATTGCTTGTCATAGGAGTGACTAGGGGTCTAGATCAACAAAACATGAAGTTGTCTTAGGGGTTGGGCACCTGGAAGGGTTGGTTGTCTCTTGAAGGTTCTAAAGCTCCCGAGGAAGGTTAGATTGGTCTTGTCTTGTCAATTCCACTTCCTTAACTGTACTTGGGGAGTTGAATCATATCATAGTAACTCTTTGTCACATGTTTACATTAATGGACCAATTAGCTTTGGTAAATGTGGGAGGAGGGTGTTATAGAGGAGTATAAGAGCATGGTTTTGTTCTCCTTGGGTGATGTTTGGTTCTCCCTTCTCTTCGGATGAATGTGTTTTCATTCATACATATCAGTTTCATATATGTTCATTATGCTTCTGGTCTATGTGTTTCTTATTTATGCATGGTACTGGTTATTGTTGTCATTGTGATGTCATGCAGAAGACAATGATGTTATGGTTAAGGTGTGTTGTCATGAATGTATAACGATTGTGTATGTATTGTTATGCATGTGTGTTGTCAATATGTTTGTTATGCATAGTACCTAGTCGGTATTATAATTGTAGCATTATGCATGGTAACTGAATGATGATTACGATGATGCATATATATTGTTATGATTATGATTATACATGTATTGTGCTAATTTGGTTTATCTTCGAAACAAGAGATCCTCCCCTAAACTACACTGAGGTATGTTGGTTTGTTTATAATTTTGTTTCGCTAACATGATATACCTTGCAGGAAGAGAATATCAAATATTACTAGCAAGATGCTAGACTATAGCTCACGATATTCTCCCTATAGATTATATGAGCAACATGGTGAGGAATATTCTCCTGACATAACAGACACTCTGAGAAGTTTGAAGGCAAAGATAATAAGTTGCAAAGAAGTTAATGACTAAATCATTCAATCGTAAGAGAGACTTGTTAGGGCACAAAAGAAACAAGTAGAGGTCAATGCAGTTATTCTTCAGATCTTGTCAGACTCGCAGAGACAAGGATGACTTAGAATCAGTCATGGGTAGGAGGATAGGACTAATGGAGAATATGGTAGTAGGTCACATTGTGGGCATAGGTTGGATAAACATGACATGCTTAGAGATGGCAGATTCTTGGATACACCTAATAGACGAGGAAGTGGACATGAGATTTACTCTAGTTCCAGTTTAGACAGGTATCATGGTCATCATCGTTATCATCCTTATAGGGGGAGTGACAGGGGATATTTTTCGGATGAGTTCAACAAAGAAAAGCCACCTACATTTGATGGGGATATGAAAAAGTCATGGGATTTAGAAGTGCGGTTACTTGGGATGAATAATTTCTTCAAACTACATGATTACTCAGAGAACATGAAGGCCAGAATAGCTACATTCAGTACTAAAGGTAAAACAGACATATGGTGGGAAGATGTAAAGAATATCAAAGGTATTCATGAAGAGGAGTTTACCTAGAGTGAGCTCAAGAGAATTTTTAGGAAGATGTATATATTAGAGAGATATTATGATGACAGGGAAAAGGAGATCTATGAGCTAAAGATGGGATCATGACCGATGAGGAGTACACTAGAAAATTCTTGGAGTTATCGAGGTATGTGCCTTATATGAAGGAGGAGAAAGCAAAGATTCATAGATTCATCAGTGGGTTGCTAGTAGCATTCAAAGATAGGATTAAGTTTGATGAGCCTAGATTATTGTAGAAAGCCATCAGAAAGCTAAAGCATTGTTATAAACAATAAAAACATAGATCTGAGACTAAGCAGGTTTGGAAAGGTAATGAGAAGAATAAAGTAAAATGGGATAAGAAGCGAACAAGACCTCAGGACATAGGTAACAAAGAGGATGTAGCACCACCTAAGAGGTTCAATGCATCTGACAAAGGGCATGTATTTCAATCTGAGGAACAAAACAAGGGTGATGGAAAGAAATGTTTATAGTGTTGGACTTGTGGAGGAGAGAATCGCCAAAGAGATTGCCTACAACATCAGGGTGGTATACTGCAGATTTACAGTGCTTAGGAGGCACATATAGTGGGGGATGTTGGACAAAGTATTCCGTGGATCTTTGCAGCACTGGATAACAGGCAGGTAGTTCACCAGGCATATATTATCGAGATGGATGGTAAAATTTGTGATCAAGTTGTTTCTATTTTGATTGACCGTAGATCTAATTATAGTTATGTTAATATTGATCTGGTAGATAAGTGTGGTTTGAATAAAGAAGTGCATGCAAAGTCTTGGTTAGTGCATTTGGATATAGACACTAAGAAGAGAGTTCATCATTGGTAAGATCTTGTGCATTTGAGTTGAATGGTATGCCTACATCAACGCATCTGAATGTACTTCCATTGGGAGCATATAGTATGCTTTTGGGTATGTATTGATTATATCTTCATAAGACTAAGGTGGATTGTTATGACAAAGCTATTGAGTGATTGGTTGACAATGGATAACATAAAATCTTGTAGGGTAAGAATAAGGAAACAACAGTTAGAATGGTGACAGGTATGCAAGCCAAGCATAGTCGCAGAAAAGGGTGTGTGTTATTTACAGTGCATATATCTAGTGACAAAGGTAAGGAAATTGAGGACATGGATGTGTTGAGGAGGTATCTAATTTTATAGTAGTTTCAGGATGTGTTCCCGACAAATATTTAAGGGTTGCCACCTCAGAGGGAAGTGGAATTATCTATTTAGTTCATACCAAGGGCAACACCAACATCAAAGGTACTATACAGGATGAGCACACCAGAGTTAGTGGAATTAAAGTTCCAGTTGAAGGAAATGCCTGACAAAGGATACGTTAGGCCAAGTGTATCGCCTTGGGGTGCAACAGTGTTGTTTGTGAAGAATAAGGATGATACTCTCACGTTATACATTGATTACAGGAATTTGAACAAAGTGACCATCAAGAATAGGTATATGTTGCCAAGGATTGATGATTTGTTTGACCAGTTGAAGGGAGAAGCAGTGTTCTCGAAGATTGATCTGAGATACGGATATCATTAGGTACGCATTAAAGAAGAGGACATCTACAAGACTATTTTCCAGACTAGGTATGGGAATTATGAGTTTGTTTTAATTCTAGTTGGTTTGACTAATGCTCTAGTTACAATTATGTGCTTGATTAATAGTGTGTTGTGTCCTTATTTGGAAAAGTTTTTTATTGTATTCATTGATGATATATTAGTATATTCTAAGAATGAGGAAGAGCATGTTGAACACTTAGCAATAGTGTTTTGATTGTTGAGGAAGCATCAATTGTATTCTAAGCTTAGTAAATGTAGTTTGTTTCAAACAAAGTTACATTACTTGGGACATGTTGTTTCCAAGGAAGGCATAGCAGTGGATCCGAAAAAGATAAGAGCTATCATGGAATGGGAAAATCCTAGAAATGTGGATGAGGTAATATCATTCACGGGATTAGTAGGTTATTATAGGAGGTTCATCAAGAACTTCTCTCAGATTTCCTATCCCATTAAATCATTGCAAAGTAAAGGTAAGAAATTTGAATGGACAAAGGAATCTGTAGTCATTTTTGAGCAGTTGAAGCAGTGGTTGACAAATGCTCCAATTTTAAAGATTGCAGATCCAGAAAAAGAGTTTGTGGTATGTACAGATGCTTGTAAGAGAAGACTTTGTGGAGTCCTAGTGCAGAAAGGACCATTAGTGTGTTATGAATCAAGGAAACTAAATGAGCACGAGAAGAATTATCTGACACAATATCTTGATTTGGGAGTGATCGTCCATGCATTGAATCTTTGGAGACACTATATTCTTGGTAGGAGGTTTGCATTGATCATAGTGGATGGAGGTATCTATTTGACCAACTGATCCTAAATGCCAGACAATCTAGATGGTTGGACACGATTAGTGAGTTTGATTTCAAGATAAGGTACATTAATGGTAAAGAGAACAAGGTTGCAGATTCTCTTAATAGGAGAGTACATGTAAATCACATAGCAACTATGAGCTCATATGGGACAGATCTACATGATCAGATATTGTAGGTAGGATAACAGGATGACAGGTAGCTTATGCACAAGTTACAACAGGGTACAGGTGATCAAGATGTAAACTATCATCTCATAGCAAATGGTTTGGTAATATTTAGGGACATGGTATATGTGTCAGACAATAGTGATCTCAAGAAGCTTATATTGAGGGAATTTAATGCTAAGCCATATTCAAGTCACCCAGGATCTCATAAGACATTGACAGCGGTGAAGAAGTTATATTATTGGCCGAATTTGAAGAAGGAAGTGGCAGAGTTTATGGCAAGATTCTTCGATTGTCAACAGGTAAAAGAAAAGTGTAAGCATCTAGGTGGCCTACTACAGTCGATTCCGATCCCAGAGTGGAAATGGGAGGTCATTTCTATTGATTTCATTACAAGTTTGTCGAGGACGTCTAGATAACATGATTCTATTATGGTTGTGGTTAATAGGTTGAAAAAGGTAGTGCACTTCATTCCGGTGAAGTCTACTTATTCAACTAATGATGTAGCACAAGTATTCATTAGAGATGTAGTGAGGTTGCATGGTGTACCAAAGAAAATTGTATCAGACAGGGATGTTAAGTTCACTTCCAAGTTTTAGAAGGAGTTATTTGCAGGTTTGGGTATAGAGTTTGCCTTCAACACAGCTTATCATCCACATACAAATGGACAGAAAGAGAGGGTAAACGGGATTTTGGAGGACATGTTGAGGATGTATGTTATGTATCAACAGTGAAAGTGGGAAGAGTATCTTCCACTGGTAGATTTTTTTACAACAATGGGTATCAGAATATTTGAGGATGAGTTCGTTTAAGTCACTCTATGACTGGAGTTGTAAAACGCCCATCAGTTGGAGTGATCCAGTGAACAGGGTGTTGATAGGACCAGACTTGTTGGTAAGATGGAACATGAAATGTAGGTAATCAAGAAGAATATAAAGGTGACATGGGATAGATAGAAGATTTATGCAGATCAGAACAAGATGTTTAAGGAGTTTCAAATTTGGGAACAGGTGTACTTGTGCATCAAACCCAAGAAAAGTTACTTGAGGATTGGATCATGTGCCAAGCTAGCACCTCAGTTTTGTGGGCCTTTCAATATTCTTGAGGGGATTGGACCAGTAGAATATCAACTTTCACTACCTCCAACAATGAAAGTCCATGATCTTTTCCATGTGTCATTGGTTAAGAAGTATGTTAAAGATGTTGATCATGTGATTGACTAGTCTGTATTGCAAGTGGATCCAGAAGGAGAATTCTAGTCAGAACCTCAGTGCATTTTGCAGAGAAATATTCTCATGCTCCAAAACCGATCAATAGAGTAGGTTAAGGTGCAATTGAAGCACATTGGGCCCGATGAAGCTACATGGGAGATGGTTTATCAGATGCGAGTTGTGTATCATTATTTATTAGCTAGTTGATTGGATGTTTTTTTGGCATATGTTTTGGTGTTGTGTTTTGGCATATGTATATATGTATATGGATGGAAATATCGCCATGAGTTGTGTTATAAAGATCCAATAAGTGGTATGGTTTTCATGTTGTTATGTTTGTCATGTTGGTTCACTTCTCAATAGGTTGATCATTGTAAATACTGCTACAAGCTAAGTTATAAATATCCATTGGTAGTATGTTTCGCTTTTCAACATTCTTGTTGGTTGTAGGTGCCATTGAACACCAAGGACAATGTTCCCCCAAGGGGGAGGGTTTTGTAACATCCTTGGTCAAAAATCCATGTAATCAATTTAATAAAGGAAAAATAATAACTAAGGTCATGGGACACATATTCCAAGTTGAATGTTGGGTAAAACATAGTGATGGGGATCACTTGTAATTAATTAATGGCTATGGAAATTGGCAAAGGCAATGACAAAGGCTTTGGAAAGGCATGAGGCATTTATTGGCATCTTATTTATGAAAATAATGGAAAATAGGAGAAAATGAAGGTGCAATATCACAGGTTTCATGTGAGGAGGAAAATGAAGGAAAATAATGGAAAATGAAGAAAATAGAGGCCTCATTAATAAAAAGGATTTTGAGGATCAATTCACAACCTTTTATCAGTTTTAGCTTGGAGCTCTCTCTCTAATCTCTCTCTCTCATACTCTTGGACACTTAGAGTTTTCTTGGAGCACTCTTGGAGGAGTGTGGCATACTTGGGATTTGGAGCAAGGAGGCAAAGGAAATGAATCAAAGTGCAAGAGGACAGTGGGATCAGCAGCTACAACAGTTTTTGCTTGCAGGTACCGAGATGCATGTATGCTTTCCTTACTAGTTTTGGCTGTATGACACATGCATGTGGTTTGTTGGTTATGATCTATCATTGGCATGGAGGATTTCTTGGATTGACAATGGTTTTTCCTAGCCTTGAAATTTCCTGGATAGCCATGGTGTTGTGGGTTTTTCCTCTTGTTTTTCGATTGGTGGTCATGTTCCTTATGGTTGTGGGTTGAGTTATTAGTTCCTAGAGCCTTGGTTGTACAAATGCTCTAGAAGCCCTGTAACAGCGTGGGTTGAGTTACTAGTATTGGAATCCTTGGTTGGAAAAACACTCTGAAGCCCTTGGTAGGTTGAGTTACTAGTCCTGGAAGCCCTGGTTGGAAAAATTCTCTGGAGCCCAAAAACAGTTGTGGGTTGAGTTACTAGTCCTAGAAGCATTGGTTGGAACAAATGCTTTGGAGCCCTAGATAGCTTGAGTAGAGACCAATATGGTGATGGTTAGTGATGTCCGACCGTGAGGTGGAATCACTTGTTAAGGGTTGAGGTGGTTTGGCCTATGGAATCCATGGTTTTTTTATTTTATTTGTTTCATGAGAACCCATGTTCATGTTTGGAATATGGCACGAAGGTGATTGGCTGAAAGAGAGGTTTGGTTAAACCTAATCTATGGTCGGGTGGTACGTGGAAGTCCCTGACTTGGTTGGATTTGTATATGTTAATAAGAGCTCCTTCTCCTTTGGTATTTTCATGAGTAAATGTGCTTGTCACTTTGTGGCTTTAATAGTTGTTTCATCATCAATATATCTTTGGTTATTTGCTAGTTATGAGAATTTTTATGATAATCTTGGTGTATGGCTCTCATCATGTTTTGGTTAGTAGATGAAATAATAATAAAACAATGACCTAATAGACAAAAATTCATCTGTTGGGAGGAGATATCAATCCTCCCTAATGATTATCAGATAAGTAGGAGATCCCTATGTTCATATATGTTGTTATGAACTGTAGATTTCATGTTTATGATATGTTTGACGAAATTCCTATCATAGCTAAGATGGGTCAAATCAAGTCCTTGATTAAATTTTTGCATTAGTATCCTTATCTCAGTGTTAATTATCTTTTCTGTAAGTTTCATGAAGTTCTGGGCTATGGTCGGAGTCCTGACCCTAAAAAAGTGGCACAAAATTCAGGGTTGCTGACATAGAACTGCCTGAAAGGGGCCACAATCGCATGCATGCCTTGTTGTGGGAGCGATTGGAGGGTCTCAGGCACATGCATGGCTTTTCATGGTAGCAATTGGGGTTCTAGATTGTCAAAAAAACAAGTTGTCTCAGGGGTTGGGCACCTGGAAGGGTTGGTTATCTCCTAAAGGTTTTGAAGCTCCTCAGGAAGGTCAGATGGTCTTGTCTGTCGGTTCCACTTCCTCAACTGTACTTGGAGAGTTGAGTCATAGCATAGTAACTCTTCATAACATGTTTACTCTAGTGGATCATTTATATTGGGTAAATGTGGGAGGAGGAGGTTACACTTATTCAAAGGGAATAAATTATAAGCATGCTCTTCTACAGTCAATACAATAATTATGTAGTCAAGAAAATTGATCTGCTTAATTTATTTTATATGGAAACAGATAGTAAATCAAAAGATGTAGTTCCTAAGGTATAGATATAAAGGAAATATTTGAGAGAATAGATTGATTAATTAAAAATTTTTGACTTGGAAACCATTGACCACTTCTTGGTCAAACAATAGAGCTATTATCTTCCTACTAACCAGATTTCTTCAATATTGATTAATGAGTTTTCAGTTATTGAAACTAGAGTATTCAATTGTCAATTCAACCTATATCTAGAAGCTCCTGATTTGGTAACTAAAATTGAGGAAATCCACAAGAGTTGGATACAATACATCCAAGCCTCTGATTTATTGGTCAAAGATCAATCTGAAGAACCTAGGAAAGCTTCAGCACGACCTTGAACGATCTTTTATTTTTAAGCATTTGTTATATTGTAAATATTCTCTATTAGAACAAAAGTGTAACAAAAAATGTCTTTTAGTATATGTACATGTCTATGTATGGTTATTATTGTAAATACCACAATGAGTTGTGTTATAAAGCTCAAATAAGCAGTATGGTTGTCATGTTGTCATTTTTGTCTATTGGTTTTTCTTTTCAACAGGTTATTCATTATAAATGTTGCATCGAGCTAAGTTATAAAGCTCCATGGGTCGTATGTTTTGGTTTTCAGTAACCTTGTTGGTCATAGGTGTCATAGGACACCAAGGATGGTGTTACCCTAAGGGGGAGGGGTTTGTAACAGCCCCAGGTTAAATTTCATGTAATAAAAGTTAATAAAGGAAAAATAAGACCAAGGTCATTAGACATGTATTCCAAGTTGAATGTTGGGAAAAACATCCTAGTGGGTGTTACTTTTGGTTTATTGTGGCTAAGGAAATTGGAAAATGCAATGGCAAAGGAAAAGAGGTATTAATTGGCATTTTATTTATGAAAATAAAGGAAAATAGGAGAAAAGGGAGATGAAGGGTCACATATTTGCATGTGAGGAAAACTGAAGGAAAAATAGAGGAAAATCAAGAAATAGAGGCCTCAATAATAAAAAGGTTTCTGAGGATCAGTTCACAACTTTTGTTGGTTTACCTTTTGTTAGTTCAGTTTTGGAGCTTTCTATTCTTTCATACTATTTCACATTTGGAACATTTTTGGAGCACTCTAGCATTGGAGAAAGAAAGAAAATGAAGGAAAAGGAAAGAAAAGGACAAATATGGAAGGTTCGAACAAGTAGCTTCAACGAGAAGACTTGTAGGTAACAGGTTGCATGTTTGATTTCCTAGCTGGTTTGTGAATACACAGTACATGTATTTGTGTACTTGGTTCTCTTGTTGTCATTGGCATGGGTTTTTTCAGGTGTGGCAGTGGTTTCAACCTTTCCTTTCCTTTCCCAGATAGTCATGGTGTGATGGGGTTATTTTGTGTGGTTGAGCTTTGGATTGGTATAAGGTTTCAGAACTAGGTGAGGTGGTCTCAGGAAAATTCCCAAGGGTTGGGGGTGGAGGTGGTTTAATCTCCGGGAGGCCATCAATAGGTGGTTGGAGACAGGAAAATTCCTCAAGGTATTGGTGAAGAATTTTTAAGGAATCCAAGGTTGGTTTGGTCATTGTGATCTATTCACTGGTTTTGGTAGGATCATGGTAGCCAGAGGGTGGAGGTGGTTTAATCTCTAGGAATCCCTGAATGCTTATATTTTGGTTTGCTTATGTGATCTCTTGACCGGTTTTGGCAAGATCGCAGGAGCAGGAGCATGAGTGTGGATGTGGGTTAATCTTCAAGAATCCTTGGTTGTTTATGTCTTGAGTTCCCACATTCATGCTTGGAATATGGCATAGGGGTGATTGGATGAAAGAAAGATTTGATTTAACTCAATCTATGGTCGGGTGTTACGTGGAAGTCCCTGAATTGGTTGGCTTTTACATATGTTAATAGGATCTCTTTCCCTATTGTATTCTATGATTACTTGTACTTGTTATTATGTCTCTTTGATGGTTGTTCTATAATGGTTATTATTCTAGTTATATGTTGGTTATAAGCATGGTTCCATAACATGTTTTATCTATGGATCTCGATATGTTTTGATTAGTTGATGAATTATTAATGAAAGCATGAGCTAAAAAATGTTATTGCAACTATTATAAGAGGGAATTAGACCTTCTTAGTGGCTATCAGATAAGTTTCAGACCCCTATGTTCAAATATGCATTCATGACCTATAGATTACATCTTCACCATATGTTTGATGAAATGACTATCATGGTTAGGCCTGGTTAGGTCAAGTCCTTGATGAAGTTTTGTATGAATGGCTTGGTCCTAATGTTACCTATGATTCTGGAAAGTCTCATTAAGTTTTTGGTTGTGGTCTAGAGGCTATCCTAAAATGGTGGCTCAGAATTCAGGACCACACCCTCCGAACTGGAGCTTTGGGCCATAACCACACCCTTACAAGCTTATGCATGTGGTTGTAGGCCTCTAACCACATCTATACCTTGTCAAGCATTTGGTTGTGGTCCCATGCCACTTAAAAGCAATCCATCTTAGGGTTTGGGCACTTGTAGTGGTTTTTTAGCTCTTAGGTATCTTGTAGCTCCTGAAGAAGGTCAACAAAGTTCCAGTTTATCGACTCCACTTCCTTAACTATAATTAGGAGGTTGGGTCATGTCATAGTATCCCTCAGCTCATATTTACCACAAAAGGCTAGTTAAAGTGGGTAAATGTGGGAGAAGGGGTTAAAGGGTGGTATTAGAGCATGGTTCAAATACTTGGACTGGATGGGCTAGATGCATGTTCTTATGCATGCATTTTCATGGTTATGGTTGCAGTGCATGAGGTAATTGTATGCAGTTAGTGTTATCATGCATGATGTCAATATATTGAAATGATTATGTATATACATGTATCATGCTAATCTAGAATGATCTTGCAGATGAGATAGCCTCCCCTGAACTTCACTGAGATATGTTGATTATTTTTATATTTGGTTTATCTAACATGGTATGTTTGCAGGAAGAAGAGGATTAGAGATGACTAGCAAAATGGTGGATTACAATTCACGACGCTCCTTATAGATCATATGAGAAGCTCAAAGATGAGTATTATCTTGACATAGGAGACACCTTGAGAAGTATAAAGGAAAAAATTAGAAGTTACAAAGTAGAGAATGACAGAATCATTCAATCACAGGAAACTTGCCAAGGAACAGGAAAAACAAGTAGAGGTCAATGTAGTTATCCTTCAGATATTGTCTAATTTGCAAAGACAGGGACAACCATGGATCAGTTATGGATAGGAGGACAAGACTAATGGGGCATATGGTAGCAGGTCTCATTGTGGGAACAGGTTGGAAAGGGATGACATAGTCAGAGATGGAAGGTTCTTGGATACATCTAATAGGAAAAGTGGTGGATATGGGTTCTACTCTAGTTCTGGTTTGGACAAGTATCATGGTCATCATCATTATCATCCTTACAGGACGAGTAAGAGGGGATATTTTTCATATGAGATCAAGAAAGCCAATCCACCTACATTCAAAGGAGAGTTGAAGAAGTTGGGAGATGCAGAGGCATGGTTACTTGGAATGAAAAAGTTCTTTGAGCCACATGACTATACAAATAACATGAAGGCCAGGATAGCCATTTTCAGCCTCAAAGGAAAAACAGACATTTGGTGGGAATATTTGAAGCGTGTTAGAGACATTAGTATAGAGGTGTTGAGTTGACATGAATTCAAGAGACTCTTCAGGAAGAATTATTTGTCACAGAGGTACTATGATAGAAAATCCAAGGATTTCTATGAGCCTAAGATGGGATATATGACAGACAAGGAGTACACAACCAAGTTCCTGAAGTTTTTGAGGTATGTGCCTTATCTTAAGGATGAGAAGAATAAATTTCAGACATTTATCGGTCGACATCCATTAGAATTCAATGATCGAATTGAGTATGATGACCCTCGGTCATTGGAGGAAGTCATTGGAAAGTTGAAGCACTGCTATGAGAAATCAAAGCGTAAGACCGATTTCAAGTAGGGATGGGAAGATAATAATGAGACTAAAGGTAAGTGGACATCGAAGTGATCAAGACCTCATGATGAAAGTAAGAAGGAAAATGTTGGTCGTTACAAGAAGTTTAATGCAGTTGAGAAGGGACATTGACCTTAGCCTGGAGAGGAGCAAAATAGAGATGATGTTAGGGGACAATTTTAGTGTTTGACATGGGAAAGGATCATCAAATGAAGGATTTTATTTTGTATTAGGGTGGAAGGCCTCATATCTATAGTGCTTAGGAGGTGTAGATAGTTGGGTATGTTAAGTAGAACATTCCTCGGATCTATGTGGAATATGGTAACAAGTAGGCGGATCACCAGGCATCCATTATTGAGATGGAAGGTAAGCTATAGGATCGAGTTATTTATGTTTTGATTGACCCTGGATCTAATTATAGATATGTTAATCCTAACCTGGTGGATAAGTGTGGTTTGAGAAAAGAAGTGCATGCAGAGTCTTGTTTGGTGTAGTTGGCTACAGGTACTAAGAAAAGAGTTCATCATTGGGTAAGAGCTTATGCATTTGAGCTGAATAGTATGCCTACATCAACACATATGAATGTTCTTCCATTGGGATCACACAATATTCTTATGGGTATGGATTGGTTGTACCTTCATAGGACTAAGGTGGATTATTACGAGAATGCTATAAAGTGTTCGGATGATGATGGATAGAAGAGAATCTTGCAGGGTAAGAAGAATCCTACATCGGTGAGAATGGTTACAACTATGCAGGAAAAGCATAGTTGCAGGAAAGGGTGTGTATTGTTTGTAGTGCATGTTTCCCATGATAAAGGTAAGGATTTTGAGGATACAGAAGTCTTGAAGAGGTATCCGGTTTTGCAGCAGTTTCATAATGTATTTCCAACAGATATTTCAAAGTTTCCTCCTCACTAGGAAGTGGAATTTTCTATTGAGTTGGTATGAGGAGAGAAACCATCATTAAATTCACCTTATAGGATGAGCAATCTAGAGTTAGTGGAACTAAATTTTCAATTGAAGGAAATGCTTGACAAGGGATACATTAGTCCAAGTCTATCGCCTTGGGTTGCATCAGTGTTGTTTGTGAATAAGAAGGATGGTGCTATCAAGTTGTGTATTAATTATAGGCAGCTGAACAAGTGTTATGTACCTAGGGGGGATAATATGGGGTACCAAGGGAGGTACCCAAGGTAATAATGTAATAATGGGATGGGCCATAGTAATAAATAAGGTGGTTAACCCATGTCATGTAAGGGACCACAAGTAGTTAATAATAATGTAATGGGCCCATGGTATTAGTTGATGGTATGAGGAAACCATGGTAATGATGCATGGTATTGTATGTATGAGGCCTATATAGAGGCTAGAGACTCCACATGGAGGGATGAAAGGAAGAGAAGTATTCTTGTATGAACAGGCATATGGCTTGTGGAGTGTTCTCCTTCCTTAAGGAGTGAATGTATGGTGTTGCCCTACCTTAAGGGTTTGATCAATAAAGTGAATCCTTTCTATCTATTTCTATCTTATTCTTGGGTATATTTATATTTCGGTATCAGAGCTACAACAATTCATATTCAGGTCACCCAAGATATCAAAATACTCTGACAACTGTGAAGAAGTTTTATTGTTGTTCAAATTTGAAGAAAGAGGTAGCTGAGTTCATTTAAAGGTGTTTGGATTGTCAACATGTAAAAGCAGAGTGTAAGCATCCAAGTGGTTTACTGCAACCGTTTTGATTCTGGAATGGAAATGGGAGGTCATTTCCATGGACTTCATTACAGCTTTGTCAAGTACATCTAGACATCATGATTCCATCGTGGTTGTGGATGATAGGTTGACCAAGGTAGCTTACTTCATTTGAGTGAAGTTTACTAATCCAGCTAGTGAGGTAGCACAGATCTTCATTAGGGAGATATCGAGATTACATGGTATTCCTAAGAAGATTGTGTCATACAAAGATGCTATGTTCACTTCCAGGTTTTGGAAGGATGTTTTTGCAGGTTTGGGTACATATTTGTATTTTAGCACAACTTATCATCCACATATAGATGGAAAAACAGAGAGGGTTAACAGGATTATGTAGGATATGTTGAGGATATATGTTATGCACTAGAGAGGAGGTGGGAGGAGTATATTCCATTGGTTTAGCTTTCTTACAACAATGGGTATCCAAAGTCACTGATGATGATTCTATTTTAGGCAATTTATGGGTGGAGTTGCAACATTCCCATCATCTAGAGTGATCCAATGAATGGGGTATTGATTGGATGTACATCTTGGCATAAATGGAACAGGAAATGTAGATTATCAAGAAGAATCTAAAGGAAGCACAGGACAGGAAAAAGATTTATGCAGATTAGCATAAGGTGTTTAAGGAGTTTTAGGTTGGGGAGCATGTGTACTTGCACATCAAGCCCAAGAAGAGATACTTGAGATTTTGGTTCATGTGCTAAGTTGACACCTCAATGTTGTGGGCCTTTAGAGGTCCTTGAGAGGATTGGACCAATGGCCTACAGACTTTCAATTTCGCTGACAGTGAAATTCCATGATCTTTCCCATTTTTCATTGCTTAAAAGATATGTGAAAGATGTTGATCATGTGATTGATTGATCTATATTGTAGGTGGATCCCAAAGGATAATTCCAATTAGAACCTCATTGCATATTGCAAAAAAAAAAAATCATGCTCCAGAACGGAACAATCAAGCAAGTTAAAGTGTAGTGAAAGCACTTTAGGCGCCATGAAGCTACATGGGAGATGGTTGATCAGATGTGGACTATGTATCCTTCATTATTTTTCGATGAATGAAAATGAGTCTTTGGTATATGTACATGTCTATGTATGGTTTTTATTTTAAATACCATGATGAGCTATGTTATAAAGCTCCAATAAGGGGTATGGTTGTCATGTTGGTTTTTCTTTTCAGCAGGTTGTTCATTGTAAATACTACATCGAGCTAATTTATAAAGCTCCATGGTTAGTATGTTTTGCTTCTTACCGGTCTTGTTGGTCATAGGTGTCATAGAACACTGAGGAAGGTGTTCCCCTATGGGGGAGGGGTTTGTAACAGCAAAGGGTCAAAGTTCATGTAATAAAATTTAATAAAGGAAAAATAAGACTGAGGTCATGGGACACGTATTGCAAGTTGAATGTGTTGAGAAATCTAGGGCAACTAGATTAGGTGATTTCTCTTACTTTGCTACTTGTGATGTATTTTTACTTAACTTTATTAGCTTCTTCTTACACATGATTATTATTAGTGTTCTTTATCATCAAACAAATACCAAAAAATAAAATCAGAGATACAATAGGACACAAGATGTAGGTGATCATAGAGGGCAAAAACCTTTCCAACTGAGAGGGAAACCCACAATAATTTTCCTCTTCTTATAGAACTTCAATTGACGAATTCCAAGACCTATGACCATTGACCAAGACCCTCCAAGACCAAGTCAAACCTTGATTCCAACAACTTCTGCAATTTTGACTTGCCTAGCAGATTTTTCTAGAAATTTGACCTACCAAACACATCCTTTTGCAACTTCGATATACCCAGCAAACTCTGCAACTTCAACCTGCCCAACAAATTCTTATACAACTTCGACCAACCCAACAAATTCTTTTTTCCAACAAATTTTTCTTCCCAACAAATTCTTCTACCCATCAAATGTAGAAACCCTAGCATGAGAGAGAGAGAGAGGCCCAAAAATTTTGATCTAGTTCTTATCCTTCCTTTTCGTCACTTTTCCAACTTATATCTTGAGAATATCGAACTTGCTTGAGTAAGTCACAATGAGGTCAAGTTCCTTCTTATTTATAGGCTTGTGAGGGGTACAAATTGCTCTCTTTAGGCCAAGTTATCCCTTCATGTAGGCCGACTTGATCTTTGTGCCATGACGAGGTCTTGGAGGATCTTTTGATTCTATTTTGATTGAAATAATTTTTTCTTTACAATATGTAACATGCCCAACTGGTTCTTCAATACATGGAAATGACTCAATTGACTTTATGACAAACCTAGAAGCACTCAATGGGTGCTTGACTTAAAAATAAATTTCCCTTGAGCATGAAACTCATGCCTCAATAATAGTAATAAATTTATTTTTCTCTTTTCATTAGATACATGAAATCACAGTTACATATGCCATTATGAAGGCTGAACCTAGTTACATATTTCAGCACTCCCTCTTACCTATGGAGGTATTCATAATCCATACAATTTACTTGGACATTCTCAATTTGAAGAATTATCCTAAGAGGAGTTGGATTAGTAACCAATCTATATTGCATCATATCATACACCATTGTCACATAGCAAGGACTTGACTAATAGTTCTATCTCTCAACAAGATCAAAGCACAATGCTGGAGAGACCAATGATTTATAGACACCCTCATCATTGTCTCTCTCGGAACATACCCCACTCAGGTTCTCTTCAGAGTATGTTCCACCATGACTATTCTTATCTTGGATTCCCATTCCACAAAGAATATCAGTCCTCTATGAATACACTTATCTTGGATTCCCTACCACATCCTCAAAGATTATGAATGGCAGATGCTTACCAAATCATCCATTCTTTCTTCCCAAGTGAAGACAAGAATGATGTACTATCACTACCTCTCAACTAGGGAGGATATACCCATTCCTATAAAGTAATGTTCTCAAGCTCCCCCTTATCCAGGGACATTTTTAGGCTCCCCGAGACTTGATTCCAAGCTTCCTCTTAGCCAAGGACTTGTTTCCAAGTTTCTACTAAGTTAGAAACTTGTTTCCAGGCTCCCTCTTAACTAGGGACTTGTTTCCAGCATCAACCTTTTATTCATTGGTGGAGATCATGGGACCTTCAACTGCTTGTAGCACTCCTCCATTCGATGTAATTAATTTTATCTTTAATATTATGGAGCCTTCATCTTGTAGGGCATCGACCATCCATCACTTTCCTCAAGTCAATCATGTCATCCTTCCCCTTATTGGAAAGTGATTTTCTAGTCCACATCTAGCTTTCCCTAATACAATTACCTCTTCCACAACATGTTTCCTTTATGATCTTCTATCCCACAACATGAGTGTTAGTTGTATAAAACATCCACAACTCTTTTTCTGGTAGCTCTACATTAACCCATCCATATGTTATTAAAAAATAAAAAAATAACATCAAATCAAAATTACCTTTTGTGATGGCCCTTCATCATGGAATTTTTTTTCTTGCAATATTAACATCCCACAAATATATCTGACACATCTCCAAGATATAAAATTTCAAGGGTCTCCTTATTTTCCATACTTCATCAAGGTCTTCATATCTTTCCCATGGAGATATCATAGTCAAATATTTTATTCATTGAATTTTGATTTCCTTCTCCATAGTTTCATATTTCATGATCTCTTCCTTTCTTTATTAACACATTTCTTCCCAGGAACTTCCAATCATTGTTCCTTCATTTTTATAAACCACCTCATATTTCATATGAGTACTTATTATGTTGATTTCATCAAGTCAATATGTGAACCATTCCTATATGCATCCTTCCAAAGGAGGAGATCCCTTTCTCTTGATAATGCTCATGAGGTGGAGCATGTATACATGTTATATGAAACTATATGGCATGACTCAATTTATTAAACATATGCATACATACCTCTTTTCTCCTTGGGTCATCTAGAATTCCTTCAATAGCTTCATATCCTTGATTGAGAGTGCTTCAATAATCTTTGGCATGTTGCATTCTTTTGTCATCTTACCATAATTCTTTCAAATAATGAATCCCATCCAAAGTGGAATTCTCAGCGAGACATTTGCTTATCCCAAGAGATGAACCTTCCAATGAAGATTCTAGCTGAGGATCCTAATTATCCTCATATTACAGATGCTCCTTCCCAATGATGTAAGATGATTTCTATAATAGATGACTCACTTCTACCCATAAGTACTACTTATTCTTTTAATGAGGTTATCAAGAGCTACTTCCTTCTAATCGTGATTTCCATAAACTTCAGCTATCTTTCAAGCTTCACATGATCTCTCGCTTTCAATCATATGTTATTATGATGCCATCCCCTAAAATGATGCATCTTATCATGATTTTAATGCTTCCTACCATAATAGCTATATTAACAGAAACTGAAAAGAACTAGGTGGAGAAGACTTATCTCAATCATAGTAGAGATATTTGACTTCTTCCTTCTTGGATTTCTTCTTTTCAGCTTCTTCCACTTCTTCAATGATATGTGATTTTTCCCTTCCTTTTTTGTTGTTTTCCTTCTTGAGCTTAGGCCAATATCTCTTATAGTTCCTATATCCATAGCACTAAACCTTCACCATATTCTTCTTCCTTTTCTGAGGACCAAACTGCCCAAACTTTCCTTTCCTCTTCGCCATGGTAGCATATGATTGAGTTTGCTCATTTGATCCTACATCACTTTTTTCCTTCAACCTGGTTTCTTAAATTTTGCATAGTGACAAAAACTCATTAAATGGAGTAACTTCCTTCTTCCCATAAATTCTTGATGTAAAGTTACGCCATTAGTAGTGCATTGAATACTATAGTAGTTGTTTCCTTGTCAGACGTTATCTCTCCCAACTCTTGCAGTTCATTCCTTATTTCAGACACCCACATAAAGTATCATTCCTTCTTCATTTCATATCATCATCTTGTAGAGCTTGGTTCTTAATGATATCACTTCTCCTGCAGAACTTACAGAGAAAAATTCCACCAGATTGTCATAGATGTCTTTTCACTTTTCTAATTTTGCTACATAAGGATAATTTGAGCCCTTATTTCCTTTTTTATGTATTCAAGCTAGAGCTTGAGCTTATTCCTTTGGAGGTTTACCGACAGAACCCTTAACCTACTCAACCAATTCATTTTCTATGAGGATCAAATCTATCCTCTCTTTCCATGCAAGAAAGTTTGAATAATGAATATGGTCACAGGTATGCCCAAGTTAAACATGAATCATGAAGGAGTTTGTTAGGGTTGTGCAGCTGGGAAGCTTACAAGGGGACCATTTCCTTGAAGTGAAAATCAAACTTCTGATATTCTTCAATTGGTCCATTCTGACCTATCTGGTATGTTTCCCATAACATCATTGGGAGGATACTTATACTATGCAATTTTTTGTGGATTACTTCTCCAACAAAACATGGATCTACTTCTTGAAGAAGAAGGTTGAAATGTTGAAATGGTTATGTTCTTTCAAATCCTTGGTGTAAAATCAAATAGGGAAGAAGATCAATGTATTGAGGACCGACAATGGAACTGAATATGAATAAAATGAATTCAATGAATTTTGTATAGAGGTTGGCATTAAGAGGGAGACGATCGTTCCATACACTCTTGAGTAAAATGGTGTTTCTAAAAGGAAGCATCGAACAATCATGGAAGCCACAAGTACTATGCTACATGATCAAGGTCTACCGAAGTTCTTATGGGGATAATTTTCCAACATTCTCATGTATGTTCAAAATAGGAGGTCGCATCAAGCACTGGATTTCAAGACACCCGAAGAAGTTTTCACTGGTAAGAAACTTGATGTTTCTCATTTTAGAATATTTGGTTGTCCCATGTATTTTCATGTGCCTAAAGAGAAAAGAAACAAGTGAGAAGCATCTAGGAAGAAAGTTATATTTGTGGGCTACAATGAAAATTCAAAGTCATATAGAAACTATGTGTTTGGACAAAGAGATTTGGAAATTAGCCATGATGTCACCTTCGATGAAGACACTGCCCTTGGGAAGGCCTGAGATCTCCCCATTTGTTACAGGAATAAGTACCCTAGGGCTTTGGGTTGAAACCCCAACAGAGCAAGAGAAAACTACAGTAAGAAACACTCATACAACTCAGGCAACATGCTTATATAAACAAACTATGCGATAACGATCATACCCGAATGTCCTTCATTTGGGTAGTTCCAGTAGGGTTCAGACCCTCTGCAACTCCTGATGATCTTCGAATCTGCAAATCAACCAATCTGAACATACATAGCAACATATAGATAAAGCATTTTAATGAAATCAACTTTATATCATATAAGCAAGATGATTAGTTATACATCAAAATAACATTCATACATGAATTACAATAGTATCTTATGCATAAACAAAGTTAATCTCAGAAACAAGACAATGTTTCTTTTTATTGTAGAAAGCTATAACCAACACGGAGAGAATTCACCTGAGTCTTCTTCTTCCAGCTCCAAGTGGAACCGTCCTCCATATCCGTCCAGTCCTAGTCTTCAACAACCTCCTTCCATAACCAATACCATGATATCTCAAGCAAGTGGGAGAATATCAACACTCAAGGAAACAAGGGTTTCCTGAACTTGGGGAAGTGCTTGAAGCACAAGGATACTTCAGACTCAGTCAGGGGACAATCTCAGTATAGTAATTCTATCTCTTCTCCTCCTTAAGGCCTTCCCGTAGAAGTCTATTTATACTTCTCCCAATTAGTTTTTTAGTTGGGAAATAGTTGGGCCACAGGTACTAGGAGGTAATCAACAGGTAAAACCCGTGAACTCCGCCCATAGTTAACGATTTTTTTTTTTTTAAGTGTTTTAACACATATAAGAAAGTTGGGTATAGACTAACCCGCATGTACATGCTTTTATCATAGGGAAAAGTAGCGTACAGGGAGTAAAACACTGTTTTTAAAATATTTGGACCAAGTCTGGAAGGAGGGGTTGCTTTAGGCCATAAACCAAGCATCACAAATACCAAGGCTGATATTTGGAGCTCTAACAGATGCCCCCTAATATATGAGGTCAGAAGGGGTACATGATGGCCGAAATGTATTAAGTATATAGAAAGGAAACCTGTCGAAACTAAGAAGGACTTCACCATATTTCAGCCTACCAAGCCATCAAAAAGAGAGCAGAAAGAAACAACTGTCTCAAGCAGGCATACCCATGCTTAGAGAAAGTAAAGCATGTCCGTATATCAAGTACAAGCGGATCCACTATGTATATAAGTAGAAAAGATTGAAAGTACATAATGGATCATCTGATCGTGATCGAACAAGTACATGTCTGAATATCACATATAAGAATATGATCAATGAAGCTGAAAGATGAAGTTGATCACTGATGTCAAAAACTGATCCCGATAGTACCAAATGAACATGATGGAATAAGATGATACTACATCGCAACTCGGATGCCAACATCTAATATGTTGTTGTGAAGGATTGCAACATATAATGTGGATGGTGTCGACTAGCAGTAACAGGAGCAATTGACAAGTGAACCAAAACATGCTGATGCAACCCAAGGTCTTCACCGACATCCGTGGTACATTTCTACACAATGGGAATAAATGATCTGAAGCCGACCATGTGAGAAATCATTTGATTACTGGTCATTGATGTATACCATTAACAAACGTGAGACTACTCACTGATAATGATAATGAGAGTCATGGTACCCAGTACAATCTAACAAGTGCGAATGAATGAGCTGAAGTCGAACACCTGGAAGAATCTATCAATTAGGGGACAATAATGGTTTCTCATTGTCGATAGCAAAGGAATCTGCCACTAATGACTACAAACCCCAAGGTACTGCCAAATGGACTCTAGATCTTTGTCCCAGAGCAATGCGTCGTAGTTGATAGGAAAAGATCCCCCAGAAGGAAGGCATTAAGGAATCCTTCATCAATCTAGCGCGAATGTAACCCGTAGGCCAATAATGTGGAAGGAATCGGACGAAAAAGATGTATTAACCTTATCGAAGCACGTTTCCGACATACACAAGATGTAGCTAGCGCACAATAGAAACCCTCTGAACCAACCAATAATGAAAGCTGACATAGAGGCGAGGAATCCACCAATAGGGTCAAATGGAAACCAAAGCACTACACGAATCCCAATGTGTGATAATGAAAGTTGATGTTGAACATAAGGGAAACCACTCAGTCAAAGACCCATGATACTGATCGATGCTGAGCACAAGGTGACCTATCAATAATGAAAATAAGGTTAGGTTGCGGCTCTAGGCCCGCCCTTAGAGCAATATGTCGTCGTCAATAAGGACAAGACCCGCCAGAAAGAAGTCAATGGAGACCTTCTCAAACCAGCACGAGCAAAGGACCAATATAACTGATGTGATGACAAACATGACACTGACAACCAGGGATGGCTAACTAAAAAATAGGTCAAGAGACATCGCAGAGAGGCCGACTCAGGCTTACTTCCCTTGAACAAAAGCACAACTCAATGATGACTATATGGCAGCATATGATAACTCTGTATAAGTTTGTCATGCAGGATGCACGAGCGAACTCTCCATATGATTGGAAGAGGTAACCAATCGGAGGAGAACTGACTCAATAACAAAGTTAAGGCGTACCTAAGTCAATCTAAACCCTGCCCAAAAATGGAGGAGAGACTTTCTTTTGAGTGATTTGTTCAAGGGTGACATGATTGACTCTAGCTGCCAACAATATATGGAAATGTTGTCCTGTTCCTACTCTTTTTGGAATATATAATTTTTTTGTCTATTTCTTTAAGCTAGAAAAAGAATAAAAGAATGTTATAATACAATGGAAAGAATGAGTGTCAGAGAAACAAATGATCTAGTTCCTGGGATGGGAACAATCCTATGCTCAATGCAGGGAGGTGAAACTGGTCAAGGACACTCAAAGGGATGTTCCTTCCATGGGTCAAAGGGTGTGTCAAGTTGCAAAAGCTAAGTGATTGCATGGTTGATCTTGCAGAAGACATGGTCAAATAAGTGGCTTAAACACGAGTCCAAGTGAAGCGGGCTCATGGCCAAAAGGTTCAAATAGTCAAAATGCAATGCAGCAGTACAATTGAACACAAAGGAGCCTCTAGGGTATAAGGCCATAAATAAATGTAGAAGCAAAGAGAATGTGTCTTCAACGCACAAGTTATGGTGGGACTAAAGAGGAATCCCGAGCCTACTCAGTGAAACAACATGGGCAACCAATGTCAGTGAGGTTCTAACTACGATGCCCATGTAAAGGTTGACTCTACCATCACATCATGAGTTAAAAAATCAGCGAGTGAACATGGTTTGCTAACCAAGACACGATGGGGTCGACCCTGTGGCTAATGTATCGCTGAACGAAGGCTAGTATGCAAGATGCAATGGAAAAAATGGTTTCCCTAAATATATGCTAGTAAGTGAACGATACTTGCCATGATAGGTTAGTGGTCATGGGACCAAAATAGGATCTCAAAGAAGTGTTCAAAATATCCTGAAACAATAATCCATTCTCGATAATCCAAGCCCACAAGTAAAAAAATTCATGAGACAAAAAATCAAGTTTTGGGAAAAAATTTTGAAATTTCAAAGCTATATATTGACTTTTAGACTCACAAATTTTTCATTTGCAATTGGAAAATAGTTATGGATCAAAAAGGAGCAAACTTGCCTCTAAAGAATTCAACCATTCAAATTGCACCAAAGTTACCAGGTAACCCTCAAACCATACTTGCAATGTTTTGTGATGCTTTTAGAAGTTTTAATTAAGATTTGACCGAGGGAATTCTTTTCAAAAAATCCAACTCTGCATACACATGGGTTGGCTATGACCAACCCACGTATACGACGGCCCTACACGCGACTGTGTGTAAAGCAACTCACATGTATGCGAGTTGAAATTCAAACTCAAATTCTAATGGTTGAAACTCATTTCTTCTCAGGATGACCATCACATGGAGAGAGAGAGCGAGAGAGCATACCACAATTGACAATGAGGTAATGAACGACCAAACTGCATTAGATGCATTGAGAGGGTGTGGCTTGTTGAAGTTCTTCAAAATGCCGAACATGAAAGCGAACACATGCCTGCTTGAGTTATTGATCCACTACTGGAGTGTGGAGGATGATGCCTTCGTGATAGATCCTATGCTTCTCAGGATTGAGGTGGAAGACATCTACTTTATCATAGGTCTCTCCTGAAGAGGGGAGGTTGTGCATTCGACCGACAAGACATGGAGTAGTCTTTTAGTAGAAGACTATGTACACATATACTATCCTAGGCATCCAAAAAAGATTGGAAGTCAGATTCCAATCAAACACATGGATAATTTATCTCTCAGGATTCTATTGTTTACCATTGCCAGGGTAAACGGATTAGCTTCACTACATCAGGCTTCATGGGTGTCCATGAGCCTGGCAGTGGAATGCCTAACCACTGTGTTCGATTGGTGCACACCTCTTCTAACCAACATGAAGAGCTAGTTGACCTCCATTCAGAAAGGTCAGACTAAAAACTTTGGATATGGGACCATTTTATGCTCCTTCTTCTTCGAGAAGGTACCTGGGCTACGTCCCAAGGTATCTGTCTCTATCAATAGCCCGTGAGATCCACGGATGGGTAGGTGGGTTGACTTGATGAAACACCTTGGAGGTGGGGATGTGCCGAGGACGACTTTCGATGATGAGTTTTTTGCCTGGTGGGACCAACAAATCATCGCAATTGACGACTACCCTTATGCTGGCATGGATTTCCGAGGAGATCCAGACTTGGTGTTGCCACCAAACGTAGCATGGGGAGACATAGGTAACAATTTTTTAAGTTTTTGTCAATTTTTAAGATTTTTTTTCTTTTTTAAATATGAAAATGAACTTAGAAATATTTTTGATGGGACTAAAATACTGACATAATGATCATGTTCCAGATGTGGGTCCAGTGAGACCAGATGGATTCCCGCGACACAGGCGTCGCGGAAGAGGTGCTGAAGAGGCAGCTACTGAGATAGAGAGGGTCTTATATGCAATTCAAAGAAACTTGGTGAGATTGACTCACCAAGTACCGATGGTAGCCATAGAGGACCTACCTGAGGAGGAGTACCACGTGGCGAGTCCGCATACTTCGGCGTGTGGCCAATGCAGTAGTTACCTTCTTAGCCGCTCATCCTGAGTCGGGTCGATAGATAGACTGGACATGATTATGGGAATTTAGTCCCGATTTTGTATATTATTTTTTGAACACTTTATGTATACACGGGCAGTTTTATGAGATATATATATATAGTTCCAAATTTTTGATGTTTGTTTTTAATTTGATGAATGATTGATATCACAAAATGCCCCACAAAATATGAACAAAAATACAATATATACAAAGAAGCAATTGCTCGGCCGGAACCTAAGCAAAATACTCCTTAAGGTAGAGCCCATCTGGGGGCTCCGCCAACTTGTTCCTAGAGATGTTTATAGGTACAGTTCTTGATCTAATCGACATATGACCTTTGGCAGATAAATGTGTTGGAGCCAAAGGGTTTGACACTGTACAAACATCACTAGTAAGCAGATTGGAGAACCTGGATTCGACTTCCTGCAAAGGAGGAAGAAAATATGAACGATGATGTAAATCTTCCCAAGGTCGATCTACAACCGTCACTGCTTCTAAAATTGCTTCCTCCGATGGTAAAATTGTATCTAAGCAATCCAGAGCAGAAGTGGAGTCAAGGGTCCAAGCTGGAGCCACATCACCATCTAACTCCTCCTCTGAAAAAGGAGTGGGATGGTTGTCTGCAGAGTCAATGATAGATTGATAGCTAAGTTCTTCTGCAGACATAGGAAATACCATTCCATCAACCTGCCCTCCATCTAATGTGGTCGTAGATGAAGGTAAGGTCCAAGGGTCTGAAGGCCCCTTGGAGGATGAAATTGTATCGATTCTAGTTGTAGGAGGGGGAAGATCAAATACACCCATCAAGGAAGAGTACATCCCAACTCCTAAACTCTCTATAGGTTGATGAGGATTATCCACCAATGGAACAGTAGAATCCGAAGTTGCACGAGAATCACCCGGAGAATAATCTAATTGATCAATTTTAATAATTCTCCCCTCGTGAGGAAAACAAAGGATGCAAAACAGAGATGAAACTATGGCGTCCATCTCATAAATCCAATTTCTTCCCAAGAGGAGGTTGTAATCCAAGTTGGCATCAACGATTTCTACCTCAATATTAACAACCTTTCCTCCAACACATATAGGAAAATTCGAGATAATTCCATGTGGCCTATGAGAATGACCATCAAATGCTGTTAAGAGAGTTGGTGAAGGAACAACTGAAGGTGATCTAATGGCCTTCCAACATGACATAGACATTACGCATGTGGAAGCTCCCTCATCTATAACTGTTTGAAAAATATTAGTTTTCCGGTAATTAGACTTTATCTGGAAAGCCATATGGTGAGGAAGTCTCTTTTTGACATTGAGCATATTAAAAGTGAGCACTAAAGAATCTTTTGGATCTACTGCCCCGATCGCTGAAAGCAAAGCGCTTCTCTGAGCAGGACATGACTAGAGTACCTACAATGCAGACATAGCACAAGTACTTTGAGCCAAATCTTCTACAATTGAGTAGTTCTAGACTGCCCTAGCATTAGGGTTAATGGTCGAGCGCTTAGCGGAACCTTTCGGTATCCGAGGTATAGATTCAACAAAGGGTCACTCAATATGAAGCGGATTTGTGGTTTCCGGAACAGATTTACCATTAGATGTTTTTGTTTCACCATAATCGTGTGCGCGTGTGGCAACGTCGACATGAGAGTTCATCATATATACATTTGAGGAATTTTCCCCTTCCTGGTTGCCCCCTACAGAGGTACTAGTGTTCAAGTTCACGCCAACAAGTAATTGCTGCCCTTGGGGAAAAGGGTTAGTCAGGACAACTTGGGAGCTAGAGGACCCTTGCTGCACTAACAAGCGCTGAGCATCCTGAATCTTGGGGCAGAGGTGAGTCAAATGATCTCCATTGCATAACTTGCATTGAAATTTAACTTTCTTCTTAGACTCTTTTCTACCCTCACCGGCACCCTTGCCGGGTTTGTTTTCATTACCCTTCCCTTCCTGATTCTTCTTCTTACCTCGTCCCTTCTTCTTCCCATCAGATTGTTGATTTCCTTTGAGGTTAGAAGCCTGGACGATGTTAATGGAGGTAGGTTGGGAGGGTGAAGGTGTAGACGGTGTTTCCTAATTAGAAGAAGCAGTTTGTAGAGACAACTGCTGCAATTGGTTCAAAAGGTTCACTGTATTTGCGTCAATTGATCCAACTATACCATCGGCGTGAGGGTCGGGCTTCGGTTTGGCTAAATCAACCTTAGATCTAGGAGCATCAGGAAGGATTTTCTAAAGAGTCCCAGACTGAGAATATATCAATTCTAATTGTTGGGCTCGAAAAATAGCCTGCTCTTCCGAATAAACACCGGAAAGAGAAACATCCTTAGAGATTTCAGGTTGTAAAGATTTTAAAAACCATTCGAGATGGAACTCTGGTGGAATTTTGGCTTTGATAAGCCTCTTTCTCCGTCTCCATTCCTAGATATGATCTGAAATGTGAGTTGTCGTGTCTTGATGAAAATTGGCCAGAAGTTCAGTTCTGACTTCATAACGGACAGGCAACTGAAAATGGTTTAAGAAAATATTAGCCAAATCACCGAAAGAAGTAAAAGTGCCCCTTGGAAACTCTATATACCATTTGGCCGCATTCCCCATTAAGGTGCGTTGAAATAACCTCAACCTGACTGAATCATCGATCAGGGAGTTTGATGAGCACCATAAATGGAACGTGGTCACATGGTCTCCCGGGTCTTCACCATTCTTCCCTTTGAATTTTGGAATATCCGATGGAAGTTTAGTTGGGACTGGAGGCCAAGCCAAATTATACCTAATTGGATCATTCGTCAATTTAGTCAAGTCTGGCAGATTAAGCATGGCCAGAAAAGGAAGTCGTGGAGGACCTTGGGGATTCCATCCAGACTGGGTGGGGTTCCCATAGGTTTGAAAAGAATGACCTGGATTTTGAAAGGCACCAGGTTGCCTGAAGTAGCTCGTAGAACCTACTGCATCAAAAGGTGATCCTTGTGGTCCAACAAAACTCGAAGTTTGACCAACTCTAGCCGAAAATCCTCTGTAACCGCTAAAGTTACCCCCTAACAAAGTATTGAAAGGAGCTGGCAGCCCCTGATAAGGGTTCCAAGCGTTAGCAAAGGGTGAAAAAATTTGAAATGAATTAACTGAGGAATATGGCACATTCCCTTGTTGGTCAAAAAACTAATTCCCAGCTCCTATCCCACTAACTGCAGGGTTTGTCCAACTCTGAAAGGGGTTACCACCTTGACTTGTGAAAGGAAAAGGCATAGACCCTACTGTCGGATTAGAATGTGGCATATGACCACTTCCAAATGGGAAACCCTGAAAAGAAGTCGATCCACTCATCATGAATGTGGAGGTGGTTGATGGTATATTCAATGAAATTGAAGGAATACCTTGAGAGGTCATTCCAAAAGGGAAAAATCCAAAACTGGATGCATTAGCTTGAGAACTTCCACTGGTTGACGAAATGGAAATAGACCCAAATAAGGAAGTGCTGGGGTGTTAGAAGGGATGGAAATAGTTCCTCCCCCTTGCACAGATATGGGAGTCTGCATGCTCGCAACACTCATGGTGGATGCCATGCTTCTAGCAGTGGTCATCGAAGGGATAGATGTGTGTGGACCTGGGCTCGAAGGCCTATGAGTCGAAGTTCCAACGTATAACAATACATTTGGATGATCAGGAGGGAGAGGAGAATTCGGAGCCCAACTGACTCTAAAATCTCTTCTACTTCAATACTATTTTCCGACTGGAAGAGTACTCGAGAAAGAACTGGTGTGTTCCTCTCTAACTCTGTAGTAGTACTAGGTCTATCTTGTGAACTAATTCCCCCAAGCGGAGGATCAATCTCCGATGCACCTGCTGCCACTAGTTGAAAACCACTAGTAGAATCGCTCCTATGCCTTCTAGGAGAAGGCTCTAGACTCGCAGGTGAAATCCCACGAAGTCTCCAAGACCATCGAGATGGTTAGTCAGCCACTTTGAATTATTTTTATTAAATCTACTTAAAGACTCAAAAAAATTAAAATCTAGACCAACTAGGAGCACAAAACACTCACTAAAAATGTCCCTAAAGAGATCAGCAATCAAACAACTTCCAAGTATTTTTGCTCCGGGTGATTAAGACTGGACACCAAAATACAAGAAAGTTAATAATAAGGGCCTTCTGAAAATAGATTGGGGTAATTACACCCCAGGTCTAGTATCAAAGGCATCAGAGGTAGTTACGCTGACCTCCAGACAACAACCTTTGCAGGTGCAAGCCCTCGAGCTTCACAAGGGTGCCCTCCAAAAGTACTATTGAACATGATGCAACGTCAACCTCAGGTGCCACGGGATTCCCCTTCACAGCCACTTGTGTGGATCCCTAAGATAGGCAACTAAAGACACCAACTTGTATCAAAAGTCGAGCGGAACAATCGTGAGGTAAGATCCGACAAGTAAGAGAGGGGGTATCTCTCATCCTTATCCTCACGAACTCTCGTGCTTAACTCCCAGTCACGGAGCTTTCCTGGTCTCCCTAACGCTATTGGATTTCACTCTTTAATCAAACTTCTATGTTTTACAATTTAGAGTGGCCTTGGAGAGTTTACTCTCCTCTCGCCTAATCTAAGGCCCTAAATAAACCTAAACTTATTGGTGTATTCTGATGACAATACAAAAAGTTCTAGTTTATTTTATTAAGCACTTGATTTTAAAGGCTGTTCTTTTAAGTCAAGGGTATAGATGGGAGTGAAACCAATGATGTGTGTATGACTCAATCAAAATCAATGAAAAAGTAACTACATGAATGCAATCATTTTTCCTTCGTTGAAAAGAGATCTCTACGTGGGTTCTACAAAACTTCTATAAAGCAGAAAACTTTTTCTTTTCTTTTCTTGCAACACACTTCACACATGCAAAAACTAAAAAGATTACTAATGCTTTAACAATGCAAACTATCCTAATGCAAGGTGTAATGAAGATGCAAGATCCTAAATCACTCTTAAAAACGAAAGCAATTGTTTAGAACCATTAATAAGCCACCTTAAGTAGTGAAGATAATATAAATTTTGAATGCAAAAAATTCTCTCCAAACAAGAAGGACAGATCACAAAAGATCACAATTCACTTTCAAAAAATGAAAAAGGAACCAAAATCAAACTTGGCAAAAGAAAACAAAAATAATGTTTTTTTAAGATCTTTTCTTTTTCAAAAAACAATCAAAACAACCTTTCGAAAGCACTCTAAATGCCACCAAAGACTCAAAGATCGAAAGAAGAGCATAAGGAAACTTTGCAAGTCACAAATTCGACAACGAATGAAAACTTGAACAAAAAAGGCTTCAACTTGTACTAAACAGCCCAAACAGCAGCAAAGAGCTTTGAGAAACTGACCAAGAAGTCAGGAAAGAAACACTTTCAAATTCGTCAAAAAGAAACTTTCAAAAAGCAAGAAAAGGTGTAAGGCCACAAAATGACTGAAACCAAAGCAAGTAGACCAATAATCAAGCTTGACACTAAGATTGAAAACAATCTACTATTCTGGAGGACCAGAACAATCAAGAACCTCTATAAGAAGTCTTGTGTGTCAAAACACAAATCATAAAACTCGCTCAAAAGAAAACCTAGGCCAAAAACTTTTCAAAGCGGAAAAGAATTTGAAATAGTAAGCTCACTGGATAATAAAATTCTAAAGACATAAATTGACCCCTCAGAGACCAAACAAACCAAGAAACAAATCTTTATGGGTAGAGAGATTTGAAAAAAGCATGCAAAAAAGGTATACATCACTGTGTTCAAGCACAGAGGCGTGTACACACACTTTTGATAAAGGAAACTCACGTATACGCAGGTTCACTTCATAGAAACAAGCATTTGTACACTACTGTAAATAGACGAAAGTGCGTATACTGAGTTTTGCAAGAAAAATAAAAAATAAAGTCAGATCAAAAATATCAGACTTAAGGTCTGAGTTCCTACTGGACCAAACAATATTGTCACAGCAAGAAAACCAAGAATTGAGCCTTGATTGACACTGAACAACCCAAACTAGGAATAACAAGATTGTTATCCCCAGCGGAGTCACCAATTCTGTTACGGGAATAAGTACCCTAGGGCTTTGGGTTGAAACCCCAACAGAGCAAGAGAAAACTACAGTAAGAAACACTCATACAACTCAGGCAACATGCTTATATAAACAAACTATGCGATAACGATCATACCCGAATGTCCTTTGTTTGGGTAGTTCCAACAGGGTTCAAACCCTCTGCAACTCCTGATGATCTTCAAATCTGCAAATCAACCAATCCGAACATACATAGCAGCATATAGATAAAGCATTTTAATGAAATCAACTTTATATCATATAAGCAAGATGATTAGTTATACATCAAAATAACATTCATACATGAATTACAATAGTATCTGATGCATAAACAAAGTTAATCTCAGGAACAAGACAATGTTTCTTTTTATTGTAGAAAGCTATAACCAACACGGAGAGAATTCACCTGAGTCTTCTTCTTCCAGCTCCAAGTGGAACCGTCCTCCAGATCCATCCAGTCCCAGTCTTCAACAACCTCCTTCCATAACCAATACCATGATATCTCAAGAAAGTGGGAGAATATAAACACTCAAGGAAACAAGGGTTTCTTGAACTTGGGGAAGTGCTTGAAGCACAAGGATACTTCAGACTCAGTCAGGGGATAATCTCAGTATAGTAATTCTATCTCTTCTCCTCCTTAAGGCCTTCCCATAGAAGTCTATTTATACTTCTCCCAATTAGTTTTTTAGTTGGGAAACAGTTGGACCACGGGCACTAGGAGATAATCAACAGGTAAAACCCGTGAACTCCGCTCATAGTTAAGGAAATTTAATTTTTTTTAAGTGTCTTAACACACATACGCAGGTTGGGTATAGACTAACCCGCATGTACACACTTTTATCACAGGGCAAAGTAGTGTATAGGGAGTAAAATATTGTTTTTAAAATATTTGGACCAAGTCTGGAAGGAGGGGTTGCCCTAGGCCATAAACCAAGCATCACAAATACCAAGGGTGATATTTGGAGCTATAACACCATTCCAAGGAAGGTTAATAATGATGATGTTGTGGAAAAACAAGATGAACCTCCTACACATGAACCTATGTCCGATGTTGAAGCCATGATGGATCCCATTAATTCACCACCCTGTGATCCCTCTACCTCAAGGAAAATACCTTTGTGGCTAAAAGATACTCTTGAAGATGCTGAGAGACATATTGATCCAAGAGGGACATTTTGTGAAAGCAAGAGGTCAAACAGGTATCAAAGGTACTTAGTTGCTATGAGTACTATTGTTCAATATCATCCATGTACATTCGAAGAAGTCGTAAAACACCAAGTCTAAAAGGATGCGATGAATGAGGAATATGAATCTATCATAAAAAATTATGTTGGGGATGTGGTGCCTAGACCAAAGGACAAGTCTGTAGTCACCTCAAAATGGCTATACAAAATTAAACATGGATCTGATGGGAGTGTTGAAAAATATAAGGTTAGGTTCGTTGCTCGAGGCTTCTCTTAAAAAGAAGGAGTGGACTATGATAAGATATTTGCACCAGTTGCCTAATATACTACTATCTAATTGTTTATTTCTCTCGCTGCCTATCAAGGTGTTGTACTATGAAACGAACCCCCCATTTATAAAGAAAAATAGCTAAGGTTAGAATTATAAATGGGGACCCTTTTAAATTTTTAGGCTTAGGATAATAATACCTAACTCTAAGAAAATACCTAGAAAAACCTTGCAAAATGAACTAAGGATGAAGTCTGCATCACAAATCGCAAATCACACTTTTCCGCATGAATATCTTAAAACATCTTCAAAAAATTGCGATCTGCAATTAAATCTCCCGCTGCGATAACCCGATAAATAGCACCTTGTCATTTCGCAATCGCATTTCGCACTTCGCAAAATTCGCAAGAAACTTAGCTATGCCATTAGAATGTCCATTAGTGATTTGCGAAATGTGATATTGTGATATTCACAATCGCATTTCGCTTTATGCATCTGGTAGTGCTATACTATATCCATTTAAAGATTGTGATGTGTGATTAAGAGTGGTAAAACGTGTGAAATAATTACGTTTTAAATATGAAAACAAACAAATTGACAGGTTAATAAATATTTAGTAGCCCGAGGAAGGATAATCATTTTCCAAGTTATGGGTAGTTAACATCAAGTATCTCATTAAACCTTTCTCATGATCCAAAGTCATTTCAGAGAAGCTTTCAGTCTTAATTACCTGATACCGTCTGCGTTGATATATCTTGTCTATTTCAGGAAAGATACAAAAGACATGTCACTAAGAAAGGTGATGCAAAAACAGAGTAAGAAGACCATTGTTGAATTCGAGTTTACAGATATGGCTCCTATTTTCACTGATACAGTTTGCGACACGGTCGGAGGCACAACAACTTCAGAGGTCATATACAATAGGCTTGAGGACAGACGTCCTAAAATTATTGTCACGAGAGCAACAACTGACTCAACAAGGCCTTCAGGACTTCAATGCAGAGATGCTTCTTATTCTTTCCTTCATAGGATAGGAGCAAGAGCTAAAATCCTCCCATACATAGATATGATCAGGTGGGTGATTGAAAACCTCATCATTGAAGATAGGCAATTCAAGAATTCAAGAATGGAGCTCATAGGTTCGTTCAGAGCAGAGGACTTGAAGAAAATGTACCACATACCTAACCCTCAGAACTCTACGACAACACATTTGTGGCTAAATTCGCAAAGAACAACCCAGACCCCTTCAAGCTGATTCAGGGTTGGAGAGCATTGGACAACAAATTCAAATATGAAATTCTGATTATGTATATTATAGCCTCTTTGGGAAACCCCTACAACTATGCAAAAAATATGTTATGTAGATTATATGGGCTACCCAATAATACTAATTTTTCCATAGAATGGATTCCTCTTATTGATGCCCGTGTTAATTCCCACATCATGAATTGGCCCTCCATCCTATCTGATAACCTAGCCACCACCATTACTGAATATCGAAAAAATAAAGCCTCCTCTTCAGATAACCTCCCTCCGTTCTATTTTAGTGCCTACATTATGGATGCTATATGGTTTTGCACAACATTTCCAACCATGGGTTGGAAATGGACCTTACAGGACCCCTACCCAATCCATCTCAGTCATAAACAAATATGGGAATTGCATTATATACCTCACTTCTATAAGATAATTCGTGCTATTTTGTTGCCCCTACATCAAACCATTTTCAATAAGAAAGCCCCCAAGTTTTCCCAAGAAGCCGCAACAGACCTGTTTACTTTCGGTAAATATTTCATTAAATAATGGTTCACCTACATTAGGGTTTTTGGTATCACATCTGATCCACATGTCCTTCCTTTATATGTTTCTGATAAATTATTAGCAAGAGATATTACCTACCATACCATGGGAAAAGGACTGACTAAAGTTCTCAAAGGCGAAAATAAGTCATTATGGCCCTCTTTCCCTGTCAAGTGCGGTTCTTTTACTTTAGCAAGTTTTGTTCATGCTACTAAAGAGTCAGCACATATGGAAGCCCTAAGGCTTCATACATTGCCTAAGAGGCAATTTAATCCAAACAAAGTGGCATATAATGTCACTACTAGAGTAAAGCTCAAGCCATACAACCATGAGGACAACTATTTTGAAGACTTGTTACAGTCAGTCGCATCCTTCGAACAAGCATTCAAATGGGAAAAGGATAATATGAAACTTGAAGATTTTCAAAGCTTTCAGGAAGTCAGAAGTGAGAGGCTTGAAGTGATCCCAATGCATTTGTTAAAGCTCGAGGATATCCCTATACCAAGTGTCATTATTGATAGTGAAGGTCCCAGTGCTCGAGTAGACTCTCATGTAAACACTGAAAAGACACCAGACACAGGGAAAACCCAAGACATAGATAAGATAGCTGAGTCCAGCATGAAGTCAGCTGAGAAACAAGTGATGAGCACCCCAACTATAGAGATTAGTTCAGAGGTCAAAGGTAGTAGTTTGGAGCAGGAGTGGGATCAATTTAATTAGAAATTGCAAGGCACTCCCAAAGCGACAAATACCCAAGAAACAGTGGAATGTAAAACTCCTCTGCATGTTCATAAGGATACAGAGCCCAAGTCTATCGGCGAGCAGTCCAAGCTTATGGAGGAACAAGTGACAACGTCCCAGCATAGTGAAATTATCCTTGCTCTGCCCACATCATATTTTTTTTTGAAAGTAACTGAAATACCTCCACTTGATATGTTCTATAGCCCTCTCCACAAGGCTGTAGTAAGAAGGTAGAGAAAAAGGAAAAGGGTAGACACACCCGAATTCCCACCTGGAAACGAGCCGATGGACGTTGTTTGGAAGGACATTCCTTTCAATCCGGCTGAGAACTTGACTAGACTATCACAGTTCAGAGGAGCATATGCATCAGCCACTCTAGATAAGGCTACTAAAGTCTCTACTTTGTTAAGGGAAAAAGAGGAGAGGATTGCACAACTCAAACAATAGCTCGAAGTAGAGAAAGCAAGCATAAACAGGCAAGCGGCTGAGTAAATTGCGAAATTGTAGCAAGACATGGAGGTCCTGAAAATAAGCCATGAAGTCGATATATCGGCCAAAAACATGCAACTCCAAGAAATGCAGCAAGCCATGGAAAAATACAAGGATGTTCCCACTACTGAGGAGTTTATTAAAGAGGCACTGGAATTAAATTCCCTTCTAGAGAAACAGTAGGAGTATTTCTACCAAAAGATGTCACACATTACTCCCTATCTAACTACTAGCAACCAACTAACAGATAAGAAAATCAACCAGAGAACTGAGTTTAACGATTTAAACACCAAAATACTTGAGTTCATTGAATGGTAGGAAACAGAAGACGAAAGGAAAGCCAATATACTCGAGATTGAGGAAACTCATAAAGACATTCTCTTCACGGATTGGGATGCGAGAATCAAACAGGCAGAGCTAGCAGTCACAAGGGCAGTCGGGTGTTGGGTTGTGTTATATTCTTTCAACGACTAGCCCACGTAGTTAACCGGGGGTTAGAGGGGGGAAGGTCACAGGGGGTTTGAGGGGTACCCGTAACCCCACTTTATGGGGTCTGGGGCAGCGCCCTAGAAAATTTTGGTTTTGTACCCTATGTTAGGTTGGGCAGACGCACCTATGGTTTTGTGCATGATGTTCACACATGTTTTTTGGACGCAATGGTTTCTCGGTCCATGGTTTTGGACGCGATGGTTTTCGGTCCATGGTATTGGATGCTTCGGCATGTATAAATATGTATTGTAACATTGAAAGGAAAATAATGAAAAAATCAAGCTGGTAGTCCCAGTTTTGGGATCCAGGGGAAAAACTCTGTGTATATGTGTTTTATGTGTTATGCTCTCGCATTGTTTATTTTTTGTTTTTTAGAATTTGTATGCAGGTAATTTCTGTACGGGGTTGAAACCTACATTTGGTATCAGAGTAGTTTTGGCTTCAAGGGGACACCTTTGTTGTTGAGGGGTTTCGCTTGGGCCTGTGGTAAACCCTGTTCAATGGGAGATCTGCAAGATCGATTCTGGTGGTGAAAGAAGATGGCGAGCAGTGGAAAGATAGAGATCAAGAAATTTAATGGTCAGAGTTTTGAGTTGTGGAAACTCAAGATGGAGGATCTGTTGGTGGATAAATATCAGTGGATCACGGTAGATCTGGGTACTAAACCAACGGGAGTGTCTGATGAAGAATGGAAGAAGTTGGATCGGAAGGTGTTGAGGGCCCCGAAGTCGGGTCAACAACAAGGGGGATACCCACCCGGTCCGGAACCTGGTTGGCGGCTCCTTGCCCGTTTGAAGTAGCGGGTCTGACTGGGGATAACGGGACCAGCTTCCCGATGTGTGGGATGTGTGTGTATGTGTAAAGTTTGTTTATGTTAGTTCTAAAGACATTCTACAACTAATGTAAATCTGACTTGCAAACTTACTATAATTTAATGGAAATAACACACAAGATCTACACTAACCCGGGATATATATTTCTTCCATTATGCAATCTAAAAAGATTTCATACAATAACTGGTAATAAAGATTATTCAGCCATTATAAGAATATAAACCGTTTAAGATGAACTGTTCTGCCTAAGAAGTTAAACAAAACAGTTGTGAATAGCATATCGCATAATCAAATCATTCGCATATCAAGCATAAATCGATAAGTCCACCGTACAGAAGTGCCAAATGATAACCCATGTGTTCATACATTAACATGCAAACAATATCAGCTGTACATCGCTCTGGGAATACAAGCAGAAATTAATCAAGAGATAAAAGTACCATTTATGACTAATTCTTACTCACAGACTTCAAGCAATAACGATCTATCTCTACTTGCTTCTAACATCTACCAAGAGTACAGAAGTGCAACATCAGTAGCAGACATAAAAATGCAAACATAAATAAATCACAATCCTTCCATTCATCAAAACCTCCTCTGAGGGTGCAGAAGTGCATGTTCTGAGGACAAGTTTTTGACAAATTTCTGGACCCTTCTCCAATGCAATGAGAAGGGTTGAAATACTACTATCTAATCCTAATAATAGTATTATTACAAAATTTAGGACACGGTTCTCAAATGACCGCCCTTTTTCTAATTCAGTAAAACAAAAAGCAAGAAAAAACAACTTTCTAAATGAAATTACTTCTTAATTTGGTCTCTGAAATTGCAGTTTTCAAGCATGGGCTTGAGAAGAGTCGGTTGGCCGACTTCTGTGCTTAACTGGGCTGCGAAAACGGCATCCATAAGAGCTGGTGCTACTTTCTCGGCCGTGTTCATGATGCATCTTACGGTCATGCGTTGGCTGTGGGGCTTAACTAAGTAAGTCCAATAACTTTCCCAGTTTAGTCTAGCCAATGCCTGAATTGTCTTCCCGTTTGCCTGTGCCTTCTGCTTCCATTCTGCCTCCAACTGTAACGTGCTTGGTAAGTACCCCGGGGTAGACTCTGAAATCAAATTGGCCCTGTGTAAATTTTCATTTACACAGTCGATAAGTATGCTCGCCTGTGTCGCCGCTGACTCTGCTGCCTGTTCCGCCTGTGTGATTTGTTCGTCCCACTTATTGAAGAGCAGTTCCTTATGATTCTCATTAATCTTGGGTGCCCCTGCTCTTTTCCCTTCCTCGTCATTTTTCCAAGCCAGATATTCTGTTACTCTCTTGTTGGCCTGGTCATAGTCATTCCGCAATTCCACCACCTGGCTGGTGATCTTGTCGCTCAGCTCACAAAAATGCCTCCACTGTGATATTCTGCGGACCATATCTTCCTGTTGCTGTGACAGTTGGTTGTTCAAGCCGATGGACTCTGAAATAAACTCCGTCAGCTTGGGTTCATCCTTGTGCATTTCTTGCACCGTCTGCAGCTGTTTTTCTTTTTCTTCAATACTTCTTTGGTGGCTCACCTGCATCTGGCGAAAGCTTTCTTGTAACTCTTCAAGCTGCTTGGAGGCTTTAGCGTTCTCATTGGCTTGTTGCAACTGTTGTTGCAGCAGTTGTATTTGACTTTCGCGCTCTTTTAGAAGTTGCTGAACTTCAGAAGCCTTGTCGATAGTCGCAGAAGCATATGCTCCTACAATCTGAGACAATTTCGTGAGATTGTCAGTTGGATTGTTATTCGGGTCTTTCCACAAGACATCTAGGTGTTCAGCATTTTGAGATAGTGCATCTTCAAGCTTTCTTTTCTTTCTTTGTCTCCTTACAACTGCCCTGTGCTGTGGGCTGTAGAATACGTCGAGTGGAGGGATCTCTTCTACGCTAAGTAGAAGTTCTGAGGATGGAGCGATAGGAAGATGCTCCATTTCTGCGGTACTACTGACTATGGTTGAGAAGACCTCTTGCACCACCTGTGTGTTATTCACAGGTGTTTTCAGGACTTGACCTTAAAGATTAATTAGTTCATTGAAGGTCTCCCATTCTTTATCTAGTTCTGCTGTAACAAGAGGTGCTTCGGTGACGGGAGGGGGAACTTCTTTTGGTGGCGAGGCGGCAACTTGCTGTTGAGCCATCGAGCTTGACTGAGCCGTGTCCTTGATTATTTCTTCGTTCCTCTCTTCTTTGTGGACAGACTCTTCAGGATCTGGAGATATTTCTTTTACGGCGCTGGAATCAAATTTGGAGGCGCTGGAGTGTTCACTGAGGCTGATGCTCGGAGTCGGTTCTCTGGTAGTTATTCGCAGTGTTTCCAGTGGAACATTAGCCAGCCTTCTTTCTCTATATAACCTGAATTTCCTGAGGTCGTCCGGGGACAGCCTCGACTGAGCTTCCTGCAAAACTTCTTCGACCGAGTTCTTGCCCTGAAAGAGATCATCAAACAGATCTTTTTGCCCAGAGAACACACTTATCCTGACGTTAGTTGTGAATTCCTGGGCCACCTTATTTGGATCAAATGGCCTTGGTGAGAATTTAAATAGTTGGAGACACGTCACATTCTCCACCTCGCCAAAAGCGTGTCCTACATCGAATAAAGAGAAGGCCCCACATGTGACTGGGAATTGAGGCCAAATGGCCTTCTTTTTGTTCTTTAGGTCCTTAGTTAAACCGCCTTCAGAACAAGTCTGATATGCGATCTCTCGGGCCAACAACTTATCTGGGATGTACAAGGGTAGGACATGCGGAGGTGCTGTGCTTCCAAAAACTCGGATGTATGTAAACCACTCTTCTCCAAACCATCTTGCGATGGGGGTGATATCAATTTGTGCCTCGGGAGAGCACCTTGGGGGGTCTTTATCGTATATTATCTTATGTATGGGCAACATAAGCCCATGACAAATCTGGTAAAAATGGGGGGCGAATTGGGAATCCCACAAGATTTTATGATAGACGTGAATAGGCAATGGGTCCTGGGTAGTCCATTGCCAACCCATAGTAGGGAATTTCGACACAAGACAGACAGAATCCATTATATAGGTAGATAAATAAAAAGGCGGGTAGACCCTTTGGGAGTAGGATCTCTTAGAACGGTAGTGGAGGACCGCCATGTACAGAGTGTCAGAAAGGATTTTGGCCCAATCAACTATCTCAGAGCTAGTCGCGGCATCAATCAGCGGTAGCCATTCAGGTGAAAATTTATTGATATCTGGCTTACCGAATATTCTACAGAGCATGGCTGCAGCAAAGCAATATGGAGAAGTAAGAGAACCAGTGCTATACATACCGTTCTTATCTTTCTTTAATGGCTCATCTCTTCTTGACCACTCCTTAGTTGTGTCTGATAGGTCCGGATTTTCTGCTGCGAACTTCCCAACAAACTCTGCGTTGTAGGTCGCTTGCGGCTCAGGTAGATGATACATGAGCTTCAGGTCTTGAGCTGCAAACGATCCCACGGGCCCATGTCCCTGGACTTTGAACTGTCTATGGTGCAACTCCGCATCATCTAGTATCCATTTGATCATGTCTGTGTATGGCAGGATCTTTGGCCTCGCTGCTATTCTATGGAGGAAAGAACATGCTAGATCTTCCAGGGATGCCTCTGAAGAACGTGATGCACCCGCGACAGCAGCAGTTACCTTGATTATTCTCGGATTTTCTTCCTCCAATATCCTATACATGCCTTCCCAAGTTGAGATGCCTGCATCTTTATTGCATGCAGTATCTGTGTAGAGGGGCGCCATCTCTTTGGTCTTTTCTCTTGTCTCTGAGCTCTGAGCTTTGTTCTTCTTCCCCATCTCGCTTAGCGTTTCTATTCGGTTTTGCCTTCGCACTTTGCTCCTGCAGGTTACGAGTGAAATTGAAAGATTGATCAGAAAGGTGATGGGAGAGTTTTAAATGCAAGAGATAGATTAGATACGCCACCTTACATGAAACAAATCCGCATTAAGGCACGCGTCTTTATGCCACTTAATAACTGACAACTAATCCATTACTAACATTAAAAGCGCATAATTTCCAAGTCAGGTTATAGTAAGTGGATTTTCTTTGGGAGGCGTGCGCGAAGGAGTCGTACTAAGGTGCTTTTATGACTTGCCAACGCATCCTCGCATGTCGCGCGATCGCAAAGGTTAGTGATCGCAGCATCGCAGATTGCCATATCGCAGATCGCAATATCGCAGATCGCAATGATTCAAATATTTGCCAACGTGCCCAGCCTCATTTCTGCGATATGCGATTGCGCGATCGCAACATCGCAGATCGGCGGACTTACAAGCTTTTCTTTATGGATGCTAGTGTATTGCAATGCGATGTTGTTCATTAATACCGAGGCGGTGTGCATATTGGTTTTTAGAGGGGAAACGAAGGCATTTCTTTGATTTTTGTGAAGCAATCTTAGGATTTGCTTTTATGAACACAGGTCTAGGCTTAAGTTGTCTCAGAAACCTTTCCTACGCTTATGCTTGCGATTTCGAAAGAAACCTTTGTTTTTTCAAAAACATTAACTAAGGGTCCCCATTCAATCTAGCATCGTAGCTGATACTAGATTGAACGAGGGGGGTTGTTGCTGGCCACAACAATTGGCGATTCACTTGGGAGAACCAGTTATCTCTGCTCTTTTTCTATTGACATTTTCAGGCTCTTCAAAAATTTTCTCAGGGAATTCGAACTTCATTATAAAAAGATAAAAACAAACAATACTTCAAAGCGTCAATGATGTTTTGTTTTAGCCCCATTCTATTCCAATTACTTGCATTCCCAGGTTGTCTTCGAGTTTAGATCAGTTATTACTTGGTCTTGTAAAACACAAAATAAAGTGTCCTCTATGTATCAACCCTTTTTTAAGAATGCCCCTTTGTCGTAGGTAGAGCCACTGCTGCCAGCAGGCGTCCATAGCCTCGATAGGGTTACCTATTATCCAGGAATGATCCTTTATCCTGCTTCAGGTTTTCGCAACTTTTTCAGAAGAATTATCCCTTTCTTGATTCTTTTTCTTTTTTATTCTCTAAAGAACAATGTCTTGGTTTGGTGGCCAAATTATGACACAGTCATTCACTTGATTTATACTTTTGCTGAACAAGCTGGCTCGTGATGAGACCCCTTGCCTTTTGATCGCAAAATCTTGAGTCGTTGCCCTGTTTTGGTAGACAGTTTTGGCAAAGTCAGCAAGTTATAATATCTGTGATTATGATAAGTCGGCTCGTGATGAGACCTCTTATTCTTTGAGATATGGCATCTCTCTAGGTCATTCCTCTGAATGTTGCATTTTCCTTTAGCAGGGAGGAAGTCAAATTCTCTTTCCTTAAGAAAGTTCTGGACGACAATGATAGGGCTACTTTTGATAATGGCTGTTTTCACAGAGAATCTTTATTCTAATATTGATACCTTTTATTGTGCTGATCTAAAATGAATTCCTCACTGAGATAGCTTTCTTTAAAATTTTCTGGGTTTGAACTTCAACATCATCTCTGGGTTAAAGATCTATTAACAATAAGGACCGGATTCCCACAAGATTAGCTGCTCACAAGAGCCAAAATTCCAAAATCTTTACCAGAGACAAGGTTTCTTGAGTAAAGGTCAAATACTGTTTAGCCAGAACAAACTTTATTTGGGATAGGCAATTATTATCTAGGGTCATGTAGAGAATACAACTAACTTTGCCTATCATTATTGAAAGCAAAACTAATATCCTATCTAAATTACCGCTACTCCTACTCTAATTATAAATACGAAATAACTAAGAAAAATGATATTTCCAATGGAACCAACGATTCATTATTATTCCTAGCCGTATGGGTCTCCCAAGCATTAGTAAAAAGAATTGAATTCCCCTTGGATAGAAATTGTTGGCTAGGGAATAGGAACCCATAAACTTAGTTGGAATCTTGTCTGATTTCAGCTTCTCACGATAGGTTTTTTCCAACTGAGTACCTATTGGATCACAAAAATTGGGATGAATTTCTTTTGTAAATCGGTGATCTTTCAATAGAAAGGATAACAAGCCGAATTGTGAAATAGGTTGTTTAATCTCGATGGCTTGTAACCCGTTGATTGTTAACTTTGAGTTTTTAGCGATTCCGTTTGAAATGAGAGTTTTTATATATAAATCGCCAGAATCTAATCTATCAAAGTTTTGAAAATTTAAAAATAAGTCCGATTTTGTACAAAATGAAAGTGAGTGAAAAAGAAATGATTGGGTATCTATATATACAGTGGTGTCGCACGTCTGGGAGTTACTTGAAACTCTCTGTTTTTCACAAGAACTGGCCGGGTTCTGTGAATCAGGAATTAAATCATGATTGCGATCAGGGATGGAGATCTCCTCTGGATATGAATCGTAGATAGGAGCATCGTCTCGGATAGTAAAATTATTCAAATGAGATTTTGCTTTGAGATGAGGGTTAGACGGAACAGTTTCTGATCTAAGATGTTTCTTATAATCTGACCCTAGTTGAGTTACTTGCGACAATTCAATATCATCACAATTATCAAAGCAATTATCACGAAAAACTTTACAATTTTCCCTAGGTTCCTCTTTTTCATTATGTGTTTTTAGACAAGGGAGATGAGGCAGCTCTTGTTTGATATGAATCGTAGACTATGATATAGTGGTCTCTTTATTTCGGAAACCCAGTGATGTCTCGTTTGAATAACCCTCTGTTGGAATAGACTTGATACTATGAGGGAGAAGATCGTCATTACTAAAAACATCGGGGTAAAGAGAAAAATGTGGATCTGGAACAATGTATTTAAAAACATCAAATAATTCTCGTTCATCATATTCACAATAAGCATCGGGCTTTAGATCATACCTTTTTGCATCGATACTTTTCGAAAGAGAAACAGTAGGTGGATCTAACCTTGGCACCAGGAGTTGTCGATTTGAAATGATGTTGTCTGACTTTATATTAAAGTCAACTTCTGGTGTCAGGGCACCTTCCCTTTCAGTACTTTCGCCTGCGTTTTCTGATGTTAGAGCATGCAAAACTCCTAGGCTAAATTCTGTCTGATCAGGTACAGGAGGTAGGAAACACTCATCATAATCCGAAGATTCTTCATCTGTGAGTTCATCCTCAAGATCATATTGTAGACATTTAAGATGGAATCGTATATTGAAATCCCTTACGGGTTCGTCTTGTTTCCGCAGATGGTCGATTTCATCGTATACCTGGTCGTATTCATAGCAATCAAATTCCAAGATGAAAGCTCTAACGAATTGGTCCCAGCTGTGGACTGATGCAACTGGGAGGTTTCTGCACCATCTTCTAGCTTCTGCTGTGAATGTAAGAGTGAAAATCCTGCATAAAACGCCTTCGTCAATTCTTTGAATATCAACACTCAAAACTCTTTGAATGAAATGCAGGGCGTGATGAAATGCAGAAGAATTATTCTCACCATTGAATTTTACCTGAGATAGTAGTCTTACCACATCTGGTGGAGTGTTGGAAGAGGTAGGAACATGGATGCAACTCCAAATGGGAATTCTGTGAGCAGGCATCCTTTTCCAGGATTTCTAGTTTAAAAACATTCCAACAGACAATATGCTCAGGCCCCCCTTCTAGCGCCAGAAATGTTGAGGGCCCCGAAGTCGGGTCAACAACAAGGGGGATACCCACCCGGTCCGGAACCTGGTTGGCGGCTCCTTGCCCGTTTGAAGTAGCGGGTCCGACTGGGGATAACGGGACCAGCTTCCCGATGCGTGGGATGTGTGTGTGTGTGTAAAGTTTGTTTATGTTAGTTCTAAAGACATTCTACAACTAATGTAAATCTGACTTGCAAACTTGAATCTAAGCTACTATAATTTAATGGAAATAACACACAAGATCTACACTAACCCGGGATATATATTTCTTCCATTATGCAATCTAAAAAGATTTCATACAATAACTGGTAATAAAGATTATTCAGCCATTATAAGAATATAAACCGTTTAAGATGAACTGTTCTGCCTAAGAAGTTAAACAAAACAATTGTGAATAGCATATCGCATAATCAAATCATTCGCATATCAAGCATAAATCGATAAGTCCACTGTACAGAAGTGCCAAATGATAACCCATGTGTTCATACATTAACATGCAAACAATATCAGCCGTATATCGCTCTGGGAATACAAGCAGAAATTAATCAAGAGATAAAAGTACCATTTATGACTAATTCTTACTCACAGACTTCAAGCAATAACGATCTATCTCTACTTGCTTCTAACATCTACCAAGAGTACAGAAGTGCAACATCAGTAGCAGACATAAAAATGCAAACATAAATAAATCACGATCCTTCCATTCATCAAAACCTCCTCTGAGGGTGCAGAAGTGCATGTTCTGAGGACAAGTTTTTGACAAATTTCTGGACCCTTCTCCAATGCAATGAGAAGGGTTGAAATACTACTATCTAATCCTAATAATAGTATTATTACAAAATTTAGGACACGGTTCTCAAATGACCGCCCTTTTTCTAATTCAGTAAAACAAAAAGCAAGAAAAAACAACTTTCTAAATGAAATTACTTCTTAATTTGGTCTCTGAAATTGCAGTTTTCAAGCATGGGCTTGAGAAGAGTCGGTTGGCCGACTTCTGTGCTTAACTGGGCTGCGAAAATGGCATCCATAAGAGCTGGCGCTACTTTCTCGGCCGCGTTCATGATGCATCTTACGGTCATGCATTGGCTGTGGGGCTTAACTAAGTAAGTCCAATAACTTTCCCAGTTTAGTCTAGCCAATGCCTGAATTGTCTTCCCGTTTGCCTGTGCCTTCTGCTTCCATTCTGCCTCCAACTGTAACGTGCTTGGTAAGTACCCCGGGGTAGACTCTGAAATCAAATTGGCCCTGTGTAAATTTTCATTTACACAGTCGATAAGTATGCTCGCCTGTGTCGCCGCTGACTCTGCTGCCTGTTCCGCCTGTGTGATTTGTTCGTCCCACTTATTGAAGAGCAGTTCCTTATGATTCTCATTAATCTTGGGTGCCCCTGCTCTTTTCCCTTCCTCGTCATTTTTCCAAGCCAGATATTCTGTTACTCTCTTGTTGGCCTGGTCATAGTCATTCCGCAATTCCACCACCTGGCTGGTGATCTTGTCGCTCAGCTCACAAAAATGCCTCCACTGTGATATTTTGCGGACCATATCTTCCTGTTGCTGTGACAGTTGGTCGTTCAAGCCGATGGACTCTGAAATAAACTCCGTCAGCTTGGGTTCATCCTTGTGCATTTCTTGCACCGTCTGCAGCTGTTTTTCTTTTTCTTCAATACTTCTTTGGTGGCTCACCTGCATCTGGCGAAAGCTTTCTTGTAACTCTTCAAGCTGCTTGGAGGCTTTAGCGTTCTCATTGGCTTGTTGCAACTGTTGTTGCAGCAGTTGTATTTGACTTTCGCGCTCTTTTAGAAGTTGCTAAACTTCAGAAGCCTTGTCGATAGTCGCAGAAGCATATGCTCCTGCAATCTGAGACAATTTCGTGAGATTGTCAGTTGGATTGTTATTCGGGTCTTTCCACAAGACATCTAGGTGTTCAGCATTTTGAGATAGTGCATCTTCAAGCTTTCTTTTCTTTCTTTGTCTCCTTACAACTGCCCTGTGCTGTGGGCTGTAGAATACGTCCAGTGGAGGGATCTCTTCTACGCTAAGTAGAAGTTCTGAGGATGGAGCGATAGGAAGATGCTCCATTTCTGCGGTACTACTGACTATGGTTGAGAAGACCTCTTGCACCACCTGTGTGTTATTCACAGGTGTTTTCGGGACTTGACCTTCAAGATTAATTAGTTCATTGAAGGTCTCCCATTCTTTATCTAGTTCTACTGTAACAAGAGGTGCTTCGGTGACGGGAAGGGGAACTTCTTTTGGTGGCGAGGCGGCAACTTGCTGCTGAGCCATCGAGCTTGACTAAGCCGTGTCCTTGATTATTTCTTCGTTCCTCTCTTCTTTGTGGACAGACTCTTCAGGATCTGGAGATATTTCTTTTACGGCGCTGGAATCAGATTTGGAGGCGCTGGAGTGTTCACTGAGGCTGATGCTCGGAGTCGGTTCTTTGGTAGCTATTCGCAGTGTTTCCAGTGGAACATTAGCCAGCCTTCTTTCTCTATATAACCTGAATTTCCGGAGGTCGTCCGGGGACAGCCTCGACTGAGCTTCCTGCAAAACTTCTTCGACCGAGTTCTTGCCCTGAAAGAGATCATCAAATAGATCTTTTTGCCCAGAGAACACACTTATCCTGACGTTAGTTGTGAATTCCTGGGCCACCTTATTTGGATCAAATGGCCTTGGTGAGAATTTAAATAGTTGGAGACACGTCACATTCTCCACCTCGCCAAAAGCGTGTCCTACATCGAATAAAGAGAAGGCCCCACATGTGACTGGGAATTGAGGCCAAATGGCCTTCTTTTTGTTCTTTAGGTCCTTAGTTAAACCGCCTTCAGAACAAGTCTGATATGCGATCTCTCGGGCCAACAACTTATCTGGGATGTACAAGGGTAGGACATGCGGAGGTGCTGTGCTTCCAAAAACTCGGATGTATGTAAACCACTCTTCTCCAAACCATCTTGCAATGGGGGTGATATCAATTTGTGCCTCGGGAGAGCACCTTGGGGGGTCTTTATCGTATATTATCTTATGTATGGGCAACATAAGCCCATGACAAATCTGGTAAAAATGGGGGGCGAATTGGGAATCCCACAAGATTTTATGATAGACGTGAATAGGCAATGGGTCCTGGGTAGTCCATTGCCAACCCATAGTAGGGAATTTCGACACAAGACAGACAGAATCCATTATATAGGCAGATAAATAAAAAGGCGGGTAGACCCTTTGGGAGTAGGATCTCTTAGAACGGTAGTGGAGGACCGCCGTGTACAGAGTGTCAGAAAGGATTTTGGCCCAATCAACTATCTCAGAGCTAGTCGCGGCATCAATCAGCGGTAGCCATTCAGGTGAAAATTTATTGATATCTGGCTTACCGAATATTCTACAGAGCATGGCTGCAGCAAAGCAATATGGAGAAGTAAGAGAACTAGTGCTATACATACCATTCTTATCTTTCTTTAATGGCTCATCTCTTCTTGACCACTCCTTAGTTGTGTCTGATAGGTTCGGATTTTCTGCTGTGAACTTCCCAACAAACTCTGCGTTGTAGGTCGCTTGCGGCTCAGGTAGATGATACATGAGCTTCAGGTCTTGAGCTGCAAACGATCCCACGGGCCCATGTCCCTGGACTTTGAACTGTCTATGGTGCAACTCCGCATCATCTAGTATCCATTTGATCATGTCTATGTATGGCAAGATCTTTGGCCTCGCTGCTATTCTATGGAGGAAAGAACATGCTAGATCTTCCAGGGATGCCTCTGAAGAACGTGATGCACCCGCGACAGTAGCAGTTACCTTGATTATTCTCGAATTTTCTTCCTCCAATATCCTATACATGCCTTCCCAAGTTGAGATGCCTGCATCTTTATTGCATGCAGTATCTGTGTAGAGGGGCGCCATCTCTTTGGTCTTTTCTCTTGTCTCTGAGCTCTGAGCTTTGTTCTTCTTCCCCATCTCGCTTAGCGTTTCTATTCGGTTTTGCCTTCGCACTTTGCTCCTGCAGGTTACGAGCGAAATGGAAAGATTGATCAGAAAGGTGATGGGAGAGTTTTAAATGCAAGAGATAGATTAGATACGCCACCTTACGTGAAACAAATCCGCATTAAGGCACGCATCTTTATGCCACTTAATAACTGACAACTAATCCATTACTAACATTAAAAGCGCATAATTTCCAAGTCAGGTTATAGTAAGTGGATTTTCTTTGGGAGGCGTGCGCGAAGGAGTCGTACTAAGGTGCTTTTATGACTTGCCAACGCATCTTCGCATGTCGCGCGATCGCAAAGGTTAGTGATCGCAGCATCGTAGATCGCCATATCGCAGATCGCAATATCGCAGATCGCAATGATTCAAATATTTGCCAACGTGCCCAGCCTCATTTCTGCGATATGCGATTGCGCGATCGCAACATCGCAGATCGGCGGACTTACAAGCTTTTCTTTATGGATGCTAGTGTATTGCGATGCGATGTTGTTCTTTAATACTGAGGCGGTGTGCATATTGGTTTTTAGAGGGGAAACGAAGGCATTTCTTTGATTTTTGTGAAGCAATCTTAGGATTTGCTTTTATGAACACAGGTCTAGGCTTAAGTTGTCTCAGAAACCTTTCCTACGCTTATGCTTGCGATTTCGAAAGAAACCTTTTTTTTTTCAAAAACATTAACTAAGGGTCCCCATTCAATCTAGCATCGTAGCTGATACTAGATTGAACGAGGGGGGTTGTTGCTGGCCACAACAGAAGGCAAAGAGCACAATACGATTGTGTGTCTCAGATTCAGTATTGTTGAATGTATCAGGGGAAGCAGAATCAGGTGAGTTTCCCCTCTGGTAGTAAAAGGGCGAAACATATATTAGAACTTGTGCACAGTGATGTGTTTGGACCTTTGAAGGTCCCATCACTGGGTAAGTCTGTGTTCTATGTATCATTTATAGATGACTTCTCAAGGAATACATGGATATAGTTCCTTAAGAAGAAATCTGAAGCCTTTGACAGGTTTAAAGAATTTAAGGCTCTCGTGGAAAATCAGACAGAGAAGAAGATAAAGGTGCTGAGGATAGATAATGGTGGAGAGTTTTGCAGCAAGGAATTTGAAGAATTCTGTAAGAAGTGTGGTATATCACGGCAGAAGACTACTCCATATACACCTCAGCAAAATGGAGTTGCAGAAAGAATGAACAAGACGTTGATGGAAAGGGCAAGAAGCATGCTCAGTGGTGTCGGGTTAGGATAGGAATTCTGGGCAGAGGTGGTGGATACTACATGTTACCTTGGTCAACAGGTCACCTTCATCAACGTTGGAGGATAAGACTCCATAGGAGGTATGGACTGGTAAGAAACCCTCTCTTTCACATCTAAGGGTATTTGGATGTGATGCATATGTACATGTTCCAAAGGAGAAATGAACCAAGTTGGATAGTAAATCTAAAAACTGCATCTTTATTGGGTATAAGGATGGTTTAAAGGGTTATAAGCTTTGGAACCCAACAACAAGGAAGTTTTTGTACAACCGAGATGTGGTGTTCAGAGAGGTGAAAGATGTTATTAAACATGAAGTCCAACCAAAGGAACCTGAGAAGATAGAGTTTGAGCTAAAGGAGGAAGAATCAGACTCTACAACAGAGGAGGAATCAGAAGATGAAGAGCCACAAACTCTGGCTGTGAGAAGATCAGTTCGAGAAAGAAGGCGGCCAGAAAGGTATAGTCCATCTGCTTTCTGTTCAAATTTTGCTTTGTCTGTTACTGATGATGATCCCAGAACTGTGAAGGAAGCAGTGCATTCAGAGGATGGAAAACTCTAGAAAGAGGCCATGGTTGATGAAATGGAATCTTTTCACAAAAATGAGACTTGGGATCTGGTGGAGTTGCCGGCTGGAAGGAAACCCATTGGAAGCAAATGGGTGTTCAAAAAGATGACAAATGCAGAAGGAAAAGTGGAGAAATACAAAGCTCCGTTGGTAGCAAAAGGTTATTCCCATGTGCCGAGAATTGATTTAGGTGATATTTTTTCTCCTGTTGCCAAGGTAACTTCTATTAGATTACTTTTATCTGTTGCTGCTGCTTTTGATTTTGAGGTAGAACAGATGGATGTGAAGACAACATTTCTTCACAGAGATTTGGAAGAGGAAATCTACATGAAGCAACCTGAAGGCTTTGCGGTGAAGGGTAAGAAAGAACTGGTATGCAAGTTAAAGAAGTCTCTGTATGGGTTAAAACAGTCACCAAGGATGTGGTATCAAAAATTTGATACATTTATACGGGGACTGGGCTTCACCAGAAGCAAAGTAGATCACTATGTGTATTTTAAATTAATTGGTGGCCGTGTTATTTATCTGGTCTTATATGTGGATGATATGTTGCTGGTTGGAAATGACAAAGAAATTATCCAGGATTTGAAGACCCAATTTTCCTCCAAATTCGACATGAAATATCTTGGTGCTGCAAACTATATTTTGGGCATGGAAATTAAAAGAGATCGGGCAAATAGGAAGCTCTGGTTAAACCAGAGGAAGTATGTCGAGACAAAACTGCAAAGGTTTAATATGCAGGATAGTAAACCAGTGAAGGTTCCTATTCCTATAGGTGTGAAGTTATATGTTGAATAGTGTCCCAAGACACAAGAAGAGGAAGAGGACATGTCCTATGTTCCATATGCAAGTGCAGTCGGTAGCCTGATGTATGAAATGTTCTATACTAGACTAGACATTGCACATGCAGTGGGAGTATTGAGCAGGTTTATGTCAAAACCAGGAAAGGAGCATTGGACAGTAGTGAAGTGGGTTTTCAAGTATTTGCGTGGCACTAGTGATTATTGTTTGTGCTACCAAGGAAGACCAGGATTGGATAGAGTGTTGGATATTCGTGGCTTTGTTGATGTAGACTGGGCTGGAGATCTGGATCAGAGAAGATCTACAAGTGGGTATGTGTTTAACCTATTTGGAGGTGCAGTTAGTTGGATGAGTAAGAAACAATCTGTAGTGGCACTATCAACTACAGAGGCAGAATACATGGCAGCCACTCATGCAAGCAAGTAATCAGTTTGGTTGCAAAGATTATGTTCAAGTATGGGGTTAGTACAGGAATTTATAAGGATAGACTGTGACAGCTAAAGTGCAATTTTCTTGGCAAAGAACCCCGGACAAAGCACATTGATGTTCAATATCACTTTGTGAGGGATATGATAGAAGACAAAAAGGTGTTGCTGGTAAAGGTGGACACTTTGAAGAATACTGCAGATGCATTGACAAAATCTGTGAGCTCTGAGAAGTTCTCTTGGTGTAGAGAAACAATGGGCGTTGCAGGGTTGGATAAATGACTAAGCTCTCTTGTGGCCCCCTGTGGAAAGAAAACAACAAGTGGGATAATATTGGGTTGTGTTATATTCTTTCCACGACTAGTGCACGTAGTTAACCGGGGGTTAGAGGGGGGGAGGTCATAGGGGGTTTGAGAGGTACCCATAGCCCCATTTTATGGGGTCTGGGGCAGTGCCCTGGAAAATTTTGGTTTTGGACCCTATGTTAGGTTGGGCAGACCCACCTATGGTTTTGTGCATGATTTTCGCACATGTTTTTTGGATGCGATGGTTTTTCAATCCATGGTTTTGGACGCAATGGTTTTCAGTCCATGGTTTTGGATGCGATGGTTTTGGGTCCATGGTATTGGATGCTTCGGCATGTATAAATATGTATTGTAACATTGAAAGGAAAATAATGAAAAGTCAAGCTGGTACTCAGTTTTGTGATCCAGGGGAAAAACTCTATGTATATGTGTTTTATGTGTTATGCTCTCGCATTGTTTATTTTCTGTGTTTTAGAATTTGTATGCAGGTAATTTCTGTATGGGGTTAAAACCTACACCGGGGTATCAAAGAAAATCATTAAGGCAGTGAATCACACCCTATTTGCCACCAAACTTATTAAAGAAGGAAATCTGAAAGAAATTCCCAATTCAAATGCTCTGTATAAAAGCTGGCAAGAAAAGGAGGGGCCTCAAAGAGAGGCAATTACAAAATTGACAAGGACCAACTGCAAGTCGTATTGGCAGTATCTTGTTAAGCCACACAGCCAGATTATGACTCTCAACTGTTCCCTTCATACAACTCAACGGATGCTGCCACCTCTCACCGATGCGATTTTCACAAGACAGCTCATGACACATTTCAGGGCACCTCCTCAAATTCAATCGATGACCGATATATGCGATTTGAAGGACAAGCTAGCAGACAACGAGTCATCCTTTTAGTTCTGTTCATTTAGCCTTTGTTTATTTTAGGAGTTAGTTACCTAGTTAGGAGGAAGGTTGTTTGAAACCTCCTCAAATTTTGTATAATCTATTTTTGCACATTAGTTAGAATAGTATTTATACCCTTCTCATGCATTTAGAGAAGGGTCCAGAATTTTTTCAAAAACATTTGCAAAGAATGCACTATTGTCAGTTTGTGAATGCTTTGGTGAAATTATGGAACATGATCATTTCTTTTAGATATCAGACTACTTTCCTTTTTTGATGCATTACTGTATTCTTGGGAGACAACTTGATTTGAAGAAAGAAGTTGGTCTATGTCATTTGTCAAATGAGTAGGACTTCACACATATGGTACTATTATCTTGTATGATTGATTCTTCTTACATTTAATTAGTGGAAAAACTTTACTTTCATGAATTGTATGTGAGATTTATTGTTTCTGTTAAGAATAAATTGCACTTTTGTATGATGCCTAGCTGAAATTGTGATTTTCATATATAACTCATCATATATGCGATATATTTTATAGATTTCTTTGACTAGCTATTTAGTCAAAGGAATTATCTTTATACGTTATCATCTCTGTTTAGTTGTGTTCAATCTTTATTATCACATTTTAAGCAGATATCTTTGTAGATCACATACCACACAAGAATACCTGGGTTTATATTAGAATAAGTTAGTTAGAGAATTGCAACATAGGATAATTCATTTAGATTATCATTATTATATTGCAAACACTCATGAACCACCCACTCTCATCTTAAAACCCACACTGGAAACTGGTCCCATTATCCCTAGTCCGAGCGACCAATTTAAATGGAAAAGGAGTTGTCTTAAGGTCCAGACCAGATGGTTATCCCCCATGTTTCGGGAGTAGAATTTTGAGGCCGCAAAATTTTGGCGCTAGAAGGAGGGCCTTCAACTATGAATGGCATATAAACCTAAAGATCATTCAAAAAGAATTCATAAGATTCAAAACCCCTCCACCATTTCTACACCTTCTAGATCTTGTTCAGAATCTCCTGATCAGAAGTCTGAAGTTGTAGAAATATCTCCCTCATCTCCTGAAGTAGTAAGGCAACCACCCTCTCCAGATTACACTCTCGAGTCTCCCGAAGTTCATTCTTTGATACAGAAATTGGAACAGATATCCATTTCTGCTAAGAAACCAGAGAGACCCAAAGTTTCTAAAGAAAGTGTTACCTCCTTATTACAACAAACTGGTGTATTGACTAGACTGCAAAGTGAAAGGCTTGGGGTCACCCCTTTCGAGTTCCCCATCCCTCCATGACATAGGAAAGTTACTTCATCAAGATCTGAATCAGATACCAGCGAGATCACATCACCTTTCCATCCATTCACTTCCCCATCCACTTCTACTCAATCCACGACTTCTCAACTATCCACTTCTCCAATTAGTACTACCATTAGTAGTACTAACCCAGTAGTAAGTTCTTTGCCATCTATACCTACTTCTGGACCAACCTTCCCATCTTCTCAGTCTCCAACTCAAGTTATGGCCAATCAACCTTGGACAAATCCTGGTGCTGTCCTAGTTGCAAATCCAAATTCACTCCCAACAAACCCAGAAATAATGGCTGCCTAAGTACAATCCTGAAAATGCTCTCCTATCCGAAGAACATATAAATTTTTTAAGTTAGCCATGAATCTTAATGGGGTTGCACATGAAGTTGTTGTAATCAGACTGTTTCCTTATACTTTCCAAGGATCTGCTGGGTCTTGGTATTTTTCCCTTCCGGTGGGTTCAATTGGAGACTAGGATACTTTTCAACAAGTATTTTTTGCAAAATTTGGTGATGATAGGACCATAGCATCCTTTATCAATGATATTTCAAATTTGAAAGCTAATCCGGATGAAAAGATTAAATATTTCAACTCTAGATTTAACAAATTGCTAAATAAAATCCCAACTGCCTCTAAACCTATTGTAGATGTACAAATAGAATGTTATATATCATCTCTTTCTTCTAATATTGCGATTTTTGTAGATAGAGCCAATAAGGCTACCCTTGTAGAAAACATGAAAGAAGCCCTATCTGTAAAAGGAAGAATCATAGCTTTGGAAAAGAGATCACAAACAGATGAAAGGAAGTCAAATAAAGTAACATTTAATGATGAATCTAAGAAGAAAGCTTCAAAGGAAGCTTTCGATCTTGAAGGAATTTAGAAAGTGTTAAAAACAATGTCTAATGAAATGGTCAAAATAAAAAAACAGGTCGCAGAATCCTCTGCTCCCAAGAAAATTTTTTACTCATTCAAAAGGAACCCTTCTTCTGCATCGCAACCCCCAAACACCATTTCAAATGCTGAGTCTGATCAAGTAGAAGAAGATTCACCAGACAAAGAGGAAGCTAAAACAGAAGATGAAATTGAATTAAATGGAATGTGGGATTTCATCCTTCCAACTGAAGAAGATGCATAAGCAATGCCAGTGACTACAAGAAGTAAAAACTCTCCTAACATGGCTATCACAAATCAGAAACAAAAAATTGTTGCTCTTGCAAAAGAGAAAACAGTAGCTAAGAAATCTAAGACTAGCCAAACTGATCTTATTCCTCTAGATTCCCCAAATTCCTCAAAAACATTAGTAATCTCAGATACAGTGGAATACAATATAGTTGAAGACATGAAAAACACTAGAGAAAACATCTCATTACATGAGCTCACTAAACTCAAGCAACAACATAAAATTCTATTAAGAGAGTTGAAAGTAGTTCATGTATCTCCTCTTCGATTTGTTGTAGTTACCAAAGCTACCTACGATATGGGAAAACCTCCCTCACCCTCAAAAAAAGTAGATCCTTCAGATCTAGTTCTAATTGGTGATAGGTCTATTTCTCATGTTCCTCCATTTCTGCTCACTTATGAAATTTTCAACATGAATGTTCATAACTGCCTTGTTGATTCAAGAACCTCCTCAAATATAATACCAAGAGCTATGTGTACCAAATTGAACATTACACCTAAAAAATATACAATACACATAGTTTAGTTAGATAGGACAAAAGTAGAGGTGCTTGGAGAGATAGCATTGGTTTCAATTAGGTTGTCCTCTAATCCAAAAGTTTCACAAATAATTGATATTTTGGTGGCTGATATCCCTAAATTTTATGGTTTGATTATCAATAGGGATTGGTCTGAAAAGTTGCACGGTTATTTCACAACTGATTGGTCTCACATGTGGTTGCCACACAACGGTAAACCAAACCAAATCAGGGTAGATCGAGAGAAATTCATGAAATATATAGTCACTGACCTCGAGGGAAGCAATGAACTTGTTGCCTTCACCAGTAATATCATTGGAAATTAATCAGCTGAGTCATTTTTGGGATGCTTTAATGCTCAGAGGTCTCCCTTTCTAGATAATGTTGTAGTTTCTCAAATCGAAAATTTTTCAAAAACAAATGCTTCCAAACGTCTAAATTTAGTAGATAAAGTTTCAAATAACTCTCTATTCTGGAATCTCTATTTTGATGGTTCTAAATCTAAACACAGCATAGACACAGGATGCATTTTGATCAATCCTCAAGGAGAGAAAACCATGCTAGCCCACAGACTTGAATTCCAGTGCACTAATAATATCGGTGAATATGAAGCACTGATTGAAGGACTGTATAAAGCCATCGGTCTTAATGTCAAATACCTGCAAGTCTATGGTGATTCTGAAATAATTGTGAAACATGTGAGAAATACAATTCATTGTGTCTCTAAGCACCTTAAACATTATCAATCGTTAGCCTAGAATTTGACTTCTCATTTTTCTGCTTTTAACATATCTTCAGTCCCTAGACTGCAAAATGCAAGTGCTGACTTACTTGCTAATGTGGCATCCAGGCTTATACCCTCATAAGACTTTAGTCTAGACAGATTTTTAATAGAGTTAATATTTAGGCCATCTATTCCTGACAATGTAACAAATTGGAGAGTATTCAACAACGATGTGGATATAGTTAATTTCCTTACATCAGAAGGGTCATATGAAGAACAAATCATAGATGAACATGAGCATGATCTAGAAATCAAAAATAATCATGATCAAAACCCAATCCCAAAGTTTGTTTTTAATATGGAAGATATCTATGATCTAAAGGATATGTTCAAGAAAATTACTAACTCCAAAACTCAAAGTTCTACTCTGAGATTTGAAGTAGTAAACCTAGGGTCAACTAAAAAACCTCAAAATGTCAACCTAGGTCTTGGCCTATCATCTGAAGAAAGAATATCATTCATTAGGTTGTTGAAAACATACAAAGGTGTCTTTGTCTGGGATTATGCAGATCTCAAGACCTATGATACCTCTATAATTCAACATACCATACCTATGACTTCGAATGAAAAGCTAGTTCAACAGAAGCTTCGCAAAATTCACCCAAACCTTGAGAGTCAAATCAAATCTGAATTGAACAAGCTTCTAAAGGCCAAAATAATCTTCCCTGTTAGACATTCTAAGTGGGTATCGAATATGGTACCCGTAAGGAAAAATAACAGTGATATTAGGATTTGTATTGATTTTAGAAACCTGAATAAAGCTTGTCAAAAAGATAATTTTCCCTTGCCTACTATGGAACAGATATTGCAATCAGTTGCAGGTTCCGAATTAATGTCTTTTCTAGATGGATTCTCAGGATATAATCAAATTCTTGTGCATCCAAATGACAGATTAAAGACAACATTCAGGACCAAGTGGGGAACATATGCCTATCAGAAGATGCCTTTCGGACTCATTAATGCTAGTGCCACATTTCAACATGCTATGGACATTGCCTTCAAAGGTATAATTAATAAATCAATTGTTATTTACTTGGATGACATCACAGTCTATTCTAAGGATAGGAACAATCATTTAAGCGACCTAAAGCACATTTTCGAAAGATGCAAGAAATATGGCATTTCCTTAAATCCCAAAAAAACTTATTTTGCTTTACCAGAAGGCAAACTCCTTGGGTTTATAGTGTCCAAGAAAGGAATTTACATTGATCTTGATAGAGTCCAAGAGATCGAAAAGATTCCCCTCCCACACAACAAAAAAACCATGCAATCATTCCTAGGCCAAATAAATTTTGTAAAAAGATTTGTTCCAGATTTTTCACAAATCGTCCTACCCCTTCAAGCAATGATAAGAAAAAACACAGTTTTCAAATGGAACAAGGATGAAAGAGAGTCATTTGAGTTGATTAAAAAATCCATTATTAATGCTCCTTCATTAACAACCTTGACTTTCTCAAACCTTTTGTATTATATACTTTTTCATCCAATACATCATATGCAATAGTTTTGACACAGCTAAACGATGAAAATATCGAGGCACCCATCTCTTTTTTCAGTTCTAACTTGCAAGGTGCCGAATTAAATTATTCAGTCGTCAAGAAACAAGCATTTGCTATTTTTAAAACTTTGAAACATTTCAAACCTTTTCTTCTTAAGGCCCATACAAAAATAATTGTACCCTACCCTGCAGTAAGACAATTATTAATCCAAAGAGAAGTAGGGGAGAAAAGAGCTAATTGGGTGACTGCGCTTCAAGAATATGATGTAGAAATCTGACCAGCTAAAATTGTCAAGGGCCAAGGTTTTGTAGGATGTTAACAGGAGCTTCCCAGTTACCACTAGAAGAAGATCAAGGTAATGAAGTACAAATATCAGAGGTAAGCCTCAATGATACACAATCACAATATGTTGATTTGAAATTTTATCTGAAAAACAGATATGCTCCTATGCATCTTAATTATAAAACAAAGCGAGCTTTAAGATTGAAATCAAATCAGTATGAACTAGTCAATGATGTATTGTTTAGAAAAAATTATGATTCACTATTGCTAAGATGCCTGGAGAAACCTGAATCTGAAAAGGTCATGCAGGAATTACATGATGGACCAATTAGAGGACATTTTGGCGGAAATACCACAACTCAAAAAATCCTGCATGTAGGATATTATTGGCCAACAGTATTTAAAGATGCACATGAATATGCAAGGAAGTGTAAAACTTGTCAAACCATAGCCAGAAGAGAAATAAAGCCAACATTCCCTTTACAACCAGTTAACATCCAACAACCATTCAAACAATGGTGATTAGACATAATTGGTGAGATTGTTCCTAACTCTTCCAAACAGCATAGGTACATCCTTACAGCTATTGATTATTTTACAAAGTGGGTAGAGGTTGTCCCATTAAAGATAGCTAATACAGAAAACATCACAGACTTCATTGACCAATACATAATTACCAGGTTTGGCTTACCCTCAGCTTTAATGTTTGACAATGCATCTTACTTTTCTGGAAATAAAATGGTAGAATTTGGTCTAAAGCAAGGTTTCAAGTTGAAATATTCAACAAATTATTATCCACAAGGTACTGGATTAGTAGAATCAACAAACAAGAACCTCATCGAAATTATCAAAAAGGCTATTGATTAAAATCACAGGAATTAGCACAAAGCATTAGCATTTGCTCTATGGGCAGACAAAATTACTCAGAAAGCCTCTATTGGTTTTTCTCCTTTTGCTTTGGTTTATGGGAAAGAAGTTGTTCTTCCCACAAACATAACAATCCCATCTCTTGCCCTAGTACAATTCATCAATGAAAACCCTTCTTCTTCTCTCCAGGCTAGACAGTTTCAGATTCTCAAGCTTGAAGAAGAATGAGAAAAGGCTAAAGCAACCCACTTCCATCTTCAACAATTAGTCAAAGCTTTTTTTGATACAACTTCTTCCAGTCAAAAAAATATTGAAGTAGGTGACTTGATATTGAAATGGGACAAAGCACACAAGGAAAAAGGTAGACATACCAGATTCTAAAGACTATGGCTTGACCCTTTTCAAATCATTGAAAAATTGGACAATCAATGTTTCTTTTACAAGACTTGTCAAGTAAGAAGGATTCTTTTCCCATTAATGGGAAAATTTTGAAAAAATACTTTTCTTAAGAGATAACCTCTTCCAATTTTGTAACATATTGCTTTTTAGGAAAATAATGGTTAACTAGTATTTGTTTTTGGCTTTTCAAAATAAAATCTTTGATAATATTTCTGTTTTTTCGCTTTTATAAGTAAGAAAGAGTTAAAATAAATAATTAGGGAATTTGAGTACTAAAGTAAACTTGATTTCTTTGGAAAAACTTGATCTTGCTTAAAACATTTATTCTACGAACAAACTCTTATCTTTATAGAGTATGAATGTTTTGTTATCAGTCAAGAAAAGAATCTTTAACCTAGTAAGGACTTTCTGCAGATGAGTATCTTAAAAAACTCTATCATTATCACCCAAAATTCTCAAAAGAACCAATGATTCACCCCATCTATTAAAATTTTCCTTTTTCAGAGTGTAATTCTAAAATATATAAAACTTAGAAGATAAAAAGTCTCATTACGAGCTTGTTTACCATGTTCATAGGGAAATGATTAAACTGATATTACCAATACTACATATCAAACAGGGTAATAGCTAATGATCTCCTCAATCAGAAGACAAGGGGTCTCATCAAGAGCCAGCTTGTTCAGTTTAGTTACAACCAGTGAATGGCATTGTCATTATTAGGTTACCATGCCTAGACAATGTCTTTTAAGAAACCAAAAAGAAAAAGATTATATTCAAAAAGGAAAAAAGGGACAAGGTCCAAGTGAGATTCAAAGCAAGTGAATATCATTTTGAAATTTGAAAATTCATACAGATGGGATAATGAATCATTGTTGGTTAAAAGATAACCCTGTCGAGGCTATGAACGCTTGTTGGCAGCAGAGGCTCTATCTGTGATAAATGAGTAAACACCAAAAAACTAATCTGCAGAAGACACCTGCTATATTACTTTAAATCTTATTATTGGCTGATGCGAACGTTTATATTTTTATCATTACAAGAGTAAAGTAATTAAATAAGTAAAGTGAGCAAGTAATGATGATTCCAGAGAAATGTTGTTTACCTTATAACTCATGTAATCATTATTCTTATAACTCTAATTACTTTGAAAGTTTTTAGAAATTTCAGAAAACTACTCAGAGATAACTGGTTCTCCCAAGTGAATCGCCAATTGTTGTACTACGAAACAACCCCCCCATTTATAAAGAACAATAGCTAAGGTTAGAATTATAAATGGGGACCCTTTAAAATTTTTAGGCTTAAGATAATAATACCTAACTCTAAGAAAATACCTAGCAAAACCTTGCAAAACAAACTAAGGATGAAGTCCGCATCGCAAATCAAAAATCATACTTTTCCGTGTGACTATCTTAAAACATCTTCAAAAAATTGTGATCCGCGATTAAATATCCCACTACAATAACCTGATAAATAACACCTTGTCAGTTCGCAATCACATTTCTCACTTCGCAAACTTCGCAAGAAACTTAGCTATGCCATTAGAATGTCCATTAGTGATTTGTGAAATGAAATATTGCAATATTCGCAATCACATTTCGCTTTATGCATCTGGAAACTCTATACTATATCGATTTAAAGATTGCGATGTGCAATTAAGAGCGGTAAACATGTGAAATAATTATGTTTTAAATATCAAAACAAACAAATTGACAGGTTAATAAATATTTAGTGGCTTGAGGAGGGATAATCATTTTCCAAGTTATGGGTAGTTAACATCGAGTATCTTATTAAACCTTTCTCACAATCCAAAGTCATTTCAGAGAAGCTTTCAGTCTTAATTATCTGATACCATTTGCACTGATATATCTTGTCTATTTTAGGAAAGATACAAAAGACCTGTCACTAATAAAGGTGATGCGGAAACAGAGCAAACAGACCATTATTGAATCCGAGTTTACAAATATGGCTCCTATTTTCGCTGATATAGTTTGTGACGTTGCCGAAGGCGCAATAGCTTGAGAGGTCATATACAATAGGCTTGAGGAAGAACGTCCTAAAATCATTGTCACAAGAGCAACAATTGACTCAACAAGGTCTTCAGGACTTTAATGCAGAGATGCTTCATGTTCTTTCCTTCATAGGATAGGAGCAAGAGCTAAAATCCTCCCATACATGAATATGATCAGGTGGGTGATTGAAAACATCATCATTGAAGATAGGCAATTCAATAATTCAAGAATGGAGCTCGTAAGGTCATTCAGAGCAGAGGACTTGAAGAAAACGTACCACATACCTGACCTTCAGAACTCTACGACAGCACATTTGTGGATAACTTCGCAAAGAAGAACCCAAAACACTTCAAGTCAATTCAGGATTGGCGAGTGTTGGACAACAAATTCAAATATGACAAATCTTGTATGTATGCTATAGAATTTTTGGCAAACCCCTACAACTATGCAACAACTATGTTATGTAGATTATATGGGCTACCCAATAATACTAAGTTTTCCATAGAATGGATTCCTCTGATTGATGCCTGTGTTAATTCCCACATCATGAATTGGCCCTCCATCCTATATGATAACCTAGCCACCACCATTAACGAATATCGACAAAAGAAAACCTCCTCTTCAAATAACCTCCCTCCGTTCAATTTTAGTGCCTACATTATGAATGCTATCTGTTTTTGCACGACATTTCCAACCATGGGTTGGAAATGGACCTTACAGGACCCCTACCCAATCCATCTCAGTCATAAACAAATATGTGAATCACATTATATACCTCACTTCCATAACATATTTCATTTTGTTCTGTTGCCCCTACATCAAATAATTTTCAATAAGAAAGCCCCCAGGTTTTCCCAAGAAGCTGCAACAAACCTATTTACTGTCGGTAAATATTTCAATGAAGAATGGTTCACCTACATTAGGGTTTTGGGTATCACAACTGATCCACATGTCATTCCTTTATATGTTTATAATAAATTATTAGCAAGAGAGATTTCCTACCATACCATGGGAAAAGGCCTGAATAAAGTTCTCAAAGATGGCAAGAAGTCATTATGGCCCTCTTTCCCTATCAAGTGCGGTTATTTTGCTTTAACAAATTTTGTTCATGCTACTAAAGATTCAGCACATATGGAAGCCCTAAGGCTTCATACATTGCCTAAGAGTCAATTTGATCCAAACAAAGTGGCATATAATGTCACTACTAGAGTAAAGCTCAAGCCATACAACCATGAGGAAAACTATTTTGAAGACTTGTTACAGTCGGTTGTATCCTTCGAACAAGCATTCGAATTGGAAAAGGCGAATCTGAAACCTGAAGATTTTCAAAGCTTTTAGGAAGTCAGAAATGAGAGGCTTGAAGTGATCCCAATGCATTTGTTAAAGCCTCAGGATAACCCTACACCAAGTGTCACTATTGATAGTGAAGGTCCCAGTTCTCGAGTAGACTCTCAGGTAAACACTGAAAAGACACCGGACACAGGGAAACCCCAAGACGCAGATAACACAGTTGAGTCCAGCATGAAGTCATCTAAGAAACAAGTGATGAGCACCCCGACTACAAAGATCAGTTCAAAGGTCAAAGGCAGTAGTTTGGAGCAGGAGTGGGATCATTTTAATCAGAAATTGCAAGGCACTCCCAAAGCAACAAATACCCAAGAAACAGTGGAATGTAAAACTCCTATGCACGTTGATAGGGATACAGAGCCCAAGTCTATCGGTGAGTAGTCCAAGCTTATGGAGGAACAAGTGACAACGTCCCAGTATACTAAATTAATCCTTGCTCTATCCACATCAGAAATTGTTTTGAAAGTAACTGAAATACCTCCACTTGATGTGTTCACAAGGCTGTAGTAAGAAGGAAGATAAAAGGAAAAGGGTAGACACACCCGAATTCCCACCCAGAAACGAGCCAATGGATGTTGTTTGGAAGGACATTCCTTTCAATCTGGCCGAGAACTTGACTAGACTATCACAGTTCACAAGAGCATATGCATCGGCCACTATGGACAAGGCTACTAAAGTCTCTACTTTGTTAAGGGAAAAAGAGGAGAGGATTGCACAACTCGAACAACAGCTTGAAGTAGAGAAAGAAAGTGTAAACAGGCAAGTGGCTGAGCAGCTCGCACAATTGCAGCAAGACATGGAGGTCCTGAAAATAAGCCATGAAGCCGATATATCAGCCAAAAACATGCAACTCCAAGAAATGCAGCAAGCCATGGAAAAATACAAGGATGTTCCCACTACTGAGGAGTTTATTAAAGAGGCACTGGAATTAAACTCCCTTCTGGTGAAACAACAGGAGTATTTCTGCCAAAAGATGTTACACATTACTCCCTATCTGATTACTAGCGACCAGCTGACAAATAAGTCAATCGACGAGAGAACTGAGTTTAATGATTTAAACACTAGAATCTATGAGTTCATCAAATGGAAGGAAACAAAAGATGAAAGGAAAGCCAATCTACCCGAGATTGAGGAAACTCATAAAGGAATTCTCTTCACGGATTGGGATGCGAGAATCAAATAGGCCGAGCTAGTAGTCGCAAGGGCAGCCGGGGTATCAGAATATCATTAAGGTAGTGAATCACACACTTTTTGCCACTAACCTCATTAAAGAAGGCAATCTGAAAGAAATTCTCGATTTAAATGCTCTGTATAAAAGCTGGCAAGAAAAGGTGAGGACTCAAAGAGAGGCAATTACAAAATTGACCAAGACCAAATGGGAGTCATATTGGCAATATCTCGTTAAGCCACACAGCCAAATTATGAATCTCAATTTTTCCCTTCATACGACTCAACGGATGTTTCCACCTCTCACCGATGCAATTTTCACAGGACAACTTTGGACACATTTCGGGGCACCTCCTCAAATTCAACCGATGACTGATATATGCGATTTGAAGGACAAGTTGGCAAACAGCAAGTCATCCTCTTAGTTCTGTTCATTCAGCCTCTTTTCATTTTTGGAGTTAGTTACCTAGTTAGGAGGAAGGTTGTTTGAAACCTCCTCAAATTTTGTATAATATATTCTTGCACATTAGTTAGAATAGTATTTATACCCTTCTCGTGCATTTAGAAAGGGTATAGAATTTTATCAAAACATTTGCAAAGAATGCACTATTGTAAGTTTGTGAATTCTTTGGTGAAATTATGAAACATGATCATTTCTTTTAGATATCAGACTACTTTCCTTTGTTGATGCACTATTGTATTCTTGGGAGACAATTTGATTTGAAGAAAGAAGTTGGTCTATGTCATTTGTCAAATGAGTAGGACTTCACACATATGGTACTATTATCTTGTATGATTGATTCTATTTACATTTAATTAGTGGCAAAACTTTACTTTCACGAATTGTATGTGAGATTTATTGTTTCTGTTAAGCGTTAATTGCACTTTTGTATATTGCCTAGCTAAAATTGCCTAGCTGATATTGTGATTTTCATATATAACTCATCATATATGCAATATATTTTATAAATTTCTTTGACTAACTATATAGTCAAAGGAATTATCTTTATACGTTATCATCTCTATTTAGTTATGTTCAATCTTTATTATCACATGTTAAGCAGATATCCTTGTAGATCGCATACCGCACATGAATACCCAGGTTTATATTAGAATAAGTTAGTTAGAGAATTGCATCATAGAATAAGTCATTTAGATTATCATTATTCTATTGAAAACACTCATGAACCACCCACTCTCATCTTAAAACCCACACTGGGAAATTGGTCCCATGATCCCCAGTCGAAACCACCACTTTAAATGAAAAGGGAGTTGTCTTAAGGTTCAGACCAGGTGGTTATCCCTCATGTTTCAGCAGCATAATTCTGAGACCGCAAAACAAGGATGGAACCTACATCAAAGGGACGTTAAGACTGCTTTCTTTCATGGATCACTTAAGGAGGAAGTCTATTTGGAACAACCTCAGGGGTTCGAGGTACAAGATCCAAAGACACACGTATGAAGGTTGAATAAATCCCTCTATGGGTTAAAGCGAGCCCCTAGGGCTTGGTATGAGAGGATTGATAGTTATCTTATGAAGCTGGGATTTATGAGGAGCGCTGTTGATCCTAACTTATACTTCAAGGTTGAAAAGGACAAGCCTCTCATTTTGGTCCTTTATGTGGATGATCTATTTCTTACAGTTACAGAACATCCCATTTATCAATGCAAGAGGGAGTTGGATTTCGAGTTCGAGATGAAGGACCTAGGTCTGATGCACTATTTCCTAGGCTTAGAGTTTTGGCAAAATCCAAGTGAGAATTTCCTTTCTCAAGGAAAACACATTGTGAAGTTTCTCGAGAGATGTGGGATGGTGGATTGCAAGTCTGTGTCTACTCTGATGGAACTCATCTTCAAGAAGCTATGTAGAAGTGTTGTTGGGCTCGAATTAGCCAACCCTTCTGAATATCGACAACTTGTGGGGGCCATGATGTTCTTGGTAAACTCTCGTCCTGACATATGCTTCATTGTGAACACATTGAGTCAAATTATGGTAGAGCCTCATCACATACATTGGATTAATGCTAATAATATCTTGAGATATCTCCATGGCACAATAAACTATGAACTGAGATACACTGCCAGGAATTTGAGCCTAAATGTATATATTGATGCTAACTTTGTTGGTAGTATGGTGGATTGCAAGACCATGTCTAGATGTTTCTTCTCATTGGGGTCTGCCTCAATTTATTGGATGAGCAGGAAGCAAAAATCAGTTTCTCTAAGAACGCTAAGGCTGAATACATTGTAGCTAGTATGACCTGTTTTGAAGCTATTTGGTTGAGGAATCTCTTTAGTGAGTTATTTAAGCATGTGTTGGATATCACAGTGATCTTCTGCGAAAACCAAAGTGGGATTTGTCTTTCAAAGAGTCATGTGCTCCATGACCACTCCAAGCACATTGATATCAGGTACCACTTTATTTGGGATATGGTATAATGGGAAGCAATAACACTCCAACACATCAGGACCGATGAACAAGTTGCAGACATCCTCACGAAACCTTAGGTAAGGTAAAATTCTTAGCCTTTTGAGAGAGGCTTTGACTCATGGAAACACCCCCTATGAGGGTCCTGCTTGAGTTAAACATTGAGCTCTGGGGCTCTTGGGGGCTTGGGGTACTTCTTTGAGCTATGAGTGACCATAGGGTGAGTGGTTCACCTTCCCCTATTGGTGCGCTATGTACAGGGTGAGTCGTTCAAATTCCCCTGTGATACCCCATGAGGGTTGACTGTGTGTAGGGTGAGTGGTTCACCTTACCCTACAATTGACATATGCATGGGATGAGAATATCACCTTCTCCTATGGCATATGAGAAAGACGTGTGATTCACCTTCTCGTACTGATGCCTAGGCATACATCCTATCCATGTAGTCTGGGAATCATGGGAAGTACCTCTCATCTGGCCAATGAGTTGGGAAACATGGATAGGGACCATAGCACTACCAATGGATGCATCATGTATTGTTGTACTCCCTATGTCTAGGATGCATGGTTTTCAATAACTTAATTGGGATCAAGACTAACTTTTGTCAGTGGAGAGTGGTAAGGTCTTGTGACTCACTCTTGATCAATTCTTCTTCATTATTCATATCAATGTTCAATAGGGTAGATATGATATGAGATATAGAGATGGTACAAGATGACAGGATGGCATGATGATCGATGATGGATGGATTGGCAGGTGGAATTTTCCTTAGTTGAGAGGGAGTGTTAAAATTGGAAACTAGGTCCAAATTCCACCTTAGAACAACTCATTTGATTTATATGATGATTGCATTAAATTCCTCTTTTCGAGAGGACCAAAATTGATATAAATGTCATCTAATTTGGACAAGAAGAAGAGTTATTTTGAATTTATGCCCACAGATGTGCAAATTTTTTAGGTTGGCCACATCATCATGTAGGCTCATGAAGCCCAATGGACATGTCTCTTCACCCTCAATGACTTGTATAAATACAAGTGACCTCTCACCTCATTTGGCATCATCATCACTCACACATTCTCTCTCCTTCTCTCATTGGTTTGTACAACATTGGGCATTCTCTATCTCTCCCACGTGTGGAAAAACAGGTTGAATTACAGGACAAGATTGCAGGGCTAAAAATCTTAGAAATTTATGTAGTTTGACCAATGTTGACTTTCACTTTTTGGTCATTGTTTGACTTCAATTTTTAGGGTGGATTTTTGTATCAGCATACCACATTTTTGGGCATAGGAACTGAGGCAAAAGGAGGATTTTGACCTGCGTTAACCATAAGTCTGTTTGACCGCAGGCTGACCAAGTTTAACCGCATATTTTATGATTGTTTTGGGATAAATTTGACCACTACTGGAGGCCGAGTTTGACTACCTTTGACTGAGCTTCAAAGGATAAGTTTGATTGATGTGTTGAGCATCTTTGAATTTTTGATTAGGGCTGATTTGGTTGTTTTTGACTGGGACAACATTGCAGAACTTTGACATGGTTGTTTTGATCATCTATTGGCAAGTCAATTTTGACTTTTTGTACTCTATCTCTTTGTTGAACATTTGATATAATGATAAGAAGAATTGATCAAAGGGTTTTCCCCACATTGGGTTTTTGGGATAAATTTTACCACTGCTGGAGGCTGAGTTTGACTACCTTTGACAGAGCTTCAAAGGATAAGTTTGATTGTTGTGTTGACCATCTTTGAATTTCTGATTAGCTCTGATTTGGTTGTTGTTGACTGGGACAACATTGCAGAACTTTGACAGGGTTATTTTGATCATCTATTGGCAAGTCAATTTTGACTTTTTGTACTCTCTCTCTTTGTTGAACATTTGATATAATAATAAGAAGAATTGATCAAAGGGTTTTCCCCACATTGGGTTTTTCCCTCGCATCTACCAAATCTGGTGTCCTCTTATCTTGTCTTGTCTTCTGAATTTTTGTTTCATGTTCTATCTACTATTATTGTCAATGTGATTAATGGTTAATGTGATTTCTATTGAAAAACTAAATTGGAAATTTTCATTGGGCTTCTAAAGGAACATTGAAGTAATTGTGCTAAGCATAGAACATACCATTTTTATTTAAATTTAACATGGAGAGAAGAGAATGTTGGAGGGTAAGAGTATCCTACATCGGTGAGAATGGTTACAACTATGCAGGAAAAGCGCAGTTGTAGGAAAGGGTGTGTATTGTTTGCAATGCTTTGTTTCCCATGATAAAGGTAAGGATGTTGAGGATGCATAAGTCTTGAAGAGGTATCTGATTTTGCAGCAGTTTCATGATGTATTTCCAACAGAGATTTCCAAGTTTCCTCCTCACAGGGAAGTGTACTTTTCTATTGAGTTGGTACCAGTGGTAGCACTAGCATCAAAGGCACATTACAAGATGAGAACTCTAAAGTTAGTGCAATTGAAGTTTCAATTGAAGGAAATGGTTGACAAGTGATACATTAGGCCAATTGTATCGCCTTGGGGTGCACCAGTGTTGTTTGTGAAGAAGAAGGATAGTACTCTTAGTTTGTGTACTGATTACAAGCAGTTGAACAAGGTGACAATCAAGAACAAGTAATCATTTTTGAGGATTAATGACTTGTTTGATCAATTGAAGGGAGTAGCAGTGTTATCGAAGATTTATTTGATATAAGGATATCATCAAGTATGCATCAAAGAAAAGGAAATTTAAAAGGGTGCTTTCCGGACCAGGTATGGGCATTATGATTTTGTTGTGTTTCATTTTGGTTTGACTAATGCTCCAACTACTTTAATTTGTTTGATGAATAGAGTGTTGCATCCTTATCTAGACAAGCTTGTGATTGTATTCATTGATTATATATTGATATACTCTAATAATTAAGAAGATCATGCTTAACACTTAACATCATTATTGAGATTTCTAAGAGAGAATTAACTGTATGCCAAGATTAGTAGTGCAGTTCCTTTCAGACAACATTTCATTACACAGGACATGTTGTTTCCAAGGAAGGCATAGTGGTGAACCCGAAAAATATTAGAGCTATCATGGAGTGGGAAACTCCTAGGAATGTGGATGAGGTTAGATTATTCATGAGTTTAGTATGTTATTACAGGAGGTTCATCAGGAACTTCTCATGGATTGCCTATCATATTACATATTTGTAGAGGAAAGGGAAGAAATTTGAATAGACAGAGGAATGTGCAGCAAGTTTTGAGCAGTTGAATCAGTTATTTACAAACACTTCAATTCTAAAAATTGCAGATCCAAATAAAGAGTTCATGGTATGTTCAGAAGCTTGCAAGAGAGGGCTTTGTGGAGTCCTGATGCAGGAGGGATAGGTAGTATGCTACGAATCAAGGAAACTGAATGAGCATGAGCAAAATTATGTGATGTGTGATCTTGAGCTGGCAGTGATCATTCATGCATTGAATATGTGGAGGCACTATCTTCTCGGCAAGAGGTTTGTGTTGATGAGTGATCATAGTGGACTAAGATATTTGTTTGACCAACCTAATCTGAATGACAGGAAATATATATGGTTGGCTACACTCAGTGAGTTTGACTTCGAGATCAGGTACATTAAGGGTAAGGAGAACAAGGTTGTAGATTCTCTTAGTAGAAGAGTGCAGGTAAATCACATAGCAGATATGACAGGGACGAGCAGCTTAAGAACAGTTTACAACAGCAGGGTACAAGTGATCAGTATGTGGATTATCATCTCAAGGCATATGGTTTGGTGAGATTTAAGGACAGGATCTATGTGTTGTACAACAATGAGCTCAAGAAGCTTATCTTGAGGGAATTTCATGTCAAGCTGTATTTTGGTCACCCGTGATATTAGAAGACTCTGATAGTTGTGAAGAAGTTTTATTATTGGATGAATTTGAAGAAAGAGGTAGCTGATTTTGTCGCAAGGCATTTGGATTTTCAATAGCTAAAAGCATAGTGTAAGCATCCAAGTGGTTTACTGCAGCCGATTCTGATTTCAAAATGGAAATGGGAGGTCGTTTCCATGGAACTCAATACAAGCTTGTCGAGGACATCTAGACAACATGATTCCATCATGGGTGTGGCTGATAGGTTAACCAAGGTAGCTCACTTCATTCCAGTGAAGCTTACAACACGTTTACAAATTTGGCTAGTGAGGTAGCACAGGTCTTCATCAGGGAGATAGTGATATTGCATGGTATTCCTAAGAAGATTATGTCATAAAGAGATCTTAAGTTCACTTCCAGGTTTTGGAAGGAGTTATTTGCAGGTTTGGGTACATAGTTCATTTTTAGCACAACTAATCATCCACATACAGATGGACAGACAGAGAGGGTTAACAAGATTCTAGAGGATATGTTGAGTATGTATGTTATGCGCCATCGGAGGAGGTGGGAGGAGTATATTCCACTGGTTGAATTTTCTTACAACAATGGGTATCAGTAGTCACTAAGGATGAGTTTATTTGAGCCACTTTATGGGTGAAGTTGTATTAGTCCCATTAGCTGGAGTGATCTAATGAATAGGGTACTTATTGGACAGGACATGTTGGCATAAGTGAAATAGGAAATTCAGGTTATCAAGAAGAAACTAAAGGCATCACAGGGTAGGCAGAAGAGTTATATAGATCAACATAGGGTTTTTAAGGAGTTTCAAGTTGGGGAGCACTTGTACTTGCGCATCAAGCCCAAGAAGAGATCCTTGAGGATTGGGTCATGTGTTAAGTTGGCACCTTAATATTGCAGGCCTTTCAAGATATTTAAGATGATTGGACCAGTGGCCTAAAGACTTGCATTGTCACCGACAGTGAAAGTCCATGATGGTTTCCATGTTTCATTGCTTAAGAGATATGTGAAAGATGTTGATCATGTGATTGACTAGTTTATATTGTAGGAGGAGCCAGAAGGGTAATTCCAGCCGGAACCTCAGTTCATATTGTAGCAGAAACAACTCATGCTTTGGAGCAGAGGAATCAAGCAAGTTAAATTGTGGTGGAAGCACTTTGGGCCCGATGAAGCTACATGGGATATGGTTGATCAAGTGTGGGCTATGTATCCTTCATTATTTGTCGATGAAGGCAAATGAGTCTTTGGTATATGTACATGTCTATGTATGGTTGTTATTGTAAATACCACAATGAGTTGTTTTATAAAGCTCCAATAATCGATATGGTTGTCATGTTGTCATGTTGATTTTTCTTTTCAGTAGGTTGTTGATTGTAAATGCTGCATCGAGCTAATTTATAAAGCTCCATGGTCAATATGCTTTGGTCCTAAGTGGCCTTGTTGGTCATAGGTGTCATAGAACACTGAGGGTGGTGTTCCCCTAAGGGGGAGGGGTTTGTAATAGCCCCAGGTTAAAGTTCATGAAATAAAAGTTAATAAAGGAAAAATAAGACCAAGGTAATAGGACACATATTAAAAGATGAATGTTGTGAAAAATATCCTAGTGGGTGTCACTTTTGGTTTATTATGGCTAAGGAAATTCGTAAAGTCATTGGCAAAGGAAAAGAGGCATTAATTGGCATTTTATTTATGAAAATAAAGGAAAATAGGGGAAAAGGGAGTTTAATGGTCACATATTTGCATGTGAGGAAAATTGAAGAAAAAATAATGGAAATGAAGAAATAGAGTCCTCAATAATAAAAATGCTTCTAAGGATCAGTTCACAACTTTTGTTGGTTTACCTTTTGTCAGATCAGTTTTGGAGCTCTCTATATTCTCTCATACTATTTCACTCTTAGAGAATTCTTGGAGCAATCTAACATTGGAGAAAGAAAGCAAAGGAAGGACAAGGAAAGAAAAGAAAAAATAAGGAAGGTTGGAACAAGCAGCTTCAGCGGGAATACTTGCAGCTAACAGGTTGCATGTGTGATTTCCTAGCTAGGTTGTGAATGCATGGCACATGCATTTGTGTATTTGGTTCTCTTTTTTTCATTAGCATGGGTTTTACTGGGTGTGATAGTGGTTTCAGCCTTTCCTTTCTATTTCTGGATATAAATGGTGTGATGGGGTTCTTTTGTGTGGTTGAGCTTCGGATTATCGAAAGGTTTCAGAACTAGGTGAGGTGGTCTCAGGAAAATTCCCAAGGGTTGGGGGTGGAGGTGGCTTAATATTTAGAAAACCCTCGATAAGTGGGTGGAGAGAGGAAAATTCCTTAAGGTATTGGTGAAGAAACTCTGAGGTATCCAAACATTTTTTGGGCATTGTGATCTCTTGTCCGCATTTGGTGAGATCACGGTATCCTAAGGGTGGAGGTAGTTTAATCTCTGGGAAGCCCTGGTTGCTTATGTTTTGGTTTTCTTATGTGATCTCTTAAATGGTTTTTGTGATATCGTGGGAGTGTGAAAGTGGAGGTGTCTAATCTCTAGGAAGCCCTGGTTGTTTATGTCTTGAGTTCCCACATTTATGCTTCGAATATGGAACGAGGTTGATTGGTTGAAAGAAAGATTTGGTTCAACTCAATCTATGGTCAGGTGGTACGTGGAAGTCCCTCACTTGGTTGGCTTTTGCATATGTTAATAAGAGTTCTTTCCCTATTATATTCTATGAGTACTTCTACTTGTTATTATCTAGCTTTAATGGTTGTTCTATCATGGTTATTATTCTAGTTATATGATGGTTATAAGCATGGTTCCATAATAGGTTCTAGCTATGGCTCTTGGTATTATTTTATTAGTTGATAAATGTTTAATTAATGAATGAACTAACGAATGTTATTGCAACTATTATGGGAGGTAATATACCTTCTTAGTGATTATTAGATAAGTTTCTGACCCCTATGTTCAGATATGCATTCATGACTTGTAGATTACATGTTCATCATATGTTTGACGAAATGACTGTCATGGTCAGCCTTGGTTAGGTCATGTCCTTGATAAATTTTTGCATGAATGATTTTTCCTGATGTTATTTATCATTTTGGGAAGTCTCATTGAGTTCTGGGCATCGGTCTGGAAGCTAGCCTAAAATGTCAGCTCAGAATCTGGGACTGCACCCTCTAAACTGGAAGTTTTGGGCGATAACCGCACCCTTATAGGCTTATGCATGTTGTTGGAGGGGCTATAACTACATGGTGACCTTGTCATGCATGCGTTTGTGGGACTAGGTCACTTAAAAATCAATCCAACTCAGGGTTTGGGCACTTGGAGTGTTTGTTTAGCTCTTCGGTGTCTTGTAGCTCCCGAGGAAGGTCAGTAAAGTTCTAGTTTGTCGACTCCACTTCCTTAATTGTACTTAGGAGGTTGGTTCATGTTATAGTAGCCCTCAATTCATATTTACCCCAGTAGGTCAGTTAAAGTGGGTAAATGTGGTAGGGGGGTTACATTATATAAGAACTCCTTGAGTACGATGTAGTGGAGGACATTAAGAAGAATAGAGCCAATATTTCCATATTTTAATTAATGAAATTAAAGTAGAAAATAAATTATTTGCTAAGAGCTCTAGATGCTGCTAATAAGCATGCCCCTACTTCCAAACAGTCTCGTGCTACTAAAGATAAAGGGGAAATTACTCTAGCCTCTTATTCTGATAAAAATAAACAAGTTAGTACTAAAACCATTCTAATAGGTGAGAAATAAAATTCTCATACTCCCCCATTCTTACTAAATTTTGATATATTTAATAAAAATATAAATAACTACTTGGTTGATCCTAGAGCCTCTTCCAATATCGTGCCCTATTAACTATGCCTAAATATCAATGCTCAGCCCTAGAATTCAACTTTCTAGATCAAACAACTAGATAGATCAAAAGTAAAGGTATTCAGAGAACTCAAAAATATCCTTATTAGATAATTATCTAATCCCAAAGTAAACCAGACCATACATATATTAATTTCCAATATACCTATATCCTACAGTCTACTGCTCAGTCGAGTCTGGTCTGAAAAAATAGATGGATATTTCACTACTGATTAGTCTCATCTCTGGCCTCCACACAATGGTAATCCCAATCAAATAAAATTAGAATAGGAAAAACACATGAAACATACAAAGACCGATATTAATGATGACAATGAATCTGTCATGTTCACTAATGCTATAATCGACGACTATTATATTGATTCTTTCTTTGGGAATTTTGTTGCAGATACTTCACTTTATCTTCAGTCCATTGTTCAATCAAATATTGAGAAATTTTCTTAAGATGATTCTTCAAGATGTGTAAATATTGAATATAATTTTGTAGATAAGCAAGTTTTATTATTATTCTTTGATGGTTCCAAATCTAATGATGGTGTTGGAGTATGATATATATTACGAAGTCCTACTAGAGATAGAGCTATGATTTCTTATGGACTCGAGTTCCAATGTACAGATAATGTACCTGAATATGAGGCTCTAATATAGGGTTTAAAAAAGACCATTGGCATGCAAAAACATTACCTTAAGGTATTTGGGGATTCAGAGCTAATCGTCATACAGGTACAAAATATTATTCATTGTGTTTCCAATAACTTAAAGAATTACCAAAAAATCATCCTTGCCCTAATCTCTCATTTTTCTAATTTCAATATAAATGCAATCCCCAGAGCACAAAACCCTGGTGCAAATCTCTTAGATAATGTTACCTTTAAACTTAATTCCTCAAGGGGAATTTTATCCAGATAGATTTTCCATTGAGTTTCTTTTTAGGCCTTCAGTGCCTAACAACATAACTAACTAAAGGGTATTCAATGATGGAGAAGATATCCTAAATTTACTTAATTCAAAAAAACATATTTAAATTATGTCATTGATGAATAAATCCATGACAAAGATCTCAATCATCCATCCTTATATGGAAATTCCAAATCAGAAAATGTTATTCCCAAATCGATAGTTAAGTTAGATGATTTGTATGATTTTAAAGATAATTTTAAGGAACCACCAAACTATAAAAAAATAGATATTCTTTGTAGTATGAGGTGAAAAAATTATGGTTATAACCAAACCCCTAGAATGTTAACCTCGGTGTACGATGTTCACCCTCTTAGCAAACTGCATTCATCTAATTATTAAGACAATATAAAAATGTATTTTCTTGGTCTTATAATGATTTGAAAACTTATGATACTTCCATAATCCAACATAATATTCCTTTGTTTCCTAACTCAAAGCCCATCCAATATAAACTGAGGAAAATCCATCCAAATTTAGAACCCAAAATTAAAGAGGAGTTAAACAAACTTCCCTAAGCAAAAATAATTTTCCCAATTAGACATTCCAAATGGGTTTTCAAGCTAGTTACAGTGAGGAAGAAAAATGGAGATATAATAATTTGAATCGCTTTCAAAAACATAAATAAGGCTTCTAAAAACATATAATTTTATTATTCCCCCTTTGGAACAAATACTAAAATCTATATTTGGATCCAAAACTATGTCATTTTTATATGAGTTTTTCGGTTACAACCAAGTACTAGTTTCTTTTGTTGACCAATTATTTATTCTTACTGCAATATGCCAATTGGTTTTCTTAATGTGCGTGCCAAAGTTCAAAGAGCAATGGATATAACCTTTAGAGGGATAGTCAATAGGTCAATAGTTGTCTATTTGGATCATGTAATTGTATATTCTAAGAATAGGTCTGATCATATCCATCAACTTAAGCAACTTTTTGATAGATGTAGAAAATATGGGATTTCTCTAAACCCTGAGAAGTTCTTTTTTGCATTAAATGAAGGGAAAATTCTTGGATTTATTGTCTCTAAAATGAGAATTGCAATTGAACCTTCCAGGTTCAAATCCCCTTTTCCTCACAATAAAAAGTACATGCAATCCTTCTTGGAGCATATCAACATTGTAAGGCATTTTGTACCTATATTTTCTCAAATTGTAGCTCTCTTACAAAGTATGATCAAGAAAAATGTTGTATTTAAATGGAAATATTTAGAAAAAGGATCCTTCAAGTCAATAACAGAAGCTAGCATACAAGCTCTTACCTTATATCACCAAATTTTAACAAGGAGTTTTCCCTTTACATATTTGTAGTTGATTTACCTTGTGTAGTTGTGCTCACACAAAAAAATGATCAGAATATCAAAGTTTCCATTTATTTCATGAGAATTACAATTCAAGGAGTTAAGTTAAACTATTTCGATGTTGAAAAACATGCTTATGTCATTTTTAAAGAAATCAATCATTTCAAACCATTGTTACTTAAATGCAATACTAGGGTCATTGTTCCAATATCCATCATTTAGAAATTTGCTAGTCCAAAGAGATTTAGGTGAGAAAAGTGCACATTGGGTAACATCACTTCAAGAATATTACCTAGATATGAGACCTTCAAAAAGCATTAGAAGTCAAGCAGTTTTCAGGTTGGTCATTGAATCTATAGATTCAAAATCTAATAAATCCCAAGAGGATCAGGACAAAAAAATAAATAGCAAGAAGTACAACAAGTAAACACTATTATCGATTCATGGTATTCATATATGTTTTACTTTTCATCTCATGGATTTTCCCCTCCTCATTTATAACCTAAGAAAAGGAGAGCTTTAAGACTCAAATTCGGGCAGTGCCAATTAATAATTGGAATGTTGTTCTGTAAAAATTATGAATCAATTTTACTTGGGTGTCTTGAAAAAGATTAAGCTAACAAAGTGTTATTTGATTTACATGATGAAAATACATGTGGTCTTTTTGGTGGTGACGCCACTGCTCATAAAAATTACATGCAAGATATTACTGACCAACCATGTTTAAAGACACCCACGCATATGCTAGAAAGTGCAATATTTTCTAGACTTCAGATGCAAGAGAGAGGAAACTTTACGCCACTGCTCATAAAAATTACATGCAAGATATTACTGACCAACCATGTTTAAAGACACCCACGCATATGCTAGAAAGTGCAATATTTTCTAGACTTCAGATGCAAGAGAGAGGAAACTTTCTTTTCCAATTCATCCAAACATCATTGAATAACCTTTTGATCAATGGGGGTTGGATGTTATTAGTGAGATCACTTCTAACTCTTCCAAATAGCATAAGTAAAATTTGAAAGATAGATTATTTCACCAAATGGGTGGAGGCTATAGCTTTAAAAATGTAAGTTTGGAGTAGATAATATCCTTCATCGGACAATTCATTATTACTAGGTTTGGTCTCCTAAGCACATTAATTTTTTCTAATGCTACCTATTTTTCATCTTCACAGCTTACTGATTTCACTTTACATAAGGGTATAAAACTTAAATAGTATGCCAATTATTACCCACAAGGGAATGGTCTGCCAGAATCCATTAACAAAAACCTTTTTAAGATCATTAAGAAAACCATTATGGATAACCAAAGGAATTGGCACAAATCCTCGGTCAATGCCTTATGGGCTAATAGAGTGAGTTACAAGGTCTCAATAGGTAAATCAACATTCTTCCTTGTTTATGGTAGGGAAGGTTTCCTTCCACCAAACGAAGCCTTACCATCACTCCAATTAACTCAATTGGTATAGGAAGAACTCTATTCCAAAATGCAGCAACGCATTGAGGGATCTGTTGGACATTGGATAAACCAACACTCCCACTATGTTTCACGACATGGACTAACCCCCTCTCGTGGATCCTTATCTTTGGCAATGTGATCCTTAATTAACACCTGCAGGTTATGGTCTAATGGAAATTGTGATTCCCAGCAAGTGGTATCAGATTGTAGGTCATGAGTTCGATAGACATATGGCTCGTGTTAGGTAGGAGCTTGTTGGAAATTGGATAAACCAATGCTCCCAATGTGTTTAGCAACATGGACTAACTTCCTCTCATGGATCCTTATATCTAGCGATGCGATCGTTGACTAACACCTGTGGATTTTGGTCTAACGACATTAGTGATTTCCAACAAAATCATAGAAATTAAAAGAAATCAGGGTGAAAGCTAAACAAACCCTCGCCAATCACCAAAACACTATCAAGAAGTGGTTTGATAACCGCTCAGTTAATAACAAAAAAATTGATATCGGAGATCTTGTTCTAAAATGGGACAAAGCCCATGAGGAAAAGGTTAAACATACTAAATTCCAAAAACTCTGGCTTAGCCCTTTTCAAATCATTCAAAATGTTGGCCCTTCTACTTTTATCATAGAATCATTAAATGGGGAGAAAGAAACTCTTTCTGTGAATGACTAAATACTTAAAAAATATTTTTCTTGAATTCGCATGGAAGAACCCCTGTAAATATGTACATAGTTTCATGTACTTTATTTCTTTGTAAATAAACCTTCCTTGTATTTTTTGTACATCATGGATATTGTTAACCACTATGATTTGGTTACACAAAGAACATAACCTTATCATATATCTGTACAGGAAATTTATTTTAGCTTAAATATGAATTATCTATTTTAATTGAATAACATATAATTATGACTAATGAAGCTTTATGTTTATTTATTATTAATGTTTAATATTCATATGTAGAGAAAATGTTTTAAATACCACTCTTCATGAGAATACCATTCACTTCACAAACAAAAATGTGTAACTACTAGGAATGGTTGAGGCCAAGGATCTCAAGGAAAGAATTTATATATTTTGATGATGCATTGCATTAAAATAACTATTGTATCACCCAACTTCCTATCCATGTATAAAACCATTGTGTTTATGGACACACACTGGCAGCGGGTCAGTGTACGCATGATAGTAAGGCACCTTTATCGAGGCTATAAGAACTCGCAGGAAGTGAAGCAATGTTGGGTCACAAGAAAGATGAGTTGAATCTATTGCACTCACATCTTTCTATATAAAGTTTCGTCGTCTTGTACCAATCTTAACCAAACTCCAACATAGTTGCCCTATAAAGAAAAATTAACTGCATTAATTTGTTCTCTTGAAAACTGGTTTCTAAAATATAAGTACTAGAAATGAATTCTTCTATACATAGCAATTAGGCATTTAAAGCAAAAAAAAAACATATTTATATGTCAAAATTGCTAAATAACTTCCTATTTCTATTAATTCTTATGTATCCTTCTTTTCATAATGACAAAGATAATTGCTTCACGCAGTTTGTATCCAATTATTGTAGAAAACAACAACCCCCATTTTTCTTGAGTAAATTAATGGGGACCCTTCATTTCCTAAAATTTCATTTTTATCCCTATAACTAAGTTTTCTATGTAATTACTCTTTATGCCTTAGTAATCAAAGCATTTTTGTAAATGTACAAACTCCTCTCTAAACCAAGACTCTAATGTTTCCCCTTAAGACTCTCGATGTAAAAAAAGTTAAGATTTGACTGGTATTCACCCCTCACTTGAAATGAATATCTTTTGTTGTTGGACCATCGCCCGTCAACAATGGATGCTTAAGGTTTAAAATATCCCAAGACCGAGAAGTCCAGTAACATAAACATTAGAAAATAATTTTATATTCACATCAATTAACATAACATATGTATGTATGCTAAACCACCACCCTTTGACCAAATTAGTTGATGTTCAAAACATCCTCAAGATGGGTGATCCAATAAACAAAAATAGCACGAAACATATTTCTTAGTGCCACTAGATGGGTTAAGTTCATCTGTTGGAACACCGGCAACCGGAAGGAATATATCACATAGCTTGGAACCTCAGATCAGTCGATGGCCTGGTGAGAAAACTGTGCTCACACGTCTTAACCTTGTCTCATATGTCCCTCATGCATGTGGAAACCATGTGGTACTTACGTCCCAAATGATATGTCATGACAGATCAATTAATTGGGTTGCACAATAAAACCATCCTTATTCAATCCTCAATGACCTAGTTATTAAATTTAATCAGGTTTGAGGTGGTCGTAAGTTCTCGGTAATCAGATATTAGTGTATTTTCGAATTTGAATGTGTCAATGAATAACTTGCAGTAGTGTCCTCTCTCCCTATAACAAATGAAGTCATCCAGCACATGCTTAAAACTAGGTCTCCCTAATGAGTTTTTACGATCTCAATTTACTCAAATATTTATTTATATGTAAGGTTTTTTTATCAGTCATTTAAGGATATTGTTGATAATGTGATTGTTTCCTCTGTACGTTCTCATTCCTAATACTAAAAGCAATATCAAGTTCAGCAATGGGAAAGAAAGTGTGGAAGTAGAAACAAGTTCAGTAAGGTGAGGACCCAAGTACAAAGAAACCTAATTCCAACATGTTTCCAGATACTATGTATAAGTTGTACAATAGAAGTAAATACTGGTATGAGATTTATCAAATTTTCAAGGAAGAGATTGTTGCATAATTTGAACTAGAAGACGATGACAATTACGTCCCTCACAAAACTTTCAGGTACATTTCCAAATCTCGAGTGAATAAAATTGTTGCACAGCCTAAGATGGCACCCTACACAAACATGGTGCACGAGGCCCTAGACCAAGTGGACCTAAAAAAAGATATTGATTTTCAACAATCAGAGAGTTGTCATTGGCTCCTTTAGGTTTAAATACCTCTAAGTAATGTATAAACCTTTTTTCTCCTAATTTTTTTTTTTCTAATTTTGAATTCCTCAAAATCTTTCATCAAGAAGAGTGTGCCCAGTATGCTCTCTGATTGTTGACTATTCCTTTTACTTCATCTTACTAGTTGAAGGATAGTGGCACTTATGGGAAGAAAAGGATAGTCAAATATCTGAATTTAACCATCCACCTTTTTTATTTGTGCATATAAATGTTTTGAGTGAAGAAGATAGTGTGGCATATAAATTTTCATGAAGGTTAATAATTTTCATTATGAATATAATGAGCCTAGTGGACAAATCTTTAATATTATTTGTGACTAAAGTTTTTGGGAATACCTCTCATTATCAGGATGGGCGATATAGTCTTTTTTCATGTAGAAGAAAATAGGCGAAGGACAAAATCAATCAAATTTAATCTCTTTTAGGGGCTTTGATTTATTTATAGAATACAACATATGGGCCTCCCATTTTTAGTGATGTTAAGCGGTGGAGAATGTAATTCCATTTTTTTTTAAATGAAATTTTGATATAGACAAAGATACATATATGTAACATGGAAAGTTACCTCAAATGGTTCGACTTGCCTTGTCATAGACATACTAGCCAACAAGGTCATGAGGTTGAACCCAACTAGGTCCTGCATGGTTAAGCATACATGTTCTACACCAACAATGTTTATCTCGAGCACAATTGATAGAATGTTGGAAAAAGTATACCTAGAAGTAAGGATTTTGACATCTCTTTAACATAATCACGTGTAAAAAGCATTCATTTTGAATGTAATATTTAAACATTGGGTGGTATGTAAACAAATATTGAAATGCCTCATTCATTAGTATTATTTAGAAAAGTTACCAAAGCTAAAGAAGAAGGTGTATAGAAAGCAGTGAGGAAATAAATCATGCACGTATTACATTATAAATTCACAATGAATTATAAATCCCTTTTACTTTATAGAAGAAAAAGTATGATATTTATGCATTTTGTGTTCCATTTATGAAGATTTTTTATAAACAAACTCAAAACCAGAAAGATCATGGACATAGGAAATTACCAAACTTTTTTACTTCATGATAATTTATGCGTTTTGTGCACAATTTGTGAATTTGTTTTCTAAAATAACTCATATTTGAGCTAGAAAGACCACCAAAAAAAAGTTAAAATATATGTAATAAGATTTGCCTCCAATTTTGACTAATATTACTCCTCTTTTTGAACAATATTATAGATAAGCTAATTTTGATAAGATAAATCATTTGTTTTTTTTCATCATGCACCTTTGGTGAGAAGCATTCTACTTACTTGAGGGTGTTGATAAATTCTGTAGATCACAAACCAAGTGGATGAGAACATATTAGAGGCCATCATTAGAAAATATATACAATGGTGTGCACTTGTGATAAACATTTAGTTATTTATTTATAAATATGATATTGTACCCATGCCTTGTGTGAAACTCAATTATATATTCCTAGAAAATATGGTAGTAATATTACCAATGAGCACTACTACAAAAATGCCAAAAGAAATTCAAGTCAAATTAAACCTTAGTGGAATAATTCTATGAAACTCTTAGAAGGAGAGTGTTTATGACACTAATGTGAAAATACATATCCTTCAACAAACATTATCTAATGAAGTCAAAGGGAAAATACACTATGACTATACACACATTCACACCACATTTTCCAAATCATATACAATGTGACCACTTGGATATAGTTCCAAATTCTTATATATTCGAACCCCTATGTTTTCAAATGAACCAGTGGAGTCAATACCAATTAAGTTTTCCATTTTGTAATGTATCTTATCGAAGAAAATGTGTATTAAGGAGGACTAAATAATTCTCCAACACTAACCAACAATAGTATAAATCCAAGATAAATGGTAAAGTGTCTTAATCTGTCAAGAAAGTGAAAAAATTATTATTTGTAAATCTAGACCACAACATGATTTCTCTAAAAGGCATGCCCTGGAAAACTATCATTCATTTTACAAATAGAAATTTATAGGATAAAACCACACTATAAAGTGGATAATCACTCATCTCTTTTACATAAGATAATTTATAGAATTTTCTCAAATTTTCAAGTTACAAATTGTAATTTATAGGATAAAACCACATTATAAGGTGGATAATCACCCATTTATTTTACATAAGAGAATTTATAGCAATTTCTCATCTTTTTCATGAAGAGGGATGTGGTTATTGAGGTATACATAAATCCTTCTATTTTTGTAATCCAAATGGGTTGATCTGACTTCCACATTCAATCTTTGAAGAGGGATGTGGTTGTTGGGTCTCCAAAATGTTATTCATTTCACCCTCTTTTCATTCACTTTGCTTTAGAATTTGTCATATTCTAGAACTCCTTAACTATTTATTAAGACCATCTTCATAATTAAATATGCATTTAGACACATTATTTTCCAATACATTTATTTTGGTATTTTGAGTGAATTTATGGTTAAAAATTATAAAAGTAACATGTATTTGCTTATATATAAAAGTTGGATGAGTTTTTGATGTGTGTAGGCATATTTGAAGATTCCAGGACAGTCATATTTGGCCTCTAAGTCTCAAATTCGAATTTCTTCTTCAAACTCTTGAAGTTTTGAGAAAGATTTGAGATCATTGATCAAGCACATTTCATGGAGAAGAGCCATGGAAATTATCATAAGTGTCTCCTATCAAAGTTATGAGAGTTATGATAGGATATGAAGCGATGCTAATTTCTAAATGTCAACACATGGTTGTAACCACATGACATATAGGTGGATCTAGGAGAGATTTGTGGATGTACATTTATGAATTAGTTATCTTAGTTTTTTTATAAATAGGAGTGCCTTCTCCTCTCAAAATGTGTAAAAAAGTTTGGGAGTTATGCTCATGATTCAATGTAGAGTTCTAGATGTTAAATATTGGCACTATGCTTATGATTCATGTAATGAATATTAGTGTAGTTCACTTTGATATGGTTGTGCCTTTGTTTGGTGTTTGATCAAGAGTTTTTGCAATTTTCCACTTCTCATGCACTTTGGGATGGCCACCTAATGAGTATGGGATGTATTCTAATGTTTTGTTTTATTTAGTTTCTTTATGTTAACTTTAAGTCTTTTGATTAGATGCATTGTTTACATTATTTCATGTTCATTCCATTTATATTCTTTTGCGGGTTAAGCGTTATTGCTCACATTTCATAGATTCATTGCTTTTCAATATGTTTGATAAATATTCATGAATTATTCTAATTTGACAATGCACATATTAGTAATTTCAATTGATCTCTCACTGCTTTCAGAATAGGTTTCCTTTAAACTTCATAGTTTAAGAACTCAATGGTTTCTTAGTATAGGATTTGTTGCTTTCTAGATTAAAATTACTTTCAAGTCTTTACTTTCCAATCATTAGAATAGATTTACTTTCCCGTGGATAAGATGTATTTACTTTTTTGTTGATAAAGATAGATTTACTTTCATGTCATTAGAATAGATTTATTTTCATGTCAATAGAGTAAGTTTACTTTCATGTCAATTGTCATTCCATTTCATAGATTAAAATATTTCTTTCCAAGTTCCAAATTTGAGACTTTTGAAAAAGAAAGTGTGTCCATTGTCATTTTAGACATTTTTCGCGAATAGGTTTTATTTCAGTTTTTCCATTTCTTTCAATAGATTAAGATTCTCTTTTGAAATTTAAAGTTGATTCCTAGCATATATTGTGCAAGTATACTTTACAAGTTCATGAACCTCAGGTTTGAAAATTTAATGACAAGTAATTTAACTAACAATTAAATTACCCAATAGTGGTTATTGAAGTATACATAAATCCTTCTATTTGTGTAAATCCAAGTGGGTTAATATTACTTCCACATTCAATCTTGTCAAATGGAATCTAGATTAATTGTATTAAGTTTATATGTTTCATTTGGTGGAATCCAGATTCCACTATTAAATGAACTAAATAACGGGAATATCATATTGAACTAGTTTGAATTTGTAACAGCCCTAATGAAAATTCCATGTAAAATATATAAGGCCACCGTGATGGGACACATATTCCAAGTTGAATGTTGGGAAAAAAACATCATAATCGGTGTTCATTTCGATTAGTACAACTAAAGGAAATTGTCAAAAAAAATGGCAAAGGCTTTGGAAAGGGAAAATGGAATTTTGGCACATTTATTTATGAAAAAAATGGAAATTAGGAGAAAAGGAAGGTGAAAGGTCACAGGTTGCATGTGAGAAGGAAATTGAAGGAAAATAATGGAAAATGAAGAAAATAGAGGCCTCATTGACAAAAAGGCTTCTGAGGATCAATTGGCAAGATTTTGCTCAGGTTTTGCATTGAATCAAGAAAGGAAAAGAAGGTAAGAGGAAGGAGGGAGAAAGCAAGGAAGAGCAGGATCAAGTAGCTACATCAATATTCTTTGCAGGTATCGATTTGCATAGATATTAGAATGATATAACACATGGACCAGTGGTCCTTGAACCAGACGGTGGATCACGGTAAAGCTAGGATTGTGTACCTCGGTGGGCCTAGGAATCCTTGCTGGTGAATGGTGGGATATACGGTAAAAATCCAAGAGGTGGATTGCTCTCTGTTGGGCCTAGTAATCCTAGGACAGGATATGTGGTAAATATTGGAGAGTGGGTCTCGGTTTAGGGCCTAGTGATCCGGTGTGGATTGCGCTAAAGCCTAAAAGACTAGGAGACGGGAAAATTCCTCACGGTGTAGGTCGAGAAATCCGTGGGAATCCATGCTTGTTTGGCCAAATGATCTGGTGGATATCATGGTAAATCGTGTTATTACATGTTTATTGTGTTGGCCTAATGAGCCATGATGGATTACAACATGGGGGTGAATGGTTGAAGAGAGATTCAGCTCAGCCATTCTATGGTTGGGTGGAACATGGTAGTCCCATCTCGGGTTTGGATTTTGCATCATCAATATGAGGTTATTTCTCCTTGTATTTCTATGAGTATTATATTGGTTAATATGTGGATCATATGGTTGTGATTTCCATGGTATTTATGTTGCTATTATGTTGGTTATGTATATGTCTTATGAGAGTGGCCATGTGTATCCCTCATGATGTTTTTACTTGTAAATGAATGAACAATGTATCTATGACCTAATAGATGATAATGCGGCAAATGATATAAGGGAACAATGCTTCTTAGCGATTCTCAGATAAGTATGAGACCCCTATGCTTAAATGTGTTGTTTATACCTGTAGATTGCATTAATGCCAAGTTTTTGACAGAATGTCAGTCCTTGTTGGGGATGGTCAAGCCTAGTCTTGGAGTTAGTTTTTGGTTTATTAGTCTTTTCATCATGTCTTTAATGGATTTTGGAAGTTACAGTAAGTTTTGGGCAGTGGTTAGAATTATGGGCTTGAAAAGTGCCTTAAATCCTACAAACTCTAGCACAGGTCTGTTGGAAATAGTCCCTGAACGCAGGCATGTAGGCTTGTGGGAGTGTCCAGAGCTCTCTAGATGCTAGCATTCCCATAGCATGGGAGCATCCAGAGGTTTAATAGCTTAAAAACTCAGTGGGACCTAGGGGCATGATACCTGAGTGGTTGGGATGGCTCCTAGGAGTGTTGTTGCTGATGTGGAAGGTATGTTTGATGTGTTTCCATCAATTCCACTTCCTTAAGGTCACCTAGGAGGTTGAATCATATCATAGTAGCCTCTCATCACATGTTTACCCTGATTGGCCAGTTACTTGGGTAGATGTGGGAGGAGGGTGTTACAAAATTAACATGAAATATTATAACATGCCTTCCATGATCTATCACTTTCATCCTAGCCTATTTCTATCTAAAAAATAATTTCTTGGATAATCACTTATGGTAACATCTATATATCTAAGATAGAGTATATTATTAATCTACATCAAATGATAATTCAAATCCAATCCTCTTTTGAGTCTATTCCAATAGCAAGTGTAATGAAACAATTTTCTTCCATGTTTCCCCAATAACATGTAACATTAGTGGGTCATTGATTATGAAGTCTTATGGAGCAAAAATGACATAACTAAGAAAAAGGTGTCCCTTTGGTCTTCTTTTTATGCTTCACATTAGAATCTTGTGTCTTGGAAATTATGTATAAGTATTATCGCCAAACAAATATCTCACAATGCATTTGGATTATAAAAAAATAGCTCCATGAAGTATGATATCAATGAGAAGTTACTTTCCTTCTTGTTTAGATAAAGTAAAAACTTCCAATGCACTAAAAGAATCAAGCAATCACCCCCAAAACTGGACCATGAGAAACCCTTAAGTTTTTTCTTGGCTAACTAAATTTAACAAGTACAAATAAGAAACATAATAAATGTGAAGAGCACAAAAAAATTCCCAGTGATCATGGTCTTGTTGGCTAGTGGAAGGTATCTAAACTTTCGATTTTTTACCTTGCATTGAAGCCTTTGTGAATTTCATTCCAAAAAAATAAAGAGAGATAGAGAGAGAGGTTAAGCTCTAAATATATTCCTATGTAAGAAACAATATCAACATCCCTCATGTGATTCCAAGGCCACTTAATGAACTAAATTAGTCTGTTTAAGTGCCAATCAACTAAAAATTGATTATATAATCACTTACCATTGCCTCAATTGCATTGCAAAATGTGTCTGATCATTCTAATGTTTCATTAATCAACTCTTATCAAAGTTAAAGGTAAATGAAAGAATCATCTACAAATTAGTTTTTCGTCATTCTATCCTCTTGGAATGGAGATGCCCCCAATTTGACCTTGGGCTCAAGTAGCATTAAGTAAGTAGCCTAGAGCATTAACAACCGCCACATATAAGTAATTACATAGGGTATTAGATGAGTTTGTGCAAAGTAATTCAATCTAATAAGGCATCATTGATTGAAAAATATCGAAGCTCATGATTACCTCCATTATTTGAAATGAGGGAGAATTGGATCTTGAAAGAAAAGGCTACTCAAAGAGGAAACCAAGATGATGATGAGGTTTGTGAATATGTTCTATTGTAGAAAAGATAGAGATAAAAAGAGAAATGGTTAATGGGAATATTAAAGACAATTCTTAAAGTAAAGAAACACAAGGGAGTTGTAACCAAGTGTATTAGAACTAAGCATCAAAGAAAGGATGTATGTGTAAATCCAAGATACAAATGTTATGAGCTGGGATCCAAACAAAGGAATTATGAGTAGTTATGAGGACAACAAAATAACAAGGCCACAACATGTTTTGGTGAGAGAAATTCAAGCAACTAGAGGGATCTGAAAAACTCCCAAATAAATAAAGTAGTTGTGCATGTACAAGGAAATCTCCAAGATCTTGGGAATCCAATACAAAAGTGAACTATTATAAGAATGGATGCAATGTAGATTTCCTAATATAACTAGAATTTCTACCCTGTGAAGGTTCTCTAGTTAATAACTTCACATGTAATGTGTATTTGTGTGAATGTTTGTTGTTTTGTTGCATATAAAATATGGGCAGTGAAGTTTCAATTTTAAAGTTCAATTTATTTTATTTTATTCTCTTTTTATATAAATCCATTTTGAGTTCCAATGGGTGATATGACTTATGTGCTATATATGGTTTAATTTGGTATAAAAAGAGCTTCCTTTATTTTTGTGGGAGTTATATACATATAATAGTAATGGGAAAATATCTTAGGAGAGAGAGAGACTCCATGAGTTTCAAGGACACAATAAGTATATTCAAGATGGAGATAAAGAGTTGAAGAAGTTATTCAAACACCTAAGAAGACGAAAAAGTAGTTGCAAAAGAAGTTTAATGTAATACACCCAACCTCCTAATTCCTGATTAGGGCTACGAGGCATCTAGGCCCAACCTCCAAGATTACTCTATGGAGAAGGGGAAATTTTAAGGATGGAAAATTACCTTGAAGTTTAAAAACATTTGTGAATATCCCTAGTCCCTAATATGAAGACTATAAATGTTTATTTATGTATTTGTAAAAATATTCAAATTTATAATGATTTTATATATACTCTCTATATAATGTTGACAATTTTTAAGATAAAATAATTTTATATTGTAAATTTTTGGTGAATCATTTTTATAAAAAATGGAAATTGGTGAATCATTTTTTAGAAAAATCATGGAAAATTATCCCACTTGCAAATATTAGCCCCTAAAAATTTTCCATGCTATGGAGATGGCTATGAAGTTCCTCTTCCTCCAATCTCCTCGAAACTCATTTCTGATATCATCATCGTCATATCCTCATTAAGAGTTTTCCAATGATATAAACTTTGCCCAAAACTGAGTTCTAGATAAGAAATTATGCCCACTTAAAGGTTTTCCCTTCAAGGACACCTCATCCTTTGTACTACCACATGGCACCACTTTAGTGGACCACATGGCAAAATTATATAGCTTCAACATATTAGCCATTAGGCCCCTATGCCAAGCTTTTATCTGTAAAAATTCTTTGTTTCAGTCCACCTAACTAGACAATAAGCCATTAGTTAATGGATCCTATCTCCTGTTAATTTGTGTTCATATATTGACTTCCCAGGCCCTTAGGCCACTAAGCATATTTCACTATTATATTTATTTAATTAATCGATAGAAACATTTGATACATTGATAGGGAAATAACCCGACTCCTAATACATCGATAGCCTAATAGACTGGGAAAAAAATAGCCTGACATGCCAATGGCTGATAGCTCGATATGTTGATACCCAACATCCACATCACTACAGCTCGAGTGCCGCCTCATTTCCATGTCAACACTCCAAATCCACATACTCCTACCACATTGGCATGCGATATTAATTCCACATTAAAAAGGTCCTTCTTGATGACACATCAGCAAGCCAGGTCAGATGCCAAGTGGCTAACAGTTGGTAGCTTCCTATGTCCATGTCAGCAATTGCCATGTTAAGGTCCTTATTTGGTTTCAGCGATGCTAGCAAGAAAGGTCCAATATTAGAGTTCTAAACTCCCAATGCACAAAATTCGATAGGTTGATACCTCCATGTCTCGTGATGGTAACCCGACTCCCATCAAATAATGTATTTTTCAAATTATGTTACTATAAGGGGGTACATGTCGATAGAGTCTTTATGAATATCTCAATGCCTGATATCTCGATAGCTAATATGAATATATTGCAGGGTATGATACACCCTTAGTTAATACCTCATTTCCCAGTTATGGTCTCGCCTAGTGATTTACACCAGTACTCACTCCTGCTCATGTCCCTTCTCTGATCTGGTATAGACATTAACCAATTAGGATGGTCCCATCATCTGATGGACTTTTCAAATTCCATCAATATCGGGGATTTTTCTTTGAGTTTGCATCTGCCCAATATCCAACACTTTGATACCCTAGTATTCCACTATCCCAATAGTGGCTTCATCAAATAACAACTCCTGTGGGATTTTCTAGCATCAATCATTCCCAATGGTGATGCTCACTAGTCAAGTTTGATGCTTCATACCCAATAACTCAAGACTCCAATGGTTTTCCTTATCAAAGGTTAGGCCCCCTTTGACATAAGATCTCATTCATAACTCCATGTCATCCATGTGATTATGGGTTGGGGCTAAGACCTCCAACCCCAAAATTCTAGACCTCCTAAATAACTTCCCAATAGTAGCTCCAAGACCTAAAATTGATTCCAATGGAAAAATAATCTACCCAATTTACTTATGAAGACTTAGAAGTTGTCAACAGTCTTGAAAGTGAATTCTCAAACACTGCTTCCAACTAGATAAATCCCAAAAAGAAAACATAAGAAGGGCCAACAGCCAAATCTACATCTTCTCCTAGCTAAATGAGATTTATCCTCATTCCATGACTTACAAAACAAATATGCCAGTGTATTGTCTTATCTTCTAAGGATAAAGGTCCCCTTATGCAAAGGACTTTCCAGCCTTCCTCTTCTTAAAAATGAGACAGTCTTAGTTGTTGTTATCCCATAACTAGCCTAACAAGGGCTATTCACACTGACATAATACATGAAGATACCTAAGTTCATATCAACATGTGCATTTCCTTTACATATTATTATTCTCACAACCACTAAAGGCTACATACTTTAGAGAATACCTCTACATGCAACATTCATTCATTAAGGCAATAATAGGTAATAACCAAGCACAAGTATGCAATACTTCGAGCTCTTCAATCATACATAATCAATGAATAATTACAATGGAATTAAGCTCATTGTTACAAATAGAAATAGTAACCAACATAGCAATATTCACAAAGCATTGAACAACAATATCCTTTTATTAATAATAAGAATTACACTTATATGTTTTTCTTAAAATTGTTGGAAAATGTATATGAGAGAGCCACTCTCCACCCAACCTTAGGCTCAGCTACAATGCAATCCTTCTTGTAGATGGCCACTCTTGAGCTAGATTCAATGCCTTAAGGGAAAACTTCACTCAGGGTTTAAAAACGTTATAAATTAGGTAGAATTCATGAAGGAAACTCTCCTTCATATTCAAGATTCAACATTTTCACTTCAATTGTTGAGTTAATACATATTAATACAACAAAACATGGTCATCCAGGGCCTGCATAGCAAAAAAATGGAGTCATTCACTAGTCTAACAATTCGTAAGTGCTTACCTTCTTCGGTGCCTTACATATCTAAGTTAGACAAACTATTCAAAAAATTATTCCAAGCCCCTGAACCTTCGATGAAGGCTTCCTCATTGATTTCTAGTCCAACTCACTTTAGAACTCACTTCCACACTAAGTGCCTATGACTCAGAAGGATTTTCGTCACGTCCTATTTAAAGCCAGGACTTTTTCATCCACATGTGGGTTGATTTCATTCACCTTATTCACAAGTTATAGGTCCTCTGTTATGCAATATTTTGGGTTCTCATTCGAAGTTCACTCTTTTGTACTATATTTTCACTTTTCCCCCTATCCCCTTCTGCCACAAGCAGTACTCCTAATGTGAGAGTTTGGGTTCTCCTTGGGTTGTGTGTCCAACTCTTCAAAGCTCCTGATGGGTGCATTTCCCATACCTATAAGGTTTTCTTGTACTACTTCCCACTCATCTCATAACTAATGGCAGTTGTTGGTTCAACTATCAAATCAGGAAAATAATGTATAGTTAAATTCAAGAAAGATAGGAAGTTTATCATTCTCCTCACAACTTTCCCCTCAATTAAGCTTCTCTCCCAGACATCGAGATGTGTGTTGGCTACCCTCTCCTTTAGTTTCAACAATATGTGTGTGCGTGTGTTTTTCTTCTTTTTTTTGGGGGGGCGGTTTATTTACATCATAAGAGGGTCTAGCATAATATCCATTCTAGTTATCCAACATTAGCAACCTTAATTACATTTACAAAATTTGGGGATTAAAAAGGGATATTACATTTGATAGCTCATTGAAACTCCTTAGGAAAAGAATGAATAACCTAGAAGAATATGTAGCTTTGTTTGTAAGAAATAAAGACTTTTTGTTAAGTAGAATGGGAAAACTTGGGGAGAAAATGTTCAAGCCATGGAGAAGCTAAAATATTTAGAAGCAAAGGGAATATTTTATTCCAACCCTCAATAGAAGATTCATGAAAAGGTGAAGAAGGGAGAATTTAATCTATTCTAGCTACCCACGATGCAGAAATTGTAATCAATGAAATCATGACAAGCACTTCAACATATGTCTATTATATATAAAGAACTATTAAGTGATCACCTTGGTAATTTTGAGAATCACACCAAATGTATAGGCTCCAAGTTGATGATGAGAATAACCTTTAATTTCCAAGACATTATAAAACGCATAAAAGTAGTATCCATGCCTCAGCATGAAGGCATTGTATATCCTAGAAAGATAGTGATAGAGAGTTAATGCTCATGTGCAACACAAATTAGAGTGCATTTAAATTGTAAAGAATGTAAGAAACCATTCCAACAAAGTATAACTCGAGCATATATCAATTTCATTATGAAGATTTAGGAAAGAGAACAAATAACTGTAAATAGAGAGAAAAACTAAGAATGGTTGAGAAAGGAGAAGGTCACAATGCACTTTAAAACATTTAAAACATGTATAAGTTCGAGGAAGAGATATAAAAGTTGGTTGAAGTTTGAGTTTCTCAACCTACACCAATTTTTTCTTTCTTTCTTTTTAGATGGGGAGCTAGAAACCTCCCCAGATATATGCAACAGACAGCTAGCCACATATATAATAAACTCATAGTTGAGCCTAGGACCGAGACGTCTAAAAACTACTAGAAACTAGAATCAAGATCTCAGACTCCAACAGGGCACATATCCTTTCATCCTTACTATGACTATCCATGTCACCAAAAACTTGAACCATCATCTCAACCACTCAAGCTAAGAACCACTAACTCTCAACCTACTCCAATTCTTACAAATTCTTACAAATCCAGGGAAAAGAGGCAATAAGTAAAGGGAAATCCAAAAAGTTACCTGGGTTTGGCCTCAAATCACTTATTTTTCTTGCAAAAAGAGAAAGTAGCATATCAATGTTGGTATGCTTATCATTATTCTTTATGCGGGTTGAATAACCATTGTGGAAAGCATGGGTGGAAGAAATCTCCCATAAAACGCTGATGAATTTGATCTGCGCACTAACTCCCTCATCCTTTCTCCACCAAATATTTCACTTTAACCTCAAGTTCAAGAGGTTTAAAAGTGTAATACTAATTTATTATTTTATGATATTATTACCCCTGTCGTACTCAGAGAATATTGCATTCAGTTTATAGTCAAACTCATATTACTTTGGGGTTGACTTAAAAAATTTGTCAATTTTCCAGAGTTTAGCTTTATATATTGAAATTTATTATTTTTTAACATTATTTTAATTTATTTTTCTATAATCTGATTGGCTATCAAAATGAAGATGTTATTGCTCAATGCATAAATTAATTAGACAAAAAGTAAAAATGTCTTATCATAAAATGTAGTCCATATATTAGACTTATTACCTTGCGGCAGGCAGTAGTAACGCAATTGCGTTGAATTTCAATTAGTTCCTCCGCTGACCAAAAATTAAATGAAATTCAACAAAGTTAACATTATAACATTTTGTTTTATTTTTGTTTATTGTTAATTTAATTTAATTATTTCCACTTTTATTGGTTAAAAGCAATTGGATCTTATTATGCAATCATTGTACTTTTCTAAACAATCTAAAAATTCAATGACGATCGTACGAGCAGATCTGTTTTGAAATTCCACAAATACATCAAATTTAACCATTTTATATTTTAAATTTTTATATGCATCCGAATTTATCTCGTCTCCATTCAACCATCCAAAATTTTTCATGATCTGTTGTTGGTTACAATCTCCACATGCGTCTCATCTTTTACTGGTTCAATTTTCATATCTTTTACTTGTTCAATTTTCATACAAGTCATTCGATTGCATCAATGTTTCTCTGGTTTGATCACAAACGCATACGTAGCAGTATGAGTTTGTTGTTGCAGATTGTTTCACGAAGTTGGAAGCTCTCACATCATAAAACTACTATTTTGATAGGACTTTAGATCAGAACGTTTTGATTCAAGTAGTTTGTAGTAGTTTTTTTAGGGTTTAATTAGTTTTATTTTTGATATGATTTATATTTTATAGATAATAATTAGAAATTAATAATTATTATTTTCAATGCAATTAAATTTTAATAAATGATTAAATAAATTGGTTAAATATAATTGAACAAAATTTCTTATTATTGAAAATAAAATTATATATTTATCACTTTTAAAATAATAACTAAAACTATTTATAATTAATTACTACAACGTATATATTTATAGATTGTTTTTTAATATAATTAAAGTTGGTTAAACATATTTTTAGAAAAAAAATTAAATAAATATCATAAACTGAAGTTATGGGTATCTAGGTATCTGACTTTTCATTAATTTTAAATGAACATTACACAATCTTTGCGTCGAGATTCTTCCCTATTTCTGTTGTTTTTTTTTTTCCTTGTTTACAAAAGAAACCAAATTATATTTACCTTTATGATTATTATATATTTGTGATATTTATGTTTATGTATTCATGTATATGTGATATTGTGCAAAAATAGAATTTGATGAGAAGTAATATGAGTGTGTTTATAAATATATGTTTGAATGCAACATAACAATATTTTTTTGCCATTTTTTCAATATTCTCTTACTGTAATAAGGTAAAAACATTTTTTGGTTCTAGGATTTTCTTTTCATGGTCTACATACTATAAGTTTGAGGTCATTGGCAATATTGTATGGTTGCTGAAAAACATTTCGTTTATCTATTCATGTGTGTCTTTATTTATTTTTAGTTTATACCTTTCAAAATTCAATAATTAAACTAAACGGTGTGTGTCTTTATTTATTTTTAGTTTATACCTTTCAAAATTCAATAATTAAACTAAACGGCAGGAACGCTAGCTATGCAGCCTTGTTAAATAACTTGAGACAAATATAAGCACTTATAATTGATGTTGGAGATCAATTAAACCCAAAATGTGTTAGTTCGAAAAATATGTAAAATGTATGTCCGTGGAGTAAACTGATTAAGACTACCCTTTGTAATTAAAGCAGGAGATGAGTGAATTCAATAGTGAAAAGTTACTAACCAATATGAAGTGATGATAGAGAAGGAGTTTGTAAAATGCAAATAGCTTTCTGGAGGACACTAAACTTACATACATTTGAGTTTTTTTGGAAGGTTATGGGTTGGAATTTACATGGTGATATTAAGGTAACGATAAAAATGCAACCATTTTTTTAAGTTACTAACCAAAATGAAGTGATGATAGAGAAGGAGTTTGTAAAATGCAAATAGCTTTTTGGAGGACACTAATTAAAAATAACAATATATTTATATTTGTGTTTTTGGAAGGTTATGGGTTGGAATTTAGATGGGGATATCAAGGTAATGATAAATATACAATTAATGTATTTTTTAAGATATCTTTGTAACTATATATATCTTTCTTTTCCACCCCCCGACACACACACATATATATATATATATCGATGTAATAAAAAATATTGCTTATTAGAAAAAATTATTATAAAATTTGGATAGAAATTTAACAATATTAAGTATATATTAAAACGAAATAAATATAAATAAGAAAAAAATAAAAACATTATAACTGTAAATTTTAATATATATATATATATATATATATATATATATATATATATATATATATATATATAACTCTATTATGTAAGGATTGAATTTTTTTGTGTAATCTAGGCAGGCATTTTGTATCGTATTATATCAAAAAAATAGTTGAACATGAAATAGTTTATTAGGTTAACCGGGAAACCAGATCAATAATATAACGTTACTATTTTGGACCACTGAAAAAGTTTGAAACTAATCTAAAAATTGAATGGATATTGTCTTTTTAGCCTAACATATCTTGATATAGCATAAGAGATATTTATCCCATTGACTTGTGATTTCAAAATATGACTAAGGATGATAACTAAGAAATTCATAAAGAAAACTATTCAATAGGGGATTGCACCTGAATTGTCACATGGGGACTTGTATCCTCTTCTAAGCTTGTGAAATATGTCTATTATATTCTTAGCCATCTTTGTCATTTTGATGTCTAACTTCCTAATCAACTTAAGAGTTTCATCTAGAGAAAGAAGGATTTCTTGTTGTTCCTCATACTTTTCCATTAGTAGTTTTCCCATGATTGTCTTCATATGCCAATAGATATCAATTTGTATGCATATATTTGGTTTTCCTTGTTATTGTATTTCCTATATCTAGAACTCGATGGCCCACTTGCTCCAATACCTCTTCATTTTATATAAATCTTCTTTCTATCATAGCCTCTCTTTTTGTCTGCTCAATTTATTGTTGTACTAGGGGTGGAGAGTTATTCTAGTAGAATTTGGCCCCTCCAAAGAACGAGAATCAACTTACATGTTTCCCTCTTCTTTCTGTAGGAATTTACAGGGTAAGTTCCTCAAATAGAACACCAAAGGACACTTCTCACAAACAGATCACAGATCAATACACCAGTGTTCTTAACGTGGTTAAAACCCTCAAAGAGGGAAACAGTCCACAACCTGAGCCAACGCGAGCACTTCAGACAATTTATTAATAAAAGAAAGAAAATTTACATAAGTTTCTCTCATGAATGGTCACCCTACAAATGACCCTCCATGCTCTTTAAATAGAGATCATGGACCAATTGGGTGTTAAGCCACGGATCAAGTGTCAGTAATACCAAGGAGAGAATGAACCGTCGGATCACTTCATGTCTAGAACATATCGTGACCGTCGAATTGTAAGTTACAAAAGTACATAGTAAAGAAACACACTTTACCTAACTCTACACTAGACCAAGTTATACTTAACTATTTCCTATGTGTTGAAATATCCTAACATCCCCCCTTAAGAACAACTTGGGATAGGATTGAAGGATGTAAAAATATGACACAATAGGAGAAGGAAGGAGGAATTAGAGCTTATCCCCCCTTAGTGACAACTTCCTGAACTCCAACCATAAATTGAAGTTTAGTAAACTTCGCCTCTGTGAGAGCCTTTGTAAAGATGTCTACAACTTGATCATTGGTTAAACATTATTCCACTTCAAAAACATGGTCATGAATGAGCTTTCTGATGAAGTGCATGTGTATTTCAATGTGTTTGTTGCGCTAATGTTGGACTGGATCTTTGCGTAGATGAATGGCACTTTGATTATCACACCAAAGTGTGGGCAGATGCTACTGCTGAAAGCCAAACTCTGATAAGACCTGGCAAAGCCATACAGCTTCCTTACTAGCTTTTACGACACCACGATACTTTGTTTTTGCTGAAGAAAGAGAAATGGCACTTTGTTTCTTGCAAGCCCATGTAATAGGTCCAGAACCAAGAGTAAACACATAACCTGTAGTAGACTTCCAATCATCAGGGTCACTAGCCCAATCATAATCAGTGAAACCAACCAATAGAGGAGATGCTTCTGCACTGTAATGAATCCCAAACTGAACTGTACCTCAAACATAATGAAGTATTCTTTTAGCTTCTTTCCAATGACTTTCATGTGGGTTTTTCATAAACCGAGCAATAAGGCCAACAACGAAGGAAAGGTCAAGATGAGTATGGGTCAGATACAAAAGTTTTCCTACAAGCTGACGGTATAAGGTAGCATCAACTTTAGGGGAAGTACAAGTGACTGAAAGTTTGGCTCCAGACTGAAAGGGAGAAGGGGTTGGCTTACAGTCTTCCATGTGAAAGTGGCGTAGAAGATCACATGTATACTTGGACTGGGAAAGGGAAATACATTCCTTGGTTTGCAAGACTTGAAGACCAAGAAAATAATGCAAGTGTCCTAAGTCTGTCATTTCAAACTTCTTTTTAAGGTTGGATTTCACATGGTTTGTAAGGTTGGGATCACTACCAGTAAGGATAAGATCATCAACACAAAGAACAATAATGATAAGAGACTTACCCACTTTCTTGGTGTAGACAATATTGTCAGAATGACGCCTAGAAAAGTCAGTATCTAAAAGAAAACCATCCATTTTGGCATACCAAGCCTGAGGGGCTTGCTTGAGACCATAAAGAGATTTCTTAAGGCGACATACAAGGCCGGATTTTGTTTCTATATAGCTAGGAGGTTGTTCCATATAGATTTCTTCATGCAAGTCACCATGCAAGAAGGCAGATTTAACATCCATCTGATGGACTTCCCATTTGAAAGAGGAAGCAAGGGAAAGAACAAGGCAGATAGAGTTCATTTTGGCAATAGAGGAGAAGGTTTCAGTATATTCAATGCCTTCAACTTGTGAAAAACCCTTAGCAACAAGACGAGCTTTATGTTTATCAACTTTTCCATCTAGTCCAAACTTGGTTATGTAAACCCATTTGCATCTAACAAGTTTTCGTCCCTTTGGAAGAGGAACAAGATCCCATGTATCATTTGCCAATAATGAATGATATTATTTCATAGTTATGTCCCAATCTGGATGGCCTGAAGCTTCAGCAAAGGTGTCAAGATCATAATTCCCTGAAGCTTGAGCGAATAAAGAAGAGGCTTTATCAAACTGAGAACATGTACGTCGTTGATCTATAGGATCACCTGCAAGAGCACCTGTTGCATCCCGAGTAGCACAGACCCATTTTTGAAGCTGAGGAGCTGAAGGAGGATCCTAAGAAGGTGGGTGAGGATTGTCATCCTCGTTGTCATCATCTGAAGAAGAAATATTTTCAAAAGTAGAAGGGATAGAGAGAGGTGGCACATCCGCCAAACTAGGCTTGTAGGCCGATATATTTTCAGCAAACTTTACATCTCTTCTAATGATAACATTTTTGGACTTAAGTGGAATAAGTCTATATCCTTTGACATCTTCATAATATCCAACAAAAATACATTTTTCACTCTTATGTTCTAAAGCTTTATGTTTCTCATTTGGAATATGGGCCCATGCTTCACTTCCAAAAACACGAAAGTGACTTACATCTTATTTAATTTAGCTCCATGCTTCTTCTGGAGTGATATTCTTTAAAACCTTAGTAGGAGTGTGATTTACTATGTAATTTGCATAGTTAATTGCTTCTTCCCAAAAATTAAGACTAAGTCCTTTAAATTGAAGCATACAATTAGCCATTTCCTTTAAGGTGCGATTCTTCCTTTCAGCTACACCATTTTGTTATGGAGTATATGGAATAGTATGTTGCATTTGAATTCCATGCTCAATGCAAAAGTTGATGAATTTTTTGTTAACATATTCTCCGCCATTATCAGATCTTAGCTTAAGAATTTGATGTCCAGATTATTTCTCAACAAAGACCTTAAAGGCCAACAACATGTTAAAGACTTCACTCTTGAGTTTTAAGAAGTATACCCAAGTGTGTCTAGAGAAATCATCAATGAAAGTTAAGAAATACTTGTAGCCAGAGAATGAAACAACTGGAAGTGGACCACATAAATCACTATGCACAAGTTGTAAAGGGGTTGAGGCGTGCCAAGAGGCACGTTTTTCAAAACTATCTCGATGATGTTTTCCAAGTACACATCCGGAACAAATGCCATATTTGCAAGATACCATAGGAAGACTTGTCACCATATTTTCTTTACATATATTTTGAAGGGAGCGATAGTTTAAGTGACCAAATCGCTCATGCCAAAGTTTGCTCACTTCATCATTATGAGCAACAAATACTGAGGGAAGAGTTGATGACCCAAAGTTGTTAAAATTATACAACCTTGTAGAATCATCAGCAATGCCAGTAGCTAAAATCTGTTTAGGATCTCTTAGGTCCTTAATTACAACATCACGAGGTGAAAATTCAACGGTTTTACCTTCACCTGAATGAGTTATCTGATATACAGATAGAAGGTTGCAGGATAAGGTTGGAACACATAATACATCATTAAATTGACCATTGTCTAGATGAATAGTTCCATTCCCTACAACACTAAGAGATCTATCATCACCAACATATATATTTTTGGTGTTACAATCATTTAAAGAAGAAAACATGGCTTTGTTTTTGGCCATGTGATAAGAAGCTCCAGAATCAATGAGCCATTCATGAGAATGAGAAGATACATTCAGTGCATAACCAGACCGAGATGCTTGACAACCACAAGCAAAAAGTTTTATTCCTGAAGATGAAGTTGAAGTTGAAGGATTCTCCAAATGGATGTTATGCTTCTTCATTGCTGCTTCCAAGGCTTCCATCTTCTTAAAGCATTTTGATTCGAAGTGGCCATCTTGATTACAAAAGTTGCAAGTCTATCAGTCTTCTTCCCTTTTCTTTTATTTGACTTATCATTTTGTTGAATTGATTTTTCATTTTGAGAATGAAATTTCTTAGGACCATTTTTTGGTTTAGGACCATTCTTTTTAGGATACTGCTTTTTAGGATTCTTTGAATTTGGTTGTTGTTGGGCAGCTAAGGCTTTCTTAAAAGAGTTTCCAAGATTAAGAAGACCAAGATGTAAGAGTTTTTCTTGTTCTCTTATCTAAGAATCACAAAAGGCATCAAAAGAGGAGGACATGTAGTCTTTTCATTGAGAAATGAAGGCTTCTCTAGTAGAGTGGAAGGTGGAAACAAACATAGAGTAGGTTGGTCCCAACGTAGTACGAATGGAATAGATAAGGCTATCATCTTCTTTCTTAACCTTAACACCTTCCAAGAGAAGTCTAAGGGTCTTGAACTTGGACAAAAAATCTTCAATGGAAGAAATATTATTGGGGTCCAACGTAAGCAACTCATTTTCGAGTTGATGGACTCTAATTTCATTTTTAATTCCAAAAAATTTAGTGAGTTGTTTCATTACTTCATTAGGGGTATCAAGTTCTACGATATGGAATCAAAGGTATGGATAAATAGACATCCCTATTAACCCATGTTCTTGATCTTGCCTATTTTCCCATTTGGTTGCCTTATCTTCATCTTTAGGTTTAGCTTCTTGGCCTGAGGCTATTCTATAAATACCTTTACTTCTAAGTAAATCCACAATGTAGGACCACCATTGGAAGTAGTTGGTGCTGCCAAGAATAACTAGGCATGGACTTTCCATTTTAACATAAAGTGATGTTGTAGATGCTAAAACTAAGTGTTACAATAGAAATATCTCAAAAAATTAGGCCGATTAAAAAAAATAGCTCTGAAAACGGCTTCCGAATGAAGAAGTTATGGCTTTTTGAATAAAACTTGTTGAAGATGCCAACGAAGTGCGTGAATGTGCGGAAGTGAATGATATAGTTATATTTTAAAAATATCCCCCCCCCACCTTTCCAAACATAATCTAATTAGCTCACTTTAAAAAAGATTGTATGTGACCCACTTTTATAAATAAGTGAAAGTCACTTTTATAATGGTACTTTATGAGCTACTCACTAAATTGTAACTTAAATAAAAGATAAAGAGATTGTAGAATTATAAGTGACTCAATTTTTATAATGGGTGAGAACACTTTTACATAAAGTAACTTTAAAACGTAAGTTACATGTGCTTTTTGAAAAATTAGCTCAACAAAAAGAAAGACTTGAATCCAAGACCTCTATTCTCATAAAGTAACTTTGGACCAAGTGAGCTAGTTTAAAAGGTTAGTAATTTTTGGAAAAGAGAAAGGGATTTTTTTTTTTAGTCATTGAAGCTTTGGGGTGCATGCTTACTTGAAAAATATATTTTTTCCTACAAAACAAAAAACCATACAACCCAACACGGACATGCAAAAAAGAACAAACCTTATGGCTTGAAGTTATCTTTAGCCGGAAACTAAATATTTTCCTCTATTTTTCTAATTTTCTGAGATCACACTAAGGCGCGACGGAAAAGAGCATACACATGAGAAAAATCCTCCCTTTATGTTTCTGATTTGCCCAGAACACACAGAGTCGCGGGGCAAAGAGCATACACAAAAATGAAAGGTATAGATCCGATATCCGGTAATAAAAAACGGTTACCTAAATAAACCGAAATAAACAGAGAGATGAATAAATAAAACTGCAAATAAAGATTGTATACCTCCAGATCTTAAAAATGATGTAGCTAGGGCTATCGGAAACCTTTTCGCGTGAAATGAAAGGGGTTCCTCACTGGAATAAATGCTCCTAACAAAATAGAGCAGTTCTCTCGGCCCGAAAGCAGTCAGAAACAGTAGATCTAGGAAACGACAGTCGGATGCAGTTGTATCGGCTTCAGATTTGGATCACCAATGGATGCGGCCCTCAACTTCACTCCGATACCATGTAGGAATTTACAAGGTAACTTTCTCAGATAGAACACCAAAGGACACCACTCACAAACATATCACAAATTAATACACCAGTGTTCTTGACATGGTTAAAACCCTCAAAGAAGGAAACAGTGCACGACCTAAGCCAGCACGGCCACTTTAGGCAATTTATTAATAAAAGAAAGAAAATTTACATAAGTTTCTCTCATGAACGGTCACCCTACAAATGACCCTCCATGCTCTTTAAATAGAGATCATGGACCAATCGGGTGTTAAGCCACGGATCAAGTGTCGGTAATACCGAGGAAAGAATGAACTGTTGGATCACTTCATGTCTAGAACATATCATGACCGTCAGATTGTAAGTTACAAAAGTACATAGTAAAAAAACACATTTTACCTAACTGTACACTAGACCAAGTTATACTTAACTATTTCTTATGTGTCGGAATATCCTAACACTTTCCCAAACAAGGAGTAAGGTAATTTCCCCACCCAATCCCCCAGAGTGACACAAGAAAGGATGGAGAGTAAATGAAAGGGGCAGGTGCCTACCTAAATGAAATAATATACAAAGTTACAAAGAAGCTGCAAAAATAAATAGACGAGAAAGGATTCTGGAGCATAATGATGATAGGGAAGGAAGACAGAAAAAGGAGGAACTTTGTTTTCAAATAGGGGAGGAAGTGAGTCTTGAGCACATTGTAAGGCCAATCTAAATTCGAGCCAAAGAAAACAAAACCTCTGAGAAAATGAAGGAGATTGGAATGAGATTTTTGTCTAGACTTCCTATCCAAGAAGAATACATTTCCAATTAGAATGTCATATAAAATATTGAGTTGGAATTTAGAGACAAAAGGCCTACATTAATAACTTCTCAGAGACCAAGAATAAGAACCCACAATCCCAGACCAAACTGATTATAGGTAGAGCAAAAAAAAGCATGAAGAGGGATAAGAGGTAAGAAAAATAGAAGACCTCGGCCCAATGATCATTTCCTTTTAATATTCTCAACCAATTAGCATAACGGGGGCTAAATATTATTAATTATTTAATAGGATAACAAATATGCTTGTCTAGGCTATATGACCTTAAGAGAGAAATGAACTAGAGCCCAATATTCTTGTAAAAATACATTATGCGACTAACTCTACACGGAGTGAGAGGAGGTAGACATACAGAAACATGAGCGACAATAAATTTAAACCACTTGAAGAAACCAAACCGATTATGCATATTGTTGAAAGGAAACAACAGGCAGAGTGATAGGGAAACTATGCATATTGTTGAATGGAAAACGCATGCAGAGTGATAGGGAAACTAAGTATAAATCAAACTTGACCTAAAAATCTAGAGACTTGTCACATGATTTCCTAAAGATACTTGTACCATCTTTAAGACCCTCTTCCTTACTTAGCAGCTTGCTAACCGAGGAACCCATTCATGTCCATGATAGAATTCCTAAACCATCTCTTATATTCTGGAAGCCCACCCTCGATACAATAGAATTGCTATCCATTATGGAAAGTTCGATAATGAATTATCTTAATGAGATTGATGGATACAGTGGCTCTCATATTTCCTTCCATTCTACCTATTTTCCAGATGGAGGGAGTTATCCTCCTTGTTAAAACACCTTGTTGACAAGGATAAATGATGCAACAACAGTTACTAATGGGTTCTATCCAAGAAGAATACATTTCCAATTAGAATTTCATATAAAATATTGAGTTGGACTTTAGAGACAAAATTCTTGCACTAAATAACTTCTCAGAGACCAAGAAAAAGAACCTGCAATCCCAAACCAAACTGACTATAGGTAGAGTAAAACAAAGCACGAAGAGGGATAAGAGGTAAGAAAAATAGAAGACCTCGACCCAATGATCATTTAATTTTAATATTCTCAGCCAATTATCATAACAGGGGCTAAATATTATCAATTCTTTAATAGGATAACAAATATGCTTGTCTAGGCTATCTAACCTTAAGAGAGCAATGAAACAAAGCCCAATATTCTTGGAAAAATGCATTATGTGACTAACTCTTAGGGAGTGAGAGGAGGTAGACATAGAGAAACATGAGTGGCAATAAATTTAAACCACTTGAAGAAAAAAAACCAATTATGCATACCATTGAATGGAAACAACATGCAAAGTGATAGGGAAACTATGCATATTGTTGAATGGAAAACACATGTAGAGTGATAGGGAAACTAAGTATAAAGCAAACTTGACCTCAAAAGCTAGAGACTTGTCACATGATTGCCTAAAGATACTTGTACCATCCTATACCCTCTTCCTTACTTAGCATCTTGCTAACCGAGGAACCCATTCATGTCCATGATAGAATTACTAAACCATCTCTTATATTCTGGAAGCCCACCCTCGATACAATACAATGCCTATCCATTGTTGCAAGCACTAAAATGAATTATCTTAATGAAATTAATGCAGACAGTGGCTCTCATATGTCCTTCCATGCTACCTATTTTCCAGATGGAGGGAGTTATCCTCCTTGTTAAAACACCTTGTTGATAGGGATAAATGATGCAAGAATAATTATTAATGGTTTCTATCCAAGAATGATACATTTCCAATTAGAATGTCATATAAAATATTGAGTTGGACTTTAGAGACAAAAGGCCTACACTAAATAACTTCTCAGAGACCAAGAATAAGAACCCACAATCCCAAACGAAACTGACAATAGGCAGAGTAAAACAAAGCACAAAGAGGGATAAGAGGTAAGAAAAATAGAATACCTCATCCCAATGATCACTTCCTTTTAATATTCTCAACCAATTAGCATAACAGGGGCTAAATATTATTAATTCTTTAATAGGATAACAAATATGCTTGTCTAGGCTATCTGACATTAAGAGAGCAATGAACTAGAGCCAAATATTCTTGGAAAAAGACATTATGTGACTAACTCTACGGGGAGTGAGAGGAGTTAGCCATAGAGAAACGTGAGTGGCAATAAATTTAAACCACTTGAAGAAAACAAGCCAATTATGCAAACCGTTGAATGGAAACAACATGCAAAGTGATAAGGAAACTATGCATATTGTTGAATGGAAAACACATGCAGAGTGATAGGGAAACTAAGTATAAAGAAAACTTGACCTCAAAAGCTAGAGACTTTTCACATGATTGCCTAAAGATACATGTACCATCCTATACCCTCTTCCTTACTTAGCAGCTTGCTAACCAAGGAACCCATTCATGTCCATGATAGAATTCCTAAACCATCTCTTATATTCTAGAAGCCCACCCATGATAAAATACAATGTCTATTGTTAGGCCCCTATACCACTAGTGTAACCCCTTATTGTTATTAGTACAACCCACTTAATATTTTGATGTACCCATGTAGTGCCCATATTGTTACTATTGTGCCCCATAGAAGCCCACTATTGTTATTATTGTGCCCTTACATTATTATTATTATGTCGGCTCTGATTATGTTATAACCCCTTGGACTCCTATATATAGAAAGGAGGTCTTTTCATTTGTATCATCAAAGAATTGTTCATTTATGTAATGTAAAGGAGGTTTCCCCCTCGAAGAGGCTGAATTCTAAGGCATGGATCTCTCTTTTCTATCTTTTTGTGAGCTGGTTTCATAACATTTGGTATCAGAGCTTTGGATTCTAGGGTTTCGTTGCTCCAAACAGGTCATCGTGGCATTTTCGCTATAAATTTTTTTCTGTGATGTTTCAGAAGTCGTAAACAAAACCCATTTGAGAATAAATTGCGCTGAACCTTGGGTCCGAATTTCAGAGCTTTTCGCGTGATATTTTCGGAGATATGATCTGAGGAAGTTGGTATTTTTGCAGACTCCTGAATTACATTCAAAACAGGTGACCTGGGGAAAATCGTCATAACTTTCTCTCTGAGGATTAGATTGAAATTTCGTAAGAAGGTAAAGAAAGAGGACGGACTGTAGTTTCTTGTATATCTTTTTCAGAGCCAAACGTCCAAAAATTGACACGCGGCACTTCATACAAGTTTGCTCTTCTGGAAAGGTCTATAATCAGGTCATCTTGGGAGATTGTGCATAACTCTTTTTTGGAGAATACAATTTGGATCAGACTGGGGGCATTGGAAAGAGGACACAGAGGGCTACTACAGGTAGAAATTTCAGAACTTAAATATCTGCAAGTACAGAGTTACAGTTGTTTCAAGTTCGAGGTCATAAAATCAAGAAAAAGCAAGATGAGGAAGTTTGATGGCAAGGATCCGGTAAATTGGATACTTCAGATGGAGCAATATTTTGATCTACATGGTGTACCGATGTTACAAAAGGTATGTATTGCATCTTAATATTTAGAACCGGATCAATTTTTATGGTATAAATGGCTTTGTTCTCATAAAAAACTTGTTACGTGGTCAATTCTCACGGAGGAAATGATAGCACATTATGAGGATACAAAGAGCAACACCTTCTTTAGAGCAACACCACAACAATTGGAAAGAGCAAAAGGGCTTTGTGACATATTTGAAAGTAAGATTATGGCAACAAGGAAGCCTACCCCTCACAACTATAAAGATGGACGTGTTGTTCCTCCTAGCCTTCCACAACCTACAAGGGTTACACCACAACAATTGGAAGAAAAAAGAGAAAAAGGGCTTTGTTACAATTGTGATAGCAAATGCACTAAAGGTCATAAGTGTGCTGAGAAGAAAATATTTTACATAGATTATGAAGAGGAGGAAGAAAAGGATCAAGAAACATCAAAAGAAGAGGATATATGCCAGGACCCGACCTCAGAGAAAGAAGAAATGAATCAGAACATATCTTGTAAACTATTGGCAAGAATGACCACTCCTCAAACTCTCAAGATAGAAGGAAATATCAAGAAGAAAAAGGTTCAAGAAGTGAAAAATCACATCAAGAAAGAAGAAATGAATCCAACCATATCTTGTAATTCACTGGTCGGAATTACCACTCCTCAAACTAGCAAGACAAAAGGACATATCAAGAAGAAAAATGTTCAAGAAGTGAAAGATCACATCGAGCATCAAGAAATGAATCAGACCATATCTTTTAAAGGATTGGAAGAAATTACCACTCCTCAAACTCTAAAGATAGAAGGACATATCAAGAAGAAAAAGGTTCAAGCAGTGAAAGATCACATCGAGCATCAACAACAAGTTCTCCAACTTTTAAAGGATAGCGCCACTTCGGTGCAAAATCAAATGAAACAACAGGTAGATCAACATCATAGTGAAAAATGTTTTAATGTAGGCAATTGGGTATTTTTACTTCTACATCTAAAGCAAGCTATTTATGAGAAGGAAATGTTGGCAATACTACATGCACTTAAAAAATGGCGACCTTACCGAATGGGAAGACTCTTCAAGGATGAGGATGTGAAAGCATTGTTTTGTGCTATTTCTATTATCCAACCAGATTGGATAAATGAAGCAAGGGATGAATGGAAGGACAAAGAAGTATGGCCACTTATTCAAAAGTTGCAAAAGATCCCAATTCAAACAATATTACCAGATATTGAAAAGGAAGGAAAAATCATATTGGAACCTGGAGCAGTCACGGAAACAAGAACCCGACAGCTACGAAATCAATCAATTTCAGAGTATCTCATCAAGTGGAAGAACTTACCCGCTGAAGATTCCACATGGGAGGAGAAGAATTTTATACAGAAGCATCAAGAACTACTCAAGCGTTGAGGACAACGCTTTTTGAAGGAGAGGGGCATGTTAGGTCCCTATACCACTAGTGTAACCCTTTATTGTTATTAGTACAACCCACTTATTATATTGATGTACCCATGTAGTGCCCATATTGTTACTATTGTGCCCCATAGAAGCCCACTATTGTTATTATTGTGCCCTTACATTATTATTTTTATGTCAGCTCTGATTTTGTTATAACCCCTTGGACTCCTATATATAGAAAGGAGGTCTTTTCATTTGTATCATCAAAGAATTGTTCATTTATGTAATGTAAAGGAGGTTGCCCCCTCGAAGAGGCTGAATTCTAAGGCGTGGATCTCTCTTTTCTATCTTTTTGTGAGCTGGTTTCATAAACTATGCATATTGTTGAATAGAAAACACATGCAAAGTGATAGGGAAACTAAGTATAAAGAAAACTTGACCTCAAAAGCTAGAGACTTGTCACATGATTGCCTAAAGATACATGTACCATCCTATACCCTCTTCCTTACTTACCAGCTTGCTAACCAAGGAACCCATTCATGTCCATGATAGAATTCCTAAACCATCTCTTATATTCTAGAAGCCCACCCACGATAAAATACAATGTCTATCCATTATTGCAAGCCTGATAATGAATTATCTTAATGAAATTGATGGAGACAGTGGCTCTCATATGTCCTTCAATGCTACCTATTTTCCATATGGAGGGAGTTATCCTCCTTGTTAAAACACCTTGTTGACAGGGATAAATGATGCAACAATAGTTATTAATGGGTTCTCTTCGGTGTTAGGTCCCAACTAGATCTCACATTTTTTGGGGTAAGAGACTTATCTGGATTTTTCCCTGGTAGTCATTCTTGGTTTTAAGAATGTTTTGAAATATGAATGATCGTCACAACAAAAGGGGAATGCATATTCTAAACTATAACTATCTAAATACAAAATGAAACTAATATAGGCCACCTAGCTAAAAGAGAGGTAGAGAAGAAATAGGAAGCGAAGAGCTAATAAGCACACACATACACATTCAAAGAAATAATTAGTAAGTTTCAACGAAAACAATGAGTGCTTAATTTATTAGAGAAAATCCAATATATCAAATATTTTAATACAACAAGTGCTCATTAATGAAAGCTACAAAACTAAAACAATAAGCATGTTGCTTAAAAATAGAGTGCAATAGATGCAAGCACTATTTTTGAACTATGATAACTTAGGAATATATATTATAGTTATTTTAGCATTCAATTATATTCATCCAACAATTACACTTCAGAACTTCAACCAATAACCATGAAAGAGTAGAGATCATAATGCATGGGAACAAGAGACAAAGTTTTCCCTCCAAGTACCAAGTCAAAATATCCTAAAATTATGTCCCGAAAAATATTTGTAATGAAGTTTGTTATATATCTTCAATAGGATCGAAATTCAGCCTCTATCTCAACTTCATATTTAGGATGATGCCATAGAATATTATAGAAATATGGTGATAGAATTGCAACTTCTCAAGAAATTTAATCTAAAACCAAGAGACACAAATCTACTCTACTGATTTGCAAAATGAAATTCAAAATTTAGAACAACATGCAATAAGAAAAACTGCAAATATATAGTGATTTCTAGGGGAACTCAACTAGGAAAAACCCATGAAGCCTCTTTGCATTAATTAGTTGAATAGAGAAATTATTACAATTGTTAGCTCTGGTTCTGAGCTCAACCTGCACAAGAATAATTGTTCTCAATACTAACTAAGGACCTCTAGCCAACACTTATCCACTTTATGCCTCCATCGTTCTCCTATGTCCTTGCACAAATCCTAAGGAAACTAGCCCCTATTCTTTAGGAATTTCCTCCAAATTGATTGCGCAATTCCCAATGATTGATCACTGATTGCAAGCAACACTTGTACACTCAAAACTAGTCTACAATTAATGTTACACTGCCTTGGAATCTCCATCACAACTGAGCAATTTGAATTCTTTAAATGCATGAGATATTTCTGGTTGATTGATCAGTTGAATAGATGATCTCTAAGTTACATTATTGTCCTACTACACAACTGACCTCTAACTAGTTCTATTAACTGTTAGAACTAGTTTAAATTAGTACACCTAGAAATAACTGAATTGGATTGCTACAAATTAGAAATCAACACATGCAAGCTAAAATCCAAGCACACTAGCTCAAATTTACTAATCTAACTGAGTGACAAGAGCCATGTCACCTTAGTTAACTGCCTTCAAGTTGTCTGTTGATGTGGAAATTTCCAATTTTCTCATATTGACCAAGGCTAAGTTAAATTGAGCCTTTCTTGCTACACTTCTCAACACTCCCTCTTAGCAAGAAATGGATTCCACACCACTCCTTTCCAGCATATGTGGAATGTACTGTAGAAACACCTCTCTTTGTTGTTGGTTCTACTGCAACATCTACAACTGAGAAGCATCCAAAAAAACATTGAATGAATTGTGTCTCTACAATTGTCTGCTGGGAAAACTATGTTGTTGTTGAATCTGCTACTGAGCCTCCTACTCTGTTGTCAACACTGCTCTGCACTCCTCGGTATCTGATTGACTCTGATCCTCCCACTACTGAACATTGTGGGCCCTTGTAGCAAGGCAATGATCCATGAGGAGAACACCTCAATGGACCCTTCCCAAATAATTTTAACTATGGGATGAAGGTTCTACAACACCCCACCTCACTCCAGGAGGTATAGCTACATGCATGGAAAAATATGCCTTTAGGTTTCAAATATTTTTCACTCTAACTCCAACCTACTTCACTTTCCCAGTAGATATATGTTTCAAGAAGGCTTTCCGCTTACTAAAAATAATGTCATAGCCACGGTCTTCCAAAACTACTATAGAGATGAGGTTCTTCTTCAGGCTTGGTACAAACATAAAATCTTTGAGGTGAATATGGGAGCCCAAATCCCTATTAAAGGTTACAGTACCAATTCATGTAGCATTGTACCTCCCATCATCCCCAAATTTTATATGCATGTAAAGGTCATTCTCCTCCAGGCTACTGAAAAATCCTTGTTTCCTATCATATGGTAAAAGGAACTATAATCTAGGTACCAATCACTCCATGGTTTTTTTCTTTCCATGCAAGCAAGGAGGGTGAAATAAGGTTCAAATTTAGAATCCAAGGAATCTCCTCTTGCTTCTGTTGCAGGCTCGTTATTAGATTTCCTTTGCAAACACTTTGTTGCATAGTGTCTGAATTCATGGCAGTGGAAGCATTTCATATTGCTTAGATCCTTATTCTTTCCATTGTTCTGGCTGGACTTAGCCTCACCTTGGTACTTCTTTCCCTTGGCCTTAATTCCTTTTCCAATGAGAGAAAATTCCTCTTCCTATTCTTTGGATGTTACTCCATCTCTGATATTTCTCCTGAATTCCTCTTGAACCAAATCAGACCACAACCTTTCCCAATTCGGTAATTTTTCCCTTCCATTCACATAAACCTAGTAGCTATGTTAGGATTTTGGAAGGCCTAGAAGAGTTAGTATCACTAGGTCACCGTCAGCAACATTCACACCAACCCCTCCAAGCTCATCCTGAACTTGTGTATATCACAGAATAGTATCATTCTTCTACATATTAATGTTTCGAAGTTTGTCTTTGAGGGCCATTTTTCTATGGTTATTTCTATTTTGTAATAGCTCATTCAGTTTCTTCCACATTGAAAAAGGAGTTTCTTTCCCATGAAGATTTGAGACAATGTGTCCTCTCACTCCCTCCGTGTTTATTCTCCTCACCTTGGCTACATTTCTATGCATTAGCTGATTGTGGTTTTGGAATGTCTATCTTGACATATTCCAGGAATCCATTATCTTCAAGCACTGCCTCCATGCGATTCTTCCAGGAAATGAAATTCAATATGCATTCCAAGGCATACTCTAATATCATTCCATTGAAGGCCATTCTCCCAACTCTAAGGAAAACTTGTTATACTGAAGCTGCAAATTCAAACCTCTTGAGGAAAAAATCAAAATTCTTGTTCCAATGTGAATCCTACTCTGATACCATGTAGAAATATGGTGATAGAATTGCAAATGCTCAAGAAATTTAATCTAAAATCAAGAGATAATGCTACTCTACTGATTTGCGAAATGAAATTCACAATTTATAACAACATCCATAGACATGCAATAGAAAAACCAAAAATACACAGTCATTTATAGGGGAACCCAACTACAAAAAACCCCTCAAGCATCTTTGCATTAATCATTTGAATAGAGAAACTATTACAATTTCTAGCTCTCGCTCTAAGCTCAACTTGCAAAAGAATAATTGTTCTCACTACTGATTGAGGACCTTTGGCAAACACTTAGCCACTTTATGCCTCCATCATACTCCTATTTACTTGCCCAAATACTAAGGAAATTAGCCCCTTTTCTTTAGGAATTTCCTCCAAATTGATTCTGCAATTCCCAAGGATTGATCACTGATTGTTTGCAACACATGTACACTCAAAACTAGTCTACAACTGAGGTTACACTGCCTTGGAATCTCCACCACAGTTAAGAAATTCGAATTCCTTGCATGCATGATCTATTTTTGTTTTGTTGATCATTTAACTAGATTATCTTTGAGTTATATTGTTGTCCCACTACACAACTAACCTCCAACTAGTTCTATTAATTACTAGAAATAGTTTAACTTAATACAACTAGAAATAACTAAACAGGATTGTTACAAATTAGCAATCAACACATGAAAACTAAACTCCAAGCCCACTAAGTCAAATTTACTGAGCTAAATGAGTGACAAGAGCCATGTTGCCTCAATTAACTACCTCCAAGTTGTCTATTGATGTCGAAATTTCGAATTTTCTCAATTTCACTAAGGCTAAGTCAAATTGAGCATTTATTGCTACACTTCTAAACAAAGGTTGACCCTCAAATCTTCACATGAACCTTAGACCTTAAAGCCATAGAAACCTTTGGATAAGCCACAAATAAATAGCTTTAGAACTCGACCTCCTCTACACTTCAAGTGCGAGGTATAGAAGATGACCAATGTACTTATGTTTTTCATCCTCAACTATTATTGTCTCCTTCGTATAAAATAGAGATCATGAGACGATTCTGAGAAAACTTTGGATGATGTCAAATGGACTATATATATAGCCTTTCTATAATCCAAATGGGCTACTCAACATATTCTTTCTGAATGGGTGTCTTTCCATGTCCTTTCTGAATGGGTGTCTCTTCGTGTCCTTTCTGAATGGGTGACTCTAGAATGGTGGACGACATATCCTTTTGAGAGACAACTTTGAAAATTGTGGTACGCAATAATACATTATAAAAATTCATTTTTAATCTTTTGTAAAGGCCACAAAGAACATGCCTTACTAGATTTTTTTTTCTTTTAACAAATAAATAGCATGAAGAACATGCTTCAACAAGTAACAATAATTTTTTATTTTATTTTTACATAGTATTACAAGTACATCAAGGATTATGAAGACCAACCGTAGCTACATTTTTAAACACTCCCTATTAGCTAGGGAGGTATTCATAATGTCTAACAAGGTGTCAACATGTTACAAAAAATTACTAAGGAAAGATCAAGACTAGATTAGTATCATTATCAAATAAATATCAACATTAAAAGCATGTTGTAGATGCTACAAAGCCCTCCAAAATTTTGGCTTACACTCAATTTCAGAGCCTTCCTTGGTCTTGCACATTGTTGTCACAAACACAGAAACTCATTTCATGTACTTTCTTGAAGTATTTTGCTCCCCTTTACAAGTTGGGTAAATTGTCATCTTTTTGCATGATTGGTTGTTGCACAATGTGTAGAAGCTTGTTCTGGTGGTTTCAAGGGTTTATCTTTGTGTATATGAGTTTTTCTAACCATGTAAACATTTTTCGCACTCATTCGCAAAGTTTTAAGCATTGTCGCACAAGTGTCATCACGGTCGTTGCAAAGTGTATCTTAAATGTCGCACTTGTCATAACTAGTCATAATGTTGTCGCATGGAGGGAGATTCATTGTTTATGTGTCCTAGGTGATCTATATTGTTGTGTCATCAAGTATTCTAAGTGTGAGATCATAGTCAAAGTCTTATCACTGTTCACATCAGTCTAACCATTCTTACACTTAGCCATTTTTGAGAAGTCTTCCTGACCAAGGAAATTGGCTTCACCCAACCTCCCTGAACTATGCAGTGTGTAGTTTCAGTCCTCTATATGTGACCTTCCCCTTGGCACTACATAATGTGCAATACCTATCTCCCAGGACTGCTGCACTGCATAGTTTCTAGGATCAAGCTCTGTAATCCTTTCTCTCATCATGGACCTAACTGTGCATTGTGAAATCACAAGCCTCAAGCTCATTCCCCAAGCCTCTAAACCACAGAGTCGCATAATTTTACAGTCTACCTTGTCTCCTGAAATTGCGCAGTATATCCTCTTAGTACCCACCCCCTCAACCTGTCTTACTAGCTCCTAGAACTACACAGTTTTTTTTCCCTCAGTCCAGCCTAAACTGCACACTGCGTAGTGTCAGGGCTCAAGCCTCACCCCTAGCTACTTGAACTTCACAAATACATAGTCAATAATCCCTCTCTCCTAACCTCTCACCTAGTTCTAGCTCAATCAATGGATCAGAATGTGTCATCTTAGACTAGGGGGTTTTTGGACTAATAGTGTCTCATCATGACTAAATTGCAGATACAGGTACCTTAACATGTTAGGGAGAGATGATGAAGAAAGAGATGAAGGAGGGAAACATGTTGAAAGACACTCTTTTTTTTGAACATGCAAGTTGATCCATCACAAGAAAGAAAAGGGACATCAGTTTGCAATCACAACTCAATAAGGTCATTGAATATTCCTTATCACCAAGTCATATAGAGGTGAAAATAATAGCATGCTCAAGCAGACACTCAACACATAGCAACAACAATGGTTTGGCACGGCTAATTCATCAAGCAATCCATGTCAGTAGTGTCATGTCATGTCATGTTATGCTTTTTCATATGCCACATTGTCATTGTGGATCATGTAAATGGTATTCAAAAAGTATTGTAAAGTGGAAGTCCAAAGGACACTCATGGAATATAAAGAGTCATGTAAGTTGAAAAGTCATAGGAAGTCAAACACTCATGCGGGTAGTAAAATGGTCACAAGGAAGGGGAAGCATCACCCCTTAGTTATATATACTCCCTCATTGTGTGAGCAAAGGACTTTTCACCTTGGCTCCTCCCGCAAAGCATTAGAGATATAAGCTATTTCTTTTTGGGAGCTAGTGATGGTCATTGTATACATGTATCTTGGAATTTTTACTTAATAATAGAAGCGTTCAAGCCCAGCACATTCCTCATGCATGGATTATGAATGTTTGTAAGACTATTCTGCAGATGTTTGTACTTCATGTTTGCTTTCACATGTGCTAAGATAGTTGAACTATTGTGGTTGTTTTAGCACTTATCTTATTGAGAATGTGTTGTAATGGTTGTAATTTTTTGTCCCATCCTTGTGGACTATTCCACAGGATACTATACATACCTTTTTAATTTGTTGGTTGTAATGACTGTCACATCCTCTGTGGACTATTCTGGTAGATGTTAGACATATCCTTCTAGTTCATGTGTGTCTCTTCTTGGGTGGTACTACTACCTCTCTCTTAGAGGCTCACTTTCCTCCCCTCTCCATAGTAGAATAACTTTGACACATTTACAACTAAACACTCACCAGCCACACCTTCTTTCTTTTCGAAGGCACCATTTCATCCCTCTCTCTTGTTGATAGTTAGAGCCAACAAAAAGCTTTAAGAACTTGGCAACTGAGCCTTTATACCAGATGGGGCTCCTACACCAAACAGTGTGAGATATAATTAGGACTTCATGTCGGGAAGATCCCCTGAATATTGACGGGTCCAAAACTGTCAACATTTATGGCACTAGAAGGAGGGAAGCCAAAATTTTATGGTTGATAAGCCCACCAACCCCAATCTTACTTCCTCTTTTCAAGGCAGTAACATTCCTAGAAACTCCCCTGTGCACATTCCTGAAGTTGGTAATTCTTCTCAGCCTAGAACTGCATAACCTTACAAAGTCTCTTATGATTAGATCTGCACCATCCACCCCATCACCCAAAAGTTTGCGAGAGCTATTGGATTGATAACCAGAATAGAAAACCTTCCATATTTTTTGAAGAAGAACCAAACCACCCCCACTGGGATAGTGGTATCAACATGTGAAGAGTTGGTTCTCACCACTCTTGAAGAGTTAGCAGACTCTAAATAAAATGTAGAAAAACTAGAATATCCTCCAACCTTCAATGGTGGTGATGGTGATAACGTAGTGCTCTCAGGCGATACTTTTCGCGGTTTCGTCGAAGAAGAAGAAGAAGAAGACCAATCAGATTCTGAAGAAGAAGGGGAAGACATCGACGAAGACATGGTAGACCAAGATCTAGATTAGATGTCTGAGAGCCCACTTGCACTACCAGGTGTGTTACATAAGATTCCAAGGCATCTAGAAAACCTCCTATCGAACTATGACCCTGAAAAAATAGTAAAGGCAAAAGGATAATTTAGACAACTTCTACCTATACCTACAAACACTTGAGGTATGCTATGATGATGTTGCATGTAGACTTTTTTCGTGTACCTTAGATGGTAGAGTAGCTATATGGTATCATATTCTTCCTTTGAATTCCATCCAGAACTAGAGGGGGTTTAAGAAAAATTTCCTTGAGAAATTCGTTGATGACAAGACCCCCACCATTTTGTTGAAAGAGCTCGACAATCTCAAGATGGAGCATAAGAAAAAGGTGAAAGATTTCAATCAGAAGTTTAACTGTATTCTAAATAAGTTCCCAGCAAACACTAAACCTCATGACTCCATCACCATCAATTATTACACTTATGCCTTGTCAACTAGCATTGTGAAGTTTGTAAAGAGAAATATGAAACATACTTTAACAGAAAATTATGAAGAGGAAATCATGGTTGAAAAGGAATTTCATGTGATTGGATTCATTGTAGATGATGAACCTGCCAAAGGCTCTAAAAACATGGGTAAAAGGTCTCAGACCTCCTTAAGTAAGGCCAAGGAAAAATAAATTGTTGATCTTGAGAGCTTGACCCATACTATGAAGACTCTGTCAAATGAGCTAGCAGAGATGAAACAAAGGTCGAGTGAGAACATCGTGAGTAGTAAGGCTCCCAATTTCAACTTGTTCAAAAGGACTGCAAATTTCGGAAGTAGCAGTAACCAACCAACTAAGTCTGCGCAGAGATCGAACGTTGTATTGAATATCAAAAGTATGGGCATGGACCAATACTGTTCATATCATCAATAATATCATTCTGAGAAAACAGGCCCACACTGGAATGGCACCATGAAATTTATTGTTATGCATCTCGTTGATGTGGTACTTGTTGATGAGCAGACCGAGCCTACAGAAGAAAAGAAAGAAATTGTTGCAACCAAAGAGACTCCAAGTGTGGGGCACATAGTAAAAATGTTTAATTGCATACTCACAACCCAAAATAGCATGGCTGACAAATAGCCTATGAGTGACGGTCTGGCCCAGAACCATACTAACTAGTACAATTTGAGAAGCTGAGGGTTGGCCCCTTGACCAAAGTTGACTAAATAGAAACTCAAAGAAAAATTGTTAAGAAATATCAGTCCACCCGTCAGCTCAACACAGAACACTCAGGGCAAGTGTAGAAATGTAACTACAACAAAAAGTGCTTCCATAAGCAGTAAGATTAAGACCACCAATCCGAAAGTCACAAACCAAGTCACATCCCTAGACACTTCGGAAATTTGTCCCACTTTGGATTACAACATAATTGAAGACATGAAGAAGGCTCACGTGAATATCTCAATGTTCGAATTAACAAATATCACGAGCCAACGAGACATCCTCTTACGCGCAATTGGGAAGTCCACCACAAGTAATGATGCTTATTCAGACAAGGGATCTAGTACATCCTCTATTTCCCTTCAATAAGTGCTTAACACATTAACAATGGATGCAAACATACTTTGCCCTCCATTTCTATTAAATTTTGAAATATTCAATTTCAGTGTACTCAATTGCTTGGTTGATTCTAGTGCATCGCTAAACGTAATTCCATTATCTGTCGCTAAGAAAATTGACGCAAAATGCGACAAAATGGATGCACAAACCATTCAGGTAGACAAGACTCTTGTCCATGCAGTTGGTGAACTCAGAGATGTGATTAGTTGTTTATTACCAAATGAGCGAGTTTGTCAATGCATCAACATAGTGATTATGGACATTCCAGAATCATATGGAGTATTGCTTAGCAAATATTGGTCCAGGAAGCTACAAGGATACTTTGCTATGAATTGGTCACATTTATGGCTTCTGCACAAGGGAAGAAATGATTAGATTCAAGTGAACTCAGAGAGATACATGAAACATATTGTTACTCCCTTGAATGGAAATAATGAACCAGTGGATTTCACAGAACTTATCTTTGGAAATTTCTTCCTAGAAACTCAACTAGGGTGTTATCTTGTGCAACCATCCCCAGTCCCACTAGATACACAGTTGGAGCTCCTTCCCAGTCCAACTGGTGAAAATGACATTTGTACAATTAGTAGTAATAGTAATAATAGTACTAGTGTAGTTCGCAATCCTTGTACATATGATATGTGGACTTTGTATTTTGATGGTTCCAAAATGCAGGAGGGCTTTGGAGCTGGTTTCGTTTTAATAGACCCACTACAGAGAAAACATCTGATCTCTAGTTGCTTGGAATTTGAGTGCACGAACAACACTGCAGAATACGAGGCACTCATCTTGGGCTTGCAAAGATCCATTGACCTCAACGTTGTGATCCTAAAAGCAGTAGGTGACTCATAAATTGTTGTGCGACAGGTACGTGATACCATACACTGTGTGTCACCTCATCTTAAAAGCTATCAACAAGAGGTATGGCATTATTTTCACATTCCCAAGCTTTCAACATTATTTTTGTTCCTAGAGTGCGTAACATAGCTAAGGACGCATTATAAAATGTCGTTGATAGGTTGTCAACACTTAGGGATGGTTTTTTGTATAAATTATTTATAATCTATCCATCCATGATAGTATTACTAATTTATGCATTTTTAATGATGACCATTAGATATTGTATTTTATGGCAAACGTTGATGTTTTCAAGGACACAACGATCGATGAAGACGAACACGAGAAGACATTACAGGATGCAGCGAGTACAAGTAAAGGAAATCTCATGTCAAAAGGTGTGGTATGACTCAAAAATTTGTATGATTTGCAGAACCGGTTCTTGGGACCTATTAATGCTAAAACCCACAGTTCAACATTGTCCCACTAGAAGATCAATTTGGGAACAGAAAAGGATCCAAAGTTCGTTAATCTTAGTACTTGTTGTACACCATGGGAGCGGCAAGTTGTTATTTTCTTATTCAACCAGTGCCGAGATGTATTCTAGTGGACGTATGACGAGCTTAAAACTTATGACACATGAATTATCCAACACATAATCCCAATGAAAGAAGGGGCCAATTTGTTCCAAAAAAAACTACAGAAGGTACACCCGATGCTTGAGCCTCTCATTCAAAAGTAGTTAATAAATTTGATGGATGCTCAGATCATTTATAAAGTTTGACATTCTACATGGGTGTCAAATCTAGTTCTGGTAAGAAAGAAGTCTGGGGAAATCTACTTATGTGTTGATTTCTAAAATCTGAATTGTGCCTCGAACAAAGATAACTACCATGTGTCATCTATGGAGAAGATACTGCAAAAAATATCAGGGTCAGAAATGTTTTCTCTCTTGGATGGATATCAGGATACAACCAAGTTCTAGTCTCAGAACTTGATAGACTTAAAACAACTTTTCGCACAAAGTGGGGCATGTTCGCATTTAAGCGAATGCCATTTGGGTTGGTTAATGTTGGTGCTACATTCCAACATTCCATGGACATCACATTCTGGGGATTGATTGGATAGGGTGTAGTGGTCTATCTTGATGATGTTACAGTGTTTTCCAAACAAAGATCCAATCACATACACCACTTGAAGAAAATTTTCGAGCGATGTCACAAGTACGAGATATCTCTTAATCCAAAGAAGAGTATATTTGCAAAATCCGAGGGTAATCTCATGGGCCACATCATTAATAAGGTTGGGATTAAATTATACTTATAGGGGTTCAAAGAAATTACACATATTCCATTCCTAGTGAACAAAAAATCTATGCAACCCTTTCTGGGGAAAATTAATCTCCTCCATAAGTTCATCTCTGACTATGCTCAGATTGTCAAGCTAATACGGGATATGGTGAAGAAGGATGGAATCTAAAAATGGGATAAGAGGGAAAAAGATGTGTTTTCCCGTATCAAGAAAGCTATTGCAGAAGCACCTACATTATACAACCCAAATTTCAGCAGAGTTTTTTTGCGCTACACTTTGCTTCTAATGCTTCTCTCATCGTTGTGCTCACACAAACAAATGATCAGAACAATGATCAGCCTATATCTTTCATGAGCGATATACTTCAAGGACCTGAACTCAATGATCCCGCCATTGAAAAGCAAGATTATGTAATATACAAGGTGGTGAAGCACTTTCTGCCCTATCTATTGAAAAATCATTGTATTATCTTTTTTCCCCACCCAGAAGTTAGATAACTCTTTGTTCAAAAAAAGTTGGGTGAGAGAATAGTGAACTATATGAGTGTTCTACAAGAATATGAATTAGAATTCAAAACAGCTCACACAATAAAGGGTCACGATCTATGTCGACTAGCAGCAAAAGAAGTGGATGCAAAGGAAGAAGAAGATCTATCAGGATGGGAGCAAGAAATAAAAATTTACAATTTTGAGTGAGCTTCTCCCACTACTGTCATGAACTCTTGGTACACATATGTTCGCCAATACCTTGAGCATAGCACCATGCCATCCAATCTATTTGCATGGAAAAAGAGGGCACTTATACTCAAAGCATTATCTTACCAGTTGGTGCATGGGGTGCTTTTTAGAAAGCACCATAATGAAGTACTGCTCAGGTGTTTGGAAGCACATGATTCAAAGAAATTACTACATGATCTCGACGATGGACTAGTCGGGGGACATTTTGTGGGTAACACAACAACACATAAATTCATGTAGGATAGATTTTACTGGACTACATTATTCAAGGATGCTCATGCTTACACCCGCAAGTGTCCGATCTGTCAGAGGTGTGCTGGTAGAAATAAGAAGTCGGCCGCCCCATTGAAGCTTATTGTAGTGGAAGAACCTTTTCAATAGTGGGGCTTGGATGTTATTAGAGAATTCTTTTTGCATTAATCAAAGAAGCACCACTATATTCTCACTTCTATAGACTACTTCACATGATGGACAAAAGCAATTCCACTCAAACAGGTGAATGATCAGGAATTGAGTAATTTCCTTCAACAGAACATCATTTCCAGGTTCGACATTCCTACTTCACTTGTTTTCGATAATGCAACATACTTTTCATAACTAAGACTTTACAATTTTGCAACTGAAAATGGTATTGTATTGAAACATTTAGCTGATTATTATCTATAGGAGAATGGTCTTGTTGAATCAACAAATAAGAACCCCATATGTATCATCAAAAAGACCATATTCTCTTCACAGTGAAACTGGCACTCCACTTTGGTAAATGCTTTATGGGCTAACCAAGTCATGCCAAAGCCTTCTTTGAACACCTCCCCTAACTTCCTAGTATATGGAAAATAACCCATCCTCCCTCCCAACATCTACTTGCCTACTCTCCATTTTTTGCAAGAATCCCAAGGCAAACCATGTTTATTAATGCAGCGTAGGATGGACACCCTTCACAAATTACAGGAAGTAAGATTGAAACCAAAAGAAAGATTTTCACTTCATCATAATTGTATCAAGAGGTGGTTCGACAAGAAGTTTGTGGGGAAGGACAATTTCAGTGTGGGTGACTTAGTCTTGAAGTGGGATAAATGCCATGAGGACAAAGGAAAACACACTGAGTTTCAATCCCTAAGGATTGGGCCATTCACAGTCCACGAAAAGCTTGACCAATACACTTATCGTCTTCAATCACTTGACGGGAAGGTTGACTCACTCCCTATCAATGTCCAAGATTTAAAACATTACTTTCAATGATGATCTAGGGTTGTGCCCAAAACTTTGTACATAGTCTTTTATTTCTTGTTTGTTTGAATTTTGCTTTGTTTTCGTCATGTGAATAAGTGTTGTGCATGAACATGTTGTGGCTTCTTAGTATGTGTGTGGCTGAACTCTAAAGAGTCTTTTGATGCTTCAACGTTTGGCTAAGCTCCTTTTCATGTTCCTTTTGTTGGTTATATCTTTTGGTCGATGAAGTTCCGATGGAAAATACGATCTGTCCATAAAGAGAGTTTTGGTCCAACCATGAACCTATGTCTATTCAGGAAACCATATGCCTACAATCGGTTTTGTGTTTTGGTGTTTTCATGCTTATCCAATAGGTAGAAGAGGATAAGGGGAAATATAAACGAGAAAACCTAAATCAGAGGTCTATATATGCTTCTCTAAAGGAACAACCTCTTCTGCTCTCAATAAGTCAGGATCCCTCTTCAACCCAAAAACGAATAAGCGTCGATTCACAGTCCTCTTTAAAATACATAAATAAAGGTGAAAGAAGAGAAAGGCTTCCTGTGCAGAGAGGTGAAGAAAGAAACTCAGTCGCGGTACTGTCCAAGCTCACTGGCAGCGAAGTAATGTTTGTGTTCCTACATGACTCCGCCAGGGTACTGTCTAGACCTGCTAGCAGCGAAGCAACACCAATGATGAAAAAGTATACTCTGAAAATATTAATCTTGCTAGCTACACTACCCTTCCCAACTCGAAACATTGTGATATCATTGAATCTTATGTTGTGTTCAAGCGAGAAGGCATAAAGGGGATTGTGTCTATTCATGGGGTAAGTGGGGAGACCAAATTAATCTGTACGATGAATCAATACTCCCTAAAGAACCGAGGCCCTGCACAGAAGAATTTAACTGAGGCAGAGAAGTTGGAATTCTACCAGTGTGTCACCAAGTGTTGTAGCTACTACAACACCCTCTAAAATTTTGGCTTACACTCAATTTCGGAGCCTTCCTTGATTTTTCACATTGTTTTCATAAACACCAAAACTCATTTCATATAATTTCTTGAAGTATTTTTCTCCCCTTTGAAAGTTGGGTAAATTATCATCTTTTCACATGATTGGTTGTCGCATAATGTGTAGAATCATGTTCTGGTGGTTTCAAGGGTCTATCTTTGTGTATATGAGTTGTTCTAATTGTTGGAAATAATACTAAGGGGGGGGGGGTGAATCAGTATTATCAAATTCTTTTTAATATATCTTCCAGATTTATACTTTAATTTATTCTTCAGATATTGATCATTATTTTGTATGTCAGTACCATATAATAATGAGCAAGAACAGGAAAAACAGATAATCACACCAAAGAACACCAGATATAAGGTGGAAACCCAATGTGGGTGAAAACCACCTGTTGCAATATGTCTCTATCTTCTTTCAATTAGAAACTTCTTTTACAATGATTTTGTACTGGTGCAATCCTTTACCAGTACGCAGGCTGCAACCTGCCGAGAGCTACAACCCTCTCTCGTTTTCCAGTCTCTCCTGGAAGGGAGCTACAACCCCCTTAGCTCTTGTGCTAGCTGATCTACTAGTACGTAGGTGCTGACCTACTTCTTTTCTTCCAAGGACCACTTTTCATAAATTTTCAAACTGGATCCATAAACATCAAATAATCATCAAGTACATGTGAATCAACCAATCTCCTTTTTCAATCAACTAATGAATCAACCAATAACTTCTAAGAATGCAGTAACCAGAACAGCAATACCAGTAATCTAAACCCAGAACTCTACAGCAATAGATAAAAGGCAGCCAACAAATATTTCAAGAAAAGTCTGCAACTTCACCAATAGAAACCTGTGAATATTTGCAACTCTTTTGTGTCTAAACTGTGCAGATCCGCACCTGGTCCTTCTTCTCTGCGTACCTCCGCACCTACTCCTTCTGCTGCACTGCGTACCTATGCACAGATCCGCACCTGTACTGTCGCCTGACAGCGTACCTCCGCACCTGGTCCTTCTATTCCTCTGCGTACCTCCACACTGTGCCTTCTGCTGCACTACGTACCTCCGCACCAACGCCTTCTGCTTCGCTGCGGACCCCCGCACCTGCGCTGCGGACCCCCACACCTACACCTTCTGCTGTGCTGCGGACCTCTGAATAGAGCCAAATTAACAGTCTTCCAATGTGCCACAAACAGTCAGATCCACATATCTGATCATGCGCCCGAGAGATCACGACCTATCAATATATTCGCCTTAAATTTCACCTTGATTTAGATCTAGCTTTTCAAACTGATCACCCAAAATTTCAGATCTTACGATATTCAAATTTCACAAGTGACTAGCCAAGAGATCTCCTTTCCTTTTTATAGGCAAGCCCTTATTCAAACCATGGGACAAAACCATCGAAAACCAATACAAGGGGTCCAAACCAGGGTTCAATAATTTAGATCCTATACCACGGACCAAAACCATAGAATCATGAACGTCTGGCTAAATACCATGGGCCAAACATAAGAATTCCCACGTGTGCGTGCTTCTCTGCATTGGAGTGAGTGAACTGGGGTCCGTACCTTCTGTTCGGATAACCTGCTGACATGATCACACTTTGTGAACGGCGTTCCTGCGGGCCCGCACCTTTTGAACGGTGTACCTACGAACCCCTTATTTTGCATCATTTTGAGAGCCTGAACAGAGATTTGCCACTTGAGTGAGTTGCCATCAAGTACAACACCTGCCATAGTGCCAAACCTAAATCATAATGCCAACACTAACCATGTAAACGACTATCACACTCATTCACAAAGTTTTAAGCACCATCACACAAGTGTTTTCACAGTCGTCGCAAAGTGTACCTTAAGTTTCGTACTTGTCATAACTAGTCATAAAGTTGTCGCAGAGAGGGAAATGCATTGTTCATGTGTCCTGGGTGATCTATGTTGTTGATATAAAGAGTCATGTAAGTTGAAAAGTCATAGGAAGTCAAACAGTCATGAGGGTAATCAAAGAGTTACAAGAAAGGGGAAGCATCATCCTTGGTTATATATACTCCCTCTTTGTATGAGCAAAGGACTTTTCACTTGGCTACTCCTACAAATCATTATAGAGATAAGCTAGTTCTTTTGGGGAGAAACGAGTGGCTCCAATGCTCCATGACTAGAGCTAGTGATGTTCATTATATACATGTGTCTTGTAACTTTTACTTAATAACAGAAGCCTTCAGAGCTAACACATTCATCATGCATGGATTATGAATGTTTATAAGACTATTCTGCAGATGTTTGTACTTCATGTTTTTTTTCACATGTGCTAAGGTAGTTGAACTATTTAGGTTGTTTTAGTACTTATATTATTGAGAATGTGTTGTAATGTTTTTAATTTTTTGTCCCATCCTTGTGGACTATTATACAGGATTTTAGACAGACCTTTTTCATTTGTTGGTTATAACGATTGTCGCATCCTATGTGGACTATTCCGCTAGATATTAGACGGATACTCCTAGTTCATGTGTCTTTTTTATTGGGTGGTACTACTACCTCTCTCTTAGAGGCTTACTTTTCTCCCCTCTCTACAATAGAATAACTTTGACACATTTACAACTAAACACTCACCAGGCACACCTTCTTGCTTTTTGAAGGCACCATTGCATCCTTATCTCTTGCTAACAGTTAGAGCCAATGAAAATCTTTAAGAACTTGGCAACTGACCCTTTATATTGGATGGGACTCCTACACAAAATGGTGTGAGGTATAGTTGGGACTTCATATCGGGGAGATCCCCTGAATGTTGGTAGGTCTAGCATCATCAAATAACCAATACCTTACAATTGGTACTCATATACATAATTCTACCAAATGGAAATCAATAAAACAAAATATCTCTAGAATGAGATATGAGAATGATGTTGGGAGGCTACAACTCAGCCTTTAGGATCACTTTCAGAATTATGGTCAATGTACTTGACACACATACAACATCCCTAATTCTGGTCATAGTACATGACACAAGAAAATGTTGATCCACCAGACCATTATTCCTAATTCTGTTCAATGTGCTTGACATGGGGATAACATATCTAATTATGGTCAAAACGCACAAGATAGGAAGAATCTCTATCCATGAAACCATACTTCCTAATTATGGTCAAATTGACACAGGGATAGCATCCCTAATTTTGGTTAAAGTGACATAGGAATAATATCTTGATGTATTCATATAAATATTCCCTCTCAACTAGAGAGGCATTCTCCTTAAATCCCATCTTATCTTTGAAATACAAAAATTTCCCTCTGAAGATAAGCTTTGTCAACATGTTAGCTATCTGCTCATCAGTGGATATGTACTTAAGCTTCATAGCTCCCTTCTACACCATGTCACAAATATAGTGATACTTGATACCAATATGCTTTGTCATACCATGGAAGACTAGATTCTCTCAAATCTTCATGCAACTTTGATTGTCACAAAAATATCATGATAGCATCTAGTTCCTGATCAAATATTCTGGTAAGAAAGCCAAACTATTTTACAAAAAACAATAAAGGAAACCATATATTCAACATTAGAAGAAATAAGCACCACAGACGATTTCTTCCTTCTTATCCAAGAAACATTGTAGAGCCCAAACAAAAACATCCATTGTTTGTACTCTTCCCATCTTCAACAATTCCAACCAAATCAGAATCAGAGAACCAAATCTCACTGATTATATTGTACCTTAGAGAATAATCAACACTACCACAAATATATATAAGAATGTTCTTTGTAGAAATCTAATGATAATTCTTTGGCTCCATCTGAAACTGACTCAACGTACTCACTGCAAAGAAAATAGTTAACCAGGTACATCAAAGAACCAATCAATTTCCAGTACATCGATGGATCAATAAGATGAGAATCAGAATCTCTTAACCTCCCCATGTTAGTTATCATGGGAGTTTTCATAGGTTTTCACTCCACCATCCCAAACTTCTGCAGGATCTTGATAAAATACCTCCATTGTCCAAGAAATATTTCACTAGGTTTCTGCCAAAATTCTAGAACCAAATAATAATGCATCAATCCAAGATCCTTGATATCAAATTCAGTAGCTAGATCCCTCTCACTATGAATAATGAGATGCTCCATACCCATCAGAAGTAAGTAATCTACATATAGTAATAAGATCATAGATTTATTCTTGACAAATTTGATATAAGGTTTGGATCAACTTCATTCTTGACAAAACCAAGCCATGTAAAATAAGCATCAATGCGAGAATACCATGCTCTCGATGCTTGATTCAGTCCACACAAGGCTTTCTTCAACCTTAATATGTGAGAATTTTTCCCATGAACCCCAAACCCTTGAGGTTGTTCTACGTACACCTCTTCCTTAATTACACCATTGAGGAAAGTAGTATTCACATCCATTTGATGTATATTTCATCCCATAGATGTTGTAATAGAAACAAGAAATCTAATTATTGTATACCTGGGAGTTAGAGCAAAGGTCTCGTCCTAATCTTCTCCCAATTTCTAGGAGAATCATATAGCCACAAATCTCACATTATATTTTTCAATACTTCCATCTACTTCATATTTAATCTTATGAACCCATGTTGAGGTCACAATATATTTTCCTTTAGGCCTTGGCACGATTTCCCAAACAACATTATTCATAATTGATTGATATTCTTTTGTCATAACATCTCTCCAAACCCATTGACAACATGCTTCTTCATAGGTAGAAGGTTCATAAGTAATAAGCTCTGTCATAAATGTTGCATACCTATAATATATCTTAGCCTTCTTTCATCTTCTAAATGTGACACGAGGAACGACATGTCCTTCTGCATCTTGTAATATAGTCCTTAACAAGACTGCTCCCTTCTTAATTTCAAGAACAATGCTATGATCCATAGGTTCAACTAATTCATCAAGTTCTTCCAAGTGATTAGAAGATGATTCAATAGGATGAGCCAAGCTTCCTTCTTGATGGCTATTAGTTTCTTCATATTCATCAGTATCGATGAGATGGCTTCCTTGGACTTCTTGAAGGCGACACTTTCATCAAAGGTAAAATCTTGGCTAAGATCGATCTATCATTGTCCCTTGATATATATTCTATATGCTTTTGAGGATTCCATATATCTAACCAAGATTCCTTTCTTTCCTGAAATATCCAACTTATTCCTCTTGTCCTTAGGTATGTGAATATAGGACAACTGAAGATCCATAAGTTATCCACACTTGGATTTTGGCCAGTAAATTCTTCTTCAGGGGTCATGTTATTCATCACTCAATGAGCACTTATATTTTGAATGTATACAATGATCAAGATGGACTCTCTCCATAGGAACATGGGAAGATCTTGACCATGTAGAACTTCTCTAGCAGACTCTTCCATATATCTACTCTTCCTTTCAGCTACTCCATTTTTTCATGGATTATAGGGAACTACTTGGATGTGAATTCTCCTCCATTGTTGTATCCAAAGATCTTGATCTTATTTCTAGACTGATTCTCGACCTGGGCTTTGAATTCTTGAAACTTTCCAAACACTTCATATTTTTTCTTCAAGAGGTAGATCCATGTTTTGTGAGAGTAATCATCAATAAAATATACATAGTACAAGGCACATCCAAGGGATTTCACAGGCATATTACCACAAACATCAAAATGAATCATATTTAAAATTTCTTTAGCCCTACTATTACTATTTTCGAATTATTTCTTGACATTTTCCCTAAGGGCACATCCTTTGCATGTTCCTTCATGACCAATTTGAATCTTGGGTCTTCCTATCACCATTTTCCTTAAAGAAGGCAATGCTTTGTAATTAAGTTGGGCATACCTTCTATGCTATAGTTCACATAAATTCATATCATTGTGGACCAAGGCTTGAGGAGGTTCACTTAGGATTCTATATAAACTTCCTTCACGAACACCAATAGTTCTAACATTCTTTATACTATATCCTTTGGTCCAAACAATCGCTTTTCCCTCAATAAAAGCCACTTTATCACCCTTATATTATATACATAAAATAGAGACCAAATTATTTTTAAAACTTGGTACATAGAGTGTATTGTTGAGACGAATGTTCTCACCAGATTCCATTTTGATAGAGGTAGCTCCAACTCCTTCAATCATATAGTTATTTTTATCTCCAAGCCCAACCTCATGAGATGATTTTTCTTTTGATAGACTTGAGAGATTATCACGATCACCTATCATGTGTCTAGAGGCACCACTATCAATGACCCACATAGCATTGTCATCAACTGAATTTGTAAGAGTAGATAAGTAATAGAAATATTTATTAGCTTCATTCTTAATCTTCTTTGGAAGTTCCACATCATCAGTTGTTGAATCATGATTGTATGCCTCTCCTATTTTTGTTATTTGAATTTTCAAGGAAATCACTTCTATAGTGTCCATGTTTGTGGCATCCATAGCACTGAACTTTTGACAAGTATTGAGGAGGATGTATTCTTCGTGTATTAGCATTTTTCTTTTGAAATCCAAACTTCGTTTTCCCATTAAATATTCTTGATCATGTAGCAAAATCCTATGAGTCAAGCTCTTGAATATTCCCTTTAGCTTTGAATCTTGATTCTTCTTGTGTACAAGTTGTCCATAATTCATACAAATATGGAGTAACCTTTCTAGCACAAATTCCACCAGCAAATCCATCCCATAGATGAGGTATCTCATTCATTGTTGTGGTTACCTATTTTGATTCAGTGACCAATTCAACATGCCTTCCAGTTGGTCCCTTATATGTGTTATCTTCATAAAGAAGGAGACCATAGATTCACCCTTATTCATCCTCACATCAGGAATTTTATTCCTTAATGATATTCTTTGACCCGTGTTATTAATTGTATATATATTGACTAGCTTATCATACACTTCCTTTGATGTTGTAAATTCTGATACAATAGGAATTAAATTGTCCTCAAGGGACTCAAAGAGAATTATTTGGGCCTTAGCTTCACCTTTTATAAAATTAGCTTTTCCATCATCTTCCTCAGGTTGAGATATTTGAACTTTGACATATTGAAGGACATTATGTTCCTCTAAAACAAAATCAATCCTCTTTTTCCATGCCTTTAAATTGGTTACTCCTTCAATTTTGTTACTTTCCTTGCAAGAAGGAGCCATTTGTTCACAAGCCTTAGACATAGTTAAATGAGGAGAAGATAATTAATTCCAAGAGTAAGTGGATGAAGAGAGACTTCCTTCCTGTTCCTTCTGAAAAGAGAGAGAGAGGGATTCACCAAATTGCAATATTCAACTTCCTTGCTTCACCAATGCTCTAATACCATGTTGAAAAATAGAGTGCAATAAATACAAGCATTATTTTTGAACTATGATAATTACTTGTGAATATATATTGTAGTTCTTTTAGCATTAAATTATCTTCATCAAGAAATTACACTTCAAAAATTCAACCAATAACCATGAAAGGAGAGTAGATATCACAATGCATAAGAGCAAGAGACAAAGTTTTCCCTCCAAGTTCCAAGTCATAATATCCTTCAATTTTGTCCCCAAAGAGGATTGTAATAACGTTTGTTATAGATCTTCAAGAGGGTCAAAATTCATCCTATGCCTCAACCTCAGATTTAGGATGATGCCACGGAATATTGAGCCTCAAATATTTGCATGAACCTTAGACCTTAATGCCACAGAAACCTTCAGATAAGCCACAAATAAATAGCTCCAAAACTCTGGCACCTTTACACTTGAAGTGTAATGTATAGAAGATGGAAATTGTACTTTTGTTTTTTTCCCTCAAGTATTATTATCTCTTTCGCATAAAATAGAGATCATGAGATAATTCTGAGCACACTTTGGGTGAGATCAAATTCACTATATATATAGCATTTCTCTAATTTAAATGCATGTCTTGACATATCCTTTCCAAATGGGTGTCTTTTCATGTCCTTTTCCAATGGTTGTCTCTTTGTGTCCTATCTGAATGGGTGACTCTAGATGGGTGGTTGTAATATCCTTTGGAGTGCCAAATTAGCAACTTGGGGTACATAACAATACATTATAAAAATTCATTTTTACTCTTTTGTAAAGGCAATGAAGAACATGCCTTACTAGACTTTTATTTTTCTTCTTAAAAATAAATAGCATGAAGAACATGCTTAAACAAGTAACAACAATTATTTTTTTGTTTTTACATAGTACTACAAGTACATAAAGGATTATGAAGAGCGGCCATAGCTACATTTCTCAAAACTCCCTCTTAGCTATGGATGTATTCATAATGACTAACAAGATGTATATAAGTTAAAAAGTTTTTATAAGGAAAGATCAAGGCTAGATTAGCATCATTATCAAATCAATATCAACATTACCAGCATCATCAAACAACCAATACCTCGTAATATTGGTACTCATATACATAAGCATAGAAAAGAGAAATCAATGAAACAAGCTCTCTCTAGAAAGAGATATGAGCATGATGTTGGGAGCTAAAGCTCAGCCTCTAGAATCACTTTAATAATTTTGGTCAATGTACTTGACCCAAGGAAAAAATTCCTTACTATTTTCACAATACATGACACGGGAAAATGTTTATCCATTGGACTATTCTTCCTAATTTTGGTCGATGTGCTTGACACAGGGATAACATCCCTAATTCTGGTCACAACACAAGACATAGGAAGAATATTTCTCCATGATACCATTCTTCATAATTCTTGTCAAATTGACATAGGAATGGCATCCCTAATTATGTTGAAAGTGACACAGGAATAATATCATGATGTAGTAAAATCAATGTTCCCTCTTAGCCAGAGAGGCATTCTCCATAAATCCCAAGTTATCTCTAAAATACACAAATTTCCCTCTTAAGAGAGTCTTTTTCACAAAGTCAACTATCTTCTCATCAGTGGAGATGTATTGAAGCTTAATAGCTCCCTTCTGCACCATTTCATGAATATAGTGATACTTGATACCAATATGCTTTATCCTAGCATGGAAGATTGCATTCTTTGAAAGCTTCATGCAACTTTGATTGTAAAAAAATATCACGGTAGAATCTAGTACCTGATCAAAAATTCTAGAAAGAAAATTTTGAAGTCAAATTGCTTTACAAAAAATAGCACAGATAACCATATATTCAACTTCAACATAACTAAGTTCCATGGATGATTTCTTCCTGCTAATCTAAGAAACCATTGGAGAGCCCAAACAAAAACATCCATTAGTCATACTCTTCCCATCTTCAACAATTCCAACCCAATTAGAATTAGAGTATAGTAGAAATTGAATCTCACTGATTGCAATGTATCCCAGATAATAATCAATAGTACCACAAATATATACAAGTTTATTCTTTGCAGCAATCCAATGATCATGCTTTGGCTCCATCTCAAATTGACTCAATGTATTCAATGCAAAACAAATATCCTAGTGAGTATTAAAAAGGTACATCAAAGAACCAATCAATTGAGGGTACATAGATGGATCAATAAGATGAGAATTAGAATCTCTTAAACTTCTTTATGTTAGTTATAATGGGAGTTTCCATAGGTTTTCACTCCATCATCCCAAAATTCTATATGATATTGATAATGTACCTCCCTTTTCCAAGAAAGATTTCACCAGGTTTCTTCCAAACTTTTAGACCCAATTAATAATGCATCAATCCAAAATACTTCATGTCAAATTCAACAACCAAATCCCTATTACTTTTAAGAATTATATGCAACACACCTATCATAAGTAAGTCATCTACATATACTAATAAGATCACAATTTTATTCTTCACAACTTTGATATAATGGTTCGTATCAACTTCATTCTTGACAAAACAAAGACTTGTAAAATAAGAAATAATGTGAGAATATCATGATCTCTTCTCTTTCTACAATCCACACAAGGATTTCTTCAACCTTCATATGTGAGACTCTTTCCCATGAACCTCAAACCCTTGAGGTTGTTCTATGTACACCTCTTCCTCAATTACACCATTGAGGAAAGCAGTCTTTACGTCCATTTCATGTATATTCCATCCCATAGATGTTGTAATAGGAACATGAGATCTAAGTTTTGTATAACTGGCAATCGGAGAAAAGGTCTCATCATAATCTTCTCTCTCTTTCTGGGAGAATCCTCTAGCCACAAATCTCGCCTTATATTTTTCAATACTTCCATCTATTGCATATTTAATCTTATAAATCCATTTTGAAGTCATATCATATTTTCCTTCAGGCCTTAGCATGATTTTATAGACATCATTCTTCATAATTTATTGATATTCTTCTATCATAGCATCTCTCCAAACCCATTGACAAGATGCTTCTTCATAGGTATAAGGTTCATAACTAATCATCTTTGTCATAAATGTTGCATACCTAGAATATATTTTAGCCTTGTTTCTTTCTCTGAATGTGCCACAAGGAGCAACATGTCCTTCTACATCTTGTAATGTATTACTTAAACATATTGGTCTCTTCTTACTTTCAGGAAAAATGACAAGATCCACAGGTTCAGTTGGTTCTTCAGGTTCTTCCAAGTGGTCAGTAGATGATTTAGTAGGATGATCCAAGCTTCCTTCTTGATAGGCCTTAGGTTCTTCACCTTCATCAATATCCATGACTACTTTCTTAGACTTCTTGAAGGAAGCACTTTCATCAAAGGTAACATTTTGGCTAAGCTCGATCTTTCATTGTCTCTTGAAGTATATTCTATAGGATTTTGGGGATTCACTATATCCAATTAAGATTTCTTCCTTTCTTGAAGGGTCCATCTTCTTCCTCTTGTCCTTAGGTATGTGAATATATACAAGACAATTGAAGATCCTTAAGTGATTCACACTTAGATTTTGTCTAGTAAATGCTTCTTTAGGGGTCATGTTGTTCAGCACTCGATGAGGACTTCTATTTGAATGTATATAGAAGTCATGATGGCCTCTCCCCATAGGAACATGGAAGATATTGATCATGTAGAATTTCTCTAGAATACTCTTCAATAGATCTATTCTTCCTTTCAGCTAATCCATTTTTTTTGTATTATAGGGATCTATTAGCTCCTTCTTAATCCCATCTTCCTTAAAAAATGCAACCAACTCCTTGGATGTGAATTCTCCTCCATTTTCGGATCTCAAGATATTAATACTCTTTCTAGACCGATTCTCAACCTGGGCTTTGAATTCCTGAAACTTGTCAAACACTTCATATTTTGCCTTCAAGAGATAGATCCATTTTTTGCGAGTAATCATCAATAAAAGATACATAGTACTAGGCATCTCCAAGATATTTCATAGACATAGGACCACAAACATAAAAATGAATCAGATTTAAAATTTATTTAGCCCTACTATCACTGTTAGGGAATTATTTCTTAACATTTTTCCCATGGGAAAATCCTTGGCAATTTGCTTCATGATTAATTTGAAGCTTGGGTATGCCTATCACCATTTCATTTAAAGAAGGAAATGCTTTGTAATTAATATGGCCATACATTTTATGCCATAGTTCACATATATTGATATCATTATGGACCATTTCTTGAGGAGGTTGACTTAGGAGTCTATACAACATTCCTTCATGAACATAAATAGTTCTATCATTCTTTATACTAGATCCTTTGGGCAAAATAATCAATTTTCAATCAATAAAAGCTACTCTATCACCTTGATATTCTAGACATGAAATAAATACCAAATTCTTTTTCAAACCTAGTACATAAAGTATATTGTTGAGATGAACTTTCTCACCAGATTCAAATTGGATAGAGGTATCTCCATCTCCTTCAATCGGATAGCTACTGTTGTCTCCAAGCTTGACCTTATGATATTATTTTTCTTTTGATGGACTTGAGAAATTATCACGATCACCTGTCATGTGTCTATAGGCACCATTTTTAATGACCCACATATCACCGTCATCAACTGAAATTGTAGGAGCAGAGAAGTAATAGAAATATTTATCATCTTCATTCTTGATCTTCTTTGGAAGTTCCACATCATTAGTTATTGAAGCATGATGCTTGCCTCTCCTCTTTCTGTTATTTGACTTTTTAGGGAAATCACTTCTATAGTGTCCATATTTGTGGAATCCATAGCATTGAAATTTTGATAAGGTTGGAGGAGGATGTATTCTTCATGTATTATAATTCTTATTTTGAAATACAAACTTCTTTTTCCCATTAAATATTCTTTATTATGCATCAAAATCATGTGAGTCAAGTTCCTGAATCATCCCTTTAGCTTTGAGTCTTGATTCTTCTAGTGTACAAGTTGTCTATAGTTCATCAAAGGATGGAGTATTCTTTATAGCAAAAATTCCACCAACAAATCCATCCCATAGATCAGGTATCCCATTTATTATTGTGGTTACCAATTCTAATTTAGCAACCAATTCACTCATGCCTTCAAGTTGGTCCCTTGTTTGTGTTATCTTCATAAATAAGGAGGCTACAAATTCACCCGTATTCATCCTCAGATCACAAAGTTGATTCCTTAATGATATCCTTTGACCCATTTTATTAATTATAGGTAGAATGACCAACTTATCATACACTTCCTTTTATGTGGTAAATTATGATACAATAGGAACTAAATGGTCCTTAAGGGACTCAAACTAAATTCTTTGGGCCTTAACTTCACTTCTTGTAAACTTAGATTTTCCATTATCATCTTCAGGTTGAGATATTTGACCATTCACATTTTAAAGAACATCATGTTCCTCTAATACCAAATAAATCCTCTTTTTCTAGAGTGTAATAGATAGAAGCACTCTTTTTGAACTATGATAATTACTTGTGAATATATATTATATTTATTTTAGCGTTTAGTTATCTTCATCAAGAAATTACACTTCAAAAATTCAACCAATAACCATGAAAGGAGAGTAGATATCACAATGCACAAGAACAAGAGACAAAGTTTACCTTCCAAGGTCCAAGTCAAAATATCCTTCAATTATGTCCCTAAAGAGGTTTGTAATGAATTTTGTTATAGATCTTCAAGAGGGGTGAAATTTAGCCTCTCCCTTAGCTTCATATTTAGGATGATTCCACAAAGTATTGAGCCTCGGATATTCACATGAAACTTAGACCTTAATGCCACAGAAACCTTCATATAAGCTATAGATAAATAGCTTCAGAACTCAGCCTCCTTTATACTTAAAGTGTGAGGTATAGAATATGGCCAATGTACTTCTATTTTCTTCCTCAAGTATTCTTATCTCTTTTGCATAAACTAGAGATCATCAGAAAATTTCGAGCACACTTTGGAGGAGTCAAATACTATATATATATATGAATGGGTGTCTCCACATATCCTTTCCGAATGGGTGTATTTTCGTGTCTTTTTCGAATGGGTGTATCTTTGTGTCCTTTCCAAATGGGTGACTCTATAAAGGTGGCCGACATATCCTTTATAGGTCCGACTTGGAAACTTGGGGTACACAATAATACATTATAAAAATTCATTTTTACTCTTTTTTAAACTCCACGAAGAACATGCCTTACTAGACTTTTTTCTTTTCTATTGACAAATAAATAGCATGAAGAAAATGGTTAGACAAGTAACAACAATTTTCTTTTTGTGTTTTAACATAGTATTACAAGCACATCAATGATTATGAAGACCGGCCATAACTACATTTTTCTACACATGTGAGGATAAATTATCTATTTCACATATTAGTCTAGGACCTAGCAACAAAACATCTCACAAAATACATGCATGGATGAACTTATTCAAGAGTAGTTAGAAACAAAGATTGGATACATGTGAGAATATAACTCCAATAATGGCCTTCAAGTATTTTTAGTATTATAACAATGAACACAGAAGTACAATCCTCCCAGCTCTAGTCTACAGTAATATCAAGAAATTAAAAGGTATGCAGCCCTTCTTGTTGCGAGTTTTACAATATTTATAGACTGAGTTAGCAATTGCCCCTTGTCGCTATTGAGATTAGTTGGGGTTAGTTAATAACTCTTCAACTTATCATGATTTAAAAATATAATAAGGGAAAATATTTTTAACTCTCAGAAACGATGCTCGTGGTTGTTACAATTTCATTGGTTCTTCAATTGGGAGTTTTATGGCATCGTAAAGATAGACCACCCAGACTTCATTGTGTGATGCAATCATATTGATATTATTGGGTAGCAAGCTCTCCATGACTACTGTTAGCGCTTGAATTTGGCCTCAGGCTGAAAAAGACAAAATCCAAGGCAACATCAAACCACTTGGCCTCGTAGCTAGCCCTACGGGGACAGGAGAGGGCTCTCTCCAGGTCTATCTCAGAAGAAGGTCTTCAAAGGGCTGAGATGACCTAATAAAGAACACTGATTTCAGGCTAGTAAACTGATGGGGAAAGTTTGATTTTAAATTTTTAGGGTTTTGTTGGAAATCTGAGCACGGCAATTTTGGGTGCGGGGATGAGACACAGTTCTTGCAGAGGTCTTTTTGGGGCAAGGTAGGAGATTGTCTTGATGCCTTTGAAATAAGTGAATGGATGGATATGACTGGTGAGGAGCTAAGGAGAGCAAGAAACCATCGAGAGTTCTCCTTAAACAGATGAAAACATTGATATTAAGCAAACTTAAAGGCAGAGCATAGAAACCATGAATTCTACCTTAACACTTCATTTACTTAATTTGCAGAAGAGAATAGTAAGAAAATGATGCACATAAAAAACTTACAAGTACATGAGAGAAACACACCATCAACACAAATAACCACAGGAATCCCAAATAGTGCTGCAAAACCCTGGTCTTTCCTTTGCCAAAATTGCAGAGATACAAAGTATAAAACAGTCTAAGCTTATCCCTCAAGAGTCCAACCATGAAAATGACTAAGAAAGTACATAATATAGGAAAGCTATCACATTTCCTTGCCTCTAGGGGTCGAGCTCATCATCCTAGGAGTTGTTTCAACCAATTCTAAACTGAGCACTACAATCTAGGCAATCAAAACAACCTGCCTCTATAAGCTAGGAAACCAATTCATTCATTAATTTTTTTCCATTTTATGAATGAATCTTCTAGAATAGGTAAAAAAGTGTCATGTCAAAATAAAATTACATCAATTACATCAAGGAGGATGAAAAATCCCACCAAAAAGTCAAAACTGGTCAATGTTGCATTTTCCTGAGCTGAAGGTGCAAAACTGGAAAATTTTCCCAACGCGTAGCGCGCCTTTCAGGCCACTTTTGAGGCACTTCATGGCATCCAAATGAGGCACAAGTGGGCTTGTTGGAAAGTTCTAGATGTCTACTCTCCAGCCCAAGTGGAATTTCTCAATGTGGTGGCCATTGGACCCTCCAAAATTGCAATCTCCCAAGACTGCTTCCTGTGTATCCAAAAAGTGGCAGAAGGTCATTTTTTGCATTTGTTTGACCTTTTGGGGGCTCAAATCTTCATGAAATTTCTTGGCAGTGGCTAAGAAAGTGTAATTTGTCATGAAAAATCCAAAAATGCTGAGTTTTTCTGAAATGGACCTCCCCAACTTAAGGGTAGCGCGCGGCGTGCTACGCATTGAGGGCAAAAACCTGTTTTTGGCACAAAAAATTCAAAATTGACCAAAATTGCTCCAAATGTCCTGAATTTTGAGCTGGAGGTGTATCATTGAGCACCATGATCCCTCAACATGGCTTCAGCCAAAATCTGAAGCGGATCGGGCCTTTTCCTCCATTTTAGTGCCTTGGCCAAGCGTGCTTTGAGTACCTTCATTTTTGCTTTGCACACATGCATGCGGGCCCAATAATGATTCTTCATGTGGTGGAGCATGTCTTTGTCCCTGTTTGCCTTGGCTATCAACCTTTCTAAATGAGATTTCACCCGAATGAGCATAGACCCTTGCTCAATAGGTGTCAGATCACCGGGTCTCTTGCGAGCCAAGTTCAAGTCTTCTCGGATCCTCCGCAACTCATCAAGAGTGTGTTCATCCTCCAACTGCTTGTTGCGCTGCTCTAAGTATGTGATTGTCCAATTTTCCATTTCCAACTTTTGCTGCAACAAGTCATTTTCCGCCCTAAGTTGCTGAATGATCTCCTTTGACTCTAAGCTAGGAGAGCTGATATCAAGGTCAACAATATCTATGTCTGGATCACCTGATGGCCCCTCATCAATCTTGGGTTGCTTGCCTCTCTCTTGTACCTGTGCTGCTGTCGAAAGCGAGGCCCCTTCCACCTGATGTGGAGATAACACTCGTTGTGCTGATGAAGAAGGCGAGACCCCTTCCACCTGGTGTGGAGATAATACTCGCCGTGCAGATGCAAATAAGACCCTGTGGCCTCTCTGATATGTAACATATGGAGGAGCGCTGACATGCTCTGGCTCAGGAATGTCAAACTGATGTGAAGGCCCTCCCTCATCATGGACAATCTCGGGAGGTGGTTGTGGCACCATGAAGAAGTCGCGAGAAATGAAATCCTCCCAAGCAATACCCTGCTGTGCTAACTGATGCATCACTACGATCTCGATCAGTGCATAATGATATATACTTTTGAGTTGTTGTGCGGGGTTCTTCCTTTGCACTACGGGCACCATCTTCTCTATATTTCGACACATGAAAAATGGAATGTTCATCATTCGTACCTGGGTGAAATGCATCAACAAACGGATATGGTACGAATATAAACGTGAAAATATGCCCTCACAAGTGAAATAGCGCATAATGAGCCTCATAAAGGGTGCATACTCATTCCTTAAGAATATGAAAGGAAAAACAGCAGTAAGGTGCCTCATGCATCCGGGTTTGATGTATGGTTGATAATGAAATTTGTCTAGCAGCTTGCGCTTGGTCCACTCTTCCCCAACATTTGGTATCCGGGTGGCTTGAGCAACCATTTCAGGCGATAAGGTGAAATCCACTCCTGCAAGGTTCACATGGCCATTGTGCAAATGTAGGACAAACAAGCGGACCAGCTCTCTATGGTGTTGAATTTGTGAGATCCTCTTACAATATCCAAAGCATGATTGATACTGAAAACATGACATTGCAAGTGGACAAGCTTGCAAATGAGCCAATGAAGTGGGCTCCTCTCTGACATGCCGACCACCCTTACCACCCTTGTGATGCCTCCTTGGCACTTCTATCTCTAGTGTTGAATCACTGTCATAACTCTGCTCATAATCTGATTCGGTTTCTGACATGGTTTTGAAGGCAAGATGGCTAAAATATATTGCTGACTTGGCACCCAATTAACTGCTTTTTGACTTTTTCAAATGTTGTCACCAAGGGGACATAAATACAAGGGAATTGTTAGGGATAGGGGAACATGAGGGAATTAGGGAGAATAAACACAAAGAAGGAATTTAGGGAAGACAAGCATGGGAAATCACAAAATTGTGGGATTTTAAAGTGAAGTAGGGTTTAGGAATTAAGTATGCTTTAGGAATTTTAGAGAGGAGAATTATGAAATTTCATGGGAAAATTTTAAAGAGAAAGGTGATGAAAATGAGGGAAAAAGGATTACAAATGGGCAACCTTGGACAGCAAGAGAAATTTGAAACCCTAGCACCATTGAGACTTTAAATTTTTCACAAGAATGTAGGGTTTTGATTTATCAATTTCATAGCATTTGAACATATTAAATTTCTCTTTCATCTTGAAAAACAAAATCTAGCCATGGAGGAGAGGCCTACCTGCAATTTGCCTGAGAGAAAAATCGATTTGATGGCTTGCTGGCAGTTTGTTGAGCTGAAACCCCAACGCGTAGCGCGCCTTGCCCAACGCGTAGCGCCCCTCTGACGTGTAGCGCACGTGCAAAATAACATTGAGAAAAGCTCCCTGACGCGTAGCGCGCCCCTGACGCGTAGCGCGCCTCTGAAACTGCTCAACTTGCTCAAGAACTCCTAAAATCGCCTTTGCAAGGATTCACTTAGCTTGTGAGAGGAAAATGAGTTGCTAATGAGGAGTGATGTGCTTTTATAGGCTTCCTTTTGATTTTTACTTGCCCAAACCCACTTTGTAATGTTTTGAGTGTTGACACTTTTTTGAATTAATTAACTCTAACTTTTGGTTTCTTTTCTTTGAAAAATTGGTTGAAATGATGATTTCTTCTGAAAATTTTTGCAGGGATAGCTTCTAAGGTGCTTTGGCAAAGAAGACCAAGGCTGCACTTCGACATTTGGAGAGTTTGAAATTTTGAGAATTTTTACAAAAAATGAAATAATGACCTTTGTTTTTCAAAAACAGAGTTTTGAAAACAAGGTGAAAATTTAGCTGTACAATAGTGAGAATTGTTGAAAATGATGTTTTACGAAGGACATCCCTCTGGCCTGCTGGTCCTTTATGACCTCTCAAGACAAAAATGGACTCAACCCTAGACCTAAGACCTCGAAACTTAAAGCAAGATGAATGACCCTTTGAAGATTTTATTTACTTAAATAAACCTGAACCAGCAGTGCCAAACAAGAGGGGAATAAAAGACACAAACTCCCTCCACCGGGATTATGGCATGCCTAACGGGATGCAACATGATCACACTGATGGGACACCTAATCATGAAATGCAAAGAGCTTTGATCTCTGGTGGAGGGCTACTAGACCGACTCTAACAACTACATGATACTCTTTTGTCTTTGGGAGAGGATAGGAATATCCTTCTTGAATTAAACCAAGAAAGAGTTCAGGACCATTTAACAGGGTCTGAAAGATGCTATTTCAAATTGTCCTTAATGAGCATGTTGGTGAACACATTGAAAGATAGTTCTTTGGGATTCAATAACTCCTCTAACTCCATGTTTACTTCGTCATTTGGCTTGGCTTCTCCCTAGGGCCCAATTTTTGGAATTCTATTCATCTTGATGATTATGTTCTTCTTCTACCCACTTCCTCTTTTCTTCGTTGGCTTTTCTTATTTCCTCTACTTTCCTTCTCGATTTCATTTCTTCCTCTTTCTTCTCTTTAAGTACCAGCTCCCATGGTTCTCTTGTAACTTCCTATGATATCCATGTTGCTTCTTGTTCCTTACTTTCTCTTCTTTCTCCCTCTAAGTTGCTTCTTCCTAAGCTAGTGTTTATGTCTACTTCTAAGTATTTTCCACTTTTATAAGGGCAGGGGTGCAACCGATTCTTGAGATAATTGTTGCAAAATTCAGGGCATTCTTCATTGTTCTTTCTTTGGTTTGGTCTCAAACTAATAGTCTCATCTATACTTGCATTCCCTACAATTATCCTTCACTATGGATCTGGGATCATATCTGTGTAATGTCAGATCTCCAAAATGAGAAAGCGTTGGGGCATCAGAATCTGATTTTTCCTATTTGATGTCTTTTATATCACACGCTCTCAGCTCAAAAGGCATGTTAGGCCCGAGGTGTTTCTTGGTCCTTGAAAAAACTCCATCTAACCATATTTGGATTTCATAAAAAAAAAAATTAGCACTACCTTATCAATTACAAATATGGGCAATATATAAGAAGGTTCCATTGCTCCAAAAACTATAAGTACCATCTCAGTCGACAAATTAGTCACTCATTAAAGGTACTACTTGTTTAGCTCTTTCAAACATTAAGGAAGCATATTCATTAAAAAAGGATTCGTATGAAGGCATTAGAAAATCATGGAATATATGTGCATAACAACATATACTGATCCTCCCAAATCATTTTGTAGTAAATGTGGACATAATATTCATGGATGGTCCACCTCCATTTCATGACTAGAAATCTATGTTGGCACGAATTATGTCCAAAAGATATGAAACCATGAACAATCAAGGCTACTTGCCTTAATGAATATCTATATGTTCATACTCAATATTATCTATGAGAAATCCTACTAAGATATCTTTCATGTTAAATATCTTCCCCTCAATTGCAAAAACATGCATGAGTGGGACCCATCCCTAAGTTAAGCTTTCAACATTTGATCAACCATACAATCTGCATAGCATAACATCTAGCAATTGAAAATAATTCTTCAGCATATTGACATTATACTTTTTATTTTCCCATGTTCTGAATGTTCCTTTGCTAGTCCACCATATCTTAAGTAGTTCACTGGGAAAAATATTAAATTTAATTAGCCAATCCTCATCCCAACATGCTTCTTCTTTTGGTAGCATGTAGCACAGCTCAATATTAGAAGCATGAAAAGAATCGATAGGTTTTCCATGGTTGTCTATGATCATGGCTTCGTGAGGGTATATGTTGGAAATAATACTGAGAGGGGGGGGGTGAATCAATATTATCAGATCAATAAAACGTTTTCATTTCCATAATTAGATGCATACACACTACTTCATCCAAGGGAACCCGTGTGTATACGCAGCTGTGTCAAAAGCAACTAGCATATATCCAAAATACTTATGATTCAGTTAATCCATTAAATGTTGATCTTTAGTTAGTGCATCAAAACTTCATTAACCATATGAACAGTAAGCAGGTGCAGTAAAAACATAACAGATCGTCACACACAAGAAGCACACATGAACACCATGATATAAGGTGGAAACCCAATGTGGGTGAAAACCACCTGCTGCAATTCGTTTCTATCTTCCTTTATTAAGAAACTTCTTTTACAATGTACTGGTGCAGTCCTTTACCAGCACACAAGCTACAACCTGCAGAAGGCTACAACCTTCTCTCGTTCTCCAGACTCTCCTGGAAGGGAGCTCCAACCCCTTTTGCTCTTGTACTAGCTAAGATACTAGGACGTAGGCGCCTGCCTACAATCTTTTCTTCTCCAGGTACCACGTTTCATATATTTTCAGACTGGATACTCCTGAAGCACAACACATAATCTGAAGGCCACGTCTCATCCAATTTTCATACTGGACCCATAAATATCATTGAAGCACAAAACAATCAATACTAGCATCATCAATCTCTGAATAACTGAAACACTGAAACCCTGTCAACAACACAGTCACCAGAACACAGAGCAGAACTCTGCAATAACAATCAAATCCAACTGTACCATCAAGATCATGCATCAGAGTGCATACGCTACTTGGAAGTGCCGAACTTGCGTGTATACGCAACTTCATCAAGATGAACCAGCGTATATGTCATTAATCACTTATTCATAACTTTGCTGCACTTCCTGACTTCAGACATAATCAGATCATGACATATACAAGGATAATATATGCATTAGCACCCAGATTTAGTCCATCAGATCTCATAACTATGAGTCATTATGATCTTGATCCAATATTAGTTCTCATCCATCAACAGTGAAGCTAAAAACAATTAGCCAAACAAGATATGCAGAATACTGACACCTTTAAACTGTCATCAAAACCTTTTAACAACCAGAACCACCTGTAACTTCAAATATCATAGCTCAAAAGGTATACGCCATTACAACGAACTCAACCTGCGTACATATGCGCTTACACCAAAGCCAACCCGTGTACAGATCTATAAATATTCAATCATGTCTTGCAGCGATTACAAACTTAAGTTATACCCAGTTCAGATCATTGCATGCGTCAGTATACAGATCTAGAATAAACATAATCAATCATATAGAGAGTTCATTTCAAACCATTTGATCCAGATCTATCCGTAGATCTTGTTCTCCATCCACCGGTGAGATCCCTCCTTAGCTCAGATCAAGCAATGCATCATCAATCCAAACCTGCATACTAGATCTCATGCTTCCTCAGATATTCAAGACTTTTCGAATACACTTGCCTAATGATCTTCTTCTCCTTTTATAGTCTTAGGCCTTGCTCAATACCATGGTCCAAAACCATAATAAATCAATACCAAGATCCCAGTACTTGGGATCAACACACTTGTCGAGATACCATGGTCCAAAACCATAGGTTCAAATACCGAGGACTAACTACCATGGACCAAAAGTAAGTTTTCCGACATGTACGCGCTTTTCAGTGCATGAAACTGCATGCATACCCTACTTGGTATATAGCGAACCTGCGTATATGTGACTTGGTATATAGTGAACCTGCGTGTATACCCTACTTGGTATATAGTGAACCTGCGTATATACTCTTCTTTCTTCATTATTTGTAGTCTGATCATCAATTCTTTGCTACTGACCTGCTGCACTCTAATTTTTCATCTGTGTGATTTGCCATCAAGGACAACACTTGTCTCATAATGCCAACAATCTCCCCCTTTGGACTTGATGGCAAAGCTAACTTGTCACACTTAGAACTATCATCTGATTCCTTTGAGTTGTCCTCCGTCAGTCACATCTGATATCTCTTCTGAAGATTCATCCAGTTATACATAAGTGATATGTTCTTCTATGAGAGGGTTGCCATCAAGTACAACACATGCATCATAATGCCAACAATCTCCCCCTTTGGACTTGATGGCAACAACACCAAATCACTCTCCCCCTTTGACATCAAGGGCAAAGGGTGGACCAAGATGTTCTCTTTCCTTGATAAACATTCTGTTGTCCATACTCCCCCTGAGTACCTGCTGAAATCTCCAACTGTGCTACCCCTTTGTATATGCCAAAGTGTACCAATCTGTCCATGCTCCCCTTGAGTACATGATGAAGTCTCTACTCTACTGAAGTGAGTTATTCATGCTCCCCCTGACTATAAGCAAGGTCTGCAAAAAGATGTTCTACAAGAAAGAACATGACTCTATACATCATAAGTGACCTTCCTAGCACCAAAGACTCATACATACATCCTTCACCCAACCAAGTGGGGATACATCAGAAGTTTACATATGACAACCAATTACATTTCATCTTCATCCCAGGCATAGTGGGGAAACCAATATAGGCCGTTACATGACCTTGACACCATGAAAGAGATACCACAAAAGAGATATATGACATAGAGATGAAATATCAAGACTATGCAAATCATCAATAACTACTATCAGCAGCATCTGTCAATCACTGTATATATCAGCAATCATGTTCTCCTTCTGATCTTCTTTCTGCAGCTGATCCACCTGAATCAAAAACAGCTTGAGTACTAGAACCAAGAGCTTCTAAGGTAATGCCAACAATGCATTATTAGAAGATTATCTGCTCCCCCTGAACCTGTGCCAGATGGACTCTGACAGACCCATATCAGACTCTCTGCAACCAGAGTCTGTCCCTGCTGATTTCCTTCAAAAACTCCATATACGCGTCTGTACCTGCATAAATCGGCGTATGTACGCGGATACCCCTCATCCAACTCGCGTACACCAATTTCCATATCAACAACCTGTAAATGTCCTGTCGACTCATCCTTTTAAAACATCATCATGAAATCATTCACATTATATCATATGTGAAACCACCATAGCCATTTCATCAATATCAAGCTCTACATGATCCAAGTATCATTACTTGGGAACATCTGCATCAATCAACATATGTAAGTATCAACCTATCATCATATAGATACGAACTCATCATCATGTCTCCAACAAAGCGACTTTGAGTAGTCATCCATGTATCAGCACTATGTATCTTGAGCTCAAGCTCTTTTGACAAAACTTCTTGATATCATCAACAACAACAATCCTTATCCACATGAGTGCCTGCATCATAACTGTATGATCTTTATGCATATGACAACAACAGTATATGAGTGACTCATCATCAAGTGAGGAAGATGTGTATTCAAGCTTTGTACTTCTCCTTATCCTTATGAAGATCACCATGTAAACACCATATATGCATCATCAAAGAATCAACCATAAATCTTATTTGAATATCTACTATGTAACCCCAAGCATCATATGAGATTTTATCATAGAAAACTCACAACCACATCATAGCAAGATATATCATTTAGCCATATAAGCATCATCACCAAGGACTATTAGCCATAATGCCGACAATGAATTATTAAAGGCATATGCTCCCCCTCAACTGTTAGATCTGATCATGCATATATCAGCAATAAGCATCAAGACATCATCATCATCACGTTAGGATCAAAACACTTCTAGACATCTTACAAGTATCAAAACATTTCCACACATCCTCAATAGACTGTAACTATTAACCATAGAGAAAATAATGGACTGAATCATATCAGATCCTTTTTATGAGCCTGACCCCACTGCTTTTCCTCAAATTGACATATACGTGACTTTGCAGTGTCTAACTCACGTATATACACGACTTCCCTTTAAGAAACTTGCGTATGAGATTCAGGACACTGAAGTTTTACACTTTCAGCTCCCCCTGATTCTGTTATGTCTGTGCTATGCTGTGTCTGATTATATTGTGCTGTGCCATATCTTTCTGACTGTACTTCCTTCTTCTTCCATATCTTCAAGCATGATGATGTTTTCTTCTTTTGGTATGGTGCCCCTACTTTGTTTCTACATTCCTTTGTTGTATGTCCAAGCTTGTTGCATGCATAACATCTTACATGTTTCATATTCCTCTTGTAGCAATCAGCAGCTTTGTGACCAAACATATTGCAAGAAAAACAATATCCATTAAAGTACCTGGAATGAGATGATTTTTCTGTGTGATGATTTTGAACCATTCTTCTTCTACATCTAGCTGCAACATGTCCAAGATTATGAAATTCATAACATTCAATATTATTCATCTGAGTAAATGGTCGACTATTACTTCCATAGTTAGGAGTAAAAGATTTTCTTTGAAGAACCTATTTCCTTGATTGTTGATGGGGTTGACCTTTCATCCCTCTTATCTCCTTGTTGATCATTTTAGATTTCTCTTTAGAGTTCCTTGCCTCACCTTGTGAACTAGATTCACCTTCAATAGATTCATGAAAACCAAGACTAGTCTTGATAGCAGGAGACCTTTAACTACGAAGAATATCATCCAAGGCTTTAGTACTATCTTGAAATCGTAATAGTTTATCCTTTTCTTCTAATTTACCTTTCAAGATATTTACCTCAACTTGAAGTTGTTCTTCCTTTTCAAGATATTGCTTCTTCATGTCTTCTTCAGCTTTCCTTCCTTCTTCCAACTGATGCCTTAGTTTGAGAATCTCCTTTTCTTGTTCTTCATTCAGATCCTGCTGCATTTGATGGATTCTGAAGGCACATTCTAGTTGAGATTTTAAGCTGATAACTTCGTTTACATGTTTTTCATTAGCTTGGAGTAGATCTTTATTCTGCTTCTTTGATTCTTCAAGATCTTCCTTTAGCGAGCGGATAGTGGCTTCAAGACTTTCATAGTAACTGGATCTATCTCTGAGTTTCTTGATGGTTGTGCTTCTTTCATCGACTTCATCTCTTAGAGATGTTACTTCATCCTGCAACTTTTGATATTTGTCCTTGAATAACTCTCGTTGAGCCTTTAGTCTAGTGACAGCTTCTTTGAGGGCACCACTCTTTATGTTCAGGAGTCTTTCTTGTTCACTAATTTTGTTTGTCATCCTGTTAAATTCTGCCTCTATTTGATATCCTTCTTCCTCACCCATAAGAGCACATTCAGTTGTTTCATTATCACTTCCATCTTTTCCAAATGGATAGATAGCTGGAACATCAGAGGATAGCAAATTCGTACCTGATAGTTCATCTTCATTCTGAAATGATTCTGAATCTGATTCTGAATCTGAAGAGCTTCTTATACCTAATCCCCAATCAATTCTCCCACTGTCATAGTTCTTCTGAGATGTCTTCTTCTTCTTAGGTGCTTACTTCTTAAGCTTCTTTCCCATAGTTCCACGGATCTCCTTCAAGCGATCAAGCTTCTACCAAAGGACCTACTCTGATACCAATTGTTGGAAATAATACTGAGAGGGGGGGATGAATCAGTATTATCATATCAATAAAACTTTTTCATTTCCATACTTAGATACATATACGCTACTTCATCCAAGGGAACCCGCGTGTATACGCAGCTGTGTCTAAAGCAACTAGCGTATATCCAAAATACTTATGATTCAGTTAATCCATTAAATGTTGATCTTTAGTTAGTGCATCAGGACTTCATTAACCATATGAACAGTAAGCAGGTGCAGTAAAAACATAACAGATCATCACACACAAGAAGCACACATGAACACCATGATATAAGGTGGAAACCCAATGTGGGTTAAAACCACCTGCTACAATTCGTTTCTATCTTCCTTTATTAAGAAACTTCTTTTACAATGTACTGGTGCAGTCCTTTACCAGCACGCAGGCTACAACCTGCAGAAGGCTACAACCTTCTCTCATTCTCCAGACTCTCCTGGAAGGGAGCTCTAACCCCCTTTGCTCTTGTACTAGCTAAGATACTAGTACGTAGGCACCTGCCTACAATCTTTTCTTCTCCAGGTAACACGTTTCATATATTTTCAGACTGGATACTTCTGAAGCACAACACATAATCTGAAGGCCACGTTTCATCCAATTTTCATACTGGACCCATAAATATCATTGAAGCACAAAACAATCAATACTAGCATCATCAATCTCTGAATCACTGAAACCCTGTCAACAACATAGTCACCAAAACATAGAGCAGAACTCTGCAATAACAATCAAATCCAACTGTACCATCAAGATCATGCATCAGAGTGCATACGCTACTTGGAAGTGCCGAACCTGCGTGTATACGCAACTTCATCAAGATGAACCAGCGTATATGTCATTAATCACTTATTCATAACTTTGCTGCACTTCCTGACTTCAGACATAATCAGATCATGACATATACAAGGATAATATATGCGTTAGCACCCAGATCTAGTCCATCAGACCTCATAACTATGAGTCATTATGATACTGATCCAATATTAGTTCTCATCCATCAATACTGAAGCTAAACACAATCAGCCAAACAAGATATGCAGAATATTGACACCTTTAAACTGTCATCAAAACCTTTTAACAACCAGAACCACCTGTAACTTCAAATATCATAGCTCAAAAGGTATACGCCATTACAATGAACTCAACCTGCATACATACGCGCTTACACCAAAGCCAACCGGCGTACAGATCTATAAATATTCAATCATGTCTTGCAGCGATTACAAACTTAAGTTATACCCAGTTCAGATCATTGCATGCGTCAGTATACATATCTAGAATAAACATAATCAATCATATAGAGATAGTTCATTTCAAACCATTTGATCCTGATCTATCCTTATATCTTGTTCTCCATCCACCGGTGAGATCCCTCCTTAGCTCAGATCAAGCAATGAATCATCAACCCATAACCTGCATACTAGATCTCATACTTCCTCAGATATTCAAGACTTTTCGAATACACTTGCCTAATGATCTTCTTCTCCTTTTATAGTCTTAGGCCTTACTCAATACCGCGGTCCAAAACCATTATAAATCAATACCAAGAGCCCAGTACTTGGGATCAACACACTTGTCGAGATACCATGGTCCAAAACCATAGGTTCAAATACTGAGGACTAACTACCATGGACCAAAAGTAAGTTTTCCGACATGTACACGCTTTTCGGTGCATGAAACTGCATGTATACCCTACTTGGTATATAGCGAACCTGCGTATACGTGACTTGGTATATAGTGAACCTGCGTGTATACCCTACTTGGTATATAGTGAACCTGCATATATACTCTTCTTTCTTCATTCTTTGTAGTCTGATCATCAATTCTTTGCTACTGACCTGCTGCACTCTAATTTGTCATCTGTGTGATTTTCCATCAAGGAAACACTTGTCTCATAATGCCAACAATCTCCCCCTTTGGACTTGATGGCAAAGCTAACTTTTCACACTTAGAACTATCATCTGATTCCTTTGAGCTGTCCTCCATCAGTCACATCTGATATCTCTCTGAAGATTCATCCAGTTATACATAAGACGGATGTTCTTCTATGAGAGGGTTGCCATCAAGTACAACACATGCATCATAATGCCAACAATCTCCCCCTTTGGACTTGATGGCAACAACACCAAATCACTCTCCCCCTTTGACATCAAGGCAAAGGGTGGGCCAAGATGTTCTCTTTCCTTGATAAAAAGTATGTTGTCCATACTCCCCCTAAGTACCTGCTGAAATCTCCAAATGTGCTCCCCCTTTGTATATGCCAAAGTGTACCAATCTGTCCATGCTCCCCTTGAGTACATGTTGAAGTCTCTGCTCTGCTGAAGTGAGCTGTTCATGCTCCCCCTGACTATAAGCAAGGTCTGCAAAAAGATGTTCTACAAGAAAGAACATGACTCTATACATCATAAGTGACCTTCCTAGCACCAAAGACTCATACATACATCCTTCACCCAACCAAGTGGGGATCAACCTCCCAACCAAGTGGGGATACATCAGAAGTTTACATATGACAACCAATTACATTTCATCTTCATCCCAGGCATAGTGGGGAAACCAATATAGGCCATTACATGACCTTGACACCATGAAAGATATACCACAAAAGAGATATATGACATAGAGATGAAATATCAAGACTATGAAAATCATCAATAACTACTATCAACAGCATCTGTCAATCATTGTATATATCATCAATCATGTTCTCCTTCTAATCTTCTTTCTGCAGCTAATCCACCTGAATCAAAAACAGCTTGAGTACTAGAACCACGAGCTTCTAAGGTAATGCCAACAATGCATTATTAGAAGATTATCTGCTCCCCCTGAACCTGTGCCAGAGGAACTCTGACAGACCCATATCAGACTCTCTGCAACCAGAGTCTGTCCCTGTTGATTTCCTTCAAAATACGCGTCTATACCTGCATAAATCGGCGTATGTACGCGGATACCCCTCATCCAACTCCCGTACACCAATTTCCATATCAACAACCTGTAAATGTCTTGTCGACTTATCCTTTTAAAACATCATCATGAAATCATTCACATTATATCATACGTGAAACCACCAGAGCCATTTCATCAATATCAAGCTCTACATGATCCAAGTATCATTACTTGGGAACATCTGCATCAATCAACATATGTAAGTATCAACCTATCATCATATAGATACGAACTCATCATCATGTCTCCAACAAAGTGACTTTGATTAGTCATCCATGTATCAGAACTATGTATCTTGAGCTCAAGCTCTTTTGACAAAACTTCTTGATATCATCAACAACAACAATCCTTATCCACATGAGTGCCTGCATCATAACTGTATGATCTTTATGCATATGACAACAGCAGTATATGAGTGACTCATCATCAAGTGAGGAAGATGTGTATTCAAGCTTTGTACTTCTCCTTATCCTTATGAAGATCACCATGTAAACACCATATATGCATCATCAAAGAATCAACCATAAATCTGATCTGAATATCTACTATGTAACCCCAAGCATCATATGAGATTTTATCATAGACAACTCACAACCACATCATAGCAAGATATATCATTTAGCCATATAAGCATCATCACCAAGGACTATTAACCATAATGCCAACAATGAATTATTAATGACATATGCTCCCCCTCAACCTATGCCATCTGTTAGATCTGATCATGCATATATCAGCAATAAGCATCAAGACATCATCATCATCACGTTAGGATCAAAACACTTCTAGACATCTTACAAGTATCAAAACATTTCCACACATCCTCAATAGACTGTAACTATTAACCAATAGAGCAAATAATGGACTGAATCATATCAGATCCTTTTTATGAGCCTGACCCCACTGCTTTTCCTCAGACTGACATATACGTGACTTTGCAGTGTCTAACTCGCGTATATACGCGACTTCCCTTTAAGAAACTTGCGTATGAGATTCAGGACACTGAAGTTTTACACTTTCAGCTCCCCCTGATTATGTTATGTCTGTGCTATGCTGTGTCTGATTATATTGTGTTGTGCCATATCTTTCTGACTGTACTTCCTTCTTCTTCCATATCTTCAAGCATGATGATGTTTTCTTCTTTTGGTATGGTGCCCGTACTTTGTTTCTACATTCCTTTGTTGTATGTCCAAGCTTGTTGCATGCATAACATCTTACATGTTTCATATTCCTCCTGTAGCAATCAGCAGCTTTGTGACCAAACATATTGCAAGAAAAACAATATCCATTAAAGTACCTAGAATGAGATGATTTTTCCGTGTGATGATTTTGAACCATTCTTCTTCTACATCTAGCTGCAACATGTCCAAGATTATGACATTCATAACATTCAATATTATTCATCTGAGTAAATGGTCGACTATTACTTCCATAGTTAGGAGTAAAAGATTTTCTTTGAAGAATCTCTTTCCTTGATTGTTGATGGGGTTGACCTTTCATCTCTCTTATCTCCTTGTTGATCATTTTAGATTTCTCTTTAGAGTTCCTTGCCTCACCTTGTGAACTAGATTCACCTTCAATAGATTCATGAAAACCAAGACCAGTCTTGATAGCAGGAGACCTTTGGCTACTAAGAATATCATCCAAGGCTTTAGTACTATCTTGAAATCGTAATAGTTTATCCTTTTCTTCTAATTTACCTTTCAAGATATTTACCTCAACTGGAAGTTGTTCTTCCTTTTCAAGATATTGCTTCTTCATGTCTTCTTCAGCTTTCATTCCTTCTTCCAACTGATGCCTTAGTTTGAGAATCTCCTTTTCTTGTTCTTCATTCAGATCCTGCTGCATTTGACGGATTCTGAAGGCACATTCTAGCTTAGAATTTAAGTTGATAACTTTGTTTACATGTATTTCATTAGCTTGGAGTAGATAATTATTCTGCTTCTTTGATTCTTCAAGATCTTCCTTTAGCGAGCGGATCGTGGCTTCAAGACTTTCATAGTAACTGGATTTATCTCTGAGTTTCTTGATGGTTGTGCTTCTTTCATTGACGTCATCTCTTAGAGATGTTACTTCATCCTGCAACTTTTGATATTTGTCCTTGAATAACTCTCGTTGAGCCTTTAGTCTAGTGACAGCTTCTTTGAGGGCACCACTCTTTATGTTCAGGAGTCTTTCTTGTTCACTAATTTTGTTTGTCAGCCTGTTAAATTCTGCCTCTATTTGATATCCTTCTTCCTCACCCATAAGAGCACATTCAGTTGTTTCGTTGTCACTTCCATCTTTTCCAAATGGATAGATAGTTGGAACATCATAGGATAACAAATTTGTACCTGATAGTTCATCTTCATTCTGAAATGATTCTAAATCTGATTCTGAATCTAAAGAGCTTCTTATACCTAATCCCCAATCGATTCTCCCGCTGTCATAGTTCTTCTGAGATGTCTTCTTCTTCTTAGGTGCTTTCTTCTTAAGCTTCTTTCCCATAGTTCCACAGATCTCCTTCAAGCGATCAAGCTTCTACCAAAGGACCTGCTCTGATACCAATTGTTGGAAATAATACTGAGAGGGGGGGTGAATCAGTATTATCATATCAATAAAACTATTTCATTTCCATACTTAGATACATATACACTACTTCATCCAAGGGAACCCGCATGTATACGCAGCTGTGTCTAAAGCAACTAGCGTATATCCAAAATACTTATGATTCAGTTAATCCTTTAAATGTTGATCTTTAGTTAGTGAATCAAAACTTCATTAACCATATGAACGGTAAGCAGGTGCAGTAAAAACAGAACAGATCATCACACACAAGAAGCACACATGAACACCATGATATAAGGTGGAAACCCAATGTGGGTGAAAACTACCTGCTGCAATTCGTTTCTATCTTCCTTTATTAAGAAACTTCTTTTACAATGTACTGGTGCAGTCCTTTACCAGCACGCAGGCTACAACCTACAGAAGGCTACAACCTTCTCTCGTTCTCCAGACTCTCCTGGAAGGGAGCTCCAACCCCCTTTGCTCTTGTACTAGCTAAGATACTAGTACGTAGGCGCCTGCCTACAATATTTTCTTCTCCAGGTACCACGTTTCATATATTTTCAGACTGGATACTCCTGAAGCACAACACCTAATCTAAAGGCCATGTTTCATCCAATTTTCATACTGGACCCATAAATATCATTGAAGCACAAAACAATCAATACTAGCATCATCAATCTCTGAATCACTAAAACACTGAAACCCTGTCAACAACACAGTCACCAGAACACAGAGCAGAACTCTGCAATAACAATCAAATCCAACTGTACCATCAAGATCATGCATCAGAGTGCATACGCTACTTGGAAGTGTCAAACCTGCGTGTATACGCTACTTCATCAAGATGAACCAGCGTATATGTCATTAATCACTTATTCATAACTTTGTTGCACTTCCTGACTTCAGACATAATCAGATCATGACATATACAAGGATAATATATGCATTAGCACCCAGATCTAGTCCATCAGATCTCATAACTATGAGTCATTATGATCCTGATCCAATATTAGTTCTCATCCATCAATACTGAAGCTAAACACAATCAGCCAAACAAGATATGCAAAATACTGACACCTTTAAACTGTCATCAGAACCTTTTAACAACCAGAACCACCTGTAACTTCAAATATCATAGCTCAAAAGGTATACGCTACTACAATCAACTCAACCTGCGTACATACGCGCTTACACCAAATCCAACCTGCGTACAGATCTATAAATATTCAATCATGTCTTGCAGCGATTACAAACTTAAGTTATACCCAGTTCAGATCATTGCATGCGTCAGTATACAGATCTAGAATAAACATAATCAATCATATAGAGATAGTTCATTTCAAACCATTTGATCCCGATCTATCCTTAGATATTGTTCTCCATCCACCGGTGAGATCCCTCCTTAGCTCAGATCAAGCAATGCATCATCAACCCATAACCTGCATACTAGATCTCATACTTCCTCAGATATTCAAGACTTTTCAAATACACTTGCCTAATGATCTTCTTCTCCTTTTATAATCTTAGGCCTTGCTCAATACCACGGTCCAAAACCATAATAAATCAATACCAAGAGCCCAATACTTGGGATCAACACACTTGTCGAGATACCATGGTCCAAAACCATAGGTTCAAATACCGAGGACTAACTACCGTGGACCAAAATTAAGCTTTCCGACATGTACGCACTTTTCGGTGCATGAAACTGCATGTATACCCTACTTGGTATATAGCGAACCTACGAATACGCGACTTGGTATATAGTGAACCTGCTTGTATACCCTACTTGGTATATAGTGAACCTGCGTATATACTCTTCTTTCTTCATTCTTTGTAGTCTGATCATCAATTCTTTGCTACTGACCTGCTGCACTCTAATTTGTCATCTGTGTGATTTGCCATCAAGGACAACACTTGTCTCACAATGCCAACAGTATACATATTCAATCAACCACCCTACAGATTCAACACATGGGAACACATATGGATGGAATCCACCTTTGACATCCAGGATCTCTTGGAAAATTTGTACACCTTGGAATTTGGATCATCTAGACATGGAATTTCCATATGAAATAGTTTATATACCTCTAACCATGTGTACATGGTGTACTTGTTAATATGACAAGGAGTATCCCAAAACTCAAGACCAGAGGATTTATTGGCCTCTTCATCATTGAAGGACTTGACCATTATGGATTTGTTATATGTTTCCTGGACATGGACATGATCTTCCTACAAAACTCAAAAAATAAAAATAAAAACACCCATTATAGATATTAGTTTGAAATGCAGAATACGTAGAACTAAGGTTTCTGGGTTTCAAGGTTGGTTGGGTCTGAGCAAAAAAGAAAGTTTTAGCGATGAGGAAAAATAAATATTGTTAGACTCACAATATTGACTAAGATGGTTAAGTGTCTTCCCATGAAAAAAAACATTGAGATACCAAAAGAGAAGTTAGGTATTTTGGGGAAGACATATCTTGTAATGTATGTGACTTCAAGAATGAAATGTTGGTCAAAATTTTAACTAAAATCTAAGCTAATAGTATGAGAAGATCTCAAACTTTGAAACCTTGCTTTCTTTGTTAAGGAAAACCCTACATGGCTAAAAGGAATAAATATCGAGTTGTTGGGCTTTTCCATAATGATTTTTGGGCATTCTTATAATAGAAAACATTGAAAAACCCAGAAAAAGTAGATGCTAGGTAACCTAGGTGCACTTCTAGGGTCCAATGGAGCAAGAGAAGGTTTAGATGCAACCAATTATGGTTTGTATGTCCCTCGCTATGTTTAAATCCTATTATTGGAGTCTAATTGAGGGTTTTCTCTTCATTATTCATGAGTTATACGATAAGAATAGTGTGCATTGGGCTCACTAGGGGAATGAGGGTTAAGCATAACATCATAAAATAACCCAAAGATTAATACAATTCATATAAAACTCATTTACTTGGCTAAATATGGAGCACAAATATGGTTTATGTAAATAAAAATAATTGTTATCTAGATCCTACATTTTTTTAAAAATTGTAAAAGCTAAAACCAAGATGAATTAGCATAAAATTAACTTACTTGGGCTAAGTTGGTGAAACTGGTGATGCCCAAGAAAAGTTGAAGTGGAATTCCTTGTCACTAAAGTGATTTGACTTCTAGAAAAATATAGTCGGTTGGTGTGAGTAGATTGGAGTGTTATGATCTTATTTTAAATGGTTTTTCAAGAGTTCTTTTAATTAATTACTTGAATGATTTCTTTATTAAACTTGAATTTTACCTTTTCTTAACTAAATGTAACTTATGAAAACTCAAGAGAAAAGCCTTGACAGTGAGATAAAATCTTGAAATTATAATTTTATTGCTTGCTTTGGGCCTTAAAGCAACATTGTAGCTCTTCGCTAAGGCTCAAGTGTGCAATATAGCACCCCTTAGAGATTGAATGATGTGCCATAGGGAGTCAAGGGAAACACAAGATGAACTCAAGTGAGAGAAAATGAAACCATATCATTTGATTGAGGCTCAGTAGAGTTATATGGCATTGTTTTGAGGCTTAATGGTGCACTATGGAAAATTCACATGTCCAAAATTTGAGAGAAAGGCACAAAATAGAGCTTTTACAAGGGTGACAACATTGTCTTGAGGGTTATAGGAGTGTTATAGAACTGCCTTGGAGTCTACGAGGGTGATACAAAAAAGTTTAGTGGCTAAAACCAACTTGTGAAGCTAATTTCAATACCATTGCATTGGGCTAGAGGTTTCCTAGACACTATAATGTTGGCTTGGATCCTAGTGTAGTTTTACACTACCATATAAAGGCTCAAAATTAAAAAGAAATTCAAGTCAAAATTTATCTCAAATTGTTACCTTAGTGATCCATTATCTTTCCTTCGGTGATGTTATTTACAAAATTGTTTAAAGAGCATGAAAATACCCTAAATGCAACACAAAATGAAGACATTATAAACAATGCAACAAGATTTTTTAACGGAGTTCACTCACATTGTGTGAGCTATGTCTCTAGCCCCAACTTCAAAGTGAAGATGCCTCTATATTATCTCAACAAAATGAAAGGCAAGTACATGGAAAAATACATGACAATACCTCACTTCTGGGACTGACCTAAAATTATGTTGCTCAAATCCCAATTCTAACTGCACCAATGGATTCCTTGCGAAATTTTGTCAAATATGAGTATAAACTTGACTAGGTTCTATAACTTTCACCTTTGGGTCCCATAGGGAATTTTTAAGATGCCACAATAGTCAGAATATTACCTAGAATATATAAGGATTTTGTCTCGATTTCTATGCCCCCCCACACGTGGTTCCACTAGCCACATGCCTGCTCATCCTCTGCCCACACATCACATCTTAGTTTTGACCCCCATAAAATGTGAATTCCATAGGTTATATAGTTTTTTTTTGGCAAAGGTACCAACGTTGGACCATTCGCGTATTGGTTGACGGAGGTTTAATATGGCATTGTCGGTTGTGAGGTCCTGGGATCAAACCTCGTGGACCCTCTATTTGGTGTTTTAAAACATAAACCAATGTTTATAAATATATGTTTGTTGATTTTATAACAAGCCATACAGTTGTTGTAATGGTCGGTCAGTTGAGTTTGTTCCGCCGACATTGGGATTCAACCCCCAGCTGTTGCAACCAAATTTTTTAAATAGATAAACACGAGAGCCAATTGTGGGGTACCACATGGCGTCCAGTGATTGGCCACATGGTGACCATGGAATGTTCCACGTTCATGACATGATAAACCTGCCTATCCATCCATGTGTCTACCATGTTGACATGCCATGTCACCTACTTGCTAATTGTGCTTGTTTATTGGGCTACCATGTGGCAGTCTGTGGGAGTACCACGTAACACAATATTTTTGTTATTTGTTGTTGGAAAATCAAGGTAATTGTAGGTTCAAGTTGATTCTCCTCACTTGATAATTACTTGTGAGATTTGTTGGAATTTTATTACTTTATTATTTATTATTCATCAAGCAATTATCAAAACATATAATGCATGAATATCACAAGAACACAAGATATAGGCTCCAATCTATGGTAAAACCCCACAATTGGAGAAAAATCAAACAATCCTCTTCTTATAGAATTAGATCATATAAGATATCAATACCAAGACCAAGACAACTACCTCCATACAATCCCCAAGTCATCCCTCCATTCACTGTCATGTTTTGTCACTAATCTACCCTTTAGATACTCTACCTTCACAAAAAAATTTGTCCTCATTATAGCTTATATTTATAGACCTTATGATTCTTCTATAGCTTGCATCACATGCTCAGAATAATCCTTCTACGGCACACATTATTGATCTTCTTCAGCTCGCATATCACAGAAATAGTCCTTCTTTAGCTTGTAAATCATTGTAGAATTATTGCCTCAGGAGATTGCAATATATCACGGGAAAAACTTGTATTATTCAAGATGATTTTTCATAGAAGACTTTTATCTATTCCAAATTCCATATCACAGGAAACTCACTTACGTGCCTTTGAAATTACCACAAAACCTTTTAATGAACTTGCTTCAAAAAACTACATGAAATTTCTTTCCTTTTTGGTGGAGGATTCCCCCCCCCCATTTATAGTTGTTCGTCACTGAGAAGGGTCACATATGTTGAGAAGATTAACATGAATATATAGAGGGTCCACTTGGTCTTATGGAGGTAAATTTTATTATTTTTTACTTAACAAAAAACAAATATTTTCCTTATCGTACAAAGAGGCCCAATGGAATTTGACTCAAATTTAATTATTTGACTCAACAAACCCAGAAGCATGAAGAACACGCTTTATTAAATAACTAATAATAGTATAATTTATTAATTTTATTTTTTTACAAGTACAAAGATAAATATGAAGACCAAACCTAGTTACTTTTCCAATACTCCCTCTTAACTAGCGAGGTCTTCATAATGAGTCAACAGGTCTATCTCAAGTTGAAATATTCACATCACAAGGGATCCGAAATGATAAGAATCAATGATGATAGTATCATCATAGCCAACATTGTCACATTACTAAGGCCTTGACAGGTACACTCTATCTCTCCACAAGATCATAGCACAATGTTGGGAGGCATTCCATGGGACACCATACCGCCTCTCCAAGGCACATACTCCACCTAGGATACCGGAGTATGTCCTCCTCTGGACTATTTCCCTCAGGGAAATATATGTCCACCATACCATTCTTTATCCAAGTCCATGTACTTGAATTAGGATTTCAATCCTAATCTTCCAAAGTACATAACACAAGAATGTCTTTCCAATATGCTTATCCAATCCACCATTATCCTTATCCATATCCATGTACTTGACTTAGACTGTTAATCCTAATTTTCCACAATACCTGACACAAGGAGAACCATGTGTCCTAATCCCTCTCAACCTAAGAGGATAAATTCATGCTCACTCCCTCTTAAACAAGGAAAGAGCATTAACAAGCCTCACCTTGTGTTGGAATTACTCATACTTCCCTTACATCAGCAACCTGTTATTATGTGGAGATTTGTTGTATCTTCCTCAAGAAACCCTCTTATCATTAAGTTAGCTCATCTACAACTCCTAAACTAGGGATCCAGATATTCCTCCTAACAAATCATGATTCCTTCTATCGTTATCATGTACTTGAGGTTTTCATCTACTGCATCCTTCACTTCATCTTGCATTGGGAAAAACCAATGTTTACAATTCTATTTGTGAACAATTCTCCCACCTTATAGATCTACACAATTGTCATTCTTCTGACACTTTAGAAGTCTACTCCTATGGCTACCAAAATTTCCCTAACTTTGTGACTAATCACTACTCTTGCCACTTTTCTTAGGGTTTTCAAATCCTCACATCTTGTCAGCAATCTGACTATTCTAGAATGTTGCACCTATGATTTTCACATACAACCCTCTAAACATCCTTCCAACTTCAATAAAACACTACTTCTTAGGGCTTCCATATTTTCCCAACTACAATCAATGCTTAACTGATCTAGGGCTCCAAATATCTAGATCTGAGTTTTGTAAATTGACTCTTAAATTGCACTAATCTATTGTTGTTCATAACCTTCAAAACTCTTCCCTACAAGCCATCCCTTTTCCACTCATCCAAGCCATACCATGCATTTGAAAAGGAACATTGGTTACAACCCTTCTTAGGTTCAATCTCCCCACTCATATCTCTGCACTGATTTCTGAATACTGCAACCCTAATTTCTGGAGTAGATGTCCTTTCTTTTACGTTCGTAGTCTTCCTTTTGTGCACAAAACCTAAGGTTGATAAACACATCTAAGATATGCTACTTTGGACGATTGGTCTAGCTTGGAAGAATCCCTAATTAGGTCACACAACCTTTGTCCTAAACCCTTTAGAATAGACCCTCCACACTTAGAAATTGCATCAAACTCAAGATTACCTCTCTGGAAAGTTGGCACAATTCCCAAAGCAACAAAGATATGATCACATGGTAGTCTGAAATTTTTGCCTATACAGAGTCCTAAACAACTCAAACCTCTACCCTTATTTCATACATAAAACAACCCTTCATTCACTGTGGTAACACCCTCCTTAGGCATAGAAATATTTTTGTTGTTACTTGAACTTCAATATTAGTTCTTCGGGGGTAGGAAGATATGTCACTATCAACTCATGCATCATTATACATCACTGTGTTATCATATACCATATACATTAAGGTGATTTCCATATATAGATTACTGCCATATCCAAGGGTGTTGCCACAGAAATATGTTGACTTTGTCGATTATATGTATCATAGGTATTGTTGCCACTCTGTCAAATATATCTTAGTCATTTATCAAGATTATATTTCCATATCATATTCTAGATGAAGGTATCACATTATTATCATGTCTTGTAAGATGATTTGTACCCTTGTCTTGACTTTGCTTAATTTTAATAGATAACTAGCATCATTGTTACATTCTTATGTTTCACATCAATGTCACAGATTAGTGAATTAGTCATGCTAAGAAGGACTTGCATTAGTTAAGACGATAAGATATACTATCACTATTTAGGAGAATTTTGCATTATAGTGGATTTTAGGAAGAATATTGTATTGTTGTAGATTAGCATCAACCCTTCCTTGGGAATTCAAACCTTATATTTGCATCTTCGAATCAAAGAAGTCATTATGGTCTTCGGATCTTTACCATAGAAAAAGAAAATTTGAAATATTGTCACTATATAGAGGAGTTTTAGGCCTCCTCCTTTTAGGCTTTAGGAGAGGACTAGTATCATTATTGCATCCATTCCACAGAGAGTAAATTAAATTCAAAGTTCAATGACAAAGATGTGAACTTAGATATCTTTCAATCATAGGAAAAATACAGTCTTTCTTCTTTATAGAACTTTGGATGGGTGTTAAGGAAAAAAAACTGAAATGTGTTCCTTCTGAAGTTGCATATAATTATTATTGTAACCCTTCCACAAATGCCTAGGAATAACACTCAGATATGTCTTCTCAAGAAACTTGTACTACTTTTGTAGCTACTACAACCACCATCCAAAATTTTGCCTATGCTTTGATTTTGGAGCCTTCCTTCTTATACATAGGATCTCATATTGCACTGATCTAGTTATTCATGCTTTGAATGAGACTTATATTTTACATTTTTCTTGTGTTTTCTCACTTAGTTGATTCTTCTAAATCACAATTTGATCTCCCAACTTGGCCTCACAGTAGTTCTAGGCTTGCCTCTAGAAACTACGTAATCCTTGAGGGAAAGCAACCTTGATGATGGGAATTGTGAAGTCCTAACTGGCAGTCAACCTTGAGCTCAGAAATTGAGCAGTCATGGGAGGAATCCCAACACTGAGCCCGGAAACTACGCAACCCTCACTAAGCTTAGAAACTGCGCAGTGCACTGAGCCGGAAAGTTGCCCAGTTCCCCAAAACTGCGCAGTATTTCCCGGTTGTGTGCATGGAAAGTTTCCCCAAAAAAAAAAGCAAAAAAAAAAACATCCCTAAAAATGGGGATTTATTTTTATTATCCCAAAGGAGGAACTTGTGCTATTTTTAGAAATTTCCGCCAAGTGTCACTTTTTCCTTGATTTTAGGCATGCATGTCATAAACCCTCATTCACCAAAATCTATTTAATTGACACTTCTAAATCTCATTTAGACATTCTATATTGGAGCTCTAGCAATCTTGAGGATATCAAGGAACCTTTGGTGCCATCGTCGTCGCTTTTCTGAGTGAGTTTTTCTTTTGTCATCTTTGCCTCTTTTTTTGTCGCTTTTTGTCGTTTGGCTTGTGTGAGTGTTGTTTCACATGTTTCTCTTCATGGTTGTTGGAATTTTAACTTGTAGAAGTGTTGTTTTAAGTTTTCTATTGTCTTTCCCAAGTGTCCCATCAATTTTCCTATTTTTGCACCCATGGTAGTCATTGCGGTGACTCTCCTCGCATACTTCGTTTTCCTTCCATTTTATTAATTGTTGTACTTGATTAACATGAATTTAATCTCACTTAGTCATATCTTCACTTAGCTTCACACTATCTCTAATATATTCTTGTTTTCCACACTTCCCTTGGGCATATCTACATTTATCTTGGCCAGATTTTACGTTGCCGAGCTGGCACTTCGCAATCCTAAGGCTCAAGCCACAAGCTTGGCCTATGGAAATGCACAGTGCATAGTCTAAGCTGGCTCCAACTGCGCACTATGTACTTCCAGGAGCCATCATTTCATCTTGGTGTTATGAAACCAGCTCACAAAAAGATAGAAAAGAAAGTTAAATGCCTTAGAATTCAGCCTCTTCGAGGGGGAAACCTCCTTTACATTACACAAATGAACAATTCTTGGATGGTACAAATGACAAGACCTCATTTCTATATATAGGAGTCTAAGGGATCATAATATAATCAAAGCCGACATAACAATAATAATGTAAGGGCACAATAATAACAATAATGGACTTCTATGGGGCATAATAATAACAATATGGGGACTACATGGGGACAACAATATAATAAGGGGGTTGTACTAATAACAATAAGGGGTTACACTAGTAGTATAGGGACCTAACATGCCCCTCTCCTTCAAAAAGTGTTGTCCTCAATGCTTGAGTAGTTCTTGATGCTTATGTATAAATTCTTGTCCTCCCATGTGGAATCTTCAACGAGTAATTTCTTCCACTTGATGAGATACTTTGAAATTGATCTATTTCGTAGCTATTGATTTCTCGATTCTATGACTGCTTCAGGTTCCAATATGATTTTTCCTTCCTTGTCAAGTTCTGGCAATACTGTTTGAACCGGGATCTTTTGCAACTTTTGAATGAGTTCCCACTCCTTTCGGCATACGGATATCTATCAGACCTAATGTTTGGAGGAACACTTCCTGGAATCAAATGAATAGCATGATCATGATCACAAATAGGTGGGATGCCTTTGGGAGTGTCAAATACCTTGGAATGATTGTCCAAAAAATTTTGAAGATCTGGAGAAATACATGATTTCAATGTGGGATCCTCTAGTGAACATAATTGTGCAATTACACCCTGTTGCTCTTTATTTAGAAGCTTTGTCATGCTGTTAGAGTTGATTATCTTTCCTGGTTTCCCTTCGATACCCCTCAATTCAACTTCCTTTCCTTCCCAAAAAAATTTCAAGAAAAGTTCTTGAAATTTAAAAGCTATCGTACCCAAAGATTGTAGCCATTGGACTCTTAGTAACACATCAGCACCACCCATTGGAATGGAAAGCATTGGGCTATTAAATACATATTCTCCCATGGATAGCTTGATATTATGGCACTTTCCAAAGCAATTTATGGTTCCTCCACTTGCAACCATCACTTGACACTCTGGTGCAAGATATAGGAAGTAATTCAATTCCTTGGCTATCTTACAATGAATAAAATTATGGGTACTGCTTGAATCAATCAACACTATTACCTTTTTCTTCTTGATATGTCCTTCTATCTTGATAGTTTGAGGAGTGGTAATTTCTTCCAATGCATTACAAGATATGGTCAGGTTCATTTTTTGATGCTCGATGTGATCTTTCACTTCTTGAACATTTTTCTTCTTAATATGTCCTTCTATATTGATAGTTTGAGGAGTGGTAATTCCAGCCAATGCATTACAAGATACGGTTGGATTCATTTCTTCTTTCTCGATGTGATTTTTCACTTCTTGAACCTTTTTCTTCTTGATATGTGCTTTTATCTTGAGAGTTTGACGGGTGGTAATTCTTTCCAATGCTTTACAAGCTATGGTCGAATTCATTTCTTCTTTCTCTGGGGTGGGTTCCTAGTGTATATCCTCTTCTTTTGATGTTTCTTGATCCTTTTCTTCCTCCTCTTCATAATCTATGTAAAATAATTTCTTCTCAGCACACTTATGACCTTTAGTGTATTTGATATCACAATTGTAACAAATCCCTTTTTCTCTTTTTTCTTCCAATTGTTGTGGTGTAAACCTTGTAGGTTGTGGAAAGCTAGGAGAAAAAACACTTCCATAATTATAGTCATGAGTGATGGGATTACTTGTTTCCATAATTTCGCTTTCAATTTTTCTTGCCAACCTGAATGCCTTCTCCAATGAATCAGGTTCCCAAAGACAGACCTCGTGTTGAATGTTATCCTTTAAAGTCCCTATGAAGACATCAACCATTTTCTTCTCTGGAATATCATTTACCCTTATATTCAATTTTTGGAAGTCCTCAATGTGCTCTCCCATTGAACCATTTTGTTTGAGATTTATCAATTGGCTAAAGAAGGTGCTTCTCTTTGTATCCTCATAATGTGCTAGCATTTCCTCTATGAAAATTGACTACGTGAAAAGTGGTTTACAAGAACAAAGCCCTTTATACCATAAAAATTGATTCGGTTCTAAATAATTAGATGTAATACGTGCCTTTTGTAACAATGGTACACCATGTACATCAAAATATTTATCCATCTGTAGTATCCAATTTACCAGATCCTTGCCATCAATCTTCCTCATCTCACTTTTTCTTGATTTTAGGAGCTCGATCTTGAAACGACTGTAACTATGTAATTTCGGATCTTCTAGTTCTGAAATCATGACCTACAGTAGCCCTCTGTGTTCTCTTTCCAATGCCACCAGTCTGATCGAAATTGGATTTTCCAAGGAAGCGTTATGCGCAATTTCCCAAGATGACCTGATTATATACCTTTTCAGAAGATCGAACTTGTATGAAGCTCCACGTGTCACTTTTTTTAACTTCAGATCCAAAAAATATACACAGAAAACTATGTTCCGTCCTCTTTCTGTAACTTCTTACAAAATTTCAATCTAATGCTTAGAGGGAAATTTATGATGATTTTCCCAAGATCACATGTTTAGCATGTAATTTAGGAGCCTACAGAAACCCTGAATGTCTTAGATTATATCTCCGAAAATATAGCGAGAAAATATTTGAAATTCGGACCCGAGCTTCACCATGATTTCGGTTCAAATGGGTTTTAATTTCAGAGTCTGATCCTTCGTAGAACAAATATTATACTGAAACTTCCACAAAGGCCTATTTGAGATGAAATTATGGAGCTTGGAAAAACCCTAACTTCCTCAGATCATATCTCCGACAATATAGCGATACAAGATCTCAAATTCGGACCCAAGGTCCAGACCGATTTCTTCTCAAATAGGTTTTTTTTAGTTTCTAAAACATTGTAGTGAAAAATTTATAGTGAACATTCAACGATGACCTGTTTGGAGTAGCAAAACCCTAGAATCCACAGCTCTAATACCAAATGTTATGAAACCAGCTCACAAAAAGATATAAAAGAAAGATAAACGCCTTAGAATTCAGCCTCTTCAAGGGGAAAACCTCCTTTACATTACACAAATGAACATTTATTGGATGATACAAATGACAAGACGTCCTTTCTATATATAGGAGTCTAAGGGGTCATAATATAATCAGAGCCGACATAACAATAATAATGTAAGGGCACAATAATAACAATAGTGGGCTTCTATAGGGCACAATAATAACAATATGGGGACTACATGGGGACAAGAATATAATAAGGGGGTTGTACTAATAACAATAAGGGGTTACACTAGTAGTATAGGGACCTAACACTTGGCCACTGAGACTGCACAATGCGTAGTCTCTCTTAAGCCTCTGCCCAGGATGAACTGCGAATTGCGTAGTTTCAAGTCACAAGCTGCCACCTTAGCTACTGGGACTATGCAGTGCCCACATGAAGCCAGTCCCTCTTTTCAATGAGAATTGCGCAACCATCCCCATATGATGCCTGGTTTTCTTCTTGAACTTTCTTTTAAGTGCATTTTCTAAAGATTGACATTTTCTTTCCATGAGTGTCCTTTTTGTCCCACAGGTACAACAGTTGTTGAGAACCTCTCCAGTAGTCATTGTTACCTTGGCACCTAAGAGATATGCTTCAAAAGAAACCACTGAGAGCAGTACTAAGGAAGAAGTTGAGCAAACATAAGTTGATTTTTCAGTGTATGTAGATACTCATTTGTTTATAAAAAAGGAATCATCACCGAAATGGAAGTAGGTTAAAGATACTTTTGCAAAGGAACTTGAGGCAGACTTAGAGGACCGACAGGTTTATCTCAGCATCTGGAAGTTAGGATCATACAACGTTTCATGCAGATATCGAGCCTTCCCGTGTGCAGATGTCATCAGCTGGATTGTCTCATACATTGATGAGAAGACCATGACATTGAGCAGTGATAATGGGTGGAAGCTTACAACCTTCTGGGCAGAAAACTTTTAGCAAATGTAGCACTTGCTCGAGCCAGTAAAGTGCATGGACTCACTTTTCTATGTCACCCACAACCATGTGAACACAAGAGAAATTGTCAAAGGTTGGGTGAAAGATACATCAAAGTTTCGACAAAGATCCACCCATGTGTACAAGACCAAGTCCCTTAGGAAGGCTTACCAGCTCTCGGTTATCTTCGCTTGCAGGATCCATGGGCAGGAGAGCACGGAAACCTTTCCTGAAGGGTGGGAAGTCTTATTGGACCAAGTGGTGAATAATGGGAGGTATTTCGACTAGTCAAATATGTTGCCTCGACAGTTGAAGGCCCCTGTAGAACAAGCTCGGAATCATCCCAAGGGTGAGTGAGCAAGGTTTTATATGTCTTCATACTTACTGGATTAAATCTATGCACAACAGCAGTTCCCTAGCATGAACTAGACATGTACACCACGAGAAACTACCATGCACATCTATTGCAAGTTTCTTTCAGAATGAAGTTATCGAGAAGTAATGGCACGGATAACCGACCACTTCATCATCCTGCTTTACAATCTTATCTTTGAAGAAGATCCACCTTGCATATCACGAGAAGAAATGGAGGTGATAGCAGAAATCATAGATTGGTATGCCTCACCAGGTGGCGCCTTCATTTGAGTGTTTTGCAGAGAGAAGCCTCTACATGTTTTACCAAGGTATTCCATTGACAAACTTATCATGCAAGAAGTATCATACCACCTCGCCACATGGTTATCAACAGTATTGTATAAGAAGAGGAAAGCACCATGGCCCACTCTTCCTTTGCAGATTGGAATATACGAGATAAGAAACTTAAAATCCATGGATGTTGAGGTAAAGGATATAGTGAGATTTGAATTTCTCACTCGGGACTTTAACCTGTATCATCCCCACAGTATTTGTAAAGACCATTACGCAAGAGTTTACTTTTTGTGGATCAACGGGGAAGTCCATTGGCCAGAGGAGGATCCATGAAGGAACTATTACAATTCCTCCAAACTCCATGAGTCGTTCAGCTTAGCAAGGACTTCATAGGCTTCTCCACATATGGCAGCAACAGCAATAGAAGGAAGCAATCCCACGCAGGACAAGGGAAAGAGGAATATTACTAACAGTCCAAATGGAAAACAGAGCTGCAAGATTAAGGTAGATCCCATTCTCATGAAAGTATCTTTGGCTAGAGAAGCGAAGAGGAAGCAGAGGATAAAGAGAGCAGAGTGGAGGAAGAGAGAAAAGCAGAGGTTGCAGGAAGCAGAACTAAGGTTGTGGGAGACAGAGTGGAAGCTAAAGGAAGAACATGAGTTGAGGAGGAGAGAAAGAGAAGAGAAGCAGAAGCAAGAAGAAGAATAGAGGCAAAGTGCAATGATAGAGGAAACAATGTTGATACAGGTTGAAGATCAGGAACAGGACCAACCAACAGTCGAGGAGGAAGGTGAACAAATGCAGGATCGGGAGATTTCTCAGCAAATTTAGCAATTGATTGAAGTGACTAACATAGAGATGGAACATGAGCCACAAAATGAAGATGTTGATATGATGCCGAGAGCACCATAGGTAATCCCTTAGTCTCCACCACCTCCAGCAACAAAGCCAACCCCAAGAGAGAAAGGTGGTGTTGTTCCCCTTGATGATGATCTAGTAATGGATGTGTATAATATATCATTCAATGAGTTCCAAAGGAGTATTATACAAACATGGAGAAAGAACATTTTGAATGATCACGTAAAACATACATGTGTTAAAGAAAAGGTGATAGTGTTGGACACCAAGAAGCATCCAAATGTCATTGTTGAATCCAACTTGTCCTATGCAGGAGAAAAAAGATCAAACATTCAGTATTTGAATTCCAAGAATGAGAAACTTGCATAGAACTTGCAGGTTGTTGGCAAGAGGCAGAACAACTATGTGTAGCAGCACAAAATGCAGTTTTCGCACAGGTTTACTTGGAGGAGATGAGATCAGAGATACTTTCTGAAGTATCAACACTTGGAGAAACCATGCGGAAACTCTATGAGGGTTTTGTAATTCGTACATAAAGCAGTTGTTCGTCTGCATGGATTACAACAGCAGAGCAAAGAGTTTTTGAAAACTCTCAAGAACATGCAAACTTCCATTGCCTATGTGAAATAAGTGGACAATGCAATACAAAGGGGAACTGCTTGACTTAGTGAAGAAAATTAAGCCATAGGCAGAGCTGGAGAAACCGAAGGTTTGAATGTTGATCCAGAACAACAAGCAACTCACCTCATTCATTGGCATCATTCAGGCCTCATATGTACGATTATTCAGTTGTTTGGATGTCTTGGTAAGAACACACTAGATTCCATCAGTTGGTTCCCTCACCAAAGTCAAATCCAAGAACCTACTCTGGCAGGAAGTCGAAGAGTACTTGGAGAAGCTGAGACAGAATGCCACCAAGGAAGACTTGGAGCTGAACAGACAAAACATGCAGAATTTCATCAGTGGTCCTTTCAAATTCAGAACAATGTTTCTCATACTTCCAAACGAACTGGACATGGGTTCCAAGATAGTGTACCCTGATGCCATGGAGGCCAAAGTTTGCTTCTAGCCAGACATCATCACACAGTATCACACTTGGCACCAATATGTGACCGAGAAGCGACAAGGGGAGGTTGTTGAGCTAGACTTATCTAAAACTCAAGCATCATAGTGTTGTGTCTTTTTAGGTTGTCTAGTTGTATCTGCCATATTTTCTCTTATATGGGTACAAGTGTAAAATGTAATAAAATTTCTAATTATGTTGTAAGTGAAATTCCAAGTGCTAATATTGGAATATGAAGAGTCATGTAATGTAATGTGTCATTTTGTAAAGAATTTGAAGAGTCATGAGGGTAGTTTGAAGGTCACAAAGGGGAGTTCAAGAGTCACCCCCTCTTGTTATAAATAGAACATCATAACTCATGTAACAGGATGGGAGCCAATATTTTGGCCAAGCTTAGGCTTAGGAAGAGCTTGGGAGTATTTTGAAGAGCCTTTGCTTCTCTGTAGCATGGAGCAAGCATATTTCTTTGGAGGAGCAGGTGCTCTTGACTGTAATGTTCCATTATTGGGGCTAGTGGTTGTTAATGGTGTATGTATGAATGGAACTTTCACTTATAATAATAAAATCGGAGCCAACATGCTTTCATGCATATGTTGTGAATATAGTATGACTATTCTTATTGTATTTGCAATGTATGTTATTTAACTTATGCTTATGCTTATGAACTATTTCATTTACATTTGTATGAATCTTGTTGAATGCATGTTATTGTGTTAATTCATCACATTAACTTGTGGACTATTCTCCATATTAGCTTGTGATGTCATTATGCTCGTGTGTTCCTTTCAAGTTGTGTACTATTATAGGCTTCCAAGGAGTGCACTTCTTTTTCCCTTCATGTGTTGGAACCCTCATGCATCGCACTTGACTCTCTGCAAGGTCACACACTTTCTCTCACCCAAATTTATCATACTTCCCTCTGCGTGTTTCCGTAGTTAAGGAATAACATTACCACCCACTACTGGAACTCCCACTCCAAATGGTGTAAGGTCTAGTTGGGACTTCATATTAGGGAGATGCCCTTAATGTTGGCAGGTCCAGTACCGTCAACATTTATGGAGATAGAACGAGGGCCAGATGATAAGTTGAGCCCTTGAAATCTGTTTTGAATTTCTGCACACATTTAATTACTTCTTGCTAAATCATAACCACGACATTTTTTTCTAGACACACAAATCTAAAAGTGTCGGGAAGAATTATTTATGACTTTTCCAATCTTACATTCAATGACGATGGTGAAACAACCTTATTTGAACATACCTCACAGTTTCTTGATTTCTACACAAAGCACAACATCCACTGTGAGGATGTTGGTTGTAGGTTATTCATTCTCACATTCAAAGGGTGCATGCGAGAATGGTGTAACACATTCCCTAATGACTCCATTCACTGTTTCGAACATCTTTTCATATAGTCATGTCGCACTTTAAATTTCTATGATCGTAAAGCTCTTAATAAGAAAAATTTAAAATTGTGAAAAGCACCTGATGAATCCGTTCATGATTTTCATGATCATTTCATCCATTACTGATTTGAATGTCCTAAATATTAAATTGATTGGTCTTTCTTGGTCAACAAATTTCTATATCTTGTTCATATTTCAAAAAATCCACACGAGTTAGAATATTTTGAACCTCTCCCAACATACCTCGGTGTTAGAAGTTCTAAATCTGCAACGGAAAAGGTTGTTGTTCCAAGTGACTCTCTGTCCTCTTTTCATCAAACAAATTTAGTTCCGTAGGTTGAGGTGGGATAAGTTGGAAATTCATCTGTTGATCTACCATCAACTTTTCCTACCTCAAATACTCATAATTTCAACACAGGTTTGGATTGTGAGTGTGATGGTTGTGATGAAGTGTTATCTCCTCGTCCTCCATCCTTTGATCCTTCTGATCCTCCGGATTTTTATGTTTTGTGTTCACCTATTTCGAATCTTTCTTTTCATGTTCACGAGGATCAAGTTCCGGATGGGTTTGGTGTTGGAAAATGTAACTATGTTCATTCTTCAATAATGTACTTGAGTCATTATGTAATGTACTTATCAAAATAATAGAGAAAATATTTTTTATTATTATTGGTGTGGCTTATTAAAGCACAGGTTTCATGCTTGGGTCACCTTGTCTTAGGTTGAAGTTCCCATTGAGGAATTTTAGGATTTATTTTGAGTCCATAGAGTTATTTTACATTTAAACGGACCCTTCTTGGGCTTTTGAATCATGTAAAGAGATTAAGTATTGAGTCAAATATGAATTGTGTAACCTCCACCCCATGTTGGCCTAAGAGAAGATTGAGTCGGTTAAAGGACCTTATTCGACCACATAAGAAGCCTATAAAAGTAATGTCATCAAATTCATTTGCAGCATCATTCTCTCATAAAGTTTGAACTCTCTTGTAGCTAGGAAGAAGTGCAAAAATCTCTTGTTGCTGGGTAGAAGTGCGAAGTTCTCTTGTAGTTGGGAAAAGGTGCAAAGTTTGTTTCCAAGAAGCTGAAGTGAATGCAAGTTTGGGGAAGTCTAAGAAGACAAGGAAAATCAAAATTTTCATCTCTCTCTCTCTCTCTCTCGTGTCCTGGATTGGGATATCGAATTCTTCCAAGTTTCACTATTTCTGGAAGTTGTAGTTGTCGTAAGTTCCTACATAGTCAAAGTCGCTGGGAAGAGGTCAAAATTCCGGGAGGTTGACTTGGTGTGGAGGGAAGGTCTAGTATTTATCTAGGGTGAAGAGTCTCAAGTGCTATTGAAAGGAATAATTATCTTGACTAATTTTTCCCTCGAGGGGTTTTTCCCTGGAATGTGCCTACATATGGTGTCTATTATTTTATGTGTTGCTGCTTTTGGTAATTTCTTGATGAACTAAAGAAAGAAGATATAAAGAATAGTAATAATAAGAAACATCACAAGTAATTATCAAGATCAAGAAAATCTTTACTAACTTTCTAATTTTCTAACATGCTATCAGAGCTTTGGTGAAGAAGGAAGAAAAAGGCAGTCTCAAGCACTTGAACCATTCATAGGTACTATCTCAGGGAAGGAATCTATTATATTCAAGAAGGATGTATAACTCAATCAAGGGTGAGAACAAAATTGAAGGAGCATCTAACTTCAGAGCCTACAAGAATAGGATTTACCTAATCCTCAAAAAGAACGAGGTGTTGGATTTGGTAAACAGAAATGTAAAGAACCCAGTGATGCCGAAAAAAGAAAAATTCAGGGATTTAGAATTAGTGGCTATGATTCTGATGATAGAAAGAATAAACAAAAATCTTATCCCATTCATAGCTAACATCGATCATGCTCAAAAGATGTATGAAGCCTTGTCAAAGTTGTTAACTATTAAGAACATTGGTCAAGTAGCAAGTTTAAAGAATGAAATGAGGACTACAAAGATGACTAAAGAATATATTGTGGCAACCTTCTTTGTGAAGATAGTTAGACTCAGGGATGATCTATTGGCCATCGATGAGATTGTTCTGGACAAAGAACTTGTGATCACTACTCTATTAGGATTGCCACCCTCTTGGGGTGCATTTCCTGCAGGTCTCAACAGTTGGAAAGAATCTCCCACCTTTGAAGAATTGTGGACCGTCTATAGTTAAGAAGAATTAAGGATCTCAATGGTTTCCAATCCTTAAGGAGTATCAAATTCTTATTTTCTCATCATAAAGGAAAGAGATCGAAGGGACTGAGTAAGAAAGTTGACATGTCTAAGATAGAGTGTTATCAATGTCATAATAAGGGTCACTACAAAAGTGACTATCTCGAGAATCCAAATAATAAGAAGAGAGGAAGGGATCATGCCAACCTTGATATAGAAGGAGACTCAAAGAAATTCAAGCCCGAAGAACCTGACATTAGGGACTTACACTATTAAGTCTTTTTCTTGTAGCTTTACATATCTTGTTTTATATGTTTTAGAATTTATAGGATTTTAACATATTTTGGAAAATATGTTTTTGTATTGTTTTAAGTTTGTAGGTTTCCCTCAACATTTGGTGGGAGCCCCCAACAACTCCCAAAGATAAGTATTTCGCGTATTTTCAGTTTTGGTTTCATGTACTCATTTAGTTCTGATTATATTAAAATACTAATCGCCTTTCTCCCTTTTTTGTCTTGGTTAGGGAAAACATCTGCAAGAAGGAGGATCTCTCAAGAAAAGGTTAGTCAAGAGTCAATGGTATGTTTTAAATACAGTGATTGAAAGGATTATTCATTTAGTGATATATTACTAACTTTTTGTGACTAGATGTATTGAATCTTAGTGACTATTATTTGGGTGATTCTTCTCTTGATAAATCTTCCCACCCCACTCTTAACTATTTTGGTAGAACACTAAACAGGTTCTAGAAAACCCTAACCGAAGGGTATGCTAATGAGAATGTCTAAAACCCTAAACTGCTTAGGGATATTGTGAAATGCTAGTTGAAGTTTTGTTGATAATGTCTTCTTTGGGATTTTGGTATGGTCGGGAAATCCTAACTTGTTAGGGTTGAATGATAAGGTCTAAAATCTCAAAACCTTTGAATTTTTTGTAATGTTGGGTTTGATATGCTTCCACATTGGAACCCTAGCTCATTAGGGTTTGGTGGAATAGGTGAGAAACACCCTTATACTGTCTTAGAAATTATTTCCTTGGTACGTGTATGTTTGATCAAACCCTAGTGTAATCAAGATGGTGTTGTAACTAACTCTTATTGATATTTGTGAATTTGGGTTTGACTAACACATGATATGAAATATATTTGCATGATGATGAAATTTAGGCATGTATAGATGTGTCCTCTCGATTGAATCCCTAGCTTGGTCTAGGTCAAATGTATTAATATTGTTGGACATATGATATTATATATATATATATATATATATATATATATATATATATATATATATATATATATATATATATATATATATATATTCCCATATATGTGTTGACCTACTCATTGATGGTTATGATTTTTAGGATTTAATGGAAGTCCTTGTCTGAAATTCTAGGATGACGATATCTGGAAATCTAAGGTTTTGTAGCTAAACCCTAGTAAAGTTAAATTGTCTAGTATGTGTGATATAAAAATCTTAAATTTAGTAGATGATTGTTGAAAATCAAGATCTAGTGTATGCAGTTAAATCTTAGTACTGACATTGTCTATTATGTTTAATGTAACAATATGAGATCTATGTATTTAATGATTGTTGAGATTGTGGAATTCTAGGGTTTTGGAGATAAAATTTAGTCAAAGTAAAATCTCTAAAATATGATGATCTAATATCTGTGTAAGATTGTTGAAATTGGGAAAAGGGAATTCTAGGGTTTTTGAGTCAAACCTTAGTTGAAATAGAAATCTCTAATATATGAAGACTATATGATAATTTGAGATTTATGAAGAGATTGTTGAAATTTGAATTTTCGGTTGAGTCTGATGATTGCTTGGAAATATAGTGTTTGCAACTAACCCTAGTGATAGTTGGTCATATTAGTGATTGATTGATAAATATAGGGGTTGGAACTAACCCTAGTGGAAGCTAGTCAAGTTAATGACTAAGTTGTGATTGACTTTGATTGATTCTTTTATATGAAATCTAGGCTTTGTGTGAATCCCTACTGAGAAGTCTAACATATGTATTTTGAAAGGTTGTTAGATACTTTGTATATCTATATTTGTGTGAATTGTTTCTAGGGTTTTCTATATGTTGTAGTAAGGAATGTCATACCCTTGGAAGACACATTGAAACCCTAGATAGAATGAATGTTATCATGAAGTAGTCTAGGGTGTATAACAAAGTCCCTAGCAAGATGTTGAAGAGTATATGTCTCTTATTTGTAATTAAGTTTGGGTATCTGATATGCATAAATATGAAATGATTTTGTGATTCTGATATGGCTAACATCATGCTTCTATAGATTTGTTTGTACTTGCTATTTAAGTTGTGCAGGTACACAATCTTCAACTTGGTGAAGATGCTCGTTGATGTGATAAGCATGATGAGGTTGATAATAACTCTGATGAAATGGTTGGAAGCCATGAAATATTCTCAAATGTCGACAAGGAAGAAGTTAATCTCCTGGAGGAAGCATGAATAGAACAAACCTCCCTAAGATTAAGAGGGAGTTCGGATAAAGAGGTGCTTCCTGGTTGAGAGGGAGGGAATAACTTGGTGTTAATTGAAGAATGAATTTCAGAGGATATGTTGTTGCAAAATAAGTAGGAAAGGAAAATACATGATTGAGGAAGATTCTATCAAATATTTGGTTGATAGTCCTACTATGAAAAGTTGATAAGCAACATCAAGGTCTCTGAATGACACCAGAGGTTTGTATTTGATTATGTACATGTGAGATTACATTATTGATTGGGGTTGTGTTTGAACAGATGAATCTCTCAAAGTTTCTGATGGCATGTTGGTTGCCAATCAGTTTGATTGGGAGAGATTGGTCATTCTTGATCTGTTGGATCAAGGGGAGTTGAGGCTTTGTGATTGAAGCATTGTTTGGGAAGACATTTGGCTGACACTTTGTGTTGATGCCTGTGTCCCAAAGTTGGAAAAGTGGTGTTGGTTATTCAGCTCTGTTTTGGATACACGCCTGAATTTTTAGGTTGATGGTTAGAAAGTAAGCCTGAGGGTACCTAATGGGGTTGAAATATTGAGTCCATATTAGTCCCACCTAGATAGATTGTCTTGGTCAGGAATCTAGTCCAAGGCATTGCGGTACCTAAACTTTTGAGTGACTGTTTGGATAGATTTCCCTGGTCAGGAATATAGTCCATGGCATTGTGGTGCCTAAAGTTATTCATGGTTCATATATTTTGAGATGTTCCATTGCATATGTACATTATGAATACCTCCCTAGTTAAGAGAGAGTGTTGGAAAATGTAACTATGTTCGGTCTTCCATAATGTACTTGAGGCATTATGTAATGTACTTATTAAAAGAATAAAGAAAAAAAAAATTATTATTATTGTTGTGGCTTATTAAAGCATGGGTTTCATGCTTGGGTCACCTTTTCTTAGGTAAAATTCCCCGTTGAGAACTTCTAGGATTTATTCTAAGTCTGTAGAGTTATTTTACATTTAAAGAGACCCTTCTTTGGCTTTTGAATCATGTAAAAAGGTTAAGTATTGATTCAAATATGAATTATGTAACCTCCACACCATGTCGGCCTAAGAGAAGATTGATTCAGCCTAAGGACCATATTCCACCCCACAAGAAGCCTATAAAAGGAAGGTCATCGAATTAATTTGCAACATCATTCTCTCATAAAGTTTGAATTATCTTGTAGCTGGGAAGCAATGCGAAAATCTCTTGTTGCTGGGCAGAAGTGCGAAGTTCTCTTATAGTTGGGAAAAGGTGTGAAATTTGTTTCCAAGAACCCGAAGTGAATGTGAGTTTGGGGAAGTCTAAGAATACAAGGAAAATCAAAATTTTCGTGTCTCTCTCTCTCTCTGTTTCGTGTCCTGGATTGGGAGATCGAAGTCTTCCAAATTTCATTGTTGTCGGAAGCTACCAGTTGTCATAATTTGCTGCATAGTCGAAGTTGTTGGGAAGAGGTCGAAATTTTGGGAGGTCAACTTGTTGTGGAGGGAAGGTCTAGTCTTGGTCTAGGGTGAAAAGTATCAAAGAATACTATTGAAAGGAATAATTATCTTAACTGGGTTTTCCCCTCGAGGGAGGTTTTTCCCTAGCATGTGCCTACATCTAGTGTCTATTGTTTTATGTGTTGTTGCTTTTGGTAATTTTTTGATGAACTAAATAAAGAAGGTATAAAGAATTGTAGTAATAAGAAACATCACAAGTAATTATCAAGATCAAGAAAATATTTACTGTCTTTCTGATTTTCTAACAGTTAGTGTTGAAAAACCAACCTGCAATATCATTTTCGATGAGTATGCATGGGAGTCTAAACAAGAATCTACGATGGAGGATGACCTCGTTCCGTCCGCACCTCTTTTGCATTATCCTAATGTTTTCCATTATTCCTTCACTTTTGTTGAATCTTATGAAAATTCTGTTTCTGTGGATGTTACTACTTTTGATAATTTGTAGAACACGTGGAATGTTAGTTTTTCATTTGAATGCGAAGAGGACAAATATTTTCGGCCTGACCCACCCAATCTATCATCTTATATTTTCGGAAACATAGAGGGTGAAATTTATCATTCTCCATCATCCCCTCTTTATGATTCATCAGATCATGAGGATGCCTCTATTTGTAATCTTGAACTTTCTGATCGTGGTTGTCATGATCTTTTCATTGATTCATTTGATCATGATTATGATTTTTCCACTATTGATCTTTCTAAGCCATCGGTCTTCAATGATCCATCTTCTGGTGAATTGGAACCTCCCCAAGTTGTCGAGGCACTTCATCCCAAGTTGATGGTTATGTCAGGTTCTTGTAGTCTTGAGTTCAGTTCCACTTCTGATCAGAAATGTGTTGAATCTTTCCAGGATCCTCATCACTCTATTGTACACGTTGAAAATCAATCTATTTTACAATTTTTGCATCCTCCATATGTATCACATGATCCTATCACTCAGTCATGTCTTTGACTCGTACTATGTTTGAATACCATGGTACATCCGTAGAGTGCCTTTCCTGCACTTTCTATTTTTACTTTTCTGAGTTCTTTCAAACTTCAAACATTTAGGTTTGTATTGACTTATCTTTCTTGCTTTTTGGTATGCTTGTATATATTTCTTGACATGCATTCCCTCACCTACATAGGCTAGCAATTGCGCCAGTGGCTGTATTGGAAGTATCACTTTACGTGAGTTTTTCCTGTGATCTGTTTAGGTTAGGAGTAGGAGTAGTTGCTTTTGTTGGTTGTTTCCTTTTATTTGCTTTGATTTGTTTCACTTTTACTTGACTCTTTTCCTTTCATTTTTTTTTCTTTTTAGTTATAGGTTAGTTTATGCATGAGACCGTGTTTGGTTTCTCAGACAAGCTTGGTGAAATCCAAGAGGAATTTGTACTCCTATCAATTCTTGGTTATATTTCTATTCCCTCTCTTTATGAGAATCTTACATTTCTTTTAGTGTATGATACTTCGATGGAAAATATGTTCCTTTCGGAGAGAGTCATAGTGAAATCACAATGCTTGCACTTTAACTAGTATCGCCTACTCTAATAGGTCTTCTACTTTCGGTTAATCCTTGTCAACTAATTTGAGTAGAGTAACGACAGGGGTAATACCTTAACAAGTATGTCAGAGGTATATATAAATATTCTTCTTTGAAGGGAAAACCTCTTCTTCTCTCAATAAGTCAGGATCCCTCTTCTGCCCCATAAAATAAATAAGTTCTTATGCAGAGTTCTTTGAACAAATAAAATATTGAAAAAATGAAAAATGACATAAAAGGCGAATGAAGAGAGAAGCTCCCTGCGCAGAGAGGTGAAGCAAGTAACTCCATCGGGGTATTGTCTAGGCTCGTTGGCAGCGAAGCAATGCTTATGTTCTTGAAGTGATTATGTCAGGGTACTATCCAAGCCTGTTGGAAGTGGGGAAACACCATAGATGAAAACTAAGACTCTGATAGTCTATTTTACGTGTGCATATATATAATCCTCATCCCCAATCAAACAACTTAGTTTGACTTGGCTTGGTATGTGTGCTTCCGATGAAAAGAATGGTAGGGACTCTATATTTAACTCAAAGTAAGTGAAGAAGTTGTGATAATCAATGAACTAAATAATACCTCCAAAAGAGTTAGACTTTTTTTGCATAAGACAATAACCATATAGAGAGTTGGAATTCTACTAGTGTGTCGCCAATGTTGTAACGGTTACAACCACCCTCCAAAATTTTGTGTATGCTTCAATTTTGGAGCCTTCCTTCTTATACACAGGATCTCATCTTTCACTGATCCATGTATTCATGATTTGAATGAGACACATCTTTTCATTTTTTTCTTGTGTTTACTCACATAGCTTATTCTTCTAAGTCACAAGATGATCTCCCAACTTGGCCTCACAACAGTTTCTGGGTTTTCCTCTAGATACTGCACAATCCTTAAGGGAAAGCAGCCTTGATGTTTGGAATTGTGCAGTCCTTATTGGCAGTAAAACTTGAGCTTAGAAAATGCATAGTCATGGGAGGTAGCCTAGCACTGAGCCCAAAAACTGTGCAACCCTCACTAAGCTCAGAAACTACATAGTGCACTAAGTCGGAAAGTTTCCCAGTTCCCCAGAACTGCGTAGTCTTTCCCAGCAGTGTGCATGGAAATTTTCCCCAAAAAAAAAAAAATACATCCATAAAAATAGGGATCTATTTTTATTACCCTGAAGGAGGCATTTGTGCTATTTTTAGAAACTTCTACCAAGTGTCGCTTTTTCCTTGATTTTAGGCATGCATGTCTTAAACCTAATTCGTAAAAATATATTTAATCGACGCTTCTAGAGCTCATTTTCACATTCGATCTTGTAGCTCTAGAAATCTTGAGGAGATCAAGAAACCTTTGGTGCGATTTTCGTCGCTTTTCCAGGTGATTTTTGCTTTTGTCGTCTTTGCTACTTTTTTTGTCTCTTTTTGTCATTTGGCTTATGTGGGTGTTGTTTCACTTGTTTCTCTTCATGATTGTTGGCGTTTTAATTTATTTTAACTTATAGAAGTGTTTTTTTAAGTTTTAGATTGCCTTTCCCAAGTGTCGCATTAGTTTTCCTTTTTTTGCACCCATGGTCGTCATTACGGTGACTCTCCTCACATACTTCATTTTCCTTCCATTTGATTGATTGTTGCACTTGATTCACATGCATTTAATCTCACTTAGTTAAATTTGTGCTCAACTTCACACTATCTCTCAGATCTACTCTTTTTCCACACTTCCCTTAGGAGATATGCATTTCCCTTGGTCGGTTTTTACTTTTCCTAGTTAGCACTACATAATCCTAAGGCTCAAGCCACAAGCTTGGCCTCTTGAATTGCGTAGTGCACAGTCCAAGCTAGCTCCAACTTCACACTACACAGTTCCAAGATTCAACCTATCATCTTGGCCATTGATAATGTGCATTGTGCAGTCTCTCCCATGCCTCTACCCAGACTAAACTACACATTGCACAGTTTCAAGCCACAACATGCCACCTTCATTTTTGGGATTGTGCGGTACGTAGCTCCCATAGGCAGCCATTCCTTATTGTCAACCATGTTACGCAGTAATTTGTCACTGTCTCCCTGTCAGTCTCCCTACTGTGTCATGAAATCAAATAACCATGCTCATGCTCTCTGAACTGGCCAAATGACCCACTTTGCCAAAGTTTATTTCATCAGCGCGACTGTTATTAAAATAACCGCGCTGACTGGCAGCTGATAGTGTAACTGATGCGCTGCCAGCGCGGAAGCACACGGGTTTTCCGCGCTGGTCGAATTTCATGAGCCATCGCATCCTATGAAATTATTAAGCCGCATTGACACAGCCTACTCTGTTATTAAGATGTGCTGTCAGCGCCCCAGTCCAGTTATATACCCACGCTGATCCAGTTTGGGCGAATTTGTTCCAACAGCCAACCTTCCAGATGACTCCAGACTTTGTTGTTGGCCTTGTGGGTATCGCCCTCCCTTCTATGGCATGTATGTTCGTCATTTAAAACCACCTTCCTTGAAGATAGGATCATCCTCCCACCATTCATGGAGACCCCTTCTCCTATTTAAGCCTCTACCATTGCCATGAGCAGCTAGTTTGGATAGTGTGGAATTCATAGTGCTTAGAGTGCTGCTGCTAGTAGGTAGTTGGTGTGACAAGTGTGGATTTGCTAGAGGAAGCTTAAGGAAGGTTGTGAGTATTGCTTGTGTGAGAGAGAGCTTTGTCTTGGGAGAATCTACCTTCAAGGGTGAATGCTTAAGAGACTTGCTGGCTGGACCCTCTAGAGAAGGACTCAGCGTCAGAACTTTGGTTGTACCTTTCTCTGTTATTGATTAATAATAGATGACTACTGTTATGGTTCCATTCTCATTTGTCTTTGTAATGGTTAATGTGAATTACATCCTTTCTGACTGATGTATAATTGCATTTATTAGATTTCACACTTGTGTTTGTCTTTCTCTTCGTGTGTGTAGGTATCTATCTACGGGGATCGTGGAAGGTTGTGACCGGCCAAAGCGAAGGAGCGAGAACGACACCTCTTCATCAAACAATAGCGTTGGAATTCAAGTAGGTGTTCATTGCCTCTCTTTTATTTGCAATTAGGAACTTGCACAGTAGCATTGATTGATTGTTGCTAGACCCATTCTGGGCTAGTAGGGATCGCCTCTATCCGTAGAGGGGATTTACCTCTCCAACAATTTGGCGACTCCGCTGGGGATCTGGCCTTTGTCTCTTTTTGTTCATTCTTGTTTTTGAGTTTGATTGTTACTCTCTTTTCAAAAATTGGGGATTAGTTCTCTGCTTTTAGACTTCCTGGTTCAGTCTGGGAGGTGTATTAATTGTTTGAAGAGTTCTTGCCTTGGTTTGGGAGTTTTTGGCTTGTTTCTGCCTGTTTTTTAGCCTCAGCGCGGTTTATATCAAAACAGTCGCGCTGACAGCGCATAGCTGTCTCTTTGATCCCGTTGTCATCGCGCTTTTACGCAAAACAGTCGCGACGGTTCTGAAATCGAACCAGCGCGCTTAAGTCGTGTGCTTCCGCGCTGACAGCGCTTTGTTGCTACGCGTGACCTCTGGTCAGCGCATTGTTGCTGAGTGTTACCCGCGCTGATCCTGTAAAATTGAATTTGTTTCAATTTTGCCTCCTGAGCCTGTTGGTTTGACTATCTCCTGCTCTTTCTACTTGGTTTATGACTTGATCTTTATTGTTTGAATTGTGAAACACTTGCTTGCGAAGTCTTGTCGGACGAATCTTGTTTTGTGTCCCGTGACCTAGTGCCATCATCCCGTTTTCACTGGGTTGTCCTTGTTTTATCACTCGTTCACAAAGATTCGTTGCTGCTTGCCTTTGCTATTGCGGAAACCTTCCTCTTTTTGCTTTCTTTGCTTGGTTGTTTGAGGTGATTGTCGTTGAACCAGTCCTCGGATTGTTTCACTACCCAGACACAGATCACAGTTGCTTGGGTTCAATCGGCTCTTTTCACGCTTGTTGTGTTTTTCATTGAGTGATTTTATTTCTCTTTACTCGGTGTTGCTGTCTCTCAAAATTCATTTTAAGTGCACAGTGCCATTGAAAAAGAAATCAAACTAATGTCTTTTGCATTCAATAGTTAATGAAAAGAAGAGCATTTCGTTGATTTGTGTTCTCAAAAGAAAATTTTCATTTCTTTGTCATTAGCTGCATTAGATTGTTTGATTGATTGAGTTCATTTTGTTTGATTGAAAACTCTTAACCCTCTCATAGTTAGAATTCATCAAACGAAATGGTATTCTTTGGCATGTAGTTTGCATCTAGGTAATTGTGAGAGATCACACAATAAGGCCTGAAACCGAAACTTAATTCAAGATCAACCATAAAATAAACTGAATAAACCTAAAAACGCATTGGAACTTAACGCAAACATCTAGAGGTCTAGGTTAGAGACGTGTTCCGGCGTCTTTAAACATAGTCACTATTGTTTCACATTACGGTTGGGTGATTCCTCCTTCTGTGACTCGATAGTGGTCTAACACGGACTGTGCTCCCACGTACCGTCGCGTATATAGGGAGACCCCACTAGGCTTTTATCCTTGATCCATAGGAAGCCGAGTCTGCCGCCCTGCGAACTGTAACGCACCGAACACAACATTCGTGAAGATTGACTGCAGTACGGAAAGTCCTTGGTTCTCATACGATTGCCAAGGTGTATAAGCAGTTTTACGGATTGCTTGGTAAACCCTTTGCCTAGAATCTCCAGAGCAGTCACTTTTGATCCTTTTCGGACTCCCTAAAAGAAAAGGTGCCAGTGAGCGTCTTGTCACTTCATGCTCATTAAACATTCGAAGGAGACTAGAGTCATCTTTTCGTCCTTTTCTCGACTCTTGAAACATGAAAAGGTCAAGTTTAGTTCCTGTGTCTTAAAAATTTATTCGGCCACGATAACATTACCTGGTTAGTTCTTGTGTGCGTTAGCTTGAGTAGGGTCTTTATCGTTAGTTTCCTTTAGGTTTTTGTGTGGGGTTTGTCATCCTGGTTGACCCGTCAACTCTCGGTCCAAGTGATCAAGGTTCTCCATCTTCTGTTGCTCCTGAGGTACCAGTTGTAAGCGATACTCTTCCAGTTATCCCGAGTATCTAGCCTATCAATGCACGTGCCCCGGGCGACGAGGATTACGAAGAAGATTGGAACCCTATCTGGGAGCCTGACGAGGACGATATTCCTGTTACCCCTCCCGGTATGTCGTCTCCGATGTCCACTTCCCACATGGACGAGACATCTCCCAGCGCAGGTGAGACACCCGTGGTGTCGAATATTGAATCTCCCATTCCAGCTACTTCTCCACTCCCCCCACGATATCAGTCGATGAGGGATAGAATAGCTGCCAGAATGCCTTCTACGACTATATGGGATCCTAGTGTCATTGCCACCACGGAACCTTTTCTTTCGCAACCCCCTAATACACCTGTTACCTCAGTTCCCACGATTCCAACTGTTTGTGTAGCGTACTCAACTCCGGTCGTCAGTGCTGTGACAGCATCTTCATCTACGAACCCTGGGGCTGGTCCCTCTCACGGTCAAGTGAGTAATGGCCAGCCGGGACTTTCGTCTGGAGTCGTCGACCCTGCACAAAGTGCCCAACCCTCTTCTGGTCCCATTCCAGGAGGGGGGCCGTATGATGTTCATGGGCAATCCATTGTGGACCCGAATTACCAAGGTCCACTCTTTTATTATGATTCTGCCGGTCAGTACCTCCAGTTCGCTTAATTCGCGCCTCTTCAACATTTTGTTGAAGTCTCAGTACCATTATCCATTACTTATGACGCCGGTACTCATTCTTTTCATGGGGGCCAGGCAATTCCTGGACAGCCTCAAGGACCACCTAATCTAGGCCAGCCACCTTATGTGCAAGCCCCCCAAGGGCAACCACTTTATGGCCAGTCTTACCCAGGACAATCTGGGGGCCCACAAGGACAACCCTACCCGAGACAACCTTCGGCCATTGGTGGTCCATCTTTTTCCTATCAGAGTCAACCTTCTGGTTATCCGGGGCAACCTGGTACCCAACAAGGTTACCTGTATGGACAACCAGGACAGCCTTATATCCAACAAGGCCAACCTGGTTTCCAGCAAGGTTATCCCGCCGGACAAACTGGGCAAAATTATATTCCTCAAGGTCAACCAGCAGTCCAATAGGGGTATCCTTCTGGGCAAGGGGGACAACCCTACGTGCAGCAGGGCCAACCCACTGCTCAGTCTAGTCATCTTTCTAGGCAAGGGGGGCAACCCTACGTACAGCGAGGCCAACCCACTGCTCAGCCCATGCATCCTCCTGGGCAAGGGGGGCAACCCTACGTACAGCAGGGCCAAGCCACTACTCAGCCAGCACGGCCTTCCGGACAAGCGGGCCAGCCTTCTATGCAGCAAGGCCAATCCATTGTCCGCCCTAATCATCCATCTGGATAGGCTAGCCAACCGCAACGTCAACTAGCCGTCCAGCCTGCTCGGCCATCTGTTCCGCAAGGACAACCCTTGGTTGCTCAAGGACAACCTGGCACCCAGCAAGTACGTCCTTCTGGGCAAACAGGTCCATCCCAAATTCAACCAGGCCAACCTTCCGGCCAGATGATCCAAGCCCAGCCAGTTCAAGGACATTATTCTGGGCCTCAAACTCAAATGGGTTATCAAATGCAAGGTGGGCCAGGGCCCCAACCTTCCTACCAAGCGCAGCCTTCTTATCAGGCTCAGTATGGAGCCCAGCAAATGTATGGCTACCAGCAACCCCAGGGGCAGACTCAGTTTACCCCTTATCAAAACTATCAACAGATGCAGGTCACGCCTTACCAAAATTATCAATATGCTGCACCTGCGGGTCAAGTTGCTAATACGTGGGGTGCTGGGGGCAGACCCAGGGACAACTGTCCGCATATGGACAAAATCCGTATGGGCAGAACCCCTACGGGCAAGGTCCCTATGCGCCAGGCCCTTTCGGGCCAGGTCCATCTGGACAGAGTCCATGGGGGCAACCACCACCTGGTTGGAACCCTAGTACTGCCTCGAATCCACAGCCACAAATGTCCTTTAACTCTCAGTTGTCGTTCTTAGCGACGTTGGAACTTCCAGATGTGTCCAAGCTGACAAATGATCCCATTCTGCATAATCCGTATTGGCCACCAGTTCCAACTAAAATACCCAGTGATTGTCCAAAATTTGATGGCAAAGCTGGTGAAGATCCTCAAGCCCATGTCATGACCTATCACCTCTGGTGTTCATCGAACTCATGGCTTGATGATTCTATCTGGCTCCGCCTCTTTCAAAGAAATCTCACCGGCTCAACCACTAAGTGGTACATTGAGCTGAATCGCGGCACGTTTCAAGATTTCAACTCGCTGGCTATGGCGTTTTTAACTCATTTTCAGTTACCCATTCGGTACGAGACGGGGACACATCTCCTCACGTCTCTCAAACAGGACACGGCGACCCATATATCTGATCATATACATGAGTGGAGAAGGCGTCGTCGCTTGATCAAATTTTGGATTCCTGATCAACTCCTGACCAATTGGTTCACAACTTCCTTTGTCCCTGCGATTGTGCGAGACATAGCCATGGGAGCTTGTGTAACTGAAGAGCAAGTGATCGCGCGAGCTCAGTACCTAGACTTGGTATACTCTCAGTCGGGTACTCTATATGATTATTTTCCAGACGCCCCGAGGCCTGGACAGCCCAAGGCTCCGCCCAAACCATCTGTTGATGGAGTCATTGGCTCTGTTAATTCGTCATCGAAGAAATCGGCCGCGAACCCTGGGAAGCAAAAACAGAACGCTTCTAATGGAAATGCTCCTCAGGGCCAGTCTAATCCTAGAAGTACCTCCGAGGTAAACGCCGTTCAGTCCATCGCGGCGGATAAATCCTCAAAAGGGAAAAAGAAAGGGAAAGCTAAAGACAAATCTGGACAGCCCAAGCAGGATTCCCCTAAACCTCCACCCGAGGAAGGAGCTAAACGAAAACCTAAGTATCCTTGTCTCATCTGTGATGAGGATCACTACACTAAGGACTGCCCAAGGCGGTCCGAAGTTAGTCGGTTATTGAAAGGTGCTCCTGGGACTCCTGCCATGCTCAAAGAGCCTTTCCCTTCCCAGCAGACTCAAATGGTGGCAGACCCGTCTCAACCCTCTTCCTCATTCGGTTCTCAAGTGTTCATGGTTGGAACGATTCCCATCCATGTTTCAACTCGAGCGAAAGACTATCCATCTCGTGCCGGGAAAGAGACGGAGGTTCCCTCCAGCGCTCCTCCGTCTAGTTCTGGTCCTCTCCACATCGAAAGGCCCAGCACTGAGACGATCCCCCGACCCCCTCCAAAAGGTGTACTCAGGAAGTCATCTTACAACCCTAATGCTCGTGCTGCCCAGCACTATAGCATTGTTGAGGACTTAGCTCAGGCTCTGTCTGCTATGTCCGCTCTAGAAGTCCTCCAGAGCTGCCCCTCCCAGAGGAAGTCCTTGCTATCAGCTATTGGTGGCATCGACCCGACAGATTCAAATTTGATTTCTTTTGATCTCGAGGGTTTTACACAGAGACTGCCTCACCAAGTCGCTTTCCTTACACAGGTCATCATCAATAGCAGAATGATTCATTGTATGGTTATTGATGAAGGTGCCTCAACCTGCATCATGTCCGTTGCTTGCTGGAAGGCAATTGGTTCCCCTGCTTTGATTCAGTCTCCTACGACGTTACAAGCTTTCGATGGAAGAGAGTCACGTCCTTACGGTATCCTCCAACACCTGCCCATCTCTTTGGAAGGGAAGACCGTAGAAGTGGAGGTCGAAGTTGTTGACGCCAATCTTACCTACAACCTCCTCCTCGGACGGAGCTGGACATACGCCATGCAATCCGTGGCTTCCTCCCTGTTCCGTGTCATTCGTTTCCCTCACCAGGGGAAGATTGTCACGGTGGACCAGCTCTCCTTCTTCGCCTCTTCTTCTGAAGGTAATGTGCCATTCGTGGAGCATACCTCTAAGTCACTCGAGAGCGTGTGTGCCAGACTTTTCAAAGATCCCACTTTAATGGGATTCTTTCCCCTCCCACCTCCGAATCTCGCCCCTATTAACATGATCTTTGTACGCTCTGATCCGTGGGTTCTTCCTCTTGCTAATCAGGAAGACTCTTGGGGTGATATGATGTCGTTGAGTCCTTCCGAACTCAACTACATCGAGATTGTTGCTGCATCGGCTCCCTCTGATGAACCTGCTCTCCCGAGCAGTGTTCCCGATTCATATGATCATTTCCCTTGGCTAGGAGATGAGGCTACTTCGGATCCATTGAAGGAAATATTTCCTTCCGACGAAGCCATCATAGAGACAATGTCTCTCGAAGAGCCCCCTTGGTCAGATCACCACCACCGCTCTTCATTTCTCCCTCCCCATCCGGAAATGACCGTATGTCTCGAGCGGTTTGCTTCGTGTGTCCCATCCCCGCCCCTCCAAACACCCATTCAGCTTTATCAAGTGTCTTCAGAGGGCAATATGGGAAATATCACGCAAACCCAACCGATCGACATCTCTGTCAAACCAGGGATTGTCGAGCACATTCATATTGGAGTCACTTGCACTCCAGAGGAAGTTCAACTCTACACTGCTCTATTTCGCGAATTTCATGATGTCTTTGCATGGTCCTATGAGGAAATGCCCGGCATCGATCCTAGTATAGTGGTGCACGAAATACCTACATACCCAGGTGCTAAGCCTGTTCGTCAGCGCTTACGCCCTGTGCACCCCCGAAAGGCTGCAACCATCAAGGCCGAAGTCGAAAAGCTTCTTAAAGCTGGTTTCATCTACCCCATTCCCCTTACGGATTGGGTGTCTAATATAGTCCCTGTGAATAAAAAACAGGGCACTATCCGGGTCTGTGTTGACTACCGTGATATCAATCGTGCCTGTCCGAAGGATAACTTCCCTACGCCCTTCATCGATCAGCTTATTGATGAGTGCGCAGGGAGTGAAATTTACTCGTTTATGGACGGCTTCTCTGGCTATAACCAGATCAACATTGCACCCACGGACCAGCATAAGACGGCTTTTATTTGTCCTTGGGGCACCTTCGCCTATAAGAAGCTTCCTTTCGGTCTAAAGAATGTCGGCGCTACATTTCAACGTGCAATGTCTTATGCCTTTCACGACATTCGTCACATTGTACAACCTTATCTGGATGACCTCCCAGCTCATTCAGCTAAGCGTCAGGACCACCCCTCTCATCTTCGCGAGATTTTTCTCCGCTGTCGACACTATCGCATTAGGCTTAATCCTCATAAGTGTGTCTTCTGCGTAGAATCAGGCCGACTGCTCGGGTTCATCGTCTCCCGAGAAGGCATCCAGCTGGATCCCCTCAAAGTTGAGGCCATTTTGAATCTTCCTCCCCCTACCTCTTTGCAGCAATTGCAGAGCTTGCAGGGCAAAGCAAATTTCCTTAGACGATTCATTCCGAATTATGCCGAGGTGGCTAAGGGTTTCACACGGTTATTAAAGCGAGACACACCCTTTCGTTGGGATGCCATCGCCCAGGAGTCTTACAAGCGACTCAAGGACCTCCTTGTCTCGGCCCCACTCTTAAGACCTCCGAACTACCACCGTGATTATACTCTCTATCTAGCTGCCGCTGACACCACCATCGGCATGGTTCTCGTGCAGGATGATGATGATGGCAACAAGCACGTTATCTATTACCTTAGTTGCAATCTCTTGGATACGAAAACTCGCTACGCTTATGTCGAGAAGTTGGCATTGGCAGCTGTCTGCACCATCCAACGATTCCGGCACTATATCCTGTTGCGCACTACGACCATGATTTCCGACTGCAACCCAATGACCTACATCTTGTCGCGTCAGCTGCTGGGGGGCAAGTACTCGAAATGGATTGTCATCCTACAAGACTTTGACTTGGAATTTATTGCTGCCAAGTCTAAGAAATCTCTGGTATTTGGAGAATTGCTCTGTTCTTTGCCATCCCCGTCCGCACCATCTCGTTCGGAAGAGCATATCCCGGATGAAACATTGTTTCTAATCAGCACCCTCGACCCTTGGTATGGGGACATCATAGTATATTTGCAGACATCTTCCTTCCGTCCTAATGTATCGAAAGACGCTCGACGGAGGATTCGTCACCAATCTCAACCCTATCGCATTATTGGCGATACCCTGTACCGCCTCGGCATTGATTCTGTTCTCCGCCGATGTTTAACTCTCGAGGAGGCTGAGCGGGTGTTGAATGACTGCCACTCCGGTGCTTGTGGCGGCCACATGTCCGGATATGCCACCACCCAGAAAATCCTCCATGCTGGTTATTTCTGGCCTTCCATCTTCAAGGATTGCATCCTTGCCGTCCGTGCATGTCATGAATGTCAGGTCTACCACCAGAAAATGCGTGCACCTCCTGCACCACTGCACCCTGTTGTTACCGTAGGTCCATTTGCCAAATGGGGCATCGATTATACGTCCTATAACCCTCGTTCGGCGGGGGGGCATGGGTATATCATCGTTGCCGTGGATTATTTCACCAAATGGGCCGAAGCGATGCCTACATTGAATGAAGATGGTTACACAGCGGCGCAATTTTTGTTTAATCATGTCATTACTCGGTTCGGAGTCCCCCAGGCTATCGTCACAAATCACGGAAAACATTTCCGTAATCACATGATGACGGAACTAACGACCCAACTAGGCTTGCGTCAAGATAGCTCGACGCCGTATTACCCTCAATCCAACGGCCAAGTTGAAGCTGTGAACAAAGTGTTGATCACAATGCTCCAACGTACCGTGAATACGCACAAGTCTAACTGGCATCTGATGCTGTTCCCCGCCTTGTGGGCTTACCAGACCTCTGTGAAGGATGCCACCAGTTTCACTCCTTTTCAGCTTGTTTATGGACTGGAGGCCACCCTTCCTGTTGAGTGCGAGATTCCTTCGTTAAAGTTAGCTGTCGAGTTGCTTCCTAACACCACTCCGGTGGAGGAACGGCTTCTTTATCTAGAACGTCTAGACGAGACTCGTCACTTAGCCTCTCTAGCTATTGAAGCGCAGAAGAAGAGGGTTAAGGCTCACTTCGACAATACTATTCAACCTCGTTCCTTTGTTGAGGGAGATCTAGTACTGCTCTATGATCAAGCTAAGGATAAGCTAGGGGCAGGTAAACTCGAATCCATGTGGCTAGGCCCCTATATCGTGAAGAGAGTTTTGCAAAAGGGGGCATATGAGCAAATCGACTACGAAGGAAATCCTCTCGACAAGCCCCGCAACGGGCTCTATTTGAAGAAATACTATGCATGATTTCGTGCACCTAGTTTGTACATACGTGTGTTTTTAGCAAGTGTGTTATGTGTGCATGATTTCTAGTTTTGCTTTGGTGTGAAGGCGTGTTTGCCTCTTATTTTGTTTTCTGCTTCTTGTGCAGATGTCTAGTACACCTTATGTTGGTTTCGCCGATGGCGCCTGCTGTAGCACTTGCAATTTGTCTTCTGCGGCGTGGGCGATCTACGATCCTCACGGTGAGTTGCTAGATCTTCAAGGCGTGTGCTTGGGCCGTACCACCAACAATGTTGCCGAATACAGTGCTGTAATTGAATTACTAGCCGAAGCAGTTGATCTCGGCATTCGTGCATCGGTGGTGAACCTGAACTCTCAACTTGTCGTCCATCAACTCAACGGGCGATATTCCGTCAGAGACCAACGCATTCTAAGGTTGTATTTACGTGTGATATTGTTAGAAAGGAATTTTGATTACATCACATATCAACACATTCCAAGACGATTAAACACGTTAACTGATGCATTGGCGAACCATGTGTTAGACAGACATTTGCGTAATAGATAAACATCATACAAGAAGACATAGAAAGCATAATAAGACCATAGAATAAGCATATATAAATTATTTTTCAAGCATAGTTTGCATGTGTGTTTGCATGTGTGTTTTTAAGCTTGCATAAAAAATGAAAATATGTGGATCGCATGTTGTGCAACTGATACAATTAAGATCACATTTGTGTTAGACATTTGCATAGCATATAAAACATCATCATATGTAAAAGATCCATCCAAAATCGGTATATATATATATATCGTGTGGCACACTAAGGCGCTCAAAAATAAGTGTATATGTCTGAAGTAAGGCCGATGTTCTCAGTACATCTGAGACACGTGTCTCTCAAAAAACATCAGTGGAAATAAAACCTAGATGTCTACTGTGCTGGGTTGTGCTCTCTGTAGCACACGACTGCCCGTGCCACCTGCCTCAAAAGGCGGTGCATCCTGGGTTCCACCCCCACTGTGTGGATCTGAGATGCTATGGGGACCTCCTCGATCCCCTGGTAATCTGGCACTCCCGCCAGCAAACCCTCAAGGTTCTGTAGCACAATCTCCGGTGTGTTGACTCCTGGAGGAGCCAAGGCTAGGGCCCCAGTGCCCTGTCCCTCTCTCCGTGCCTCTGGGGCTAGACCAAGGGGTCTCGCGGGTCCCACATCTGCACATCATAGCATTCATCAAGACATGTACATGAAAAATTAAAAAAAAAAAACATTACAAAAGATAAAAATCAAGTGTCATACCTCCATCGTCCCAATGCTCTCCCGCGGGCAGTGGCATGTCGAGATCGCCACGGAAGTCCATATCGGCATATGGCCAGTCCTCTACGAAAATGACCTGCCGATCCAGCCACTCTCGAAAATACACTCCCCAAGCCACTGGGCGGCCGCCACCTCCGCGCGGCATGACACGGCCCCATCGACTGGCCCTCGTCTCCCGGGGACCTCTGGGTGGATCCACGACCATGTCCTGTAGCTGTAGGGCCGGCACCCGCTCCAGCATGAGCGGAAGTAAGAGCGACCCATAAGCAAACTGCTTCGACTCTCCGCGTCGACAGTTGCTCAGTTGCCTCTTCATGCTGGTCGTCACTGCTGCTGCCCAGTTAAAAATGGTGGGCTGTAAGCACTCAAGAGCCAGTAGTAGATGGGTCTTTGAGGCCTCATGATTGGCCAAAGAGCCCGCTGCCCGTGTCACCATGAAGAGTATGGTGCGAAGAACGATGTCGTCCACCGTCGGAATACCAACCTTCCCACTCCGTGTTTTAACAGCCCGTGGGCACACTCGAGCCATGAGCTGGTCAAGGGTCTCACCGTTGGGCCGTTGCCCCTCCAGGATGGGCATCTGGCCCCGGCATGACAATCCAGTCAAAAAATAGATATCCATGGAGTCAAACTCAATGTCCCAGCCACGGATTGCGAATTTTCCGTCGACTGGGTTCCAAGCTCTGATTAAGAGCTCGAGAAGATCAAGTTGTGCCCTCAGGCGTGGAGTGAGGAAGAATTTTAAGAACTCGCATGCCCGCATTGCATTTCGGTATTCCGCAATGGCATAAGCGGCTATATCCTCGTCATCGTGAGCTCTCTCTTGCCAAACAAAGGCCATTATGTCCTGCAAGACCATAGAAAAATATTAAGACCCTAACCGTTGAAGTTTGCACGTTCAATTTTTTAAAAATCAAATTTCACGGCGTCAACGTGGCTGTTTTTAAAACAGTCGCGCTGATAATGGCGCCCCAGTGTTTTTCTTCCTGGGTCAGCGCGGAAGCACACGTGTTTTCCGCGCTGACCCGGGTGGTGGTGTGTGTAAAATAAATCGATCAGCGCGGACCCGATGAGGATATCCGCGCTGACCGAGAGCGCATCAACGCTCAAAAAATTTGCCCAAAGGGCCACTTCCCACCATGGAATTGCTCTCAGAAAGACTCAAATTAAAGCGCAGGGGGAGGAGAACCTACCTGGAACAAGCTGCCAGATGAACGGTGTCTGCACGGGATGGAAATCGCTCCGTCAACCTCGCAGCTCCACAACGTTCTTCACAACTCAAAATGGTAACAATGGTAAAAAATGACTTTTACCCCCCTATTTATAGTAAAAAATATTTAATTGACTATGGTTTTTTATAAATGTGGGTTTTTGTCATGTTTTTACCATGGATTTAGCACTAATGTCGCTATATTATGCTTTTATGCATGTTTTACTATGTTTTTAAACATGTCGAACAGGTTTACGCGGGTGGTGTTCTTGTGCAGGTTCTAGTAACCGGCGTGGTCACAGCAATTCTATGAACACTTGGTCCCAAAAAAACGTCGTCTTCACGCTCTTTTCCGACGTAAAGTAAGAAAAGATGGCCGGGTTCCCTCTCGACTCGTTAAACGGAACGAGAGGCGGTCGCTTTTAAAGCTCTTTTTTCGACCGTTTAACTTAAAAAGATCGTCGGGTGTTTGTCGTTTCGCACTCGTTATTGGCCCCAAAACGACGTACTTCCGACCGCTTTTTTACTTTTTCGGGTCGAAGTCACTATTCACGAAAAGTACTCCTCGATCATACTGGTCGGGCGGTTCTTTCAAGCATTGTTTTATACTTTTTCGGGCTCGAGAGACACAACTTTACGAAAAAGGACCCCCCTGGAGTTTTCTTTTCTGCTGTCTTTTCAGACTCTCTAAACGAGAAAAGACGCCGAGTTTTTCCTTTGTCAGACTCGTTAAAACTTAATGACATCGGACATCATCGAAATGACACCTTCCCAAGCATATGCTATCCCCGTCAAGCTTGTCCTCCAAAAATAATCGGGGTACCTGCCAGAAATGGTGGGGAAAATGAAACTGTAATATTGGTCGTGTCGGCAGTATGTCGCTCTTGAACATGGCACTCCTCTGCATTCGTGTCTAGGTGGGGATTTTCTCATCTTGTTTTACACTAGCCTCCGTGGGTTTGGGTTATCCTATTTTGACCTCTCATCTGCTCATTGCCCTGTCACCATGACCTCTGCTCATTTGATGTCAGATACTGCCAAATCCGCTGTTGTGCCGCCGATATGTTCAAGAGAAGTTGGCCTCTGCAAGCTTACCACCTCCCTCTGATGTCTCGCACAAAACATTTTATCCTTCTCTGTCTCGTGTCAATGATGTGGGAAACATCATGGCCCACCTTCGATCAAGGTTACTTCCTGTCGACTTCAGCTCATTATCCAGGAAAGTGACCTAGAGACTCCCTTCAGGTGCCTTAGAGCCTGCATGCCTCAATGGCAGGTTCTTCATGTTCGACGTGAGGTTTTCATCATTGGCCTCCACTCGGATGATTCTGCGGGTGTTCGACACCAGCTCATTGATTCACACGCTGCAGATTGTACCTATAAGTACCTTGAGGACCATTCTCATTATTGGTGGTACCTCTCGCGTCTGTTAACAGTTTTCATTATTGGCTGGTAATCAGACGATGTTCATGCATGTTCGACTTCAGCTCATGTATTCACATGCTTGGACTTGTACTTTGTTCGGGTTGGGATGGAGCGCAAGACCCTGGTTTTTGTCTGTTACGAACCAGGCTGTGATTTTGTGGATTATTATTACATGACTCATTGATGGATGGCTGCGCCCATACCTGAGTCTTTGGATGGCTGCGACCATACCTTCTTATCATCATGGTCTCTTCAGCTGGGTGGCTGCGTCCATACCACAGACCTTCTTCGTATGTCTTTTGGATGGCTGCGCCCATGCCTAGACTACATGTAATCGAGATATCAGTTGTACATTCGTGCAGGTCCTTCCTGGTGGCGTTCCAGTTCAGCAGTTTTGTAAAGCATTTCACCCCTCCCACTCTCTCGGGCTTCATGCTTTAGGGGGCATCTGTTACGCAGTAATTTGTCACTGTCTCCCTGTCAGTCTCCCTACTGTGTCATGAAATCAAATAACCATGCTCATGCTCTCTGAACTGGCCAAATGACCCACTTTGCCAAAGTTTATTTCATCAGCGCGACTGTTATTAAAATAACCGCGCTGACTGGCGGCTGATAGTGTAACTGATGCGCTGCCAGCGCGGAAGCACACGGGTTTTCCGCGCTGGTCGAATTTCATGAGCCAGCGCATCCTATGAAATTATTAAGCCGCGCTAACACAACCTGCTCTGTTATTAGGATGCGCTGTCAGCGCCCCAGTCCAGTTATATACCCGCGCTGATCCAGTTTGGGCGAATTTGTTCCAACAGCCAGCCTTCCAGATGACTCCAGACTTGGTTGTTGGCCTTGTGGGTATCGCCCTCCCTTCTATGGCATGTCTGTTCGTCATTTGAAACCACCTTCCTTGAAGATAAGCTCATCCTCCCACCATTCATGGAGACCCCTTCTCCTATTTAAACCTCTACCATTGCCATGAGCAGCTAGTTTGGATAGTGTGGAATTCATAGTGCTTAGAGTGCTGCTGCTAGTAGGTAGTTGGTGTGACAAGTGTGGATTTGCTAGAGGAAGCTTAAGGAAGGTTGTGAGTATTGCTTGTGTGAGAGAGAGCTTTGTCTTGGGAGAATCTACCTTCAAGGGTGAATGCTTAAGAGACTTGCTGGCTGGACCCTCTAGAGAAGGACTCAGCGTCAGAACTTTGGTTGTACCTTTCTCTGTCATTGATTAATAATAGATGACTACTGTTATGGTTCCATTCTCATTTGTCTTTGTAATGGTTAATGTGAATTACATCCTTTCTGACTGATGTGTAATTGCATTTATTAGATTTCACGCTTGTGTTTGTCTTTCTCTTTGTGTGTGCAGGTATCTATCTACGGGGATCGTGGAAGGTTGTGACCGACCAAAGCGAAGGAGCGAGAATGACACCTCTTCGTCAAACAATAGCGTTGGAATTCAAGTAGGTGTTCATTTCCTCTCTTTTATTTGCAATTAGGAACTTGCACAGTAGCATTGATTGATTGTTGCTAGACCCATTCTGGGCTAGTAGGGATCGCCTCTATCCGTAGAGGGGATTTACCTCTCCAACAAACCATAACTATGCAATCCTCCCCATCTGATGATTGGTTTGCCACTTGAACTTGCCTTGTAACTGGATTTTCTTAAGACTCGCATTTTCTTTCCATGAATGTCCTTTTTGTCCTGCAGGTACAACAGATGTTGAGCACCTCTCTAGCAGTCACTGTTACCATGGCATCTAAGAGAGTTTCTTCAAACGAAACCACTGAGAGCAGTATTGGGGGAGAAATTGAGAAAAGGTCAGTTGATTTTCCAGTGTATGAAGATACTCTTGTTTATAGAAAATGGATCATCATTGACATGGCAGTAGGTTAAATATGCTTTTACAAAGGAATTTGAGGCAGACTTAGAGGATCGACAGTTTTATCTTAGCATCTGGTAGTCAAGATTATACAAGGTTGCATGCAAATATCTAGCCTTCCCATATGCAAATGTCATCAACTGTATTATCTCACACATTCATGAGAATACTATGACATTCAGTAGTGCCCGTGGGAAAAATCTTGTCACCTTCCTCGCAGAAAAATTTAAGCAAATATCTCACTTTCCCGAGCCAGTATAGCGCATGGACTCACTTTTCTATGCCACCTATAGCCATTTGAACACAAGATACACTGTCAAAGGTTGGGTTAAATAGCCATCGAAGTTTCGATAGACACCCACCCATGTCTCCAAGACAAAGTTCCTCACAAAGGCTTACCAGCTCTTGGTTATCTTCACTTGCAGGATCCATGGGCAGGAGAGCACAGAAACCTTTCCTGAATGGTGGGAAGTCTTATTGGACCAAGTGGTGAATGATGGGATGTCATTCAAATGGTAAGATATGTTGGCTCTACAACTGAAGGCCCATGTAGCACACACTCGTAATCCTCCCAAGGGTGAGCGAGTAAGGTTTGTTATGTCTACATACTTACTAGATGCAATCTGTGCACACCATCAGTACCCTGGCATGAACTGGACATGGACACAACGATAAATTTCCGTTCATGTCTATTGCAAGTTGCTTTTGGAATGCAATTATCGAGGAGTAATATCATGGCTAACCAACCACTTCATATCCCACTTTACAAGATTATCTTTGAAGAAGATCCACCTTGCATGTCACAAGAAGAAATGCAGGAGATTGCGGACATCGCAGATTGGTATGCCTCACTAAGTGGCACCTTCATTAGAGTTTTTTGCGGAGAGAATCATCTGCATGTTTTACCAAGATATGCCACTAAAAAAATTGTCATGCAAGAAGTAGCATACCATCTCGCCACAGGGTTATCAGAAGCGCTTCACAGGAAGAAGAAAGAACCATGGCCCACTCTTCCTTTGTAGATTGAATTATACGAGATAAGGAACTTGAAATTCATGGATGTCGAGGCCAAGAATATAGTGAGATTTGAATTCGGCACGTGGTACTTTAACCCATATGATCCTCGTAGTATTTGTAAAGACCATTGTGCAAGACTTTACTTTCCCTAGATCGGTGGGGAATTCCATTGGCCAGAGGAGGATCCATGAAAGCAATATTAAAATGCATCCAAACCCCATGAGTCAGTCAGCTTAGCAAGGACTTCACAGGTTACTCCACAGATGGGTGCAACTCTGGAAGCAACAACAGTGGAAGGCAGCAATCTTGCACAAGGAAAGGGAAAGAGGAAGATTTTTAAGAATCTAGAGGGATAACAAAGCTGCAAGATGAAGGAAGATACCATTCTCATGAAATAATCTTTGGAAGTAGAAGTGAAGAGGAAGAATAGGATACAGAGAGAAAAGAGGAGGAAGAGAGAAAAGCAAAGGTTATAGAAAGCAGAACTGAAGTTTCATGAGATAGAGCGGAAGCTGAAGGACTAACAGGAGTTGAGGAGGAGAGAATGAGAAGACAAGTAGAAGAAAGAAGAAGAACAAAGGAAAGGTGAAATGACAGAGGAAACAACGTCGATATAGGTTTAATATCAGGAACAGGACAAAACAGTAACTGAGGAGGAAGATGAACAGATGCAGGATCAGCAGCTTGCTCAGCAGATTGAGAAATTGATTAAAGTGACATGAATGGAGATGGACTAGAAGCTACAGAATGAATAAGTTGATCTAATGCCAAGAGCACCATAGGTCATCCCTCAGTATCCACCACCTCCAGTAGCAGAGCTAAACCCAAGCGAGCAAGGGGGTGTTTTTCCTCTTGATGATGATCTGGTAGCGGATGTGTACAATCTATCATTCAGTGAGTTCCAAAGGAGGATTGTACAAGCATGGATAAAGAACTTTCCAGATGATCATGCATCATGTGCATGCGTCAGAGAAAGGGTGATAGTTTCAGGCACTAGGAAGCATCCAAATGCCATTGTTGAATCCATCTTGACCAATGCAGGAGCAACAAGAACAAACATTCAGTATTTGACAATTGAGAATGAGAAACTAACACAAAACTTGCAGGCTGCTAGGCAAGAGGAATAACAACTCTGTGTAGCAGTGCAAAATGCAGTTTCCGCATAGGTTTACTTGGAGGATATGAGAGCAGCAATACCTTCTGAAGTATCAACACTTGGAGAAACCATGCAAAAACTCTATGATGGGTTTGTCACCAAACATAAAGTAGTTTTCTATCTGCATGGCTTACAGTAGTAGAGCAAAGAGTTTTCTAAAACTCTCAAGAACATAAAAACTGCCATTACATATGTACAAGAGTGGACAATGTGATACAAAGGGGAACCTCTTGAATTAGTTAATAAAATGAAGCCAAATGTGGAGCTTGAGAAAGTGAAGTTTCAAATGTTGATCCAGAACAACAAGAAACTTGCCTCATTCATTTGAAACATTCAGGCCTCATATGTATGGTTATTCAGTATTTTGGATATCTTGGTGAGAATACACCAGATCCCATCAATCGGTTCCCTCACCAAAGCCAAATCCATGAACCAAGTCTGGCAGGAGGTCAAAGAGTACTTGGAGCAGATGAGGCAGAATTCCACTAGGGAAGACTTGTAGCTAAACAGACAAAACATGCAGAATTTCATCGGTGGTCCTGTCAAATTCAGAATAATGTTTCTTATGCTTCAGAATGAACTGGACACAGGTTCCAAGATAGTATACCCGGATGCTATGGAGGCTAGAGTCTACTTCCAATTAGACACCATCACGTAGTCTGGTGAAATCATCACACAGTGTCAAGCTTGGCACCAATATGTGACCGAGAAGGAGCAAGTGGAGGTTGTTGAGCTAGAATTCTCCCAAACTCAAGAATCATAGTGGTGTGTCTTGTTAGGCTGTCAATTTGTCCCTACCCTATTTTGTCTTATATGGGTACAAGTGTAAAATGTAATATTATTTGTAATTATAAGTGAAATTCCAAGTTCCAATAGTGGAATCTGAAGAGTCATCATGTAATGTAATGTGTCATTTTGTAAAGAAGTTGAAGAGTCATGAGGGTATTTCAAAGGTAACAAAGGGGAGTTTAAGAGTCACCCCCTCTTTTTATATATAGAACCTCATAACTCATGTAATAGGATTTTGGGAGCCAAGATTTTGGCTGGGCTTAGGCTTAGGAAGAGCTTGGGAGTATTGTGAAGAGCCTTGGCTTCTCCGTAGCGTAGAGTGAGTATATTCTTTGGAAGATCAGCTGTTCTTAACTATAATGTTCCACTATTGGGGCTATTGGACGTCAATGGTGTATGTATGAATGGAACTTTCACTTATAATAATAAAATCAAAGTCGGCACGCTTTCATACATATGTTGTGAATATAGTAGGACTATTCTTATTGTATTTGCAAATGGTATGTTATTTAACTTACACGTATTCTTATGAACTATTTCGTTTGCATTTGTATGAATATTGTTGAATGTGTGTTGTTGTGTTAATTCATCACATTAACTTCTGGACTGTTACGCATCTTAACTTGTGATTTAATTTTTCTTGTGTGTTCCTTTCAAGCTGTGTACTATTACAAGCTTCCAAGGGGCGCACTTATTTTTCCCTTCATGTGTTGGAAACTTCATGCATCACACTTGGCTCTCCACAGGGTCACACATTTGCTCTCACCCAAAGTTATCATACTTCCCTTTGCACGTTTCCTCAATCAAGGCATAACATTACCACCCACTATTGGGACTCCCACTCCAAACAGTGTGAGGTATAGTTGGGACTTCATATCCAGGAAATCCGCTAAATGATGGCGGTTCCAGCACCGTCAACAACTACTTATATCAATTTCCACAGGAAACTTTCCTCGAATTTAATCACAAAGGATCCAACGAATTGTTATGGTAGTATGCCAACAATAGTGATCTTCAAGTTTCCTTCTCCTTCACCTTATCTTTTGTAGGTTTTAAATCCGTACATAAATTACCTGCATACGAATTCTAAAACACAGAAAATAAACAATGCGAGAGCATAACACATAAAACACATATACACAGAGATTTTCCCCTAGAACCCAAAACTGGGACTACCAGCTTGATTTTTCATTACGTTCCTTTCAATGTTACAATACAAATTTATACATGCCGAAGCATCCAATACCATGGACCAAACACCATCACGTCCAAAACCATGTGCGAAAATCATGCACAAAACCATAGATAGGTCTGCCCAACCTAATATAGGGTCCAAAAACAAAAAATTTATGGGCGTTGCCCCAGACCCCATAGAGTGGGGTTACCTGCACCCCTCAAACCCCCTGTGACCCCCACCACTATGTAATCGGTGCAACGAAGGGGGGGCTCCGCCCCCCTTCTAACCCCCCTAGTTAACTACATCGGCTAGTCATGGAAAGAAGATAACACAACCCAACATTCTACCACTTGTTGTTTTCTTTCCACAGGGGGGCACAAGAGATCTTAGTCATTTATCTAGCCTTGCAATGCCCATTGTTTCTCTACACCAAGAGAAATTCTCAGAGCTCATAGATTTTGTCAATGCATCTGCAGTATTCTTCAAAGTGTCCACCTTTACCAGCAACACCTTTTTGTCTTCTATCATATCCCTCGCAAAGTGATACTAAACATCATTTTGCTTTGTCTTCGAATGATATATAGGGTTCTTTACCAAGAAAATTGCACTTTGGCTGTCATAGTCTATCCTTATAGCTCCCTATACTAACCCCATACTTGAACACAATCTATGCAACCAAACTGCTTCCTTGCTTGCATGAGTGGCTGCCATGTATTCTGCCTCTGTAGTTGATAGTGCCACTACAGATTGTTTCTTACTCATCCAACTGGCTACACCTCCAAATAGGTTAAACACATACCCACTTGTAGATCTTCTCTAATCCAGATCTCCAGCCCAGTCTGCATCAAAAAAGACATGAATATCAAACACTTTGTCCAATCCTGGTCTTCCTTGGTAGCACAAACCATAATCACCAATGCCACACAAATACCTGAAAACCCACTTCAATGTTGTCCAATGCTCCTTCCCTGGTTTTGACATAAACCTGCTCAATACTCCCACTGCATGTCCAATGTCTGGTCTAGTATAGACCATCGCATACATTAGGCTACCGACTGCACTTGCATATGGAACATGGGACATGTCCTCTTCCTCTTCTTGTGTCTTGGGACACTGTTCAGCAGATAACTTTACACCTACAGGAATAAGAACCTTTACTGGTTTACTATCCTGCATATTAAACCTTTGCAATATTGTCTTAACATACTTCCTCTGGTTTAACTAGAGATTCCTCTTTGTCTGATCTCTTTTAATTTCCATGCCCAAAATATAGTTTGCAGCACCAAGATCTTTCATGTCGAATTTGGAGGATAAATGGGTCTTCAAATCCTGGATAATTTCTTTGTCATTTCCAACCAGCAACATATCATCCACATGCAAGACCAGATAAATAACACGGTCACCAATTAATTTAAAATACACACAGTGATCTTCTTTGCTTCTGGTGAAGCCAAGTCCCTGTATAAATGTATCAAATTTTTGATACCACATCCTTGGTAACTATTTTAACCCATACAGAGACTTTGTTAACTTGCATACCAGTTCTTTCTTACCCTTCACCACAAAGCCTTTAGGTTGCTTCATGTAGATCTCCTCTTCCAGATCCTTGTGAAGAAATGTTGTCTTCACATCCATATGCTGTACCTCAAAATCAAAAGCAACAGCAACAAATAAAAGTAATCTAATAGAAGTTACCTTGGCAACAGGAGAAAAAATTTCACCAAAATCAATTCCTGGCACCTAGGAATAACCTTTTGCTACCAACTGAGCTTTGTATTTCTCCACCTTTCCTTCTACATTTGTCTTCTTCTTGAACACCCATTTGCTGCCAATGGGTTTCCTTCTAGCTGAAAAATCCACCAGATCCCAAGCCTCATTTTTGTGCAAATATGCCATTTCATCAACCATGGCCTCTTTCCATAGTTTTCCATCCTCTGAATCTATTGCTTCCTTCACAGATTTGGGATCATCATCAGAAATAGATAAAGAAAAATTTGAATAGAAAGCAGATGGACTATACCTTTCTGGTTGCCTTCTTTCTCGAACTAGTCTTCTCACACCCAGAGTTTGTGGCTCTTCATCTTCTGATTCCTCCTTTGCTGTAGAGTCTGATTCTTCCTCCTTTAGCTCAAACTCTATCTTCCCAGGTTCCTTTGGTTGGACTTCATGTTTAATAACATCTTTCACCTATCTGAACACCACATCTCAGTTGTACACAACCTTCCTTGTTACTGGGTTCCAAAGCTTATAACCCTTTAAACCATCCTTATACCCAAGAAAGATGCACTTTTTAGATTTACTATCCAACTTGGTTCATTTCTCCTTTGCAACATGTACATATGCATCACATCCAAACACCCTCAAATGTGAAAGAGAGGGTTTCTTACCAGTCCATACCTCTTGTGGAGTCTTATCCTTTGATGTTGATGAAGGTGATCTGTTTACCAGGTAACATGCTATCTCCACCATTTCTGCCCAGAATTCTTGTCCTAACCCGGCACCACTGAGCATGCTTCTTGCCCTTTCCATCAACATCTTGTTCATTCTTTCTGCAACTCCATTTTGATAAGGTGTATATCGAGTAGTCCTCTACCGTGATATACCACACTTCTTACAGAATTCTTCAAATTCCTTACTGCAAAACTCTCCATCGTTATCTGTCCTCAGCACCTTTATCTTTTTCTCTGTCTGGTCTTCCACCAGAGCCTTAAATTCTTTAAACCTGTCAAATACTTCAAATTTCTTCTTAAGGAAATATATCCATGTATTCCTTGAGAATTCATCTATAAATGATACATAGTACACAGACTTACCCAGTGATGGAACCTTCACAGGTCCAAACACATCACTGTGCACAAGCTCTAATATATGTTTCTCCCTCTTACCACCAGAGGGAAACTCACTCGATTTTGCTTCCCATATACACAACTTTCACAGAAATCAAAATCTAGAGAGCTATTACTCATACCTTCTACCATACCTTTACCATGAAGTATTTGAAGGCCCTTCTCTCCAATATGTCCAAGCCTTTGATACCACAGCATGGTCTTCTCTCCAGAGACCACTAGATTTTCTTCTCCACTTTCAGGAACCACGGAACTGTTGCACCCATCAACAACAGTGCTACCTTGCAGCTTGTACAGAGTTCCAATTCAAACTCCCCGCATCAATACCAGTGCCCCCCGAACCATCTTGCAGGTATCCTTCTCGAACACTATTTTTACACCTGCATCATCCAACTTTCTTACAGAAATCATATTTCTAGCTAATGCAGCAATATGAAGAACACTCAGAAGTGTTCTAACCCTTCCACCTTGCAACTTCAACTTTACTTTTCCGTGACCAACGATACTATCGTACCTGTCATCCCCCAAGAACACATCACCACCATCATATTTCTCATACTCGCAGAACCACTCTCTATGGGGAGTGAAGTGAAAGGATGCACCTAAGTTAATCAACCATGCCTCATGATCTACATGTGTACTTGAAGAAGCCAACTACACATACCCACCTTCATCTGAGTTGGTTTTCGCCTCTGTAGAAGGAGCATCATCAAATCCCTTCTTTTATCAGGAGCTTTAGATTTACAGTCCCTTTTATAGTGCCCTTCCTTTCTGCATTTCCAACACACCACCTTTATTGGCTTTCCTGGAGATTTAGATCTCCCTCTAGATTTAGATCGCCCACTCGATGACTTATTTTTGTTTCTGTTCTGGGACTGTCCTCGTACAGATAAGGCATCACCATTCTGGCTCTCCATATTTTTCCGTCTCATTTCCTCCGTCAGCAAGGATGAGACTATTTCATCAAACTACAAGGCAGTTTCATTGCTACCTATTGCAATAACCATACTATCCCACGAATCTAGTAGAGAACACAACAAACTGATGCACTTATCTTCATCTGAAATTTTAATATCAACAGATAATAACTTACTTACCATAGTATTAAATGTGTTTAGATGCTCTGTCACCGAGTCTTCATATTTCATCCTCAGATTATACAGCTTTTTCCCTAGGAACAGTTTATTCACCAGAGACTTAGATTGGTACAAAGTCCCTGTCCCACAAAGCCTTCGTCATAGATTCCCCTGATACATTCAGGAATACTAAATCTGAGACACACAATCGTATTGTGCTCTTTGCCTTCCAATCCAATTTCTTCCATTCTTCATCAGACACTCCCGTTGGTTTAGTACCTGGATCTACCGCGATCCACTGATCTTTATCCACCAACAGATCCTCCATCTTTAGTTTCCATAACTCAAAACTCTGACCATTAAATTTCTCAATCTCTACCTTTCCACTGCTCGCCATCTTCTTTCACCACTAGAATCGATCTCGCAGACCTCCCACTAAACAAGGTCTACCACAGGCCCAAGCAAAACTCCTCAACAACAAGGGCGTCCCCTTGAAGCCAAAACAACTCCGATACCAAATGTAGGTTTTAACCCCGTACAGAAATTACCTGCATATGAATTCTAAAACACAAAAAATAAACAATGCGAGAGCATAATACATAAAACACATATACACAGAGATTTTCCCCTGGATCCCAAATCCAGGACTACCAGCTTGATTTTTCATTATGTTCCTTTCAATGTTACAATACATATTTATACATGCTGAAGCATCCAATACCATGGACCGAAAACCATCGCGTCCAAAACCATGTGCGAAAATCATGCACAAAACCATAGGTAGGTCCGCCCAACCTAACATAGGGTGGGGTTACCTACACCCCTCAAACCACCTATGACCCCCCCACCCCGCTATGCAATCGGCACAACGAAGGGGGCGCTCCGCCCCCCTTCTAACCCCCCAGTTAACTATGTCGGCTAGTCGTGGAAAGAATATAACACAACCCAACATCTTTGATACCATGTTGGAAAATCAGCGTAATTGTAGATTAAGGTTGATTCTCCTTACTTGATGATTACTTGTGATATTTTTTAGCCCTTTATTACTTTATTATTTATTCTTCATCAAGTAATCACAGGAAAAAGTCAAGATAATTTTGTCATTGAATAGTTGCATCTATTCAAGATTCCATATCATAGGAAACTCACTTTTATGCTTTTGAAATTGTCACAGAACCTTTTAGCAAACTTTCTTTAGAAAAATCTACGAAATTTCTTGCCTTTTTGGTGGAGGAGAGTCAGTCCAATTTATATTTGTTTGTCATTGTGAAGGGTCACATCTGTTGAGCAGGCCCACATGACCATCTAGAGGGTCAACGTTGTCTTATGGAGGTAAATTTGATTCTTATTTACTTAACAAAAAAATTATTTTCCTTTTATTACAAAGAGTCCCAATGGACTTTGACTCAAATTTAATTCTTTGACTCAAAAAAACCTATAAGCATGAAGAACATGCTTTAGTAAAGAAATAATAATAATATAAATCTTTTTCTTCTTTTTTCTTTTGTTACAAGTACAAAGATAAATATAAAGATCGAACCTAGTTACTTTTCCAACATTTGTGTCAAACTTCACATGAGAGTATCTTCCTCATACGAACTCAGAATGAGGTGTCATTTACGTCATTGGAATCATCTCGACGAGATCTATGACTTGGTAGCAGTTTTGCTAAGGTTTGAGGACTTTGAAATTTGAGATTTTTTTAATCCTCTTGGATCATTCCTCCCCACTAAGAAGATTTTTAGCCTCCAAAAGCATTATAAATCAATAGGTAGGTGAGTGTATTGCTCCCTCACTTTTCCCTTTTCACTCCATCATGCCTTGTTAAGATGCATTCCTTTGAAACCCACTCGACGGTACTCCACATCTCCCTATCACGAAGTCTCGATTCTTCTATCTAGAATGATGTCTTCTGGAAACTTGTTTAAGTATTATAGAGAAAAATCATCCACTGATGGATCTTTACCACTCTCCTCTAGATCCATGATCATAGGTGATTCGTAAAGTTTCAAATTTTCAATGTTTACTATAGAATATGTTTGCATATATGCTAGAATATCATGCGATGTGCATTTGTTCCAATCTTTTCTAAGATGGTGAATAGACCATATTTGATTGGTTTCAACTTCTTGCTTTCTCCCTTCAACATGTCTTTACTAATGTGAATCCATACTCTGTCTCCAACCTGGAATTTATGATCAACTTTGTATTTTTCATGTCAGGCCTTATACTATGCCTAACACTTCTCCAAATGTTCATGCATTGTTTGATGAATCAACTAGATCCATTGAATGAACTTGTGAGCTTTGTCTTGATCACTTTGTTCATTAGAATCCTCATATTTCCAAAATACCAAATATAAGGGAGATTTTGGCAAGTACCAAAATCATGTCTCAAATGGTGAAATTTGAGTAGAAGACTGCAAATTCCTCTTGCATGCATGTTGAACATAATGTATTTGTTCATCCCACAACTTAGGATGATTTCTGCAATACCCTCGGAGCAAATGATTCATTGTTCTATTGATGATGTGTGTTTTTCCGTCTGTCTATGAATGGAATACCATACTCCTCTTTAGCTTGGTTTCCATCATCTTCCACAAGCTTTTCCAAAACTCTCCAACGAATCAAGAGTCTCAATATAAAATAATGGATGTGGGTAGTCCAAAATGGACCCATACATGCTGAAAGAAAATTTGAGCAGTATGCTAAACAGTAATCCGTTTTTGCATGGCATAAAAAGATGCATCTTGGTAAACCTATCCACCACTTCATACAAGTAGTCATGACCCTTTTTCGACAAAGGAAGCCCCCTTACAAAATCCATGGAGATACTCTCCCAAGGATGAAAAGGTACATGGGGTGGTGTGTAAATCCCTAATTTTCTATTAGTGGGCTTACTAATAGAGAACACCACACACCCTTTACATATTTGGTTACAATTTCTTTCATCTGATACCAATAACAAAACCTATGCAAATGAGTCAGGGGTTTTCCTACCCCAAAGTAACCAGACACAAGAGAAGTGTGAGCTTTTAAAATTAGATGGACTCTTTCACTTGTAGGAATACATAACTTTCCAAGATGGTAGAGTAACTTATCCTTCAAATGGTATTTCTCCCCTTGTGATCCATGGGTTAACTTCTCATAAACTTCTTTAATTAGTATCATACCATTCAACATATATATCATGAAATAAAGAAACATTCTTCAAAACGATATGCAAACACAGGAGGACTAGAAAGCATATTTTACACTTTGTTACTTGTACCCTTCTTATACTTGATTACCAAATGGAACTATTGAAGCAAGCACATCAACCTTAAGTGACAAGCTTGTTGAAACTTGGTCTATGAATGGAGATATTGTAAGGGTTGATGGTATATGTGTATGATAGCCTCCTTCCCTATCAAGTAATGCTTCCATTTCTTGACACTTTGAACCAAGGCATACAACTCTTTGTCATATGTCGGATAGTTTAAAACAACTTGAGAGAAAGTATTTGAATGATAACAAACCAGTTTATGATGGTGCATTAATATTGCACCCATGGCATATATACTAGCATCCATCCCGATCTCAAATGGATGTTGAAGGTATGGCAAGCCTAGTACTGGCATTGTACTGATATTTTCCTTTAAGGTGTAAAAATCCTTCTGTTGTTTTATTCCCCACTGAAAGACTTGCTTCACACTAGTCAGGGCATGCAAAGGAGATGCAATTATAGAGAATTTATCTATTAATATTATCTAGTATTGTATTTCTCCCAAGAATCTTCTCACTTCTATTACATTTGTAGGTTTATTCCATTTTACAATTACATCAACTTTAGAAGGATTGATCTTGAATTGACCTCCTCCAACAATATGACCCAAATACACCATAGAAGCTTTTCCAAATTCACATTTGGACAACTTTACATACCATTTCTCTCTTTGCAAAACATCCAGTACTTGCTCAACATGTTTTACATGATCATCCCATGTTTTACTAAAGACAAGTATATCATCTAGGTATACAAGCACAAACTCATCTAAAAATGGTCGAAATACATCATTTGTTAACCTTATGAATGTAGTTGTGCATTTCAAATCCCAAATGGTAGTACCAACCACTCGAAGAGTCCTTGCTTGGTTTTGAAGGTATTTTTCCATACATCATTTTCTGCAATCCTGATTTGATGCAAACTTAATGAAGTAAACAACATTCTTCAATTGATCAAGAAAATCATCTATATGAGGAAGAGGATATCGGTTTTTCATTGTGATGTTGTTGAGAGCTCGATAATCCACACACATTCTCCCTGTACCATGTTTTTTCGACACCAACACAATTGTTGAGCCACACGGGGATGAGCTAGGTCTAATCACTCCTTGGTCCAACAAGTATTACAACTACTTCTTGATTGCTTCCATTTCCATAGTTGACATCTTGTACATGACCAGATTTAGTAGAGGGGCATCTTGCTGAAGAAGAATCTCATGCTGGATTTCTATTTTGGGAGGCAACCCACCTAGTTCCTTAAAATTCTAATCATAGTTAGAGAAAATATAAAACATTTCTTTAATGTGATAACAATTACAACCTTTGAAAGCATAAAAAAGAATACACTTCTTACTAGGTTTGATGAGTCTCTTCATCTGTCCTGCACTTACAAGGGTTTAATTGACTTTCATGCGATGAGCTCTGACAATATATTCCACCCCATCTTTGGTGAGATGGTAGTTTTTCTCATGCTTGAAAAAATATTGTTTATTTGTCATACAAGTATGGGCTTCCCAAGACTATGGCACAAATGTCAAGAGGAACAACATCTAAATCAACATCATCTATTAGCTTTGAAGCAATGGAAAACCTAACCCTACGTTGCTTGGTGACATTGAATTTTGCATAGTTGCACACCCAACCAAGAGGATAGTGTTTTGGATGAGGTCTCATTTCCAAACCCAAATTCTTAATAATTGATTCTGAGATCAAATTAAATTGATAATTCGGATCAAAAGGTGTATCTATTTTTGTATCCTTAGATACAATTCTTCTATGAAACAATTCAATTATTTTTTCTTCATCAACATGAGCTTTACTTTCAGAACTTAAACTAGCATGAAAGGAACCTTTACCTTGCACTCCAAAGGTTGTGATCTGATTCTCATCATTGGAATCAAAACCAAGCTCTTGTTATGTTCTAGCAATTTTCTTATGCTTCCCTTTTCCTCCAAACTTCTTAGGCTTCAACTCTGGATGCAACTTCCAACAATGCTCCTCATCGTGCCCTTCTTTATTTTTTGTCATTCTCTTCTTTCCCTTTCCCTTTCCTTTGAACTTTTTGTTTTGAGGCTTGGATGAAGGCTTCCTTGGATGATCTTCTTGTCCATACTTTCCCCTACTTTCAAGATGAATTTCTTTCGCACTGGCTTCATCGAGATTAGTGGGATCAAACAACCACAATGAATGGTGAAGATAGTTATCTAAGCACAAATATATTTCATCATAGTTTCTGGTGAGTCTAAAGGAATATTCAATGCCAATGCTTGCTTCCTAAAATCCATATAAAACTTTGAACATTCTGACCTTTTTTCCAAAATCAGGTTTTTCCATTCCATCATGGTTTTTTATCAGTGACCCAATGGATAAAATTTCCTTCTTAATTCAGAAACAAACTCATAGCATGAATAAAGGAGTTTATCATTATTTTTACTACCTTTATGAAGCTTTCTCTTCCACCAAACAAGAGTTGTGCCTCCCATTCAAAGAGATGCCAACTAAATATTTTCTTCATCCTCTTTAATCTATTGTATGTTGCATTATACTTCGATCTATCTAATCCAATTTTTTAGTTTCTTTGCATTATCTTCTCCATTAAACAAGTGCAAATAAAATTTCACATCTAACTTTAAAAATGACTTTCTAGAAGCATTTTTCTAATAACTATGTGAATTATGAGAATGAGAGGAATGAGGGTAAGAGGAAGAGTTTGAACCTGAATATCGAGATCCAGGATTTTCTCGTCCACCTCCTAAGTGTACCGACGCATTATCTTCTATTTGATCTCCCTCTTTCTTACCCTATTTTTCCATTCTCCTTTCATAATCTGCAAACAAATTTTCTGCCTGATCTGCCATTTGGTGGAAGGCCTTATGGAAAGCCTTCTCATTATATGTATTAATGTCATTGTCCTCCATTTTCTTTCTTCTTGTTGCATGTCCAATATCGGGTTAAAATAATTGAGTTTTCCTTCACTCTTTTTTAGTAACTTGGCCCTTAGCTTATCCACACTCACAATTCACATCAAACAAGACCGCTCTAATACCGACATGATCCGAGATCTTTCCTTCAGTGATGTTAAATAGAACTTCTTAAATAGCATGAAAATATCATAAATGCAACATCCATGAAGAAGCAACACAAAATGAAGACATCATAGATAATACACCAAGACCTATTAACGAAGTTCACTCACAATGTGTGAGCTATGTCTTCGAGCCCAACTTCAAAGTGGAGAGGCCTCTGTATTATCCCAACAAAATGAAAGGAAAATATTTTTTTCCGAAGAAAAAATCTGTAACTTTTTATTAAGAAAAGAAAAGTTACAATTGCAGATGCGTGATGCATTTCCATAAGCTTCCCAAAGGGCTCCAGTGCCGAGGCACCCGACGCAACGTTAAAAGACAACGTGCATAGAAAGAGAAGAAAAATTGAGAGAGAGAAGAGGAAAAAGAATAGAAAGCAAGAAAGCAAGAAGAAACCTGAATATATGCTTCAGGTTTTTCTTCCTTTTTTCTTTTCGACCTTGCACCACTCTCCTTGGGTGGGCTCGGTCGAAGCTATGACTAACTGTGTTTCAGGTTTCTGCAAGCCTGATTCCTTGTCTGAATCTGATGTGTCTGAATGGTGGTGCCGTTTTATCCCTCCCATAATCTAGTCATCGTTTATCTTCTCTGCCTGATTTGGATGTAACTGTGGGGCCTTGTTGTCTGATATATTATCCTTCTGATTCCCTGTTTCAGCTTCCTCTATGATGGTATCATCCTCTTCTGTTTCTGATTCTGCGTCTTCTGATGTCGATGGGGCTTTCTTTCCCGAAGCTCTCTTATTTAAACCATCATTTATATTCTGCCATCCTTTGGGCTTACTTTGTTGTGGCTTGGTCTTATTGAGACTTTTGCATGCGTTGTACAGGTGACCTGTTTGTTGGCATCCCCTGCATCTGAAAGTTGTATTCTCATAGTCCAGAGATTGTTTCCACTGTGAGTTGTTGAAATTCAGAATGATGCTTTCAGGTAAACCTTGGCTGAGATCTACCTCAACACATATTCTAGCAAAAGTAAAAATTCCCTTTATGTGTCTCTCTGTATCAATCTTTAGCGTTCTTCCAAGGGTATTCCCTATGGCTAATAGGGCCTTGGAGTGCCAAAAATGTATCGGGAGGTTATGCAACCTTACCCATACTGGCATCCTTGAGACCACCATATTATTTGGATCAAACTCCGGGAACCATGGGGTAACAAACAGTCCCGCACTGCCCCAGAACCATGGCCCTTCATTGAGAATTTTTTCCCTGTCTTCCTCTGCGAGAAAAGTTACTATGAAAAAACCTTTAGAGCACAGGTGCATTTGGCAGTTTTTTGTCCAGACCGTGTGGATCCATTGGTATAATGCATCTGTTTTAGGCCAAAAACCGTTAAATCTGCAAATAACAGCGTTTTTTTTAAGATCTGAGAATATGTACTTTACCTCTGGTAAATCCAGAGAGATGGAGGGACTCTCTGGCGTTTGATCCACGATATATTGCCCTGGAGGTGCATTAACAGCTATAGAATCTTTCCCCACTGGAGGTTCTTTCCCTTTGGCTGCATCGCGATAGGTGCCTGGAGGTTTTGAGGTAGCTCCCTTAGATCCTCCTCGCAGTCGGTGAGTGAGGATAATAGTTGAGTCCTTTGCAACCCTGTAATGCTGGAGTGTGTGCTGATCCTGCATGCATAGCCCTGAAAATAATAGATTTTGTAATGCAGCTGGAAGACCCAGTTTGTCCTGGATCTCTTTTTTTAATTCCAATACAGTCATCCATTCCCAGATCTGCATACAAACGTGTTTCCCTCCTGTTGATCTAATAAAGATTTGCTTCAGATCCGCTTTGTCTACCTTGATCAGGTCCCATTTTACTGGTTTATGTTCTGGATCTGGCTGGCTTCCATCTATCTTTTGCCTAGATCTGGCTAGAACTGATCGTTCCACTCCGGATCTATAAAGATTGGTCCGATCTGGTGTGCCGTTTCCCAGATCAGGGCATCTGATGAGTGAAGGATACTGGGGACCTTGTATCTCTCGACAAGAGGGAGTCTTGAGACTTGATTTTTCCCCTGTCCAAAAGGCCGTCTCCCAGAACTGCGCCCCCGAGGTCAGAGGATCCTCAAACCATTGGAGTACCAGCTCCAGTTTCCCGCCCCACCGTTGGTCTTCACCCAGATCATTTAGAAGCAGCCGTAGTGAGGTGGATCGGGCCCGCAGAATTCCCAGAAGGGGCAAAGGGATATGCGTTCTGCTCTCTTTCCCATTGGCGCAGACAGGGCTACCTATCCAGGGTAAGTCACCCGCAATGGAGTCCGTATCAATCTGATACTGTGTGAGGGTCAGTAGATCTGAAGCATAAAACCCCAGACCATGTGGAGGGGTGCCCAGAGTCGCCCTGAGGCAGACGTGCCGTGCCAAGAAAGGAGGATAACCCTCAAATATCTGTTTGTTTTGGTTCGAAACCTGCTGCTCCTTTCCGTTGATGGATCCGGGCCAAGTCCTGCGTGTATCATCAAGCGCTATGAGACCCACAGCCAGGCTCCAGTCCGATCCTGCATCCAACAAAACTGTGGGGGCGGCGGCGGCGACATATGGACCTGCTGAAACCCTAAGCTCGCATACACCTGCCATCGCTCCGCTCAATCCAATCTAATACCTTCTCCTGAAATCCAATAAAGTCCTACTTACCTTCAGCACTTTAAATTGTTTTTTCAAAAAAAAAAAATGAAAGGAAAATATATGGAAAAATACATGACAATACCTGACTTCTAAGAGTGACCTGAAATTATGTTGCTCAAAACCCAATTATCACTACACCAGTGGATTCCTTGCAAAATTTCGTGAAAAATGAGCATAAACTTGACTAGGTTCTGTAACTTTAACCTCAGGGTCCCCTGTGGATTATCAAGATGCCACAATAGTTAGAATATTCCTATACAATATTCCCTATAATATACCAAGGGTTTTTTGTTATTTTTGCGCCTTCTGGTGCACAATTCCATTGGCCACCTACACGCTTATCCTCATCCCATGCGTCACGTCTTGGTTCCGGCCCCTATCAAATGAAAATTTCATAGGTTATATAGTTTTTATTGGGCAGAGGTACCAACATTGGACCATTTGCATATTGTCTAAAAGAGGTTTAGTATGACATTGTCAGTTGGGAGGTCCCAGGGTCAAACCTCGCTGACCCTCTGTTTGGAGTTTTAAAACATAAACCAATGTTTATAAATATACATTAATAAATTATATAACAAACCATACAGTTGGTGTAATGGTCGATCAGTTGAGTTTGCTCCACCAACGTTGAGGTTCAACCCTCGATAGTTGCAACCAAAATTTTTATATAGGTGAACATGGTGGCCAATCATGGGGCACCACATGGCCTCCGGTGATTATGCCACGTGGTGACCACAGATTGGTCCATGTTCACGCCACGATATGCCTGTTTTTCAATCCATGGTTCTTCCATGTTGACATGCCAAGTCACCCGCTTGTTGACTATGCTTGTTGATTACCCTCCCATGTGGTAGCCTATGGGTCTAACCCACACAGTATTTTTGTTGTTTGTGTCAAACTTCAAATGAGAATATCTTCCTCATATGGACTCAGATTGAGTTATCGTTCACATCATTGGAATCGTCTTGATGGGATCTACAACTTGGTGTTGGTTTTGTTGAGGTTTGAGGGCTTCAAACTTTGAGCCTTTTTGGATCCTCTTGGATTACTCAGTGTGTTGAAGAGTTGTAAAATCCATTTATGCAGTTGGATTATGGTTAGAGACCCTTCTTGCTACCAGATTGGTTATCAAAGCTCAAAATTCCATCTAAAGTCTCATGTCATTAGAGGTTTATCACATTTACAAGATCTAACCATGGTTTTCAAGACAAATATCTAGGTTGATTTGACCAGGTGGGCCCCCAATCCCTCCAAGTTCAAGGAATTCAGATAAATTGGGGAGGGTTGTTGTAGTAGATAAAAAAACTAGCAAGGCACTAGTAAGACCCATAAATCTCTAAGTATTGTCCCAAAATCTATCTAGATCACATGTCATTAATATTCCTTTAGGATTTATTATTCTGGCCAAATGGATACCACTGCATAGAACTCTGGAATGCTAAATTACATGACTTGATCTCCTTTCTTGGCTTGGTTGTGGCTTGAGGTTAGGCAAGAAGGATAAAAAAAAATTAAAACAATCTGTCTCTTCACTTGAACCCTAATGCTAAGAAAATGATACTTCAGGTGATTAAAAGATCAAGCATTAAATATGAGTTTATGATGTTGTCTCCATTGCCAACGAGCATCCATAGCCTTGACGAAGTCACCTAGGAATCATAGGAATTTATTCATCGTCAGAAAGTGTCCATAGCCTCGACGAAGTTGGTTACATGAATCAACTACTCAGGAAACCATTCTCAATCCTTTACCTTTTCATTCACTAACAATTATTTATTTTAGATATTTTATTTTCTTTATGAGGCGCAATTGGCCACAAGGTGGATGAGTGGATCCTAAATGACACTGGAGGTTATTCCTTATGAAACTCTAAATATTGCTTACTGTAGGTATGTATCCTTGATATCATTGCTTGAGATTCAGCTATAAAGTTAGATGAGGCCTTAGTTAAGACCTAGCAATATGAACAAGGCTTTTCTACTGGACTAGTACTTGGATAAATGTCCACTCAACATCCTCATTGTTCATAGTCCCACTTAGTAGTGATTATATTATATGTATGCCAAATGTGAATATGAATGTGACTAAGAAGCAAACTTGGGAATCACACATGGATTTTTTTTTCTAACGTGCACTATTTTTGAAACACATAGTTGAATGAACAAAACACCTGTCAAATGCCTGCATGAAGTCCACTCTCAGAGAAAGGTTTATTTATGTAAAAATGACGATTAAGTTGATTGAAATATAAGGAAAACAAAGGAAACAAGAGCTAACATTAAAAACTAGAAATGAAAACAAGTTTATTTTATGTACAGATGATGATGATCATGGCCATTAGCTGAAGTAATTTTTTAGAATTTGGCCATTCTCTAGGAGAATATCAGCTTCCCCCACTATATTTTGGAGGTGATATGTTTCTAGGCTAACCCTTCCAATAATGATATAGGTACCTAGCCATAAGAGTTGAAACTTAGTGTGTTAACCTTCATTCTCGTGAGGTTTATCCCTCTTAATTAAAAGGTCCCTTCCTTGGAAATATTTCTCACTAGCTCAAACCACTTCTTAATTGTTCGCTGGTGAGCAATGATTTTTTATTGGGATTTATCTCTCACTTCCTCAAATTTTAATAGCATGTTACTTCTTTTTTCAATGACAGGATAGGACTCACCATGGGAGTCTTATGAAAATTGCAGGGTAGGTAGGAACATGTTGGGTGGTAGTACAGACTCTTTCACATAAACTAAGAAGTAGAGTGAGGTTCCCAAAGCAACTTTGGGCATGACTTGTTATGCCCATAGAGAATTGGGTAAGGTGTTATGTCAATTTCTCTGCTAAGAATTTGGACCATATTTTTGTTTCTAGACTCAGGAAATCCATTGCCATTTGGGTAATAGTTAGCCAAGTGTCGGCTACAACCTAACCCCGACATGGGCTAGGGTTTGTATGCAGACCTTTGTAGCTCCCTCCCTCATGACCTAGCTTAGCATCATCATCCATCTGGTGTTGTACCTCACAAATTTTGTTTATGAGCTTCTCTCGTTTCCCGTTTGTAGCCTCGAGCATATTCCCCCCATGACCATGTCGTGCCCTCACCATCTTCCCCTTTCTACAGCTGGTCTCTCCTACAACGTCAATTTCCCACTTACGGTGACAGTTGGCGCGTAACACTCGGATCAGTTATGGACTTGGATATAGTTGATTATTCAGAAGACCCTCTCAAGGATGCTTCCATCTGGACTACCCCACACTCAAGCACAGATGGTTTTCTCCCTTACAACAAAGAATTGACAGAGGTTATTTCTCCCTTAACCTCGATCTTGGGGCCCTCCTATTCAGTTATCACCCTACCTGCGGCTCCCCCCTCCTGGCCACCTTTCACTACACCTCCTCCATTTTTGACCTCCCTTCAATTTGTGGCTTGCTGCATAGGCCCAGACCTCGCTGCCTGCTCTTCAGGATGTCCACCCTTCCCGCCATCTGTCGATTCCCATTTTCCCTCAACTTCTTCCCTCGGTGAGCCTCCACTTTCCGCCCAAGGTCTCCCTCACTCGGCCCCGATATCGTTCCCCCTCTCCAATAGCTTTACGCATATCCCTCCTCTTTCAGATGCCTTCCCCTCTGGGCCTAGACTGAACCCCCCTAACCCTAACCCTACAAACCCTCCTCGTAGCGGACCACAGGAGGATGCCACTGATGCGGGCCATAGGCCAGGAAAAAGGCAGAAGTGTGTAAAATCTAGGGCACAAGACGTTATCATCAGTTTGGAAGAAGACATACAGTGGGGAGAAACCATGGACACTGTTGAATGAGTTTTGGTTGGAAGGGTTCGGGGCAAGAACTACATGGCGGCACGGTTAAAACAATGGACTACAGAAGTATGGGGACAACACCTGGCCGAGCTACCTTTCGTTCAAACTTTTGTTCGCGGTTGGTTTGCGCTGCGATTCGCTCGGGCCGAGCATACAAATTGGGTTTTTTCATCCTTCTGGCATATTGAACAGGCCCCTGTGCTGCTAAGGAGATGGAACCCCCTCTTCGATCCAGAGAGGGAACAATTAGGCACTGGGCCTCTATGGGTTCGCCTTCCCGACTTACCGCTACAATTATGGTCTGAGGACATTTTCATACGCATAGGGAATTCTCTAGGCACCTATCTGGAGTATGATAAATCATACCTTTCCACTGGAATCATGGCATACACGAGGATTTTAGTCCATTTGGACATTAGAGAGGGGTTACAGGAACAAATCAATCTGCGATGGAGGAACTTCACGTGAACACAGATCCTTGATTACGAGGGGATTCCATTTAGGTGCAGGCACTGCCATAAGGTTGGTCACCTCTTCATGGACTGCCCTTTGATCGGTAAAGCAAGGAGTGGGAATAAGGGAAGGAAAATACCTACGAAAGATACTCAAGCACTGGAAAGACACACCTCTACAGATGCAGTAATGGAACACTCTGCCCCTGAAGCAACAAAGAATTCCCTGGCCTTGGAGACTCTGAAGAAGTGCGGCAAAGCATCATATCGGTCACCCTCTCCTCCTCTGACTAGGTCAAGAGCGGTTGCGGAAGCCACGCTATCTTCGAGTATGTCCTCTTTTGAACCCTTCTCTGTTCAATTCACTTTTTTATCTGAATGCATAGATGTCTCATTGGGATTACATCAGATATCTACTTTCATGCCATCACCGCCCATTACTTTGGCTTGCTCTCTGCATCCCCCTCCCCCTATATACTCCTGTACCCCCCCATCCTTCCCGGAGGCGAACCCATCTGCATCCTCTAACTCTGATCAAGGGTCCCTTCCCCACAGATATCCGCTGCGATCCCTATCCCGATCACAAGCCCCTGACTCCATTGGTATTGGTCTGGTATCTTCCCCCATTCCCCTGAAACCCCCTAGAGGTCGACCATCCTCCCTATCCAAAGCCAAGCTGCAGGCAAGGGAGGAGATTGTCGCGGGGCGACAACTTACAATAGACCGGGTTCTTAGAGCATAGAACACCCTGGGCTCGTCTCCCCCATGAAGTTGCTTTCATTCAACTGTCGAGGGTTAGCTAGCCCTGAGAAAAAACTAGCTCTGCGAAGACTTCTTAAGACCGAACATATAGACGTTGTTTTTTTACAAGAAACCCTGGGCCTTGCTGAAGCTATTTCTCACCTCCTCGAATCCATGCTCCTTGGTTGGTCCTTCCAAGCCCTCGATGTAAATGGTCGTTCGGGTGGCATAGCCTTGGGATACAACTCCCACTCTATCAAGATGTGTAACATTTGGGGAGGCATTGGATACATAGGGGCAGACATTTTCTCATCTAAACTGGGCACATATATCAGACTTGATAATGTGTATGGGACTTGTCAACACCGTGAATTATTATGGGAACAATTATTGACCTCTAATCTCCTGCAATCTGACAACATCATCCTGGGAGGGGACCTAAACTTCTCTATGGGTTTCTCAGAATCTTGGGGACATCATGCCCAGGTCGACCCCCTATCTGCATTCTTTGAAAATATCCTGGAGAACCACAGCCTTATTGATATCCCCTCTGCAAAAATCCTACCTACATGGAGGAACAAAAGGATTGGAGAGGACAGCCTCACAAGGAGGCTTGATCGATTTCTCATCAAGGAATGATTACTGGGTTTGGGCTTCATATACAAACAATGGGTTGGATCAGGTGGTATATCTGACCATTCGTCGATATTCCTTGACATAAGGGGAGGACTCAACAAACCTAGAGCCCCTTTCAAATTCAACTCCACTTGGTTGAAGGATGTCGCCTATACTCGATTGGTATATGAGTTTTGGAAGACCCACCCCCTACTGCTAGTGGGAACATAACAGAAGGCTTTATCAACAACTTAAAAGAGCTGAAAAGGCTATCTAAAATCTGGGCACATAATAAGAGAGAACAGGAAGAACAAACCCTAAGGGACACTGAATCAAAGATTGCTGCTTTGGAGGACGAGAAAGGAGGGGTTTTCACCTCAAGTGATCAAAAGGATAAGCTCACTGCATTAATATCGAAGAGAGGCAAAATCCTAAAAGATCGGGAAGAAACCTAGAGATTGAGAAGTAGAGAAATATGGTTGATGGAGGGAGATGAAAACACAAAAATTTTCCACAATTTTGCAAATGGCCGAAAAGAAATCAATACCATATGGAAATTGAAAAATGAGTAGGGGAATGTTATGCATACCTTCCAGCAACTAGCCTCACTGGCCACAACTCACTTCAAGCATATCTTCCAGGCACCTCCGAATGCCACTCTGGCTGAAGTCATCAGAGTAGCACAACTCTTTCCTCGATTTTTAGATCAGGAGAATGCTTTGGAGCTGAACAGGGAGGTCTCTATGGGGGAACTGGAGGCTACCTTGAAATTTTTTAAGTGTGGCAAGAGTCCTAGATCAGATGGTTGGTTGGTGGAGTTCTATACAGTTTTTTTCGACATCCTTGGAGATGATCTGCTTAAGTTCATTAAAGATTGTCGGACCACTAGTCGAATTTATGGGGCCATCAATTCCACTTTCATCGCCCTCATCCCCAAATCAGATAACTCGGCCTCCTTTGATGACTTCTACCCCATCTCCCTGTACAAATGCATTGCTAAAATCATAGAAAACCGCCTCTGACCCATTCTTTCCACCCACATATCCTCTAAACAATTTACCTTCCTCCAGGATCGACAAATTCATGAAGCAGTCGGTACTTCTCAAGAAGTGATTCACTCCATACAGATGAAGAATATTAAAGGTATGATCCTAAAGGCAGACCTCTCAAAGGCCTTTGATCGGGTAAGTTGGTTAAACCTCTGAATGCTTATAACTCATTTAGGGTTCCCATATGAGTTTATAAAATGGATCATGTGCTGCATTACAAACATTTCTTTTAGTGTCTTGGTCAATGGAGCGGCATCGCCTTTCTTTCACTCTAAAAGAGGCCTCAGGTAGGGGTGCCCACTGTCCCCCTTACTCTTTTTACTGGTTATGGAGGGGCTCAGTAGACTTATAAAAGATATGCATCGCAGGGGAAGACTCATGGGAATCAGGATAACTGACAGATGCATAATAACTCAATTACTTTTCATGGATGATGTGTTGATCTTCCTCAATGGTGGAATAGGGTACTTGACTATACAGAACGCCATCTCCCTTTTTCAAACTTCTACAGGCATGGTTATCAAAAACTCTAAATCCACCATTACATCTACAGGCTGCACCCCTCATGAGATATAGTTTTCTCTTCACTAGTTCCCCTTCACCCTTCTACAGTTGGAGGATGGACTTAGATATCTGGGTTATAGGTTGGAACCCCATGGCTACAAAATAGCAGACTAGACATGGTTAATCTCAAAGTCAGAAAGAAGAATCAATATCTGGTACCATAAGTATCTCTCCAGGGCCGTAAGAATAGTACTCGTCAAAGTTGTCCTTGAAGCCATCCTGATGTATTGGATGTCCCTGGCATGGATACCCAGAGGAATCCTTACTAGAATAAAACACCTCTGTTGCAGGTTTCTCTGGAAAGGCAAACAAACATGGAGGATATTTGCATGGGAAAAATGGGAACTACTTACCCTCCCAAAGAAATGGGGAGGGTGGGGTATAAAAAAACTGGAAGATTTCTCCACCACTCTGGTGGCCAAGTTAGGATGGAAATTGATCACATCAAATAGCCTCTGGACTATGGTGGCTTCCTCTAAATACATAGCTCCCCTAAATCTGATGGACTAGCTCAAACAGACAAGCTGGAATAAAATAGGGATCTTGGTCATCTAGAAAGCGGTGCTTAACTCTTTGCCACCCATTCAAGAGGGACTCACCCGAAGAATACAAGAAGGCACATCTGTTCGAATCGGGCTAGACCCATGGATTGGATGTGGTAACGCCCACAAGATTCCATAAGAACTCAAGATCCTCCTTGCCAACTCTAGCATCACTCATATCAGCGATATTGCAGATATGGATCACTCCACCTTTCTTCACTAGGCCTGGAAATCCACCCACAGTCTACACATCCCTCAATAGTGGCATCAATATTCGGCGGACTACACGGCTGCTTTAACTGAATACTAGTAGGCCTTTTAGTACACATATATAACACAAAAATGATTTTCCTTCTCCATTTTCTATGACTTTGTGGGTTATTTAGATTGATACTCACAATGTCATTTGAGAAAGGAGATAATGAGTATATTTAGATTGATATCTTAAAAAAATATAGTTATAAATAAGCATTCTTAATGGAGTGCTCACATTTAGGATTCAAAATGGACTTTTACATTATCTAGAGTAGAAAATGTTGTGTATTAGAAATATATGTTTGAGGTCACAAAAGTGAGACAAAAGAGATTGATAACTCATGCTTAAAATAAAAATCTTTTGATCCATCTTGATGTCTATCCAAAGCCTTATTAGAAGTCTAGTGTAAATTAGAATTAAACAAATATGATCAAAATTTAATTTTAAAATTATAAATTACACAATTGGAAATACTTAGTTTTAAGTGTAGAAATGTTTCCATTAGAAAAAAATGGGTAAAAAGGTTTTTGAATCTTGCCAATTATATAAAATCTCAAACAAATGAATAAAAACAATATAATTAGTGAAATAAAGAAAACTAAAACATATAACACTAGCAGAAATGATGAAATAACATAAGTACATATCACTCTTCTTTGTCATCACACTAATTATCTTCCTCGCTTGGCATGATAACATTGTTGTTCTCAAAAATATTTTTTGATCTTGGGCCGTGTCTTAATATGAATCCCTAATCCCTATCCAGCACATCTAGGTAAAAACCCACCTGGAAGTAGTGTTTGGAAAAACATCAAGCCACCTAGCTTCATGCCACATCTTTCTAGAGTTGATAGATATCAGCCCACTATTGTGATCTTCCTTTAATTATTCTGATCAAAGGTGTCCCACCACTTACACCTAAAAATAACACATTGGAACAAACATAAGTCCACTTCAATGATCTCTTGTATCTTTCTGATGTAACCTAACGTCCCCCTATATTAGGTTTTGATCATGGTGGCTAGCATGACTAGATTGGTCAAACTTGAATTCCACTCCACAATCTTGTGTCATGCATCAATCATCGGCATACTCCATGAAAAAATGATGTCCATATGCCCACAAAGATGGGAACAAATGCATTTGTAAAAAAGTGAAAAAATCACAGTGTCATGTGTATAATAACCTGAACATAATTAAAATATAAAATATAGATGTTACAGTTCAAAGGTGAATTATGGAGTTAACATTATAGAGATAGAGATTATTACCGAGTTGTTGCACCTAATCCCTATGTTTAGCGCATCCTCCTCAACACACGAGTAATGACCAAATGAACAATATTTCTTTCTAACTTGATTAACAACCCAACTGTTAGGGAATATCATTGGCATATTTTCTTTTAAATGATGAGTATAAGGCATGCTTCTACAATTCAACTATATGAATTATTTCTTCTCACTGTCTCATTTCCTCCTCTTTTGTTCGTAATATGCAACCTGTGGTTGTGTCACTTCTGAATTGTAAATAATAAACTTGTTGATGGCTTCAATTTCAAAAAAATTTGATGAAATCAAACCAATATATATAGTACGTATGAGATCAAAATATGCAGTAATTATGAATTTTAGTGTGAATAGTTATTGTGTATAAATTTGAAAAATTATAAGTCACTTACTCTTTATCACGCGTCTTTTTCCACTCATTTGGAGAAGCTCCCATTCTCTTTTGTCTTCATCCCTTTCATCATCCCAAATCATTGCACCCGGTATGTTGTCGATCTAATTGATGTACTCACTGGAATAATAGAAAGATTCATATGATATGTACCCCTTTGCCAAAGATCCCTCGGGTTTTTCCCTTTGTTGAACAAAGCTTTTCAATTTCTTCATGTACCTCTCTAAGAATAACATCCAATGACATGAAACCACCCCAACTAATTCAACCTCATCTACTAGGTGAATTAAAATATGAACTTGCAAGTCCATGAAACTCATCGGCAATTCCTTCTCAAACATACAAGCAATCTCAACTATCTCTTCACACCATCATGGAATGCTAGCCATATGAATCTCCTTTGATGTGATCCAACATAAAAATGCCAATAATTTACATATGGCAAGTCGTAGGTATTGAGGGAAGTCATGGTTTGCACGAGCAGAGCATAATGACACTACAAAGTAAACACATACAAAAAATAATTATATTTTATCCATTACTTAAAATAATAAAATCATGTTTTTGACATACATACTCTTAGAAGGTTCAAATGGTCATGCAATTTCAACCCCAATAAATGGTCTTCCACAATGAAGCAATGTCTTAGTGAGGACACATATAAAGAAGGCACCCTCACACCCATTATAACTTCATTTTCCAAAGAAAGATTGTATTTCTTTAAAATCCATGGGACATCACCTTTTTTAAAGACCAAGACTCTCCTCTACTTTCTTGTCTTGGCCAATGTTTTTTTATTAGTTTTTGAAGAAATAACATATCTCCTAACAACCAATGTGTTGTTTTATTTAGATGATATGTGCCTCCATAAAGAAGATGAAACATTTTTAAATATATTCATGGGATCTAGTAAAAGGGGAATCTTAATATGCTTCCAATATGGGAACTCATAAAATACATATTTCCTTTTCATCCCAATGGGAAATTTCTCAACATAAGTGTCGAATAATTTTGGATCATTGAACATAGGCACCCCATTTGAATTTAAAATTTATGTAATCTCCTTCTCCTTCTCTGTCTCATATCCTTTAAGCGATTTAGCTGGTGTAATTATTGCAAGCCTTTGGGTTCTCTATGGTTTACCATTGAAGGTGTATGTTATTCTTATGTAGCATTGTTCTTATAGGAGGAATACCTTGGAGCAGTCATACACTGGGTTTCGTAGGTGGTTCTACCACCTAGCCTTTAGATAAGGTCCACAACATTTACATCCATGATACCCTTTCGGTTACAAGACTTGCGAAATTATTGTATTATACAGTGCACGTTAGCGATTATGTATATCAGAACAATTGCAACGAATTAAATTAATATGAAAAACAATATTGTTACATATATAAACAAATAAATAAACGTGTAATTTACCAGAGCATGTGCCTCAATATCTCATAAGGAGGACCATGTGACTTACCCTTTTTTTATGGTACCTATCATGCCCACATTTCAGACATATCTCTTTGTCTACATATTCTCCTCTATATATAATACAATCATTCAGACATGAATCATATGATATGTACTCAACACCCAACATTTTGAACAACTACCTTGCGCTTTTGCAGCTATTGGGCAAGGCATTATCACTCAGAAGAACCGTATCTTTGAATAACCTACAATTGGTGGGAAATATAAATGTACAATGTCAATATTAACGTTCATAAAATCGACCATTTTTAATGTTAATTGTGTGACAAGATTTGATCTCAAAATATAAGGGACTTGAACATGGTCAATTACCTCAATATTGTCGACAAACATGCATTTGACATGCCAAACTCTGCTTTCACATTGTACAGTAACATCATTCTCCCTGGCTGCGTATACTTTGACTAGCCGCTAGGTCCAAAGAGAGGGATGGTGGAAGTAGATTTTAGGCTTTCGAATAAGGTATCAATGCTATGAGCATCATACCCTAGCACATCATTTAGGAATGCATCTGACAACATTGCCTCCATTGTAGTAATAATCCATACCAACCTCTATTTGATTGCCTCTATTACCAACTTGTGATAAAGAACTACTATTGTTGTAGTCATTCCTAATTGGAGCTTTTGGACATAGTGGGAATCGAATAGGTGGTTGATTCAACCATTCTTTGTATGCTTCCTCTCTGATTTTTTCTCTTAATTCCACCTTATCTTGATTTGACATTGTAGTGGGGTGCTCTAGAATATGGTAGGTGGGTCACTCATCATCACTAGAATCCTAATTTAAAAAAAAAAATGAAATTACTACATCAATGACATTAGTAAGAACAATGTAATTGGTTTGTTTAAATTACATTATACCAAACAAATATTACCATCACTGACCCAAGATTGTGGCTGGAAGATGCCATGTTCCAATTGGCAGGGTGAAGCGATTGTTTATTTTCATCTACCAACTACTTGCAGTATGCTACTCCTTATAAGAGCTTCTGGCGTTTTTAAAATGGGGGAATATTTTATGCATATGAACTTGATTCTGAATCGGGATCCTGCGAATTTGGATACATTTTTATTCAAATTTACATGAATAAAAAAATTAATAATAATAATAGATAATCAAAATATAAATAAAAACTGAACTTACTAGAGATGGAAAGAGAGAAATCCACGAAGAACTTTGAGCAATATGGAATGAGCTGAAATCTAAAGAATTGGTCATTTGATATTATGATATTTTCTCCCTTCATTTGAGAAAAATAAACAATATTTTTTTTGTGTACATACCTCAAATTGATTTCGAGAACCATATAACCATAATCCAAACTTCGATATAGTTTTCCAACCATTTTTCAAGAATAAGGTGACTTTAAGCGAAAAATGTATACTATGAACTACTGTAACTCATGTGGATGCATCTTAAAGCATAATTTGAGATGAATATACCAATTTTTTTGTAATCTTGGTGGGACCTTTTCATTCATTTTCTTCAAAAAGGCAAGTTACAACCATAATTCAAATGGCTAGGTAGCCTCAACCTGCCCAGAGGGAAACCAGATCTATTGGCCACCTAACTACATTATAAGCCATCCAAAAACACAAAAGTTTAAGATTGTCTAGCAAATCTATATATTTCTGAGTATCTTTAAGCCCTCTAAAATCTAAGTAAACTAAAACAACGTATCATAGTTTGCAGATTCTTCATCTATATATAACAAAATTTAAAGCCAAAACTAATCCAAGCAAACTACTAGTCATCGGATGAGTCCAATGGAGTTGGGCCCTTCACACTTGAACCAGGTAATTTTTTATGAGGGAGACAGGGAATATGTTTCTAAATGCGACTGAGGTGGGCATTATACTGCTGGATCTGGAACTAATTAAATTTTCCTTATGAATTTCTTGTAGTCCGTGATCAGTCTTGGAAGAGCCAACTAGACGGTTCATCAAGGCTTTGGCACTTGTTGCTTGTTGATTTAATTTTGCTTCCCATCCCAATATTAATTGACGATCCTACATTGAAGTGCTTATCTGGAATGACTCATCTGAGTCTCGAATGTGTCTCGAAGTGGATTTGCGGCCCCTACCCCTAGTTTGGCGAGAATGGGGTTAGTTATCGCCACGATGTTGCCCTGCATTTTCTATAGCACCTGCGAACTCCACTAGCTAAGGAGCCTTTTTCGGAGGAGGGGCGAACCATATTGCTACTTAAACAAACATCGCAATGATATGAAACCCTAATATCGGAAGCCAAGGCCTCGAGCTCACAATGGATAACAAGCTTAAGGTCCTGGTACACAGACTTTAAAAGTAAACCTCTAAGGATACCACAACATAAATCCATATAACAGTGAGCATTAGGGCTATAAACCTAACAATTTCCTGTGGAAATGATTTGGGTTTGTTACAGGAGGTCGTAAACATCAACCCAAGTCTCCCCGAACCATCTTAAGGCAAGATACAGAGTCAAATCAGGAGGGACCTTACCCAGTAGACTCTAATTCTTAACGACCAGCAAAAACAACGAACAAGCAAAGCAATAAACACAGTCATCCATGCATGAGATATATAGGAAACCGAAGTACATCCCCATGCGAGATAACAGGTTTCAAAAATAGACAGAAAAAATAATACAGTAATCTGACAATCCATCATAAAAACCAACTTTTTCCTTCCAGAATTCACGGATGAAATTCCAACTGACTCCAGGCATCGAATTATAAACACTTTCCCATCGATAAATCAAATGAACTTGGCTCATAGGGGAAGGAATATAAGGGAGACTTGTAAAAATAGCATAAATGTTATCATTAACCAGAGGAAGAAGGGAGTCGTCTGCACCAGGGTGGCGGATCACGTGAAACTCCTTCACATTCTGCCTCAAGCTTACTGAGAACCCTATAACCACTCCATCTACCAGAATATGAATACTTCTGCGTGAGAATTGAAAGATACCGTCATAAAACCCCAGCGCGGAGGCGTCCCTTCGACCTTCCCTTGAGACATTAATTTGTTGCATGCACGATGCCACATTGTGATACAGTTCAAATGTGTGAGGGCTGAGACAAGGCCACCCTCTATCCTTTCCTTTCATGGAAATAATCATGGAACCAGTCCTAAAGAGGCCATTATGACGGCTTTCACCCCAATGGGGGAGATGTATATTCCATTTTGTGTGAAAATAAAAATTCAAATCACTTTAAACGTGCATCAGTGCTCTTGTAAACTTCAACGCACTGATGTGTTCAATAATAACAACATTGATGCGTTAACATAATTGTGCATTGGTTTCTAGGATTTCGAAAAACAAAACATAAAAACATAAACAAAAACAAAAAACAAAAAAACAAAAACAAAAAACAAAAAATCGATCATGTCAATGCTCTTCTAAGACTAATCGCACTGATGTATTTCAATAAAAACTGCATCGGTGCATTAAAATAATAACTGCACTGGTTTCCGACATTTCAAAAATAAAAAAAGAATTATATCATATCAGTTCCCTTCCAAAACTAACCGCACCAATGTGTTTCACCAATAACCGCACTAACGCGTTAAAATAATAATCGCATTAGTTTCCTGAATTTCGAAAGAAAAAAAAAAAAAGGAATTCTATCGTATCGGTGAGTTATAAAATTTTAGCTCACCGATAAGTTATCTTAACCAGTGTGAGTTACTAAAAAACGCATAGGTGCATTTTTCTATGAAACGCACCGACATTTAGAAATAGTGGAAAAAAAGTGCCCGTTTATTTTTTACAAATTAAAAAATGAGTGGTAAATGTTTTTTCGAAATCTAATTTCATAGTCTTTTTATATAGTAAGAAGTTATTTACCATTCATTATTTTTCGCAAAAATTCAAGGGGGAGATTTGCAAGAGAGACAAACTAGGAGCATTGTGGAGCAGCGGAATACTTTGGAACAACAAAACTATTCAGAAGATCCAATGTGGAAAGGTATGGTGTATTCATTTAAAATCCTGCATAATAAAATAATCAAATTTTACTATTGATTTTACTAATAATTTGTTTTACAATTTCTGTTAGATTTAATTAAAAGAGAGATTTGTAGGAGAGACATATTAGGAGCACTATGGAGAAGCAAAATACATTGGAACAATAGATCAACTATTCATGAGATCAGAATTTGAAAGGTATGGTGATTCACTCAAACTTGTGCATAGTAAAAAAAATTAAATTTTGCTGTTGATTTTACTAAAAAAAAATTTTACAATTTCTCTTCGATTTAATTAAAATTCAAAAAAAAGAGTAAAAAAATAAAAACCCTGCATAGTAAAAAATTTACTATTGATTTTACTAATAATATTTTTTACAATATTTGTTCCTATTTAGATTTTATTTAAAAACAAAAACAAAACAAAAACAAAAAAATTCAACACATACATTAAACCGTTGCTTATTCTTGCTTATGTGATTGCAAAATTTGACCATAGGGTTTAACTCCCACTTACAACTTCACAATTAGGGATTTTCATTTTAGGTATTTTAAAATTAAAGGGTTTAGGTATTACTATATATAAGGCATTTTACATGTAAAGCATGGGGACCGATTGTTGAATGGGATCCAAACCCTATCAACCCTATCCATTTTTTTTAAAAAAAGCTTCCATTTATGGTGCGATATGTTTTAAAAAAATGTATCGTTGCTTCATGTTTGATATAAGCACTCGGGTGTCTATGAAACATAGCACCATTAAGTCAAAAAAACATGTTTTTTATATTTTTTTCATTAAAAAAAATAAAATTAAAAAATCATTGTCAGTGCTCAATAATTAAATGTCTGGTGCATTAAGTTAAAAAAACATGTGTTTGTTTTTCTTGTTTTCATTTTTTACATGGTGATGTTTTTATCATTACATTCTGGATCATCATAATTTAAAAGAAAATAATAATAATAATTAAATAATTTCTGTTTTCAGTGCTTAATAATTAAACGTCTGGTGCATTTACTGAATCTTCTAGTGCATTTACTGAATTAAACGCATTGATGTGTTTATTCACATAAGCGCACCGGTTTGTAGAGCTCCTTTTGGCTGAAAATTATGTGATTTTTCTATAAAATATATTTAATGGCTTTTGTATTAAATTGTAAAGGTTCTATATTCATAAAAAAAATGTATGAGAAGTGGTCAAGTAGCAAAAACATTGATCAACACAATGATAACACATCCAAAAAAGCAGAAAAGACAAGTTCTTTGTAAATTCTTTGCAAAATTAATATGTTTGAACTATATGCAAGTTTAACTAATATGTATTGGTTATCTGATCTAAGTGTAGAAGAGCGTAAAATCCTGATGGAAAAATTGCAGAAGGATGAACGAGGTGAAGGAAAAAATACTATTCAATATGATTTATTTTTTCTTTTGAATGTTCATTAATAATATACTTAACAATATTTACGCCGTAAGGCGTTCCCTCTGAGAGGAACTCCCCTCCGTGCTGCGGTGTCTCGTTATGGGCCTTTAGATCGATTGTTAGACGATGGAATAAACTCCAACCATTAGATCATCGGCCTTTTTAGAAACCAAGAGTCAGCGAAGAGAGGCCAAGCGTCTGTAGATGGATGAGAGAGGACAGCAATCTGAGGCGCCTCGATCCCCTTCGATCTGAACATCAGGGAGCTGAAGCACAGTATGATCTTGTTGCAAATAATGGCACTTTGTTCACTTTTCGAACCAATAAAAATGCTCCTAGGTATAAATTGGTTCGTGTAGACCTTTTGCAGCCGGAAGCTTGCAGTGACGTTATTGGAGAATCTGAGAAGGACGTGCTTGAATCAGCTTGCTGTGTCAATGGAAATCAACTTCTATTAAGCTATTTAAGCGATGTCAAGTATGTTTTGCAAATACGAGACTTGCAATCTGGAAATTTGCTTCATAATATGCCAATAGATATTGGGCCAGTTTCTGGAATATCAGGAAGGCGTAAAGACAAGGAGATATTTATTGGTTTTACAAGCTTTCTTACCCCTGGCATTATCTATCGATGCAACCTATGTGGAAAAACCAGAGTTAGTTGTTTTCAGAGAGACTGTTGTTCCAGGCTTTGATCGGACAGAGTTTGAGGCTAAACAGGTAACGGTTATTTTTACTATTTTTTGCTTCTACAAATTTTTGCTTGGCTATCTTTAGGGAGAAAATCTTCTCTATTGAATGTTTTAAACAAGTAATCTGATTGTAAAAGCAATAGGTTTCAGTGTTTCACATTAGAAATCATTTAATTTCTTGCTACAAGATAGATGTTTCTATTCTCCTCACTTGGATGTTTCTATTCTCCTCAATTGGAATACTTAATACTAATGGGCAATATCATGCAGTCCATCTGGATTGACTACTGATGTGACTGTTTTCTAATATAATATTGTTACTAATCCGTCTCGGTTGTTGTCAGGTTTTCATAACCAGCAAGGATGGAACTCAGATACCAATGTTCATTGTATCCAAGAAGGACATTGCTCTCGATGGTTCTCATCCAGCTCTATTATATGGTTATGGGGGCTTTAACATTAGCATCACTCCAAACTTCAGTGTTGGTCGTATTGTCATTTCAAGACATCTAGGGGCAGTTTTTGCAATTGCAAATATTCGTGGTGGTGGTGAATATGGAGAAGAATGGCATAAAGCAGGCTCTCTTGCCAAAAAAACAAAATTGCTTTGATGATTTCATATCTGCCGCCGAGTTCCTTGTGTCAGAGGGATATACACAACCTAAAAAGTTATGTATTGAAGGAGGCAGTAATGGTGGACTTCTTGTTGCAGCTTGCACAAATCAGGTATTTCCATGTATTTGATGATAAGATGTGTGGTTAAATAAAGGTCCTGTATAAACCAGTTGCTTGCTTCAATCCTTCCTCCTTTCGTTTCAATGTAGAATCCGATCGAAAAAGTTGTTTATCCCAAAGAAAATGTTGTTCTCTGTATCGGTTTTTCTAAAACTTATTCAAAAAGAAATGTAGGGAGCATTTAGCAGATCGTTTTCGGTGAAATAAGAGGTTTTGATTGTTAATTCTGCGTTTAAACAGAGACCTGACCTATTTGGTTGCACACTGGCTCATGTGGGTGTTATGGACATGTTGTGTTTTCATAAATTTACTGTTGGTAAGTTTTACTGTCATAATAATATTCAACTACTTCTCCCCCTCTGGTTAGGGTAATCTCTAGACGTAGGCATCTGCAGGGCAACTGATGATGGAACTTGTGCTGAAATCCTGGAGTACTTTCCCACATTTCATGGATGGTAACTGGGTAAACCGTCCCCTGAATATGGGGTCTCGCCTCAAGGGAATCAAGGAGAGTCGAACTTGTGATCAGCAACAATCTAAGAACTTCATGTCTGGCTCTAGACCACTTGAGCTAACCCTTAGGGCTATTTGCTTGAACTTCTTGCTTTTTGAAAAAGGCATCATCAACTGTTCGTATAACACATTCTTCATTGCTGCAGATACTCACCATTGCATAATGTAAAGACACCATGGGACAAACCGGGACAGAATTTACAGTATCCTGCTATAATGTTATTGACAGCAGATCATGACGACCGTGTTGTGCCACTCCACTCTTTGAAGCTGCTAGCAGTGAGTACTTGATATGGCTCTGGCCCTGCATGAAATGTCAACTAATATTTGATATTTGAATGTTGAAGCTTATAGGCAACTATTGATGCACAAACCATTGGTGGCTCTTTTCCGTCCCTATTTTCACAAACAGACATAACATATGTGTGATTCGTGTTTTATTGTAATTTATTTTAAATCCATAGCTAATTTGTTTATATCGATTTTGAACTTCTTGTGTATATAGACGATGCAATATGTTCTATGTAAGAGCATGGAGAATAGTCCACAGACCAACCCCATTATTGGCCGAATTGATACCAAATCTGGCCATGGTGCAGGAAGGCCAACCCAAAAGCTGGTGAGTTATTATTTTTTCGTAATATGCTTTTTCTATATGCAATTTTTCAGTGATTTCAGTGATTTGCTTGTAAGAAATAAAATCTGTAGATAGCTAGCTGTGTCTAATTGTTTGTAAAGTTCTGATTTTCAAAGCGTATTTACTATTCCACACCTGTGAATGACATTGTGTTCCAGGCAAGGATTAGAACTCGATTTACTCTGTTCATGTGTGTTGTAGGTTGCAGAAATGTCCGTTTCATACTAAATATAACACTTTTCCAACTGCAGATTGACGAAGCAGCAGACAGATATGCATTCATGGCCAAAGTGGTCGGTGCATCATGGATTGACTAGCCTAGGTTGCGGACATTTTGGCAAAGCTTGAAGTTGCAGCTGGTCTGATATTGCAACAGATGGACAAGAAATTACTCTTTGTGACTTCGACAGTGTCACACAATTGTCATCCCAATTATTATGGAATTTATATCCAATATATATTCATGGATTTCCATATTTTTAGGTTGTTCAAAAGATTTTATTTGGCAATGAATGCCACCAAAGAATTAAAGGGCTTGTTAAGGTGCCAGACTCGAAACTGGTGCTTATGAATGATATATGTGTTTTTTCAGGGAATCAAGTAGACACAAATCACCATATTGTGGAGTATACTGGAGATGACTGATACACTGGCAATATGTCAAGAGTGTACAGTTTAAAAAAAAAAGGCGATTCAAAGTTTTTTTAATATGCCCGGTTGTTGTTATGTGACCACTAAAAGCTAGCTTGCTGGGAATATTCCTTGCAAGACTCCAATGGAAGTATGTATGTGGTGAAATGTATATGTATGTGGTGAAATGTATAAGTAGTTAGCATGACTAGATGAGCAATGGATCAATGAAGATAAGTATATGGAGAAATCATGGCTACATGAGCAATGGATGAATGAAGATAACTATACGGAGAAATCAATAGTCATTATTGTAAACTGTTTATGTTTAAGTTGATTATATTAGGATGTATTTCAGTTTTGTGGAAGTTTTTCTCTCAATGGAAGTATGTGGTAAAATTTGTAATCAGTTTGCACGACCTGACTCTTCCCAAGCATTCAACGGTATTTCGCATGAAGCCAGAAAAGCTGCAGTCTCCTGACCAACAGTCAACCTGCAACAACAGATGAGTAAATTCGTTCCGTAAGGGAAACCGAGTATGGATCCCTCAAAATTTGGAATTCTGTGCATACAATTTTGCACATTTTTATGAATCAGGAGATAGGGATGCCTTCATTATCTGAGATGAAGATCAAAAAACGTGACCATGAAAAACACTATATAAGATTACATGTACAATGAAAAACACTATAAAAATGCTCCTAGGTATAAATTGGTTCGTGTAGACCTTTTGCAGCCGGAAGCTTGCAGTGACGTTATTGGAGAATCTGAGAAGCACGTGCTTGAATCAGCTTGCTGTGTCAATGGAAATCGACTTCTATTAAGCTATTTAAGCGATGTCAAGTATGTTTTGCAAATACGAGACTTGCAATCTGGAAATTTGCTTCATAATATGCCAATAGATATTGGGTCAGTTTCTGGAATATCAGGAAGGCGTAAAGACAAGGAGATATTTATTGGTTTTACAAGCTTTCTTACCCCTGGCATTATCTATCGATGCAACCTATGTGGAAAAACCAGAGTTAGTTGTTTTCAGAGAGACTGTTGTTCCAGGCTTTGATCTGACAGAGTTTGAGGCTAAACAGGTAACGGTTATTTTTACTATTTTTTGCTTCTACAAATTTTTGCTTGGCTATCTTTAGGGAGAAAATCTTCTCTATTGAATGTTTTAAACAAGTAATCTGATTGTAAAAGCAATAGGTTTCAGTCTTTCACATTAGAATCATTTAATTTCTTGCTACAAGATAGATGTTTCTATTCTCCTCACTTGGATGTTTGTATTCTCCTCACTTGGATGTTTCTATTCTCCTCAATTGGAATACTTAATACTAATGTGCAATATCATGCAGTCCATCTGGATTGACTACTGATGTGACTGTTTTCTAATATAATATTGTTACTGATCCGTCTCGATTGTTGTCAGGTTTTCATAACCAGCAAGGATGGAACTCAGATACCAATGTTCATTGTATCCAAGAAAGACATTGCTCTTGATGGTTCTCATCCAGCTCTATTATATGGTTATGGGGGCTTTAACATTAGCATCACTCCAAACTTCAGTGTTGGTCGTATTGTCATTTCAAGACATCTAGGGGCAGTTTTTGCAATTGCAAATATTCGTGGTGGTGGTGAATATGGAGAAGAATGGCATAAAGCAGGCTCTCTTGCCAAAAAACAAAATTGCTTTGATGATTTCATATCTGCCGCCGAGTTCCTTGTGTCAGAGGGATATACACAACCTAAAAAGTTATGTATTGAAGGAGGCAGTAATGGTGGACTTCTTGTTGCAGCTTGCACAAATCAGGTATTTCCATGTATTTGATGATAAGATGTGTGGTTAAATAAAGGTCCTGTATAAACCAGTTGCTTGCTTCAATCCTTCCTCCTTTCGTTTCAATGTAGAATCCGATCGAAAAAGTTGTTTATCCCAAAGAAAATGTTGTTCTCTGTATCGGTTTTTCTAAAACTTATTCAAAAAGAAATGTAGGGAGCATTTAGCAGATCGTTTTTCGGTGAAATAAGAGGTTTTGATTGTTAATTCTGCGTTTAAACAGAGACCTGACCTATTTGGTTGCACACTGGCTCATGTGGGTGTTATGGACATGTTGCGTTTTCATAAATTTACTGTTGGTAAGTTTTACTGTCATAATAATATTCAACTACTTCTCCCCCTCTGGTTAGGGTAATCTCTAGACGTAGGCATCTGCAGGGCAACTGATGATGGAACTTGTGCTGAAATCTGCAGGCCGTGCGTGGACTACTGATTATGGCTCTTCAGATAAGGAAGACGAATTTCATTGGCTGATTAAGTAAGAGGACAAATGGAGCCTGTCTCTCTAATTAGTCTCTCTAACTAATAAGTAGCAGTGTCTAAAATTTAAATAATATTCAAACTGTTAGTGATCTGAAATGAAGATAAAATGTTTTTCCTTTTTCTATTCACCCTATCAAAAAGTGCTCTATTAGTTTTTTTTTGTTTTGTTTTGTTTTTATTTTTTATTTACTTGGAATGAAAGCTTCACCGGAAATCCTGGAGTACTTTCCCACATTTCATGGATGGTAACTGGGTAAACCGTCGGCCCTGAATATGGGGTCTCGCCCCAAGGGAATCAAGGAGAGTCGAACTTGTGCTCAGCAACAATCTAAGAACTTCATGTCTGGCTCTAGACCACTTGAGCTAACCCTTAGGGCTATTTGCTTGAACTTCTTGCTTTTTGAAAAAGGCATCATCAACTGTTCGTATAACACATTCTTCATTGCTGCAGATACTCACCATTGCATAATGTAAAGACACCATGGGACAAACCGGGACAGAATTTACAGTATCCTGCTATAATGTTATTGACAGCAGATCATGACGACCGTGTTGTGCCACTCCACTCTTTGAAGCTGCTAGCAGTGAGTACTTGATATGGCTCTGGCCCTGCATGAAATGTCAACTAATATTTGATATTTGAATGTTGAAGCTTATAGGCAACTATTGATGCACAAACCATTGGTGGCTCTTTTCCGTCCCTATTTTCACAAACAGACATAACATATGTGTGATTCGTGTTTTATTGTAATTTATTTTAAATCCATAGCTAATTTGTTTATATCGATTTTGAACTTCCTGTGTATATAGACGATGCAATATGTTCTATGTAAGAGCGTGGAGAATAGTCCACAGACCAACCCCATTATTGGCCGAATTGATACCAAATCTGGCCATGGTGCAGGAAGGCCAACCCAAAAGCTGGTGAGTTATTATTTTTTCGTAATATGCTTTTTCTATATGCAATTTTTCAGTGATTTCAGTGATTTGCTTGTAAGAAATAAAATCTGTAGACAGCTAGCTGTGTCTAATTGTTTGTAAAGTTCTGATTTTCAAAGCGTATTTACTATTCCACACCTGTGAATGACATTGTGTTCCAGGCAAGGATTAGAACTCGATTTACTCTGTTCATGTGTGTTGTAGGTTGCAGAAATGTCCGTTTCATACTAAATATAACACTTTTCCAACTGCAGATTGACGAAGCAGCAGACAGATATGCATTCATGGCCAAAGTGGTCGGTGCATCATTGATTGACTAGCCTAGGTTGCGGACATTTTGGCAAAGCTTGAAGTTGCAGCTGGTCTGATATTGCAACAGATGGACAAGAAATTACTCTTTGTGACTTCGACAGTGTCACACAATTGTCATCCCAATTATTATGGAATTTATATCCAACATATATTCATGGATTTCCATATTTTTAGGTTGTTCAAAAGATTTTATTTGGCAATGAATGCCACCAAAGAATTAAAGGGCTTGTTAAGGTGCCAGACTCGAAACTGGTGCTTATGAATGATATATGTGTTTTTTCAGGGAATCAAGTAGACACAAATCACCATATTGTGGAGTATACTGGAGATGACTGATACACTGGCAATATGTCAAGAGTGTACAGTTTAAAAAAAAAAAGGCGATTCAAAGTTTTTTTAGTATGCCGGGTTGTTGTTATGTGACCACTAAAAGCTAGCTTGCTGGGAATATTCCTTGCAAGACTCCAATGGAAGTATGTATGTGGTGAAATGTATATGTATGTGGTGAAATGTATAAGTAGTTAGCATGACTAGATGAGCAATGGATCAATGAAGATAAGTATATGGAGAAATCATGGCTACATGAGCAATGGATGAATGAAGATAACTATACGGAGAAATCAATAGTCATTATTGTAAACTGTTTATGTTTAAGTTGATTATATTAGGATGTATTTCAGTTTTGTGGAAGTTTTTCTCTCAATGGAAGTATGTGGTAAAATTTGTAATCAGTTTGCACGACCTGACTCTTCCCAAGCATTCAACGGTATTTCGCATGAAGCCAGAAAAGCTGCAGTCTCCTGACCAACAGTCAACCTGCAACAACAAATGAGTAAATTAGCACCGTAAGGGAAACCGAGTATGGATCCCTCAAAATTTGGAATTCTGTGCATACAATTTTGCACATTTTTATGAATCAGGAGATAGGGATGCCTTCATTATCTGAGATGAAGATCAAAAAACGTGACAATGAAAAACACTATATAAGATTACATGTACAACCTGGGCTTCTAAACAGGATAACTGAGGTGTCTATCACACTGAAACCACTTAGCTTGCCAATTACTGCAGATCAAGAACCAGATTATTGCATCTGCCATTACTGGACAGGAATAACTCACAATACTAATACCAAAGCTGTCCTCCCCTGCCTACACCTCAGGAAGATTAATACCCATACTATTCAAGGGGAAAGCCTCCTAAAGCTTAGCGGGGAAATGATGGACCTAGAGCCTGCAATAGATGAATGGGTAATTTTACAATGAAAAAACACTATATAAGATTAAATATACAAACTGAGCTTCTAAACAGGATAACTGAGGTGTCTATCACACTGAAATCACTTAGCTTGCCAAAAACTACAGATCAACAACCAGATTATTGCATCTGCCATGACTGGACAGGATCAAACTCCCATTACTATACCACAGCTGTCTTCCCCTGCCTACACCTCAGGAAGATTAATACCGGTACTGTTCAAGGGGGAAAGCCTCCTAAAGTTGGCTGGTAAATGATGGGCCTAGAGCCTGCAATAGATGGATGGGTAATTTAAAATGAAAAAACACTATATAAGATTACATATACAAACTGGGCTTCTAAACAGGATCACTGAGGTGTCTATCAAACTGAAACCACTTAGCTTGCCAAAAACTGCAGATCAACAACCAGATTATTGCATCTGCCATTACTGGACAAGATCAAACTCCCATTACTAATACCACAAGTGTTCTCCCCTGCCTACACCTCAGGAAGATTAATACCCATACTGTTCAAGGGGGAAAGCCTCTTAATTATAAAATCAGCCTAATAATTTGTAGACGATGTTTTTGATATAGGGCAAGAGAAACACAGAGCTATAACTCTCTGTTTTTTAGGTACCTATGTTTGATTCTAGACTTGGGAAACACAGAGCACTGTCTGTTTATTAGACACTTGTGTTTTTCATTGTCACTAGGGAAGCCTGCACTGCCTACCTATGTGTGTCAGAGAGGTTTTAGCTTTTTCGAACATATTAATGTGGCATTGTTAAATCTATTTTGAGGTGTAATAACGGTATTTCACAGAGATGAGAAACTTTTTCAATTTACTCTCCAAGCTAGCGAAGCTCAGAGCTTTAATGAAAATTGATGCTTATAATATCATCATCCACCTTCTTGTTACCTCTTTGTTACGATGTATGATGTTTCATATTGGCCTGGTGAATATAAAACGATGGTTTTATTAGGAAAATACAATTCATTGAGAAGAAGGTGATTATAAATGTCAGAACAAAATCTCTAACATAGAAATATTCCAAGATCACTTATAACATCAGATGTATGAATAATAATAAGAAGAATAAGAAAAAGATAACTTGTAACATTACATGAACAATAACCATAAAATATTACACTAAATAATGTGATGGAATATAATAAGAAAAGATGATGTTTTTGGTTTTTATTGAGAAGAATCTATTGGTCTCTTACTTCTCACTTTTTGGTGACATGGAGTTAATTTCAACTACCACCACTATAACCTAACAACTACTATTATTATGATTTTTAAATCCTACTTGCAAGCACAGATGAAAACTTCTTACGTCACATAAATATCAATTACAATATGATTTGAACAGAGATTACACTGTAAGGTTTACATAGCAATACACCAAAACAGTGAAAAACAACATTAAAGTGAGAAAATTGATTAATGCAATAGACAATTTTTCTCCTTTTTCCATCCATGTTGATGTTTGTACCCAATTGAAAAAGAGAAATATTTGTTATTTTTCTCATATTTGTTATCCTCTAGGCAGAGAGTGAGTCTTTTCTTAAAAAACAAACTCCCAAATTAAGTGAAATGTATATGTGGGATTCTGAAGCAGGAAAGGAGATGGGCCAGGATGGATATGGACAAAATATTTGTGAACTGGACAAAGGATGAGACAAAAACTTTAATCATAGATGACACATGCATTTGTTTCTGGTTGGATAGGGGACAGCCTTACCTTTCAGCATCTCAAATGTGTAAAGTCGTGCATTTTTCAAAAGCCATAGACGCCGCATATAACGCTACTACTACGCAGCACCCACCACCACCACAATACCTGGGTGGTGCGTTTGCTTTATCCACGAAAATGACCGACTACTAACTAAAGACGACACTACACAGAAGATTCCATTGCCTGTGTTCGAAACGCCTTAACAGTTATATCCACATTAAGTTAACAGTTATATCCATCGAATAAATCATGTAAGGCTGATTAAATTTACATATTTGCGGTTATTTAATTGGATGGAATGATTGTTATCTTTCCATGTGGATTTAAATCTTTACCAAAGACATGTTGAGCTTTGAAGCATCTTTGTTTTATTATAAAGTTGACTTAAATGTGGGCCAGAGCCAATTTATCTATTCATCAGAGTTTTATTTGATACAGTGATTAACAATATTTTGGATTTTCTTGATAGTGGTTATTTAATTTGGTGGAATGATTGTTATCATTGTTATCTTTTCCATCTAGGTTTAAGTCTCCACCAATGACAGGTTGAGTTTTAATATTTTGATGATTTTTGTTATAACGTGTTCAAGTATAATTGTAGGCTGACCGGTGGTTGGGTGAAATGATTGTTATCTTTCTCATCCAGGTTCAAATCTTCAGCTTTGATATCTTGATGAATATTATTGTAATGGCTTACAGCGCCAGAGAAACACTCTTGAGTATAACTATGAGCTGGCTGGTGGTTCAGATCTATGTAAATACCATGTTGAGCTTTGATATATTAATAAATATTGTTATAATAACTTAAGATGTAAGAAAAACACTGTGAACTACTTAATATCAGCGATCTCACTCTTTCCTTAAACTATAAAAGAGGTTCATTTTTTTTGAAGAGGTTAATATCAACAATCTCACTTTTTCCTTCAACTATAAAAGATGTTCAATTTGTTTCAAGAGGTTCATTGCTTTTTTGTTTGATAAAAAATAAATGTTGCACATTGTTGTCATAACAATGTTTCAATGCCCTAATACTGTTTCTGCGTGTCTAAGGCCCAAGACCCAGAGACATCTGGCAGGTGTGAAATCTGCCCCCTTACTGACCACCAGCAGGTCATTCCAGTTGGGGCGTGGTTTTCCTTGAATAAGAGCGATGCATTAACTGTTAACAGCCAAAGATAGTTGTCCTCACTGCTGGTTTGACAGCTGAATTATGATAGGTTTTTCCACCTTGTTAAAAGAAAACGCGATATTTCATAATTTTATTTGATGAAAGTTGATCGTAAATCATGAGCAAAGTAATGAAGCTCCAAGGTTGGTCATAAATCATGAGCAAAGTAATGAAGTTCCAGGGGATTCGAAGATCGTTCACTGCATTAAAATGCGAGAGTTACATGGTCCAGCTAGCCAACGAGCGTTACCAAAGGATAATGGAATATTTCATCAAATTGATCAAGAAAAAGCACGGAAAGGATATTAGTAAGGATAACAGAAATGAAATAAGACATTCAATGTGTTCTTTGTAATATAGATATAAACAAAACATCTAAAGAAAAGTAATTGCATAATGATCCACTCCAAGAAAACAAGGTTTTCCACAAACCAATTAACTCTTCTAGAAAAATTCAACAATTCTAGTTTAATAATCCTATCGGCCTCTCTTTGTACCTTTTGGGACAATTGCTAGTAACTAATACGTTAATAAATCGGTTTTGTTAATAAATCGGTTTTAGTTAATAAATCGGTTTCTGTTACGTACCAAACTTTACCCTAACGACCTCACTAAACCCGTCCTGCCCGCGGATATCCGCGTTTGATGCAGAGGAGGGCGGGGGTGTTGAGGATGGCGCAGCGGAGTTGCTGCAGAGGAGGGCGACAGACCTGCAGAGAAGGGAGAAGGGTTTCGACGAGGGCCGCAGAGGACGAGGTGACTTTCTTCGCTGCATGAGGGCCACGTAGGCCGTTTTTCCTGCAGATCGTTTTGCCCTCGCCCTCTGCCTATTATGGTGGTAGTTATGAGGTTTTATATATATTTGGGTCACTGTTATCTTAAATTTTACTTTATCTTTGTTGTTCGTGAAAACCTGCAGGTGTATGGAGGATTGATTCTACTCTGCGTAAGGAGAAAGCCCTACAAGATTTTTCGGGTATGCATTATTATTATCTCATGTGAGAGGTTCCTCTGGATATTTTGCTCATGTGCATAATCGATTTTTTAAACTACTGTTATCTGAAATGCCTGTTACTTCACTGTCTCATGTGAGAGATACCTCTGGATATCTTGCTCATAGACATAATGGGTGTGTGAAACTGTTGCTATATGTGCAATACCTGTTAAGTTTTGTCTCATGAACTTTGGTTCATTACTGTGCATAGATTAGTGGTTGCATATTACATTTACTATTTGCTTAACGACTGTGTATGTTTCTTTTTTTGCGTCAAAAGCAGCAAATCACCTCCCAAGTCCACCATCTCAGACAATGCCCCTTTTAGAGCTGCGAACCAACCTCAAGAAGCATTCATGTTCTCAAATGTGGTCTTCTCCTGTGCTGAGACTCGAGAGTCTGTAGGAGTTTTCTTCCTTGTTCATGGGCCTTCTCTGTATCTGTTGTTTCTATAATTTTGGTTCGTTTCCTTTTGGTTGTCTTCTAATCTAACCGGGTCTTATTTTCGTCCTCTCAACTTTTTGGATCCCACAGCAGGCCATCTATGGAAGATCTATTATGGCTCTGAATGTCCTTCCACTTGCTATACCTTTTTTGTGCAGCCTGTCATTAGACGGCCTGCATCTTGGCAGAGTTTGCATTTGAAGATTGTACTTCCATAGTCATCTCGCTGGGTTCATTGAGATCCTTTCAAATCTAGGTCAACCCTATGAGGCATACCTTTGTTGACAGTTCTACGCATGTTTAGGTGCAATTGAAGATTTTACTCTCCTCGTTGGTCTATAATACCTGAGATAAACATTGGTAAAAAATTACTTGAATCTTGCAAGGGGTACCAACCAATAGTAAAGTGTACATGCGTGAGGCATTGAACCATTAAGCATAATTTCATTGTAAGTATCTCTCATACGTTCATAGTTGAATTAGGTGCTAACCAACCGAATCCAAAAAATTGAAATCCTCTTGAGCCACTTGTAACATCTATTTCCTGCAAGTTTTATCCGTTTTATACTTCCACTGAGTGTACTTTCATTACAGAAACCCTTTTGTCATTTCCACTGAGTGTGAATTGTTTAAAAACTCAGAATTGTTTAGATACTTTTTGGGTCATGAAATTGGTTTCAGCAATAATCTGAGCCAGACCAAACAGTTCCTTCTTTTATATGCATTATGTATATTAGATCCCTTGCCTTAACACTCTAATCTGTAGGTGTTGTCTCACTACTTGTTGACACAGACCATCCTGTGGTCAAATCATGTTAAAACATGGACAGTGAAGAAAGTCAAGATATGTATTTCCAGTTCAACAAAATGGGGGAGATTTCAAGCTCACACAAGCATTTTGTCTCTAACCCTCAGGAGCATAGCCCCACTTTAATGACGACTGATATGACATTTTCTAAAAGGGCAGCAACATAATTGTATTCTGCATTTATTATTATATAGCTCAGGAATCTTGCTTTCATTTATCCAGGCTATTAAAAGTCTTGATTGGCCCTAGATTGTATGCCTGTGGGCCAGAAAGCTGCATGAATTTGTACTATGTTTTCATTCTGAATAGTTTCCAGGTTTCCAAGAGTGCCTTTTTTGGAAAAGTTTTCCCAGCGTCAGATGGATATTACACATGAATGCTCAGTACAGTCCCCACCTTGTTAGAGAATGTCCACTCTGCCATGAATTGTACATTAGCCACAGAGCAGATACAAAGTCTTATAATTTTGATTCAAAATTAATTCCCAATTGAATTGATTCAGTTATATATATGCTTTCTTGATTATTTAAACTTTATTCCTCTTTGATTGGCAATTTATCTTTACTGTTGTTAGAGGATGTTGTCTATTCTGCTAAAACAAAACCACCAACCAGACATTGCTTTTTGCTCCTTGTTTGAATCGATCTTTTTATCCACTTTCCACTGTCGAGGATTTGGCAAAGGGATCTTATGCTTTCTTGATTATTTAAACTTTATTCCTGTTTGATTGGCAATTTAACTTTACTGCTGTTAGAGGATGCTGTCTATTCTGCTAAAACAAAACCACCAACCAGACATTGCTTTTTGCTCCTTGTTTGAATCGATTTTTGTATCCACTTTTCACTGTTGAGGATTTGGCAAAGGGATCTTGATGTTCTATGGTCTTCTTCATTTCATTTTTTCCCAAATTCGGCTGTGGTTGGTTTTCTTCTCTTGGTTCCTGATCTCAATTGTGGTCTTCTCCTGTGCTGAGACTTGTTTTCAGTGATTTGTTCAGATGGTTTCTCTAAATTCAGACTTTTGTCAGTGATTCGTTCCGTTGCCACGATAGTCAGAAATAATGATGAATAATGCAATAATTGGTTTGTATCTTATTGTCAAGTTCAAAGATTAGAAAAGGAAAACTAAAACAAGGGAGCCTATGTTGAAGAGCAAATAAATTGCATATTGTTTATGCTTCTAAGGGTCCTATCTGAAGCAAATGGCACTGGAAAATATTGTCTACTATACATCTGCATGAGTTTCTACAGCAACTTAGATTTGTACATTGATTTATCATGATTCGGTGGCTTGCTTCTATCCCAAACGTTACATTGGAATGTCATGATGTCATCCTTGATTAGTTGGAGAATTGGCATTGCCAAAGCACATTCAGTGGACACCACATCGAGCTGGGATATGTCCAAGGGTAATGTCGGTTGATGGTTGATTGAAATGCATAAATTAGAAGTATATTCGCTTAGCCTGATAAGGATTTTTAGAAGAATAAAGTAGAACTGTGTTCTCATTAATCTTTTTCATAGCTACTTAAGATTTTTTAAAAGCATAATCCTTCATTTAGTATCATGATAAGATCCTCTTCTAAGGTTAGCTGTGAACTGGTGAGAGTTTACCACAACTAGCCTAGGGTTGATTTTCGTGCATTCTTGTCTGGTTTCTACTTGAGAATCCTTCATGCAACACATCCCCACTCCCATGCAAGGGCAAAAATTGGGTAGTTTCTGTCCCCAACAAAAAGAAAATTGGGTAGCTTCTTTCCCCAACAAAAAGAATTGATGCTTTACGTTCTCTAAAAAGGTTGGGAGTTATCAGTACCAGTTGGGAAAATTTGGGGACGTGGCCTTTCACACTTAATGGGGTTAACATTGTATCTTAACACTCTAATCTGTAGGTTTTTAAATTGTATTTTAAATCTCTGGTCTATACTTTGTACTGAAGGGGAATCATTCTAACTTAACCAATGTAGTATTTCATCCATGGACCATGATAGAAAATCCTCTGCCATCAATTGTACATTAGCCACAGAGCAGATACAGAGTCTTATAATTTTGATTCAAAATTAATTCCCAATTGAATTGATTCAGTTATATATATGCTTTCTTGATTATTTAAACTTTATTCCTGTTTGATTGGCAATTTAACTTTACTGCTGTTAGAGGATGCTGTCTATTCTGCTAAAACAAAACCACCAACCAGACATTGCTTTTTGCTCCTTGTTTGAATCGATTTTTGTATCCACTTTCCACTGTCGAGGATTTGGCAAAGGGATCTTGATGTTCTGTGGTCTTCTTCATTTCATTTTTTCACAAATTCGGTTGTGGTTGGTTTTCTTCTCCTGGTTCTTGATCTCAATTGTGGTCTTCTCCTGTGCTGAGACTCGAGAGTCTGTAGGAGTTTTCTTCCATTACTGCTTCTTCAGGTCTTCGATGCTTCCGACATGTTTTGATACAACTTCAAATATGGAATGACAAGCACAATGCTCTTTAGAATATTATATTGCTTCTCGAACCTCTTTTGTTACAATTCACTATTTGTATTTTCCATTTGAAACTTAAAAAAGGAAGTTTCAAGATCAAATACCATTTTGATAGTTTATGTCTTCACAACCAATTCATTGTCAATGGGTTTTTACATATTTTGTTAACAAAATCAATTGATTTTAATGAATATAATACATGTTTTCAATATATCTTCATATTAATTTAATTTCCCGTTTGAATAATGATTTCTTAAATAACCCTATCCAAATCAATATGGATACCCGGTTGTTGTTCACTTGAATTCATTCGTTTACCTTCACATTCAACTACGCAATTTTTACCAAATACAAACAAAGGTATCTAAACAAGTTCAATGGATATTTATGCCTACTTGCATTCCATTTCGTAGCCACTTTAACCCCCAAAAACGGTTTTCAGCATGGCTTCCTCAAATTAAAACTCAGAATCATCGACCCTTGCTTTCAAAAAAGCCCACAAAAGCCCATTCACATTTCAATATTCTTCCACACACTATGCCTTACGGCGTTTCCTTTGCAACATTAGGTGCAAATGCTAGTTTAAAGAATCTATTAATTCACATATGTTTAATGTTCTACAGGAACCAACAATGAAGGAAAAGAATTTCATTCTAAGAAGAAGAAAAAATTATAGAACGAGTAAATGACGATGAATTGGTCCTTAGCTCATGTGGAGTGGTGTTGGAGGTTAATGAAAGGGAAAAAAATATATATAACTATGAGGGATATAGTGGAATGAACATATAGACGTACTTTCCACTTACAATACAAAAATCTATCAAATGATTCCAAGAACCAAGTTATATTAAAAGTACAGGGAGCATTTCCAGAGCAATGGTTAATGAGATTTGTCAAACTTGCAATAGAAAAAACATACAATAACAACAAATCATTCAAAAAATAAGGTTCCTAATTAAAATTCTTTTCTAGAATTATATGTATATATTACTACAACGCATTCATCTATTAATATCAATTTTTTTATATTTAGTTTTCATATATATAGTTTATTACTTTTTCAGGATTATTATAAAAATCTCAAACGATCAACAAGATGATATCTAAAACATGTCAGTAGGAATGTCCAAAAAGGTGTACAAGGCGATGGTCAAAGAAATGGACATAATTGCATCATAAGAGGAGCCATCTCACAACATGTTTCAAATGTATGTAACCATAGAATTTTTCTATTAGGTACATAAAATATATATATATATATTTAACATTAAATACTAATTTTCAAGTATTTTCTTGCAGAAAAGAAAACAAAATGGAACCCATTTAGCACATAAAATAGGACGACAAGGAAGAAAAGGGTTGATATCAAAGTTTGTGAGTAATTGTTAATATTTCCTTATAAGAACTTAACATTTCATTGTTGTGTAGTTTAAGTTGTTTTGCAACAACCATCCTTGAATGTCTTTAATAAGGTGCTAACATACAAAGAAGACCCATCAGAAGAATTGATTGACATTGTGTTAAATAAGGTTTGTGAGTATATGTTGGCATATCAAAAATTAATTCTAGATTTTGTAAGTATCTATGTTCTTTTACTTCTCTGAGTTTATATTTAATAGAAAAAAAAAAAAAAAAAAAAAAATCATTTATATTAAATCTATGATTTATTATGGGGTATAAAACTTGCACGATACAAAGTATGGAATTATGCCAACAGAAAGGTTGTTGCAACAAGGCATGAGAGTTTGTTTTGAAACCATGTGTACAATTCATGAGTCACTTATTGGTATGGTAGATTGTTTTTTTGACAAAAACAGTTATTTTTTATTTGACAATCGGCAAAACAGCTGCCGAGGGCTTAAACAAAAATACACTATAGATCCTTGCTACAGTCATCAAGGCCATTAGAATTGGATTTTGAAAATCTCGCTGAAAATTTTACATTGTGGTAGCAGAAAGGACTTGAATGAAGGAGGACTTGATTTGTTCCTGGCTGACGCCTTGGAGATCCACAGCGTTTTCTAGAGGAGACCCACCTCACCGAACTATTGGATCAACCCATGAAACAATTCAGTTTCTTTTTTATTTGTCTGGCGGAATACTATGAAGTGATCAAGAATTCCAAGATCGGAAAACCAAGCGTAGCGGATCTGAAACTCTATAAAAACGGGCAGAAAAGCGATATCGGGACCGGAATCAAATCGGAAGTCGCATCGGAGTTAGGCGGGGGGTAGGCCCATCGCAGAGGGATGTGATGGGGGTTGTAAGCGAAATGGCAAAAAACTGAAGAAAAAAAAAAAAAAAGAGTGATCGGGTCCGGGCTCTCAACATGCAATGCATATCACAAATCGGAAATCGCAGTCGGAGTTAGGCGGGGTGGAGGCCCATCACAAAGGGATGCGATGGGGGCCGAACGTGAAATGGCAAAAAATGAAATAAAGTATGATCGGGTCCGGGATCTCATCGCTCATCGCATATCGCAATGGCGTATGGTAAATTCTTTGGGTGGGAAATGCGATGGGGCTGATGCGAGAAGGCATTAGACTGAAATATATGCATGGTCGGGTCCGGACTCTCATCGCGCATCGCATATCGCAATGGCGAATGGAAAATGCTTTGGATGGGAAGTGCGATGGAGCGAAAGCGAAAAGGCAAGTCTGCGAAATGACATGAAAATTAGCATAAATATGAGGCCCTGACATCTCCAGAGTTAAGGGATGTTGCAGTCCGATTCAACCTCATTGACTAACAGGGATCCCCTACTCCGGATAGAGGCTAGGTTGGCTACCAGATCCGCCTGTGAGTTTAGCTTTCTCAGCACATGATAGAAGGATATTTTTTGAAACTTGGGCAACAAAAGTTTAATTTTTTTGAGGATGGGGGCTAATTGCACCTGAGAGTGGATCTTTTGAGAATTCATAGCCTGGATAATTAGTCTGGAGTCTCCAAAGACTGAGATGGAGAGGAGATTCCTCTTAAAAGCCAGATTTAGACCTTGCCACAGAGCAAGAGCCTTCGCCCTATTGTTTGTTTCATTCCCCAGACCCCAAGCAAAGCGCAGCTCAGTTGAGCCATCAGGGCTTAAGATAACTCCACCTCCACCCGCCTTTCTTGGGTTTCCTTTAGAGGCCCCATCGAAGAAAAGGCAGTGATCATCCAAAGCAGATCTCCATTTGATGAATTTTTGCTCATTCAGACGGATTTCCCAGTGAGAAGAGGCTTTAGCCGGAGGAATGGGTCTATTCTGATGATTAGGAACAAGCTCTTTTAACCATTGATCTTCCTCATTGTCCAAAGTCATGCCATTTCTTATGGTGGGATTGGTTTCTAAAGCCTCCCCTAAGAGGGCTTTGATCTTAGTGATAATTCTGACCGGGTTGCAACTCTCCTCCCTAAAAATTCTGTTGTTCCTCTCCAGCCACAGTTTCCAGCATGTGAATTTGGGAATCCACATCCAACCAGTCTTGAGAAGGTTTTTTTTGGAGAGACAGAAGGGGGATAACTTGGCCCAGTTCCGAAGAAGGTCCTGAATATTTCCTGGTAGCTCAATATTGTTAGGTCCTAACATCAGGACACCCCTCCAAACTTCTTGAGAAAAGGGGCACAAAAGGAATAGGTGGTTAGCCGTTTCATCGTCTGAAACACAAAGAGGGCATCTGGACGGGCCTGCCATACCACGCTTCCTCAGGTTATCTCCAGTGAGGGTACTTTTATGCGCCATAGTCCAGCAAAAGAAGTCAATTTTGGGGAGAGCAGGAAAAGACCAGATAAATTTCCATTGAGTTGGCTCTGGTGGGACGCTAGGGACAACCATCAAACTTTTGTAACCTTCTGCTACTGAGTAAGAGCCTAAGAGAGAACCCCACCCTCTTTTGTCCTTAGAAGAGGCCTTTAGGGGAGATTTTCCTTGGAGCAGATCCAACAATAACTTGGCTTCACCATCCAGCCAATGAGGGACCTCCCCCAAATTCCAACCATCCCATAGACTTTCTGCATCATTTTTCCATTTGGAGATGTCCCAAAGGGTTTCCAGATTTCTGGCCTGAAGCCAAACTCTGATATTTTCCAGATCTTCCATCTGATTCAAGGGTTGATCTCCAAGAATCGAGTCTTCCCAGATTTTCATTTTTTTCCCATTACCTGGGATCCAATAAAGCTTATGACTGAAATGTTTCATAGTTGTGAGACATAGTTTGAACACTGGAGATCCTTTGGAAATTCTAGGAGGTTGGTCCAAACACCTCAATCGCTGCCCCTGAAAATATTTTTTCCACAGAACTCTCTTACTCCAACTAGGATTCCCAGAGACAAGGTTCCAAAGGAGCTTGGAGCCCAGAGCAAGATTTTGCGCTGCCAGATCCCGCATTTGAAGACCTCCTTCCAAGAATGGCTTCTTAATAGTGTCCCAATTTACTAAATGAAGCCTTCTTTCGTTATTTTTCCCTCCCTCCCACAGAAATCTTTTAAGGAGACCGTCCACTTTACTGATAAAGGTTTTAGGAGCTAGAAGAATGGAATTCTGATAAACCGGGAGACTTATGAGGACAGATTTCATTAGGATTACCTTCCCAGCATTATTCAACCATGAGGCTCCCCAAGCCTGTCTTCTGAGTTTTAGCTTGTCTAGCAGGGGCGCCCAGTGAGCTACCTTAGAATTTGATTTGAAGATTGGGATCCCAAGATACTTAAATGACTCCCAGGTTAGGTTTCTTTCCATTTCTAAAAGCCTTGCTATGTCTGTCAAGTCCTTGGTCGAGCAATTCCAGCCAAAGATCATGCTTTTTAGATAGTTAATCTTACTGCCTGAAACCTCCTTATAAATGTCCAGCTCTTTCTTGAAGGTTCTAGCAGAATTTATGCTAGCTCCTCCAAGTAATAAAGTATCATCAGCAAACTGGGCATGATTTATGTCTTTAACGTTTTGAGCCATTCTCAGGCCTGGCAGAGTTTGGATCTGTTGACAGTGGTCAAGGTGGAAGCTGAGCACTGAAGCTTGGATGGCGTAAAGAAGCAGGGACAAAGGGCACCCTTGTCTAAGCCCCCTCGAGGCCTGGAAGAAATATGTTGAACGACCATTAACCAGAGGCGTTATCCAAGGGGAGGCAATGCAAGCTTTCACCCAAGTTATGAGAGCTTTTGAGAAGCCAAAATTCCCCATCACAGAGAACAAGAAATCATGTCTCACCCTGTCAAAGGCATTTGTCAAATCTAGCTTAATTACCATGCCTTTCTCTTTTCGGTGGCAGCTTGAATGAATTGCTTCTTTCACCAGCACAATATTGTCAAGAATCTTTCTCCCTTTTATGAATCCTCCTTGGTTTTCAGGGATGATGATCGGCAGAATTTCCTTAAGACGGTTGGCTATTATTTTTGTAATCAGCTTATAACTTGTATTACACAATGAAATGGGCCTGAATCTGCTAAAATTGGTGGCGCCTTTGTCTTTAGGAATCAATGCAAGGAAGGCCGAATTGGTGTTGCCTCCAATCTTGGTACAGGTTTGAGATTTACGGATCATTCTCAGAAGGTCTTTTTTAATTGTGGACTAGCAGGTCAGATAGAACCTTGCTGTGAACCCATCAGGGCCCGGGGCTTTATCCGGGTCCATGCAATCCAGAGCATTTTTAATCTCATTCATACTAATCGGAGCAGTCAGCTTGATATTGTTGGAATCTTGAACACAGTGAGGAATAAGTTCAATTGGATATGCGTGAGGATCGATAAGAGGGTCTTCCGAGGCAGAATAAAGATCTTTGAAGAAGGAGTGGTATGCTTGCTTTATGTCATCAGAATCTTTAACCACAGTGTTTTGATAGTGAATTTCATTTACTATTTTGAAGTGCTTGCGTGCTTCAGCTTGCTTATGGAAGTAGCTTGTATTTTTGTCTCCGACCTATAACCAAAGATTTCTGGACTTCTGTCTCCAGAACTCTTCTTCATCCCTACTTGCTCTTTATAGATATTTTTGCAGCTCTACTTCTTTTTGAACAAGGATTTGTGTTACTTCGGAATTCTACATTGTTAATTGGTGGCCTGCTAAACTGTCATGCATCTCCTTTCTTTTGGCGGTGGGAATTTTCAACCTTTTAGCCCACACCTTGAGCGCCCTTTTGAGTCTCCTCATTTTTTCTTTCCACACAGAGAAAGGGGATCCTTGAACTTGCCAGTTCCAGGCCTCGGAGACCACCTCTTGGAATCCTTCTTGATGAATCCACAGAGAGCTGAATCTAAAGGGAATGGGGCCAAGATTTCCATCCAAGGAGAGCTCAAGCAGAATGGGTTTATGGTCGGAGGTGTAGTTCGGCAGAATTTTAGAGGTGGCCATTAAACCACAAGACAAGAAAGAGGATTGGACCAGAAATTTGTCCAGATGAGCAGCAATGTGGCCTAGGTCTAACATTTTGTTTGACCAGGTGAATTTCCTAGATGTGGGCTTGATATCCTACAAATCCCAATCTAGAATGAGGTCTTCAACCCATTCTTTAGCTGGGTCCTTGACCAGCGAGCCCCCCTTTTTCTCTTCTGTAGCTAGCGTAACATTCAGATCACCTACAATAATAATATTTTCTGGATTGTGCAAGAAAAGATAGGATTGGAGCGAGTCCCAACAAATTTTTTTCTCAGAGGGTAAAAGCGGAGCATAAAGATTGAACATACTTACTTGGTGGCCAGATTCTTTATGGAGGAGCTTAGTGAGTAGCCAATGGGGGCAACATTCTTCGTGAATCAGATCATATTTGGATTTGTCCCAAAAGGAGACAATCCCTCCAGAGGCACCTCTGGCGCTAACAGCTCTCCCTTGGCCTTTATGCCAGAAAACTTTGCTTGCTTGGAGGAGTAAAAGGTCCTCCAGTTTTGTCTCCTGGATGAGAAGGATTTCAGGCGAGTACATCCTCACAATGTCTTTCAGGGCTTCTTCTTTCATCTTGCTGCCTAATCCTCTGCAATTCCAGGAGACGTATTTCATTATTTACTAGCTTGGGGGGTTGTGGCTCCTTTTGGAGCCTTACCTTGCTTGCGCCTAGATCTGGTATTCATCATTCCTTTGAGAGTTTTCTGAGAGCCTTGGAGGACATCCAGATAAGTTTGCTCCTCTCTCTGTTTCTTCTTGGACTTTCGGCCCCTGGCTGACTTGATAGGAGTGACTTATGAACTGTCTGAATCTGAGGCTCCATCTTCTGAATCTCCCTCAGAATCGGAGCCCAGATTGATGTGCTCCTCGTTTTCTTCTTTTTCCCCTTGTTCATCCTCTAATGGAGGGAGAGATGACTTTGCTTCTGCTTCTTTCGCTTTCTTCGACAGGTCTTCTGGTTCCTTCTGGATCCCAATGGCATGTGTCTTCTCCCCAGAGGAAGAACCCTCTTTAGGAGCTTCTTTGGCTTTTGGTTTGGGCTGGGGCTTCACCAATGGCCCTGAATTTTTCTTCTCAGTTAGTTTTGGGACAGCTTTGCCCTTTTTGATTTCTTTCCATCCTTCTTCGTCAACTTTGTCCCCGGTTGGAGCTTTTGGGAAATTTCTTTGGAAGTGTCCATGTTCATGACAGGTTCTGCATTTGAACGGCAATTGCTCGTAATCCAGTTTTTGATAGTGATGCCATTCTCCAACTTTAATTTTTACTGCTTCAGGTAGTCCAGGTTCCAGATCGACTTCCACATAGATTCTTGCTCATGTATATTGGCCCTTGTTGTCTGCTTTGTCAATGAAACTGCCAAGGCCATTTCCAATCTTCTGCAAAGTGTGATAGCTCTAGCAATGGATCGGAAGATTGGGAAGCCGAACCCAGACTAGGACCTCTTTGGGAGAATCGATTGAGGGATCGAAGTCGGGGGTCCACTTATTAATATATAGACCCTGATTTCCCATAAAATATGGACCGTTTCTGAAAACCAAATCTCGATCTTCTTTGGAGGTGAACTCGAAAATGAAATACCCTCTGCCGACAGCATAGCAAATCACATTGTTTTCCAGCTGGGGCCTCCAGTTGCGTTGAATCCAGTCATCTGTTGTTTTTGTTGATGGCCAGTGTCCCATAAATTGTCCTACCAACCCTCTGTCAGCCAGGGCTAGGGCGATTTTTATCGGTTGGTCTTCAAGCAGGGCGATCTCAGAAATTTCCTCCAGCTTTTTGATGAATTTCGGGACTTCTGGAGTCAAATTTTTCTTCCCTTTATGCGAAAGCAGTCTTCTGAAAGCTTCTTCTGAAGAGATAGGCGGGGTGGGAGAGGGCTCCCCACCCCCTGGCGCACTCATGGCGGCAGCTACTCTCCTCTGCGATCACAAAACTGGGCCAGCAGAAGCATTGGCCGGAGAAGGGGGGCAGAGCCCGATTGCGGGGATGCCAGGAGTGGGGGTTGAGAGCCCAGCAGCAGGGGCTGCCAGGCAGGAGGCCTATGAAGGGCCGCAGAGGTCGAGGAAGCAGGGGTGCGGGAGCTCCAGCCAGAACGCGCGCGAAAAGACATGTATGGTAGATTGTTATTCGATTTACATTGATGTATATTATTTATCTCAATTTTCATTATTCTCACCAATATAGATGCACTCATTACACTTTATTTTTATGTTTGCAGATGGAACAAGAAGAAGACGAAAGCAATCGATGCAATCAACGAAACATATGTCCAAATAACCCAAGTCATGGAAGTAGCTCAAGAAGTACTGACCGCAATTCCAGCGAAGAATGATTATCTATTTGGCTATCAATGCAAGTTGTTGTAGTTTTTGAAATAATTGTTTGTGAAAATCAAAAAGTTTGTTTAATGTAATAGACACAGTATCCCAATTAAAAAACGAGAAGTTACCAATAATTATCCCATTTTGTATAACGAAAAATTTTGTCCCACCAATTAATAATTGGATAAATACTAAATCCACCTCAACCAACTACTAATTATTAATTTATTATTTGCGAGTTGTCTCAGACTCAACTTTAGATGCTCACAAAGTTGAGCTAATAATTAAATAAGGATTAAATTTCATCGAGTATCTTCTAATTCAAATTAATCGTTAATTTATTAATATTATAATTATATTGGAAAAGTGTGTAGTTCAATTATAGCCATTTTCATTAAAGGCTCGGGCAAGAGAATTTTCCCATGAAGGAATAAGTAATCTAATTCATTAAAGGAATAGGCAATATAATGAAATACGTAAAATAATTATGAAAAGAAAATCTGAAAATTATTTTAAAAAATCCATTAATTTATGAAAAAATATTTACAATAATTAGTTATGAATATCTTAATAAAAATAAATAAATATTAACACAAGATGTGATTCTTGTTCATTTCATCTACAAAGTGAAGTGAATCCGTATATATTTTAATAATAAAAGAACTCAAATAGTATATTCAAGTATTCATACAATTAATGCATGTTAACCAGAGGTATCTACAAATTATATTTAATTAATGCGTCATAACCCGAGGTATAGAATTAATTTACATCAGTCTTATAATATTATGCATATATATAATTATATAATATTTTGGATGGTTGGAATAATAAATGTAAATATAATTTAAATAAACAATAGAATTTGTTTTATGTTATTAAAAATAAAATTAATGATAAATTTAAGTATTTTTCCTCCACTTTTATCTAGAGGTCACATAGAGTTGAATTTTGCTTAGATACAAGTTTAACAAGGTTAATAATCCTTTTTGCATATAGATCTTAACTAAAACTTTATGTCAAGACTCATAGGCCTCAGAGTTGTAACTAGATTTGATACCATATGTAACAAGCTCGGTTTAAAATATACAAATAATTACATCAATTTATATGATTAATAATCAACATCCAATTATTCAACTATTTAACTATTTAACATAGAATTTCAAAAAACGAGTAGAGATGACTTATCTATATCGGCAATATTCCTTATTTGTGCTTTTGGATTTGAATGTTCTTTGAATTCTGCTAACAGCAACAAAGATTTTGGGGACGACTCTCCACCCAACCGTGGGCTTAGCTGCACATAATCTTTTTTCAGTAGCAACAAAGATTTTGGGGACGACTCTCCACCCAACCGTGGGCTTAGCTGCACATAATCTTTTTTCAGTTGGCCACCCCTGAGCCCTCAATCAACGTACTATTACCAAGGAATCTTTTGTCTCACAACACTTTTCTCCCAAGAGAATGGATGAAGGAATGATGAATCTCATCTTCCTCATCGTCCATTAAATAGACCAAACAATGGAAAGGGGTCCGCGTGTACACATTCCATGTGTCAACATGCAACTTTTATTTCTTTATTTTAAGTTTTACTTAATTTAATATTTCTCATAATTTAAATATTCTTATTCTATTCCTTTTTACTTTTTATTAACTTTACTTATTTTTACTATTTTTATAGTTTACTTTTATATATATTTATTTATAACTCCAGTTTATTATTTACTATTTTATTTACTTTTTATTATTATATTATCTTCATCATTTATTATTTATTTTTTATTATTATTATTTCTTTATTTTTTATTATTTATTTACCATTATTATATTTTCTTTATTGTTTATTATTTATTTACTTATATTTTAATATTATATTATTTTATTATTTTTATTTTTATTTTATTATTAGGGGATATTACAATGAAATCTTCAATAAGTTTTAGGAATTTAAGGCTGATGTGGAAAACTTGAAAGAAAAAAAAATAAAAAAAAATATATATATATATATATATATTCTAAAATCCGATATTGGAGGAGAATACACTTCCAATGAGCCCATTGCGTTTTGTAAAGAACCTCAGATTAAGAGGGAGTTGATAGTCCCTTACAATCCACAACAAAATGGAGTTGTTGAATGAAAGACCAAAACCATGGAAGAATTTATTAAGGAAATGATCAATGATCAAGACTTGCCTATGTTTCTATGGAGAGAAGCATCTATGACAATTGTCTATATTCAAAATATAAGTTCTTGTATTATTTTGGATGACAATACTCTTGAAGAAGCATTCACCGAACAAAAACCATAGGTTTGACATTTGAGAATATTTGGTTGTCGAGTATCTATCCATGTATCTAAAGATAAGAGAAAGAAGTTAAATCCTTAAGGAAAGAAAGGAATATTCGTTGGATATAGTGAGTCATCAAAGGCCTATAGAATTTATGTTCCAGGACAATGATAGGTTGAATTCATCAAGGATGTGACATGTGATGAGAATGTTGGCTATTGGAAATCTAAAGAAGTTCCCATGGACTTCGATGATGAGGAAGAACATGAAGCTCCCAAAGAAGAAGGTTTAGGTCCATCCAGTTCTTTAGAACATCCTGCGGATCATTAATAAGAGCCAAAAGGGCTTAGAGATTCAGTGAACCCAGTTGTTGTTCCTGAAATAGGAAAAGGCTAGCTTGGCTTAGATATACTTTTCAAGAAACATAAGGACATGCACCACCACGTGGCACCTTCAGGGAAAGCAAGATACCAAAGAGGTATTATGGATATATAGCATTGATGACTAATCTCATTGATTTTGAATGTTCCACCATTGAAGAAGTAGTTAGCCATCAAGTTTGGAAGGATGCTAATACCAATCGATTATGAAGAATTATGTATGGGAGATTGTGTGAAGACCTAAAGCGAATTCAGTGGTAACCTCTAAATGGGTATACAAGATCAAGCATGAAGTGGATGGCAGTATTGACAAATACAAGCTGAGATTTGTGGCTAGAGGGTTCTCCCAGAAAGAGGGAGAGGACTATGATGAGACTTTTTCTCTGATTGTCGAGTACGCTACCATTAGATATATTATTTCTATTACTTATTTAATGGGTTGGAATTTACATCATATGGATATAAAGGTTGCTTTCCTCAATGGTGTGATTGACAAAGAAGTGTGCACAGAACAACCTTAAGGTTTTGAGGTTCATAGAAGAGTCTCACATTTGCAGATTGAAGAAGGCCTTGAATGGACTTAAGAAAGCACCTAGAGCTTGGTATTCTTGAATTGATGGTTGCCTAACAAGATTTCACTACAAGGAAAATACCCTCTAGTGGAGGTTTTTGTGGAAGCCCCTAGAAAAATAGCCCAATTTTTTTTTTTGTAGCGGAGGTCACTAGCAGAGATGGGTGGGTGAATGTTTTAGCAGATGTTTTTAACAATGCATCTATAATACCCAAAATGAATCGATGTGTTATATAATCATATGCCCCAGTGCTTAATATCATATGGTGCACCATGACAGAGCTTTTTATAAAAATAAAAATAAAAAACATAACGATGCGCTAAGTACATAATGTGCAACGGTGTGTATAGTACTAGATAGAACCAAAAATGTTTAATTTCGAAAAATGTCAGTTGTAAAATTTATTTTTCCCTGTCTAGTGCTATACTCTGACAATGCCTTAATGATAAACAAGCACATGAATGCCCCGATGCACAATAAATATAGAGCGTCGGTTCATAATAGAAGTGGTGCACCATTGTAGGGTTATTTTTCATACAAATAATAAACAACAGTGCACTACCTATATAAAGTGCATTGGTTCTTATACTACTCGATAGCACCAGAAAAAGAATAAATTTAAAAAATGTCGATTGTATAATTCATTTTAATCATTTTGGTGCTATACTCAAATGATGCATTGATGCCCCTAATGTATTTAAATGCATTAGTGCATAAACAACAAGGTGCACCACGATAGGGTTTTAATAATAATAAAATAGCAGCATGCTTAGGAACGTGCATTCACTGGTGCAGTTACCCTAGCACACCATATTAGGGTTGAATAAAAAAATATACAGTTACAAAAATTCATTTTTATCATTTGTTGTGTTGTAGAGCTCTCAAGCACCGATGCTACTCTTCCCTTTGTCAAGCACCCTATTGTTGGTACTTCCCTTGCTTGCCATCCTTTTGTTCGTTTCTTATTGCGTTGCTTTCGAATTTTTTCAAATGGTGCTGAAATTATTTTTTTTTCATTTATGTGGTAACCATGCCTCCCCAATGAGCGAATGTCAAAGTAATGTTCATGTTTCTCTTTATTTAACTTTTTAGTGGAGTAGAATTGAAAATTAGGTTAAAAAATCCATTGTTTTTGAATTATTTTATCTTGTCCAATGTGTTCAACTGGTTCCGATCGCAACGATGGTGGTGCACTTAGTAAAGTTACAAGGTGCACCGCAAATTGGTGTGTTCTTGTAAACGCACCGCAGTTTTGTGGTGCAATTGGTAAATTGATATGCACCAGGAAAATTGTATTTTTTGTCATGGTGCATCTGGTAAAAGTTACTTCTCGATGCATTTATTTTTACCAAACACATCACATCCATAAATATTAAAAAAATATAGCTTGGTGCGTTCATTAACCTGAAAGTTTTGTTTCGGTGGGAAAAGGTTATTCATATGCACTGGTGTGAATTCTATGTTGACGCACCATGTCGAGAAATAAAAAATCAATATTTAAGCGATGCATTTGGTAAATTGATACGCACCGGGAAAGTTATAACTTTTATTGCGATGCATCTTGTAAAAGTTACTTCCCATTGTGTTTGTTTTTACCAAACATACCACATGCATAAATATTAAAAAAATATAGCATGATGCATTCGTTAATCTGAACATTTTGTTTTAGTGCGAAAAGGTTCTTAATATGCATCAGTGCGTATTGTATGTTGACGCACTATGAAGAGAAATAAAAAAACCAATGTTTAAGTTGTGCGTCAAGTAACTGTACACATCGTTGTCAGTACTTTAGTGGGTTTTGTAGTGCACCATTTCTAGTGCTTTACTATTGTTTTTTTGCACCGAGGATGTTTTTTTTATTTATTGAAAGTTATATTCCATATTTATAAACACATTTTTCATTTAATTAAAAAAATATATATGTTTTATGTATGAGGCTAGTGTATTTTATATGTCAATTATGCAGTAAAGACGTCAACAGAGGGAGGAGAAACATGAGAAAGAGTAAATGGAAAACTAATACAATGTGGTCCGACCATGGGAGGCACAAGAGAGGTAGCGAGATTTATACCCTCGCCCTATTAGTGTAACGACCCAAGTCCTCTTGAGGAATGTAGGCCTCCTTAAGTACTATGAGGAGGCTACATCCTTGAAAGGGGCACTCTAGGTTTTTGACAGAGATGATATGTCGGCGGTATGCCAACCAACAGGCTTTTTGTGTTGGTCCTAACACGAGGTATGGGCCCACTAACGAGGACATATATTTCATCACTCGCCTATTTAGGATAGGGGAAGATTTTCCCAGTTCCCTGATTTCCCCCATGGTGTTGCGACAGAGAGTCAACTTGTCTACTCTCAAAGATATGTTAGGGATCATGTAGTGCATGCAACATATTTTCATGTGTCTGGTGGATAGCTACGGATCACTTCTTTTGGTGTAGAGGAGGTTAGGTTTCTCTCACTATTAGTCAATACCATTGCACATTATACTAGTGATAGGCAGCACATTAGTTGCCCTCTTTTGTTTTATGTCGATTCTTTGGTGCAGAGGCCATGATGTATCAAATGGTCTACCATTTTTTTTTTGCAGTTTTGTATGGATTTAGATAGATTTTTTGTTATTATACATGGGAGGGTGAACTTCCCTTTTGCATAAGAGACTTTTTGCTTGCTTTTTGAGAGGTTTTTGGAGATGAGGCCTAATTTTGACCGTCACCCTCCTAAGTCAATGACTAAGGTGTAGATGCACATGTGGGGTGAGGTGATCCCCAAGAGGGGACTACCGAAGTATCTGGCCAGGATTTTCGTCGAGGCACTAGGGCTACTGGGCAGTGAGGATGACCACATTTTTGACTTGGTGTCGTGTCCTTACATGGGGATGGATTGGCGATAGTGTGCCAAAATCTTCTTCACACCGGATGAGCATGCACATGATAGAGGTAATATTAATGTTTTCTTTAAATTAATCTAGTTTCATTTTATTGTCTTAATTATTTAGAATAAAATTTATTCTAGCACATTCTTTAACTTGTTTTATTAAATTGTTTAATGAAATTGTCTAATTATTATTGTGTACAGTATATTTTGTAGACATCGACAAGTTCATTGGGGACATGACTCCTCTCCCACTGGAGGGAGATGTGGAGATGGTAAAGGCCGAAAAGGGTGAGGCACATCCTTAGATGCAGATAGGCACGGCCATGCAGACGCATAGGGTTGGTGTCGATTTAGGATGGAGTACTGTGACCGATTCTCTAGACTTTTAGTCGAGGAGGGAGTTCGTCTTGCGGAAATTGAAGACATCAGGGCAGATCCTAGAGTCGTATATCTATTGAGGGATTGTCTGCATGATATGATGAGTCTAATGCATCATATCGTTGGAGCTACCAGGCTACTAGGAGTGAGGAGGGATCATGAGCATGCAGCAGATGCACATAAGTCTTCACCCAGTACTACCCCATCAGATCATGATGATCAAGGTGATGATCCATCTAGTGATGAGGGTGGTGATCCTTCAAATACATAGTCGTCACCCATACTTATTACGGCCCCATCAGATCATGATTAGTCGGGTGTCGGTGATCCTTCTAATAGTACTCCACCTCCTCATCATTCACCTCATGATCACCCACTTCCTCATGTTTCTCTTGATCAGAGAGCAAACCAACCACCTTCTCCTCCACCTTATAGTTCAACTATTGAGGAACTTGGCCATCCATCATATTCTACTATAAATGAGACTGCCCATACTTCTGTTGTATCGTCTCCTGCAACAGAGCAGGCTACCAATACTATTGTTGTATAAAATATTTCACTTAATGCAGTTATTTGACTTTATATATATATATGGTGCTTTTTTTGGTTCATGTTGATGTAATTAATTTATATGTTGGTGTTTATGTGTATATTGTTAGGTCATCTTAGATATGTTTATTTAATGTGCTTGCAGATATATGTGTATGTGATAACAATTATTTGACATGAGATTTATATTAGAGGATGTGTGTGGTGATGATGCTAGATTACAATGCTTGTGTTTTGTTAGATGTGATCATGATGATGATGACCTTTTAGATTATTAGATTTGCGTGCTAGCTAATGACATTTGTATGTGCTAGAGGTGTATATAATTAGATGAGGTTAGCTAATTTAAATGTTTATTTTGGATGATGTTTATGTTTGTTAGATGGTTATCATCATTATGTTTATGTTTGTTAGATGGTTATCATCACGATGTTTATTTTTATGAAATGATATTTATTATAGATTATGTATTGGTGGACTTATATCAAAATTTTATGTGTGAAATTACATGCAAAATGACTTACTTTAAAATAAATAAATAAATAATGCAAAGATATTTTTGTAAATTACAAAGTTTAATATAGATGAAACTATAATTGTAAATGTACCATAAATATTTCTCTATTGATTAGATAGTTCATACGTATTCATTCTAACCTAGTTGGTAAAATATTTTAATACTCACAAGGAAAAAATAATTAAAGGTAAAATAATTTAGTTATCTCTCAATAAGGAAAAAATGTGTAACTAATTCAATTTTTAATATAAAATTTTAATAACAATAATTATTCAAAAATACAATTTAAAAAATGAAAAATTGCACATGGTCTATACATAGAGATAGAAAACCATTATAGATCCATCTTAATCACATGTATATGAAGCACTAAAAGAGATCAAATATTTTAATATGTACATCTTTTTTCAAGTTTTTGCATTCTAAAAAGAGATTTTCATATAATGAGATTCAGACCCTCTCGGCCCCCGGTAGATCCGTCATTAAGAGAGATCTATACTAATTTATAAATTCAATATTCTATTGTTAAATTAAAAAAAAACTTAAGTCAAAAATTTTTATAACTAATTTAGATTTAATATAACTTAAAATTGTATATTTTACTAAAATTTAAGTTATCACTAAAGTTATGAGAGTTTCAAGTAATTTAAATTTAATATTTATAGCAACTCTTACCAATTTAAATTATAAATTTCTATCTCTAAAGAGGAGGAAGAAATGTAAAATAAGACTTGTAAGCTACTTGTAGTTGGGGATTTGCTCTATTGGAAGTTCTCCCTTAAAGAGGCAAGTGAACTTTTTTCTATTAATAAAGATATAACATTTTGGTGCTAAATTGGTTCTTTATTTGATATTAGGGTTTAAATTTATATTTTTTTAATAATAAATACGAGTTAAATAATTCAAAAATCATACTATATTAGATTTAACTTTTTGACAAATAATATATTTGATTATTACTTAATAAAGAACTCAATAAATATTATTTTTCTACATACTTATCATGACATAACCACTAAAACTCACGTTCTCACATTTGTCCTAGCTAATACATCATGTTTACATTGATACAAACATGTCTACTTTAAATCATTTACTTATAAATACATTAAAATATATATTTATTGTACATAATCTAAATAGGAAAGAAAAATGCATTGCCAAGTCTATTAGAAAGTCAAAAAAATGCCTCTTAATCACCATCACACTATTTACCATTTAATTTTTAGGCATAGATATTTATTAATTCAATTTTTATTTATAATTACCATTGAAAACAAAAGTCAAAACTCTTCCATTATCCATGAAGAAAAAAATAAAACCTCTCATGCATCCATGTAAGCCCATTTGTTTATCTTATGGTCCATAAAAATATGTAATCAACATTTTACACATGCACATAAGACCTCCTTTTAGTTTACATAATGTTGCAAGAACTAGAATTTAAATATATTAAACATGAGTTTACCTCTCATGTCAATAATTTAATCTTACATATTAATACACAATTTTTTCATTGTTAAAGTCCTCATAGATTTATCACTACATGATTTATATTGATTTTGATATAAACCTAAAGAAAAAACATGTGAAATGATTAATAAACCAATAAGTATCTAACATCTAATTATACATTCCTTCTCTTTAATTCCTTCATCTCAACCATTTTATGTCAAGTAGGGAAGAATCGACTTATTTTATCGAAATCATGGAGTGCTCTTGTGAACCTTTCTAAAATAATTCTTCAATGTTATGTCTCTAAATTCCCTGTTGTCATGTTTTTAGGATATTCTTCTCATTTTCCTATTTGATAAGGATTGTCACATTGAACCCTTATTATCATAGATATTGTAAACCATGTATTAAACTTTTATATATATGGAAATATGTTGCATAATGAAAATAAGGGAGGTTATTTTACTATATTGAAAAACTTTGGTGATGGTTGTAGTAGGCCTTTTAGTACACATATATAACAAGAAAATAAATAAAAAATTAAAAAATTATTTTCCTTCTCCATTTTCTATCACTTTGTCGGTTATTTTAGATTGATACTCATAGTGTCATTTTAGAAAGGAGATAATGAGTATATTTAGATTGATATCTTAAAAATATATAGTTATATATAAGCATTCTTAATGGAGTGCTCACGTTTAGGATTCAAAATTGACTTTTACATTATCTAGAGTAGAAAATGTTTTGTATTAGAAATATATGTTTGAGGTCACAACAGTAAGACAAAAGAGTACAAAATTGGTAAATCATGCTTAAAATTACAATCTTTTGATCCATCTTGATGTCTATCCAAAGCAGAAATCTATTGTAAATTAGAATTAAACAAATATGTTAAAATTTTAATTTTTAAATTATAAATTACACAATTGAAAATACTTAGTTTTAAGTGTAAAAATGTTTCCACTAGAAAAAAACGAGTAAAACCATTTGTGAATCTTACCAATTATATAAAATTCCAAAAAGATGAATAAAAACCAATATAATTAGTGAAATAAAGAAAACTAAAACATATAACACTAGCATAAATGATGAAATAACACAAGTACATATCACTCTTCGTTGTCATCACCCTGGTAATCTTCCTCGCTTGGAATGATAACATTGTTGTTCTCAAAAATATATTTTGATCTTGGGACTTGTCTTAATATGAACCCCCAATCCTATCCAACACATCTAGGTAAAAAACCACCTGATTGTAGTGTTTGGGGAAAACATCAACCTCCCTAGCTTCAAGCCACATCTTTCTAGAGTTGATAGATATCAGCCCACTATCGTGATCTTCCTTTGCATTATTCCAATGAAAGGTATCCCATGACTTGCAACTAAAAATAACACATTGGAAAGAACAATGGCTAGCACAACTATATTTGTCAAACTCGACTTCCACTCCACAGGCTTGTGTCATGCATCCATCATCGGCATCATTCGTGCGAAAATGACATTCATATGCCCACATAGATGGGAACAAATGCACCTGTAAAAAAGTGAAAATAATTGTAGTGTCATGTGTCTAATAACCTGAACATAATTAAAATATAAAATATAGATGTTACAATTCAAAGGTGCATTATGGAGTTAACAGTGTACAGAAAGAAATTTTACCGAGTCGTTGCACCCAATCATTATTTTTAGTGCATCATCCTCAACATGCAGGTAATGACGAGATGCACAATATTTCTCCCTAACTTGATCAACAACCCAACTGCTAGGAAATATCATTGGCATATTTTCTTTTAAATGATCAGTATAAGGCACGCTTCTACCATTCAACTGTATGAATTCTTTCATGTCACTATCTCATTTCCTCCTCTTTTGTTCGCACAATGCAACCCACGGCTGTGTCGCTTCCGAATTGTAAATAATGAATTTGTTGATGGCTTCAATTTCAGAATTCGTTGATGAAATCAAACCAACATATATAGTACGTATGAGATCAAAATATGCATTAATTATGAATTTCGGTGTTAATAGTTAATGTGTATAAACTTGACAAATTATAAATCACTTACTCTTTATCATGAGCCTTTTTCCATTCATTTATAGAAGCTCCCCATCTCTTTTGTCTTCATCCCTTTCATCGTCCCAAATCACTACACCTGGTGTGTTTTCGATCTACTTGATGTAGTCTCTGGCATAATATAAAGACTCATATGATATGTGCCCCTTTTCAAAACACCCCTCGGGTTTCGCCCTTTATCGAACAAAACTTTTCAATTTCTTCATGTATCTCTCTAAGAAGAACACCCAATGACAAGAAACCAACCCAACTAATTAAACCTCATCCACTAGGTGAATTAGAAGATGAACCTGCAAGTCCATCAAACTCATCGATATTTCCTTCTCAAACATACAAACAATCTTAGCTTTCTCTTGACACCATCGTGGAACGCTCCATATGAATCTCCTTTGATGTAATCCAACGTACAAATGCAAATAATTTACATATCGCAGATCATAGGCCTTGGGGGAAGTCATGTTTCACACACCCATGCATGAGCATAGGATAATGACACTACAAAGTAAACACATACAAAAATTAATTATACTTTATCCCATTACATAAAAATAATAAAATCGTGTTTTTGACATACATACTCTTAGAAGGTTCAAATGGTCATGCGATTTCAACCCCGATAAATGGTCTTCCACAGTGAAGCAACGGCGTAGTGAGGACCCATATAAAGAAGGCACCCTCACACCCATTATAGATCCTTTTCCAAAGAAAGATCGTCTTTCTTTAAAATCCATGGGACATCACCTTATTTGAAAGACCAAGAGGGATTAGCCTCTCCTCTACTTTCTTGTCTTGGCCAATGTTTTTTTTTAGTTTTTGAAGAAATAATATCTCTCCTCACAAATAATGTGTTGTTTTATTTCAATGATATGTGTCTCCATTAAGAATATGAAACATTTTTAAATATATGCATGGGATCCAGTAAGTGGGCAATCTTAATATGCTTCCAATATGGGAGCTCATAAAAGACATATTTTGTTTTCATCCCAATGGGCAATTTATCAACATAGGTGTCGAATAATTTTGGATCATTGAACATAGGCTCCCCATTTGAATTGAATATTTATGTAATCTCATTCTCCTTCTTTGTCTCAAATGCTCTAATCCATTCAGATGGTGTCATTATTACAGGCCTTTGGGTTCTCTCTAGTTTACCATTGAAGGCGAATGTTACTCTTCTATAACGGTGTTCTTCTGGGAGGAATACCCTAGAGGAGTCATACACTAGGTTTCGTAGGTGGTTGGGCCACTTAGCCTTCAAATAAGGTCCACAACATTTACATCCGTGATACCCTTTGGTTACAAGACTTGCAAAATTATTGTATTAAACAACGCACGTTAGCAATCATGAATATCAGAAAAATTGCGATGAATTAAATTAATATGAAAAACAATATTGTTACATATATAAAAAAATCAATAAATGTGTAATTTACCAGAGCATGTGCCTCAATATATTATAAGGAGGACCATGTGACTTACCCTTTTTTTATGGTACCTTCATGCCCACATTTCAGACATATCTCTTTCTCTACATATTCTCCTCTATGTAGAATACAATCATTTGGACATGCATGATATGATATGTACTCAACACCCAACATTTTCAACAACTAATTTGCGCTTTTGCAGCTATCGGGCAAGACATTATCACTCAGAAGAACCTTATCTTTGAATAACCTACAATTTGTGGGCAATATAAATGTAAAATGTCAATATTAACATTCATAAAATCGACCATTTTTAATGTTGATTGTGTGACAAGAATTAATCTCAAAATATAATGGAATTGATCATGGTCAAATACCTGAGAAACATGCCTTCGACATGCCAAACTTTGCTTTCAAGTTGTACAGTAGCATTGTTGTCCCCAAATGGGTATACTTTGACTAGCTGCCAGGTCCAAAGAGAGGGGTGGTGGAAGTATAATTTAGGCTTTCGAATAATGTATCAATGATATGAGAATCATACCCTAGCCCATCATTCAAGAATGCATCTAACAAAATTTACTCCATGGCAGTCATATCCCATAAGTAATCATCCATACCAACCTATATTTGATTGCCTCAATTGTCAACTTGTGATGAAGAACTACTATTGTTGTAGTCATTCCTAATTGGTGAATATGGACGTAGTGAGAATTGAATAGGTGGTTGATTCAACCATTCTTTGTATGCTTCCTCTTCAATTTTTACTCTTAGTGCAACCTTCTCTTGATTTGACATTGTAGTAGGGTGCTCTAGAATATGGTAGGTGGGTCACTCATTATCACTAGAATCCTAATTTAAAAAAATATTGAACATTAGTACATCAATGACATTAGTAAGAACAATGTAATTGGTTTGCTTAAATTGCATTATACTAAACAAATATTACCATCACTGACCCAAGATTAAGGCTGGAAGATGCCATGTTCCAATTGGCAGGGTGAAGCGATGTTTATTTTCATCTACCAACTGCTTGGAGTATGCTACTCTTGATAAGAGCTTCTGGCGTTTTTAAAATGGGGGAATATTTTATGCATGTGAACTTGATTATGAATCAGGATCTTGCAAATTTGGATACATTTTTATTCAAATTGACATGAAAAATAATAATAATAATAATAATAATAAAATTGAACATATTGGATATGGAAAGGGAGAACTCCGAGAAGGACTTTGAGAAATATGGAATGAGCAGAATATAAATAATTGGTCATTTGATTATGAGATTTTCTCACTACATTTGAGAAAAATCAACAATATTTTTTTGTGTACATACCTCAAATTGATTTCGAGAACCATATAACCACAATCCAAATTTCAATATAGTTTTCAAACTATTTTTCAAGAACAAGACAACTTTAAGTGAAAAATGTATACTATGAACTACTATAACTCATGTGGATGCATCTTATAGGATAATTTGAGATGAATATACCATTTTTTTTGTAAGCTTGGCGAGACCTTTTCATTCACTTTCTTCAAACAGGGAAGTTACAACCAAAATTAAAATGGCTAGGTGGCCTCAACCTGCCCAAAGGGAAACCAGATCTGTTGGCCACCTAACTGCATTATAAGCCATCCAAAAATATAAAATTTTAAGATTGTCTAGCAAAGCTATATATGTCTAGGTATCTTTAAGCCCTCTAAAATCTAAATAACTAAAACAAGATAGCATAGTTTGTAGGTTCTTCATCTATATATAACAAAATTTAAATCCAAAACTAATCCAAGCAAACTACTGGTCATCAGATGAGCCCAATGGAGTTGGGCCCTTCACACTTGAACCAGGTAGTTTCTTCTTAGGGAGATAAGGAATATGTTTCTCAATGCGACTGAGGTAGGCATTCTGCTACTAGATTTGGAACTGAATAAGTTTTCCTTATGAATTTTCTATAGTCCATGATCAGTGTTAGAAGAGCCAGCTGGAGGGTTTGTCAAGGCTTTGGCCATGATATTCTTCATTGTCTAATAAAGGTAGATAGTCTACTTATATTGGGAGGTCCTCCCTCTAGAGTGGCCAGGGTTCGGCACCAAGTCACGTCATTCTTCCATATATATCTTTTCACCGACTACCTATTGATTTAATTTTCCTTCCCAACTCGATATTAGTTGACGAGCCTGAGTCAAATTGCCTATCTAGAATGACTCAGTTGAGTCTCGAATGTGTCTCGAAGTGGATTTGTGGCCCCTGCCCTGAGCTTGGCAAGGATGGGGATGGCTATCGCCACGATGTTGCCCTGCATTTCTACCACGCCCGCGACCTCCACTAGCCGAGGATCCTTCGTTGGAGGAGGGAAGAACCATATTTATACTTAAAAAAACACCACAATGATATGAAACCCTAATATCGGAAGCCAAAACCTCGAGATCGCAGCCAATAACAAGCTTAAGGTCCTAGTACACACACTGTAAAAGTAAACATGTAAGGATACCACAGCATAAATCCATATAACCTTGAGTATTAGGGTTGTAAACGCAACAATTTCCCCTGGAAATGATTTGGGCCTATTGCAAGAGGTTGTAAACATCAACCCAAGGCTCCCCGAACCATATTAAGGCAAGATACAAAGTCAAATCAGGAGGGACCTTACCCAGTAGACCTTGATTCTTAACAACCAGCAAACACATCGAACAAGTAAAGCAATAAACACATTCATCCATGCATGATATATATATTGAATTTCATACCAAAAAAATCAAGTATATCCCCATGTGAGATATCAAGATTCCAAAATAGATAGAAATAATAGTACAGTAATAAGACAACCCACCATAAAAACCAACTTTTTCCTTCCAGAATTGATGGATGAAATTCCAGTTGACTCCAGGCATCGAATTATAAACTCTTCCCCATCGATAAATCAAATGAACTTGGCTCACAGGGGAAGGAATATAAGGGAGACTTAGAAAAATAACATACTCGTTATCGTTAACCAGAGGAAGAAGGGAGTCGTCTACACCAGGGTGGCGGACCGAATGGACACATTCTGCCTCGGGCTTGCTGAGAACCCTGTAACCATTCCATCTACTAGAACATGAATACTTCCACCTAAGAATTGAAAGCTACCGTCATAAAACCCCACCGTGGAGACGTCCCTTCGAACTTCCCTTGAGACATTAATTTGTTGCATGCACGATGCCACATTATGATACTGTTCAAACGTGCGAGGGTTGAAACAAGGCCGCCCTCCATCCTTTCCTTTCGTGGCAATAATCATGGCACCGATCCCAAAGAGGCCATTCTGACGGATCGCACCCCGATCGGGGGAGATGAATATGCCATTTTATGTGAAAATAAAAATTCAGATAATTTTTAAAGTGCATCGGTGCTCTTGTAAACTTCAACGCACCGATGTTTTCAATAATAACAACACTGACACGTTGACATAATAACCGCACTAGTTTCTAGGATTTCGAAAGAAAAAAATAAAATAAATAAAAATAAAAAATAAAATATATATATATATATATATATATATATATATATATATAATCCATCACATCAATGCTCTTCTAACACTAATTGCACTGATGCATTTCAATAAAAACCGTGCCGGTGGATTAAAATAATAACTGCACTAGTTTCTGACATTTCGAAAATAAAAAAGGAATTCTATCATATCAATGCCATGGTCAAAGAAATGGACATAATTGCATCATAAGAGGAGTCATCTCACATGTTTGAAATGTATGTAACCATAGAATTTTTATATTAGGTACATATAAACAAATAATTTAGCATTAAATATTAATTTTCAAGTATTTTCTTGTAGAAAAGAAAGAAAAATGGAACTCATTCAACACATAAAATAGGACGACAAGGAAGAAAAGGGTTGATATCAAAGTTTTTGAGTAATTGTTAATATTTCCTTATAAGAACTTAAGATATAATTTTTTATATTTTAAGTTGTTTTACAACAACCATCCTTAAATGTCTTTAATAAGGTGTTAACATACAAAGAAGGGCCATAAGAAGAATTGATTGACATTGGATTAAATATGGGTTGTGAGTATATGTTGGCATATCAATAATTAATTTTGGATTTTGTAAGTATCTATGTTCTTGTACTTCTCTGAGTTTATATTTAATAGAACAAAAAAATCCTTTACATTAAATCTCTTATTTATTATGGGGTATAAAACTTGCAGGAAACAAAGTATGGAATTTCGCCAATAGAAGAGTTGTTGCAACAAGGCATGAGACTTGATTTTGAAACCATGTGTACAACTCATGAGTCACTTATTGGTATGGTACATTTCTATTCGATTTACATTGATGTATATTATTTATTTCAACTATCATTATTCTCACCAATGTAGATGCACTAATTACACTTTATTTTTATGTTTGCAGATGGAACAAGAAGAAGACGAAAGAAATCAATGCAATCAACAAAACATTTGTCCAAAAAACCCAAGTCATGAAAGTAGATCGAGCATTATTGACTGCAGTTCCAGCGAAGAATGATGATCTATTTGGATATCACTGCAAGTTGTTGTATTTTTTGAAATAATTGTCTGTGAAAATCAGAAATTTTGTTTAATGTAATAGACATAGTGTCCCAATTGAAAGACGAGGGGTTACCAATAACTATCCCATTTTATATGACGAAGAGCCTCTTATTTATATATATTAAAATACATATTAATTTATTCTATTGTGTTGTCCAATGTCGTTGTTAAATGTTACACCAATGATTAAATATTATAATGAAGAGATGTGAAATCTTATGATATAAAAAAATTAATCTAAACGTCATATACAAATCTACTAATAAAAAAATAATTTATATGAATATTGTTATAAAATATATGTCGATTTTTCGATGAATAATGGATTTAAAAAATCACAATAATTGCATTTTCATAGGTCAATGTTTCTAAAAAAATAGAAAATGGATATAGAGACATTGTATATTAATGTGCACTGCTTTGAATACGAATTTTTCAGCAATTGTATTTATAATAATAAAAAATGGTATCAAAATTAAAAAATCTCAATGTGTCTATAAAAAAATATGCACCGGTGCGTTATACTATGTAAAAGTATCGGTCGGGTAAGATTTGTTTTCACGACCCGGTGCCTTTCCTAAACATTACATCATGGGGGCATTCGGAAACAAATAAGCATCAGAGCGTTATACTCTTCAGGCACCAATGTTGTTTCCATTTAACGCCCTAGTGCATTATAAGTCTTAAAGCACCGGTGTTTTCGTAGAACCAATTCCCTAGTGCTCCAAAATATTGTTTCCACCCCCAATGCATTATTCAAATTAACGACACCAGTTCTATTATATTAGTAGCGCACTAGTGCATTTGTACAATACATAAGCATTGACGTTGTAAATTTAAATAAAAGCATCAAGTTCGCAAAATGTTTTTGCCTGCCCCAGTGCGGTTCATGAAAAGTACTTCTCGGGGCGTTTGTTTAATATATAAGCACCGGGGAGGTATACTTTTCAGGCACAGGTGTTGTTTTCATTCAATGCTCAGTGCTTTTATTTAAATTTACAGTACCCACTTTTATAATGTTAGCGTACTTGTGTTTTTTCCATTAAGCGCACCACTAAAAAAACATCCACTAAAACCTCTAGTCGCTCAGATTTTTTTAGTTGTGATGAAGTTATGTTATCAGTTTCACTAAAACATTCGCTACCACAAACAAATGTTGTAGCAGAGGTTTTTTTGACATTTTTTTCCAATTTTATAACACTAAAAACCTTCATTATAACCTTCGCTAGAAGGTATTTTCCTTGTAGGGCTTGGTTTCTCAAAAAGTGATGTTGAGTCAAGCCTATATATCAAGGTTGAGAAGATTGAATCCATGATTATATTATTATATGTTGATGACTTATTTTTGATAGATGTGGAGCATCTCATTATTTGGTGTAAGAGGGAGTTGGATTTTGAATTTGATATGAAGGATCTTGGCTTGATGCACTACTATTTGGGAGTAGAAGCATGGCAGAATCCTAGTAAAATCTTCCTTGGTCAAGGAAAGTGTATTATCAAGATCTTGCGCAAATTTGGGATGATGGACTTTTAATTGATAACAACTTCCATCATGCCAAATTTTAGAAATTTGAGAGACTCTGAGTCACATTTGGTTGATCCATCCATATACCGAAAGTTGATTAGATCATTGATGTATTTGGTTAATACCAGGACAAACATTTGCTTTGCAGTGAATACTTTAAGCCACTTCCAAGTGGAACCAAGACACGATCATTGGATTGTAGTAAAGCATGTATTGAGATATTTTCATGGTACAATTGATTATGGTTTGATATAGGTCTTAAATGATGATATATGGTTGCAAGGATATACATATGCATATTAGGCATGGAGTGCTAAAGACAGGAAGAGTACATTTGGAGGTTGTTTTAGTTTGGGCTCCACTATTATTTCGTGGATGAGTAGGAAGAAAACATCGTATTGCACTCAGCACTGCCGAGACAAAATATATTGTTTCTAGTTTAGTGAGTTGTGAAGTAGTGTGGCTTTGGAAGTTACTTGCAGGTCTATTTTATTAGGTGCTAGAACTGATGGTGATATATTGTGAAAAAAAAAAGCTATGTGAATCTGACAGAGAATCCAATTTTCCATGACAGGTTGAAGAACAATGAGATCAAGTGCCACTTCATCTGTGACATGGTGTAGAGAGGAGCAGTGAAGCTCTAGTATGTCTCTACTAATGAATAGATAACTAATATTATTACAGAGCCTCTATCTAGAGCGAAGTTTGTATACTTCATGGACAAGCTTATATTTGTTGAGAATGCTTCTCTCAGTGAGAGGGAGTGTTGATGAGATAGCATCATGGAATGACCTTCTCCTTGTGTCAAGTATATTGACCTGAATTAGGAAGAATGGTCCAGGAAAGGACAATGATTCTTCTTGTGTCAAGTATGTTCACTCGAATTAGGAAGAATGGTCCTGGAGCATCAAACTTGTTTAGCATCAGGCCCCGAATTACTCAAATAGAGTGTCGCCTTTGGAGATTCACCATGTATAAAATATATTGACCTGAATGATGGTGAACCAATAATAGTCTATATACCATGTGTTAGATAGACCTGAATTATGGTGACTAGTTGATGCTGAATGATGTACCATGTGTCAGGAGTACCGACCATGATTATGGTGAAGATATACCATAGGTCATAGGTACCACCAAAATTATGGTAACTAGTTGATGTTGTTGATTTTCTATGTGTCAAAGATGTTTGAACAGATTATGGTAATTGGTTGATTTTATTGGTTTTCCATGTGTCACAATTGTTGACCCAATTATGGTAATTGAATAATGATGATGACTTGTTATAACCTTTTCTTAGAGAAATTTTTCAACAAAAGAATATATATCTCGTTATTATAAATACCTCCCTAGCTAAGAGGGAGTGTTGAATTTTGTAGTCATGGTCAGTATTTGCAATTTATCTTTTATCCCTTGAAATATATAAAGTAATTGTAAGACATGTTCTACATGTCATTTTCATTGTTTAGCCCTTGAAATAATTATTATAAGACATGTTCTTCATGTCAATATGAAAAGAGAACATTTTGAAATTCAAATTTTGAATTTTTGGCTCCAAACTTGTCAAGTTGGCCCACGCTCAACTCAAGTCGGCCCCAATGAAGAGACACACCCGTTCTCACAGGCAAAACAATATATATAGACCATTTCACCTCCTCCATGAGGCACCATTTGATCTCTCACATAAGAAGACATATTTTGGGCATCCAAACGAAGAAAAAGAAGGACAAGAAAAATGAATTCATCTCAAGAACATTTCCCTCTCTCTACTTCGCATGAGTGAATTTCTGGGTTGTTTTTGGGAAGCGGGTCTAACTTTTGGGCAGTAGGTCCGAAATTATGGGCAGTAGGTTTTAAATTCTTGGCAGTAGGGCTGAGTTTCTGGGCATATCTAGGAGGCTAAAATTCATCCTAGGCAGATCAAAGAGGGCCAAAGTTGAAGGGAAGAATATTGACTTGACAAGAGGGTTGTTTGACTAGGTTTGACCATAGCATTGTTGGTCGATTTGACCACATAGTTGACTAGTAGTAATAAGTGTATCTCTTGTTGAACTGAAGAATTTATCAAAGGAAAAGGTTGTTGGGTTTTCCTAGGGTAAATAGTGTGTTCCCTTTGCGCATTGTGATATCTACTATTATTGTGCATTAATGGTTTAATCTCTAAAGTGTAATTTCTCAATGATAAACTGGAATTGCTAAAAGAAGATATACATCATTAGAAATAATTATCAGTATTTTAGAAATTAGTGTTGTATCTATTGCACTTGAAAAATCAATAGTTTCCTACTCAAAGTGGTTTATTATCAAATTGTTAATCTATATTTTCTTGTGCTTTTGCATTATTTTGATCTGGATACATAGCATTTGGTATCATAGCTATTGATCCTAGGGTATTGCTGCTTCAAAAAGATCATTGTGGAATTTTCTCTATAATTTTTTTTATTTTTTTCTGTAAAGCTTCAAATTGTGAAATTGTTACCACGAGCAGGAAAAATCTTGATGAATATCTGGCTAAAATTTCAAACCTTGGTTCACTATATTTTATGAGATATGATCCAAAGGAGTTAGCATTTTTTTATGCTCTAGAATTTAGTCTCAAACAGGTGTCCCAGGAAAATCGCCCTAATTTTATCTTTGTGAATCAGATTTGAATTATATAAAAAGGGATTGAAATTGGATGGATTGTAGTTTTTCAAGTATGAGTTTCAAGGATGAAGGTTAAAACAATGACACGTGGCACCTCGTACAAGTTTTCTCTATTGAACCATTCCATAATAAAGTCTTCATGGGAGATTTCGCATTATTTTACCTTAAACATTACAATTTCATTCTAACTTGTCAGGTTGGAAAGAAGACACAAAGAGCTACCTCAGGATGAAATTTCAAGCCTTGGGAGGCTGAAATCACAGAGATACAATAGTTTCAAGGTTATTCATATCAACAAGCTCAAAATCAAACTCTTAAAAGGTGTGTATTTTGAATTTGCATAACTTTTGTTTGAAAAATTAGTTTAAAGTGATTCAAATGGCATAATGAAGCATAGATATCATTAATTGGTTCAAAAATGCCTCCCAAACTAAAAATTCTACACCCATTAAACCCTTATAAACCTCTACTTTGACGCATGAAGAAGAGGAAGAGACGCAACATGATCTATCAAAATTATGGGACCAAGTGCAACAAATTTTGCTCTCACAAAGACCAACCATAGTGAACTCGAAGCAATGATGGAGGGCTTAAAAGAAAACATAAAAGTGGACATGGAAGATTTAAAAGCAGATATGGAAGGTTGGAGGGAAGGTTTGACAAAGTTGCTACAAGAAAGGCTTCCTAGTGGTGACAAGGTATTCCATGAAACTCATGATGAGAACAAAAGGAATGGGAATCATGATTTTAGAGATGCTAACTTTGGATTGAAGACCAACCATATACCAAACATCGATATGAGGAATTTTGATGGCAAGGATCTACTAACATGGATACTGGAGATGGAGCAGTTCTTTGATTTACATGTGCAACACACAAAGAAGGTACACATTGCATCCTTATATTTAGAACCCAATCAGTTTGTGTGGTATCGATAGATTTTCTCTCATAAATCTCTTGTCACTTAGACAATTTTTATTGATGAATTGATAGCACATTATCAGGAAACAAAGAGCAATACCTTCTTTATCCAATTGATAAATCTCAAACAAAAGGGTTCAGTTTTGGAGGACATTGGGGACTTCAAAAGATTGAATATCAAGGTAATTGATATTCCAAAGGAGCATCTGGCTAATGTCTTCATAGGGACTTTAAAGGATAACATCCAACATGAGGTTTGCCTTTGGGAAATCAAGTCATTGGAGAATGAATTCAAGGTGGAAAGAAAAGTTGAAAGCAAAATTATGGCAACATGGAGTTCTACCACTCACAACTATAAAGATGGAAGTGTGGCCGCTCCTAACCTCCCACAACCTACACGGTTTACACCACAACGACTGGAGGAAAAAAGAGTAAAAGGGCTTTGTTAAAGTTGTGATAGTAAATACACTAAATTTCATAAGTTTGCAAAGGAGAAATTTGTGAAGAGGAGGAAGAAAAGGAACAAGAAACATGAAAAGAATATATACACTAGGAACCAACCCCTATGGTTGAAAAATAAGAAATAAATTTGACCCTATCTTGTAATGGATTGGAAATAATTACTGCTCCTTAAACTCTCAATATAGAAGGATATATCAACAAGAAAAATGTAATAGTGTTGATTTATTCAAGTAGTACCCATAATTTTATTCATTGTAAAATAGCCAAGGATTTGAATTTCTTTCTATTTCCAACACCAGAGTGTCAAGTGATGGTTTCAGATGGATGAACTATAAATTGCCTAACCATAATGGAACATTTATTGAATAGTCCAATGCTTGTTATTCAAATGGGTAGTGCAGATGTTGTATTAGGAGTCTAATGGTTACGATCTTTGGGGATGATAGCTTTTAAATTTCAAGAACTTTTCTTAAAATATGTATGGGAAGGAAAGGAAATTGGATTAAGGGGTATCACAAGGAAACCTTGGAATATAATCAGCTCTAATCACATGACAAAGCTTTTGAAGAAGGAACAACGAATGGTAATTGCACAATTATGCTCACTAGATGTCTGAACATCTAAGTCATCCATTTATCCATATGTCCAAAGAGTCCTTGACAACCATTCTAAGGTATTTGAGACTCCAAAAGATATCCCACCTATTCACGATCATGATCATGCTATTCACTTGATTCCAGAATGTCTTCCTCCAAACATTAGACCTTACAAATATCATTGTTCCAAAAAGAGTGAAATTAAATGTATGGTTGTAGAAATGCTAGAGGGAGGCATAATTCAACCTAGCCAAAGTTTTTTCTCTTCTCTAGTAGTATTGGTGCATAAGAAGGATGGATCATGGCTTATGTTTTTGTATCATGGCTTATTTTTTTGGATGAAGGAATAATGAATCTCATCTTCCTCAACATCCATTAAATAGACCAAACAATGGAAAGGGGTCTGCATGCACACATTCCATGTGTCAACATGCAACTTTTATTTCTTTATTTTAAGTTTTATTTAATTTAATATTTCTCTTAATTTAACTCTTTCTTATTTTATTACTTTTTACTTTTTGTTAACTTTAATTATTTTTACTATTTTTATAGTTTACTTTAATATATATTTATTTAAAACTCCAATTTATTATTTACTTTTTTATTTATTATTATTATTATATTATCTTCATCATTTATTATTTATTTACTATTATTATCTTTTCTTTATTTACTATTATTATATTTTCTTTATTTCTTACCATTTATTTATTATTATTATATTTTCTTTATTTTTTATTATTTATTTACTTATATTTTAATATTATATTATTTTATTTATTATTATTATTAATTTTATTATTATTAGGGAACATTACAATGAAGTCTCCAACAAGTTTCAGGGATTTAAGGCTGATGTGGAAAACTTAAAGAAGGAAAATCAATATTCTAATATCAAGTAATCGAGATTACACTTCCAAGGAGCTCGTTGCCTTTTGTAAAGAAGCTGGGATTAAGAGGGAGTTGATAGTCCCTTACAATCCATAACAAAATGGGTTGTTGAATGAAATAACAAATCCATTGAAGAATTTGTTAAGGCAATGATGGATGATCAAGACGTTCCTATGTTTCTATGGAGTGAAGCATCTAAGACAGTTGTCTATATTCAAAATATATGTTCTCTTATTATTTTGGATGACAATACTCTTGAAAAAGCGTTCATCGAACATAAACCATAGGTTTGACATTTGATAATATTTGATTGTCGATTATATATCTGTATACCTAAAGATAAGAGAAAGAAGTTAGATCCTTAAGGAAAGAAAGGAATATTCATTGGATATAGTGAGTCATCAAAGGCCTATAGTTTTCCAGGACAATGACAGGTTGAAGTCATCAAGGACGTGACCTTTCATGAGAATGTTGCATATTGGAAATCTAAAGAAGTTCCCATGGACTTCGATGATGAGGAAGAACATGAAGCTCCCAAGTACGAAGGCTTAGGTCCATATAGTTCTTTAGAACATCTTGCAGATCATTAATAAGAGCCAAAAGGGCTTAGAGATTTAGTGGACCCGATTGTTGTTCCTGAAACAGGAAAAGGCTAGCTTGGCTTAGATCTAGTTTTCAAGAAACATAAGGACATGCACCACCACATGGCACCTTCAGGGAAAGCAAGAGACTAAAGAGGCATTCTGGATATGTACCATTTATGACTAATCTCATTGATTTCGAATGTTCCATCTTTGAAGAAGCAGTTAGACATCAAGTTTGGAAGGATGTAAGTTAGAAGAATACCAATCGATTATGAAGAATTATGTACGAGATATTGTGCCAAGACCTGAAGCAAAGTCAGTGGTAACCTCTAAATGGGTATACAAGATCAAGCATGCAGTGGATGGTAGTATTGACAAATACAACATGAGATTTGTGGCTAGAGGGTTCTCCTAGAAATAGGGAGAGGACTACAATGATACTTTTGCTCTGATTGTCGCGTACACTACCATTAGATATATTATTTCTATTACTTCTTCTATGGGTTGGAATTTACATCATATGGATGTAAGTATTTTTTTCCTCAATGGTGTGATTGAGGAAGAAATGTGCATAGAACAACCTCAAGGTTTTGAGGTTCATAGAAGAGAGTATCACCTTTACATATTGAAGAAAGCATTGAATGGACTTAAGAAAGCACCTAGAGCTTGGTATTCTCAAATTGATAGCTGCCTAACAAGATTTCACTACAAGGAAAATACCTTCTAGCGGAGGTTTTTGTGGAAGCCCCTAGAAAAATAGCCCAAAAATATGTTTGTACCAGAGATCACTGGTGGAGATGGGTGGGCAGATGATTTAGCGGATGCTTTTAACAATGCATCTATAATACCTTAAACAAATTGATGTGCTATATAATCATATGCACCAGTGCTTAATAGCATATTGTGCACCATGACAGAGTTTTTTTATAAAAAAAAATAAAAATGCAATGGTGCACTCAGTACATAATGTGGAATGGTGTGTATAATACTCGATAGGATCAGAAAGTGTTAATTTCAACCAAAAAAAGGTCGTAAAATTCATTTTTCCCTGTCCAGTGTTATACTCTCACGATGCCTCGATGTTAAAAAAGTACACGAACACCCCGATGCGTAAAAAATATAGAGCATCGATGCTTAATAGCAAGTGGTGCACCATTGTAGGAATATTTTTTATACAAATAAAAAACAACAGTGTGCTACCAATATAAAGCACACCGATGCGTATACTACTCAATAGCACTTGAAAAAGACTAAATTTAAAAATTGTCGATCGTAAAATTCATTCTCACCATTTTGGTTCTATACTCAAACGATACATCGATTCTCTTAATGTATTTAAACGCACTGATGCATAAACAACAAGGTGCATCACGATAGGGTTTTAATAATAAAAAAATAGTTGTGTGCTCAAGAACTTGCATGCACCGGTGTGGTTACCCTAACACAATGAAATAGGGTTAAATAAAAAAATATACCAATTATAAAAAATCATTTTTACCCTTTGTTGTGTTGTAGAGCTCTCAAGCACTTGTGCTACTCTAACCTTTGTTAGGCACCCCGTCGTTGGTACTTCCCTTGCTTTCGATATTTCCATCTATTGCTCAGTGCGTTGCTTTCGAATTTTCTCAAATGGTGCTCAAATTTATTTTTTTCATTTATGTGGTAACCATGCCTCCCCAACGAGAAAATGTCCAAGTAATTTCCATGTTTCTCTTTAATTTAACTTTTTAGTGGAGTAGAATTGAAAATTAGCTTAAAAAATCCATTGTTTTTGAATTATTTTTTCTTGCGCAATGTGTTCAACTAGTTCGGCTCGCAATAATGGTGGTGCATTCTATAAATCTATAGGGTGCACCGAAAATTGGTGTGTTCTGTTAATGCAACTCAGTTTTGCAATGAATTTGGTAAATTGATATGCACCAGGAAAATTATAATTTTTGTCGTGGTGCATCTGGTAAAAGTTACTTCCCAATGCATTTAGTTTTACCAAACACAACTCATGCATAAATATTAAAAAAATATAGCTTGGTGCGTTCATTAACCTGAATGTTTCGTTTCAGTGCGAAAAGGTTATTCATATGCACTGGTGTGAATTCTATGTTGACACACCACGTCGAGAAATAAAAAAACAATGTTTAAGCAATGCATTTCTTCTCCAGCAGCCCTTCTATTTCTTCTGCGGCCAGAGGGTCTCTTCTGTGGCCCTCCGGGATCTTCTGCGGCGATCTAGGGTTTCTTATGCGGCCAGTATGAGTAATCTGCAGCCCTTCTGTTTCTTCTGCGGCTAGAGGGTTTCTTCTGTGGCCCTTCTGTTTCTTCTGCGACCAGAGGGTTTCTTCTGCAGCCTTCTGGCAGGATCTTCGGCCAGTGGATTGCATATTCTAGATACGTTGGTTCGAATTCATGCAACTTCCAGCGATCGCGGGCAATGGAACCATCGACAGGACTTGAAACAGCGACGATCTGTAAGTTCAGATTTTGCGTGTTATAGACATCTCTCGTAGATAACTGCTTATTGGATCTGTAACAAAGAGCCTTGTTTATGGGATCTGTATGATTCGGCACACAATTATCTTCATTTTTTCTCTTAATTCCAATTAATTTTGGACATTTTGTATGATGCCGCTGGGTCTAATCTTCTACGGGCAAGTAAAATATTACAAATTTGAGACACAGATTTGAACGGCCTGTGTGGCTCCCTTTTGTAAAATTCTTCAGAAACATTTTTATACTCAGCAGGAGAGCATTCTCCAGATGGCTCCCAACTTCACAAAAATAGCTGTTGGCTCAAATCCATCCGCCTCTGGGGGGCAAGCTCCTGCCCATATCGTCAGTGAAGCCCCAGCTCCCACTGTCCAGGTGGACCAGGCCTCACTCAATGAGGCTTTTAAGTTTTCTGAAAGTGACCTAATCTGCTGATTCAATGGTTTTTTGCCGTGGCTGACACCTCTCCACAATTGGATCTCGGAGGTATGGAAGCCTGTCATTTCTGATGTAATTAATATCTACCCCTGTGCTAGGGGTTTCTTTATAGTATATTTTGAAAACCCTGAAAGCAGACAATGTATTCTAGATTCTGACCCTTGGTTTTGGGAAAACTCATTCCTATTCATGAAGCCATGGAACCCATCATTCGATCCGTCAACAATAGTTATAACCTCAGCACCAATTTGGGTGAGATTGCCAAACCTACCCTTGCATCTCTAGAATCCATCCTTGCTAAAAGCCATTGGAAACGCAATTAGGAAATTTCACTGCAGGTGCCCAGAAACGGAGGAATATGTCAGAACCACCTACGCACACATCTATGTGGAAATGGACTTCAGCATCGGATTCCCATCTGAAATACGCCTAACAAGTAAGGACTATGTGTGGAACCAGAAACTCGATTATGAAAGTATCCTCTTCAGATGTCAATCTTGCTTTGAGATAGGCCATCAGGCCAAAAAATGCCCAAAAGCCTCCCAGAAAAATTCTGCTAGAAAAAATCACCACAGATCTACATGGTGGGAAGGAGCACAAAAATAACACTACACTATCATCAAAGAAGAATACTCTCGAGAAAACTCTGAATCACAAGAAATCGGGCAAGAAAGAAACAACTCTCAAGACAAGCAGGGGGAAAGCCCTGCCCAACAACAAAAAATTAAACTCAACAACACCTCAAGCATCAACAGTTGTGAGGATTCGAATACCGCACAAAATGAATCTTCATTTAACAGCAACGCAAATCTCCTAGACCAAACTTCTTCTCTGACTATCTTCAAAAGGATGAACACAATAGATCGCGAAGCTAAGACACTAATTTCCCAAGAACCAGAAGAGATGAAGGAGATGCAAGATAAAGGAAGTTGGAAGACTATAGAGAAAAAAAAGCTACAGCACCAATCTCGCTAAGAAAGATGAGGAGCCAGACAATTAAAAACTAAGAAAATTATAGGTCCGATAGACCAATTTGGTCTCAGTGGACGTTAACCACCATCGTCATCATCATTATTTGGTAAATTGATACGCACCGGGAAAGTTATAATTTTTACCGCGATGCATCTGGTAAAAGTTACTTCCCATTGTGTTTGTTTTTACCAAACATACCACATGCATAAATATTAAAACAATATAGTTCAATGTGTTAGTTAACCTGAACATTTCATTTCGAAGCAAAAAGGTTCTTAATATGCATCGATGTGTATTTTATGTTGACGCAACACGATGAGAAATAAAAGAACCAATGTTTAAGTTGTGCATCAAGTGATTGTACACACAGTTGTTGGTGCTTTACTAGGTTTTGTGGTGCATCATTTCTGGTGCTTTACTGTTTTTTTTGTGCACCGAGGATGTTTTTTTATTGAAAGTTATATTCCATATTTGTAAACACATTTTTCATTTTATATATATATATATATGTGTTTTATGTATGAATCTAATATAATTTATATGTCAATCATGCAGTAAAGACGTCAACAAACTGAGGAGCAACAGGGGCAGAAGCAAATGGAAAACCAATACAATGTGGTTCGACCATGGGAGGCACAAGAGAGGTAGTGAGATTTATACCCTTTCCCTATTACTGCAATGACCCAAGTCCTCTTGAGGAATGCAGGCCTCCTTAAGTACTATGAGGAGGCTACATCCTTGAAAGGGGCACTATGGGTTGTTGATGCAGTTGATTCATTGGGGGTATGCCCACCAACGGGTTTTTTTTGTCAATCCTAACACGTGGTATGGGCCCACTAAGGAGAACATATATCTCATCACTGGCCTATCCAGGAGGGGAGGATTTTCCCCAGTTCCATGATGTCCCCCATGGTGTTGCAGTAGAGATTCAACTTGTCTACTCTCAAAGATATGTTAGGGATCATGTAGTGCATGAAACACATTTTCAAGTGTCTAGTGGATAGCTACAGATCACTTCTTTTGGTGCAGAGGAGGTTAGGTGCCTCTCACTATTAGTTAGTACCATTGCACATTATACTAGTGATAGGCAATGCATTAGTTTCCATCTTTTGTTTTATGTTGATTCTTTGGTGCAAAGGTCACGATGTATCAGATGGTCTACCATTTTTTTGTTGCAGTTTTGTAGGGATTTAGATAGATTTTGTGCTATTATACATGGGAGGATGAACTTCATGTCTGCATCAGAGATTTTTTACTTGTTTTTTGAGAGGTTTATGGAGACGAGGCCTACTTTTGATCGTCGCCCTCCTAGGTCGATGACTGAGGTGCAGATGCACATGTGGGGTGAGATGATTGTTAAGAGGGGCCTGTCGGAGTATCCGGCCAGGATTTGCACCGAGGCACTGGAGCTACTAGGCAATGAGGATGACCACATGTTTGTCTTGGTGTCGTGTCCTTACATGGGGATGGATTTGCGACAGTGTGCCAAAATCCTCTTCACACTGGATGAACCTGCACATGATAGAGTTAATATTAATGTTTTCTTTAAATTAATCTAGTTCCATTTTATTGTCTTAATTATTGAGAATAAAATTTATTATAGCACATTATTTAACTTGTTTTATTAAATTATTTAATGAAGTTGTTTAATTTTTATTGTGTACTATATATTTTGTAGACATTGGCATTTTAGTTGGGGACATGCTTCCACTCCCACTTGAGGGAGATGTGGAGATGGTAGAGGTCACGAAGGATGAGGCACATCCTTAGATGCAGATGGGCGCGGGAATGCGGGTGCGTAGGGTTGGTGTCATTTTTTACGTTGGAGTACTGCGACCGATTCTCTAGACTTTTGGTCAAGCAGGGAGTCTGTCCTGCGACAACTCAAGACATCAAGGCAGATCCTAGGCTCTTGGAGCTCTTGAGGGACTGTCTGCGTGATATGATGAGTCTAATGTATCATATCATTGGAGCTACTAGGCTACTAGTAGTGAGGAGGGATCATGAGCATGCAACATATGCACATGAGTCTTCACCCAGTACTACCCCATCAGATCATGATGATCAAGGTGATGATACACATGGTGATGAAGGTGGTGATCCTTCAGATACACAGTCTTCACCCAAACTTATTACGGCCCCATCGGATCATGATTAGTCAGGTGTCAGTGATATTTATAATAGTACTCCACCTCCTCATCATTCACCTCATGATCCACCCACTACCTCATGCATGATTCTCTTGATTAGAGAGAAGACCAGCCACCTTCTCCTCCAACTTATAGTTCGACTAATGAGGTAGTTGATCATCCATCAATTCTGTTATAGACGAGACTACCCCTACTAATATTGTATCATCATCTGCTACAGACCAGGTTGCCACTGCTATTGTTGTATATATATATGGTGCATTTTTTTTGTTCATGTTGATGTACTTAATTTATATGATTTATATGTTGGTGTTGATGTGTTTATTGTTAGGTCATCTTAGATATGTTTATTTAATGTGCTTGCAGATAGATGTGTATGTGATAACAGTTATTTGACATGAGATGTATATTGGAGGATGTGTGTGGTGATGATCTTAGATTACAATGCTTATGTTTTGTTAGATGTGAAAATATTTTTTTCCAAGGAAAAAATCGAACTTTTTATTACAATTTATAAAAAGTTACATAGTATGTGCAATTAAGCATTCAGTTAACTGTGTGATTCGATCTAATCATAGAGTTCTGAAATGGTGATTGAGTGTCTTCCAACTCTACTATCTCACTTTGACTGGAGAAAAATCATTGATCCTTTTATCCTGGGCTTCCGCAGTGAGGATGTTAGATGTGATCATAATGATGATGCCCTGTTAGATTATTAGATTTGTGTGCTAGCTAATGATGTTTATATGTGATAGAGGTGTATATAATTAGATGGTGTTAGCTAATTTAAATGTGTATTTTGGATGGTGTTTATGTTTGTTAGATGGTTATCATCATGATGTTTATTTTTATGAAATAATATTTATTATAGATTATGTATTAGTGAACTTATATCAAAAATTCATTTATGAAATTACATGCAAAACAACTTACTTTAAAAAAATGCAAAGATATTTTTATAAATTACAAAATTTAATATGGTTGAAACTATAATTGTAAAATTACCATAAATATTTATATGTTACTTAGATAGTTCGTACATATTCATTCTAACCTAATTAGTAAAATATTTCAATACTCACAAGGAAAAAATAATTTAGTTATTTCTTAATAAGAAAAAAATGTGTAACTCATTCAATTTTAATATAAAAGTTTAATAAAATAAATTATTCAAAAATACAACTTAAACAATGAAAAATTACACATGGTCTATATATAGAGATAGAAAACCACTATAAATCCATCTTAATCACATATATATGAAGCACTAAAAGAGATTAAATATTTTAATATGTACATCTTTTTTCAAGTTTCGCATTCTAAAAGAGATTTTCATATAATGAGATTCAATCCCTCTCAGCTCCTGGTAGATCTGTCGTTAAGAGGGATATATATTGATTTATAAAATTCAATATTCTATTCTTACATTGAAAAAAAAAAAAAAAAAAAACTTAAGTCAAAAATTTTTATAACTAATTTAGATTTAATATAACTTAAAAATTTATATTTCACTAAAATTTAATTTATCATTAAAGTTATGAGAGTTTCAACCAAATTAAATTTGATATTTATAGCAACTCTTACCAATTTAAATTAGAAATTTCTATCTCTGAAGAGGAGGAATAAATGTAAAATAAGACTTGTAACCTACTTGTAGTTAGGGATTTGCTTTACTGGAAGTTCTCCCTTAAATAGGCAAGTGAACTTTTTTCTAGTAATAAAGATATAACATTTTGGTGCTAAATTGGTTCTTTATTTGCTATTGTGGTTTAAAATTATCTTTTTTTAATAATAAATATGAGTTAAATAATTCAAAAATCATACTATATTAGATTTAACTTTTTAACAAATAATATATTTAAATTTTTCTTAATAAAGAACTCAATAAATATTATTTTTTTCCACATAATTATCACGAGATAGTCACTAAAATTCATGTTCTCGCATTTGTCCTAGTTAATACATCAAGTTTACATTGATAAAGACAAGTCTACTTTAAATAATTTACTTATAAATACATAAAAATATATATTTATTGTACATAATCTAAATAGGAAAGAAAAATGCATCACCAAGTCTATTAGAAAGTCAAAAAAATGCCTCTTGATCACCACCACACTATTTTCCATTTAATTTTTAGCCATAAAATATTTATTAATTCAAATTTTATTTATAATTACCATTGAAAACAAAAGTTAAAACTCTACCATTATCCATGAAGAAAAAACTAAAACCTCTCATGCATCCATGTAAGCCCACTTGTTTCTCTTATGGTCCATAACAAGATGTAATCAACATTTTACACATGCACATAAGACCTCATTTTAGTTTACATAATGTTGCAAGAACTAGAATTTAAACATAGTAAACATGAGTTTACCTCTCATGTCAAGAATTTAATCTTACATATTAATACACATTTTTTTCATTGTGAAAGTCCTCATAGATTTATCACTACATGATTTATATTGATTTTGGTATAAACCAGAAGAAAAAACATTTGAAATGATTAATAAACCAATAAGTATCTAACATCTAATTATACAGTGCTAATTCCTTCATCTCAACCATTTTATGTCAAGTAGGGAAGAATCGACTTATTTTATCGAAATCATGGAGTGCCCTTGTGAACCTTTCTAGAATAAATATTCAATGTTATGTCTCCAAATTTCCTATTTTCATGTTTTTAGGATATTCCTCTCATTTTCCTATTTGATAAGGATTGTCACATTGAATCCTTATAATCATAGATATTGTAAACCATGTATTAAACTTTTATATATATGGAGATATGTTGCATAGTGAAAATAAGGGAGGTTATTTTACTATATTGAAAAACTTTGATGATGGTTGTAGTAGGCCTTTTAGTACACATATATAACACAAATATGATTTTCCTTCTCCATTTTCTATCACTTTGTGAGTTATTTTAGATTGATACTCACAATGTCATTTGAGAAAGGAGATAATGAGTATATTTAGATTGATATCTTAAAAAAATATAGTTATAAATAAGCATTCTTAATGGAGTGCTCACCTTTAGGATTCAAAATGGACTTTTACATTATCTAGAGTAGAAAATGTTTTATATTAGAAATATATGTTTGGGGTCACAAAAGTAAGACAAAAGAGTACAAAATTGATAACTCATGCTTAGAATTACAATCTTTTGATCCATCTTGATGTCTATCCAAAGCCTATAGAAGAAGTCTACTATAAATTAGAATTAAACAAATTAAACAAATATGTTAAAATTTTAATTTTTAAATTATAAATTACACAATTGGAAATACTTAGTTTTAAGTGTAAAAATGTTTCCACTGGAAAAAAATGTGTAAAAACGTTTGTGAATCTTACCAATTATATAAAATGCCAAAAAAACGAATAAAAAACAATATAATTAGTGAAATAAAGAAAACTAAAACATATAACAATAGTATAAATGATGAAATAACACAAGTACATATCACTCTTCGTTGTCATCACCCTGATTATCTTCCTCGCTTGGCATGATAACATTGTTGTTCTCAAAAATATGTTTTGATCTAGGGTCGTGTCTTAATATGAACCCCCAATCCCTATCCAACACATCTAGGTAAAAAACCACATGGTTGTAGTGTTTGGGGAAAACATGAGGCTCCCTAGCTTCATGCCACATCCTTCTAGAATTGATAGATATCAGGCCACTATTGTGATCTTCCTTTAATTATTCCAATCAAAGGTGTCCCACCATTTACACCTAAAAATAACACATTGGAACGAATAGAAGTCCACTTCAATGATCTCTTGTATCTTTCTGATGTAACCTAACGTCCCCCTATATTAGGTTTTGATCATGGTGGCTAGCATGACTAGATTGGTCAAACTTGAATTCCACTCCACAATCTTGTGTCATGCATCAACCATCAGCATCCTCCATGCAAAAATGATGTCCATATGCCCACAAAGATGGGAACAAATGCATCTGTAAAAAAGTGAAAAAATCACAGTGGCATGTGTATAATAACCTGAACATAGTTAAAATATAATATATAGATGTTACAATTCAATGGTGCATTATGGAGTTAACATTATACATATAGAGATTATTACCGAGTTGTTGCACCCAATCCCTATGTTTAGTGCATCCTCCTCAACATGCGAGTAATGACCAAATGCACAATATTTCTTTCTGACTTGATCAACAACCCAATTGTTAGGGAATATCATTGGCATATTTTCTTTTAAATGATGAGTATAAGGCACGCTTCTACAATTCAACCATATGAATTATTTCTTGTCACTGTCTCATTTCCTCCTCTTTTGTTCGTAAGATGCAACCCGTGGTTGTGTCACTTATGAATTGTAAATAATGAACTTGTTGATGGCTTCAATTTCAAAATTTGGTGATGAAATCAAACCAACATATATAGTACGTATGAGATCAAAATATGCATTAATTATGAATTTCAGTGTGAATAGTTATTGTGTATAAATTTGAAAAATAATAAGTCACTTACTCTTTATGATGCATCTTTTTCCATTCATTTGGAGAAGCTCCCCTTCTCTTTTGTCTTCATCCCTTTCATCGTCCCAAATCATTGCATCTGGTGTGTTGTTGATCTAGTTTATGACCTCATTGGAATAATAGAAAGACTCATATGATATGTACCCCTTTGCCAAAGACCCCTCGGGTTTTTCCCTTTGTCGTACAAATCTTTTCAATTTCTTCATGTACCTCTCTAAGAAGAACATCCAATGACAAGAAAGCACCCCAACTAATTCAACCTCATCTACTAGGTGAATTAAAATATGAACTTGCAAGTCCATGAAACTCGTCGGCAGTTCCTTCTCAAACATACAAGAAATCTCGACTATCTCTTCACACCATCATGGAATGCTAGCCATATGAATCTCCTTTGATGTGATCCAACGTACAAATGCAAATAATTTACATATGGCAAGTCGTAGGTATTGAGGGAAGTCATGGTTCACACACCCACGCACGAGCAGAGGATAATGACACTACAAAGTAAACACATATAAAAAATAATTATATTTTATCCCATTACATAAAAATAATAAAATCATGTTTTTGACATACATACTCTTAGAAGGTTCAAATGGTCATGCAATTTCAACCCCGATAAATGGCCTTCCACAGTGAAGCAATGTCTTAGTGAGGACCCATATAATGAAGGCACCCTCACACCCATTATAACTTCATTTTGCAAAGAAAGATCATCTTTCTTTAAAATCCATTGGACATCACCTTCTTTGAAAGATCAAGACTCTCCTCTACTTTCTTGTCTTGGCCAATGTTTTTTTATTAGTTTTTGAATAAATAACATCTCTCCTAACAACGAAAGTGTTGTTTTATTTAGATGATATGTGCCTCCATAAAGAATATGAAACATTTTTAAATATATTCATGGGATCTAGTAAGTGGGGAATCTTAAGATGCTTCCAATATGGGAACTCATAAAATACATATTTCCTTTTCATCCCAATGGGAAATTTCTCAACATAGGTGTTGAATAATTTTGGATCAATAAACATAGGCTCCCCATTTGAATTGAACATTTTTGTAATTTCCTTCTCCTTCTCTATCTCATATCCTTTAAGTCATTCAGGTGGTGTCATTATTGCAAGCCTTTGGGTTCTCTATGGTTTACCATTAAAGTCGGATGTTACTCTTATGTATCATTGTTCTTTTGGGAGGAATACCTTGGAGCAGTCATACACTGGGTTTCGTAGGCGTTTCTACCACCTAACCTTTAGATAAGGTCCACAACATTTACATCCATGATACCCTTTTGGTTACAAGACTTGTGAAATTATTGTATTATACTGTGCACATTAGCGATCATGTATATCAGACCAATTGCAACGAATTAAATTAATATGAAAAACAGTATTGTTACATATATAAACAAATCAATAAACGTGTAATTTTCTAGAGCATGTGCCTCAATATCTTATAAGGAGGACCATGTGACTTACCCTTTTTTATGGTACCTATCATGCCCACATTTCAGACATATCTCTTTGTCTGCATATTCTCCTCTATATATAATACAATCATTCAGACATGAATCATATGATATGTACTCAACACCCAACATTTTCAACAACTACTTTGCGCTTTTGCAGCTATCGGGCAAGACATTATCACTTAGAAGAACCTTATCTTTGAATAACCTACAATTGGTAGGAAATATAAATGTACAATGTCAATATTAACGTTCATAAAATTGACCATTTTTAATGTTAATTGTGTGACAAGATTTGATCTCAAAATATAAGGGACTTCATCATGGTCAATTACCTCAATATTGTCAAGAAACATGCATTCAACATGCCAAACTTTGCTTACAAGTTGTACAGTAACATCGTTTTCCCCGGCTGCGTATACTTTGACTAGCCGCGAGGTCTAAAGAGAGGGGTGGTGGAAGTAGATTTTAGGCTTTCGAATAAGGTATCAATGATATGAACACCATACCCTAGCTCATCATTCAGGAATGCATCTAACAACATTGCCTCCATGGCAGTAATAATCCATACCAGCCTCTATTTGATTGCCTCTATTACCAACTTGTGATAAAGAACTACTATTGTTGTAGTCATAGACATAGTGGGAATTGAATAGTTGGTTGATTCAACCATTCTTTCTATGCCTCCTCTCTAAGTTTTTCTCGTAATGCCACCTTATCTTGATTTGACATTGTAGTGGGAAACTCTAGAATATGGTACGTGGGTCACTCGTCATCACTAGAATCCTAATTTAAAAGAATATTAAACATTAGTACATCAATGAAATTAGTAAGAACAATGTTGGTTTGATGAAATTACATTATACTAGACAAATATTACCATCATTGACCCAAGATTGCGGCTCAAAGATGCCATGTTCCAATTGGCAGGGTGAAGTAATTTTTTATTTTCATCTACCAATTGCTTGTAGTATGCTACTCCTGATAAGAGCTTCTGGCGTTTTTAAAATGGGGGAATATTTTATGCATATGAACTTGATTCTAAATTGGGATGTTGCAAATTTAGATACATTTTTATTCAAATTTACATGAATAAAAAAAATAGATAATCAAAATATAAATAAAAACTGAACTTACTGGAGATGGAAAGGGAGAACTCCACGAAGAACTTTGAGCAATATGGAATGAGCTGAAATCTAAAGAATTGGTCATTTTATATAGTTTTCGAGAACCATATAACCATAATCCAAATTTCAATATAGTTTTCAAACCATTTTTCAAGAATAAGGAGACTTTAAGCGAAAAATGAATACTATGAACTAATGTAGCTCTTGTGGATGCATCCTAAAGCATAATTTGAGATGAATATACCATTTTTTTTTGTAATCTTGGCGAGAACTTTTCATTCATTTTTTTCAAAAGGCAAGTTACAACCAAAATTCAAATGGCTAGGTAGCCTCAACCTGCCTAGAGGGAAACCAGATTTGTTGGCCACCTAACTGCATTATAAGCCATCCAAAAACATAAAAGTTTAATATTGTCTAGCAAAGCTATATATTTCTGAGTATCTTTAATCCCTCTAGAATCTAAATAACTAAAACAAGGTATCATAGTTTGCATATTCTTAATATATATATAACAAAATTTAAAGCCAAAACTAATCCAAGCAAACTACTAGTCATCAGATGAGTCCAATGGAGTTGGGCCCTTCGCACTTCAACCAGGTAATTTTTTCTGAGAGAGACAGGGAATATGTTTCTAAATGCGACTGAGGTGGGCATTCTACTGCTAGATCTAGAACTGAATAATTTTTTCTTATGAATTTCTTGTTTTCCATGATCAGTCTTAGAAGAGCCAACTGGAGGGTTCGTCAAGGCTTTGGAACTTGCTTCCTATTGATTTAATTTTGCTTCCCATCCCAATATTAACTAACAATCTTGCATTGAAGTTCCTATCTAGAATGACTCAGCTGAGTCTCAAATGTGTCTCGAAGTGGATTTGCGGCCCCTTCCCCTAGCTTGGCAAGGATGGGGTTAGCTATCGCCACGATGTTGCCCTGCATTTTCTACCGTGCCCACGAACTCCACTATCTGAGGATCCTTTGTCAGAAGAGGGACGAACCATATTTCTACTTAAACAAACACCGCAATGATATGAAACCCTAAGATCGGAAGCCAAGGCCTCAAGCTCACAGCGAATAACAAGCTTAAGGTCCTGGTACATAGATAGTAAAAGTAAACCTCTAAGGATACCACAACATAAATCCATATAACAGTGAGTATTAGGGCTATAAACCCAACAATTTCCCTTGGAAATGATTTGGGTTTGTTGCAAGAGGTCGTAAACATCAACCCAAGGCTCCCTGAACCATCTTAAGGCAAGATACAGAGTCAAATCAGGAGGGACCTTACCCAGCAGACCTTGATTCTTAACAACCAGCAAAAACAACGAACAAGCAAAGCAATAAACATAGTCATCCATGCATGAGATATGTATTTAATTCCAGACCAGAAAATCGAAGTACATCCCCATGCAAGATAACAGGTTTTAAAAATAGATAGAAACAATATTACAGTAATCATACAATCCATCATAAAAACCAACTTTTTCCTTTCAGAATTCATGGATGAAATTCCAACTGACTCCAGACATCGAATTATAAACACTTCCCCATCGATAAATCAAATGAACTTGGCTCATAGGGGAAGGAATATAACGGATAATTGTAAAAATAACATACATGTTTTCATTAACGAGAGGAAGAAGGGAGTCATTTGCAGCAAGGTGGCAGATCACGTGAAACTCCTTCACATGCTACCTCAGGCTTACTGAGAACCCTATAAGCACTCCATCTACTAGAACATGAATACTTCTGCCTGAGAATTGAAAGTTACCATCATAAAACCCCAGCGCAAAGGCGTCCCTTCGACCCTCCCTTGAGACATTAATTTGTTGCATGCACGATGCCACATTGTGATACGGTTCAAATGTGCAAGGGCTAAAACAAGGCCACCCTCTATCCTTTCCTTTCATGGAAATAATCATGGCATCAGTCCTAAAGAGGCCATTATGACGGCTCACACCCCAATCGAGGGAGATGTATATGCCATTTTATGTGAAAATAAAAATTCAAATCACTTTTAACATGCATCGGTGCTCTTGTAAACTTCAACGCCATCATGTGATCAATAATAACAACACCGATGCGTTAACATAATAACTACTTTGGTTTCTAGGATTTCGAAAAACAAAAAACAAAAAACAAAAAATTCATAATATCAGTGCTCTTCTAACACTAATCACCCTGATCAAGAAGCAAAATACTTTGGAACAAGAGATCAACTGTTCATGAGATCAGAATTTGAAAGGTATGGTGATTCACTTAAACCCGTGCATAGTAAAAAATTTAAATTTTACTGTTGATTTTACTAAAAATAAATTTTACAATTTCTCTTAGATTTTATTAAAATTCAAAAAAATAAGAATAAAAAAATAAAAGCCCTGCATAGTAAAAATTTTACTATTGATTTTACTAATAATTTTTTTTACAATCTTTGTTCCTATTAAGATTTTATTTAAAAAAACAAAACAAAACAAAAACAAAAAACAAAATATTCAACGCATACCTTAAATCGTTGCTTATTCTTGCTTATGTGACTGCAAAATTTGACCTTAGGGTTTAACTCCCACTTACAACTTTACAATTAGGGATTTTCATTTTAGGTATTTTAAATTTAAGGGGTTTAGACATTAATATATATAAGGCATTTCACATGTAAAGCATAGGGATCGATTGTTGAATGGGATCCAAACCCTATCGACTCTATCCAATTTAAAAAAAAAAAAAAATTCCATTTACCAATGCGATATGTTTTAAAAAAACGTATCGTTGCTTCATGTTTGATATAAGCACTCGGGTGTCTATGACAAATAGCACCGTTAAGTCAAAAAACATGTTTTTTATATTTTTTTCATTAAAAGCATGTGTTTATTTTTCTTGTTTTCATTTTTTACTGTGATGGTGATGTTTTTATCATTGCATATCGGATCGTCATAATTTAATTTTTTTTTTAATAATTTCCGTTGTTAGTGCTTAATAATAAAACGCCTGGTGCATTTACTGAATTAAACACACCGATGTGTTTATTCACATAAGCGCACCGGTTTCTAGAGCTCTTTTTGGCTGAAAATTATGTGATTTATTTATAAAATATATTTATTGGCTTCTGTATTAAATGGTATAGGTTTTGTATTCATAAAAAGAAATGTCTAAGAAGTGGTCAAGTAGCAAAAACATTGATCGACACAATGATAACACATCCAAAAAAGCAGAAAAGACAAGTTCTTTGTAAATTCTTTACAAAATTAATATGTTTGAACTATATGTAAGTTTAACTAATATGTATTGGTTATCATGCATCATTCAGAGCCACAAAATGAGGAAGCTCGATAAGGTTATTTATGATCTAAGTGTAGAAGAGCGTAAAAGCCTGATGGAAAATTGCAGAAGGATGAATGAGGTGAAGGAAAAAAATACTATTCAATATGATTTCTTTTTTCTTTTGAATGTTCATTAATAATATACTTAATAATATTATATAACATCTTTCAAAGAATCTATTAATTCACATATGTTTAATGTTCTACAGGAACCAACAATGAAGGAAAAGAATGTCGTTCTAAGAAGAAGAAAAAATTATAGAACGAGTAAATGACAATGAATTGGTCCTTAGCACATCTGGAGTGGTGTTGGAGGTTAATGAAAGGGAAAAAATATTATAGAACTATGAGGGATATAGTGGAATGAACGTATAGACATACTTTCCACTTACAATACAAAAATCTATCCAATGATTCCAAGAACCAAGTTATATTAAAACTACAAGGAGCATTTCTAGAGCAATGGTCAATGAGACTTGTTAGACTTGCAATAGCAAAAACATACAACAACAACAAAAAATCATTCAAAAAATAAGATTCCTAATTAAAATGCTTTTCCATAATTATATGTGTATATTACTACAAGACATTCATTTATTAATATCAATTTTGTTATATTTAGTTTTCATATATATATTTTATTACTTTTTCAGGATTATTATAAAAATCCCAAACGATCAACAAGATGATATCTAGAACATGTTAGTAGGAATGTCCAAAAAGGTGTACAAGGAGATGGTCAAAGAAATGGAAATAATTGCCTCATAAGAGGAGCCATCTCACAACATGTTTCAAATGTTTGTAACCATAGAATTTTCTATTAGGTACATATAAACAAATAATTTAACATTAAATACTAATTTTCAAGTATTTTCTTATAGAAAAGAAAACAAAATGGAACCCGTTTAGCACATAAAATAGGACAACAAGGAAGAAAACAATTGATATCAAAGTTTGTGAGTAATAGTTAATATTTCCTTATAAGAACTTAAGATTTCATTGTTGTGTAGTTTAAGTTGTTTTGCAACAACCATCCTTGCATGTCTTTAATAAGGTGCTAACATACAAAGAATAGCCATCAAAAGAATTGATTGACATTGTGTTAAATATGGGTTGTGAGTATATGTTGGCATATCAAAAATTAATTTTGGATTTTGTAAGTATCTATGTTCTTTTACTTCTCTGAGTTTACATTTAATAGATAAAAAAAATCTTTTATATTAAATCTATGATTTATTATGGGATATAAAACTTGCGGGAAACAAAGTATGGAATTACGCCAACAGAAAAGTTATTGCAACAAGGCATGAGACTTGGTTTTGAAACCATGTGTACAATTCATGAGTCACTTATTGGTATGGTAGATTGTTATTCAATTTACATTGATGTATATTATTTATTTCAATTTTCAATATTCTCACCAATGTAGATGCACTCATTACACTTTATTTTTATGTTTGCAGATGGAACAAGAAGAAGACGAAAGAAATCGATGCAATCAACAAAACATATGTCCAAATAACCCAAGTCATGGAAGTAGCTCGAGTAGTATTGACCGCAATTCCAACGAAGAATGATTATCTATTTGGCTATCAATGCAAGTTGTTGTATTTTTTGAAATAATTGTTTGTGAAAATAAAAAATTTAATGTAATAGACATATTGTCCCAATTGAAAGACGAGGGGTTAACAATAACTATTCCATTTTGTATGAAAAAAAGTTTTGTCCCACCAATTAATGTGTCTGACGAGATTTAAGTATTACAAAGGTGCTCATAGCATTTCAATTAATAATTGGATGGATACTAAATCCACCTCAACCAACTACAAATTATTAATTTATTATTTGTGACAAGACCTAAAGCGAAGTCAATGGTAACCTCTAAATGGGTATACAAGTTCAAGCATTCAGTGGATGGCAGTATTGACAAATATAAGGTGAGATTTTTGGCTAGAGGGTTCTCCCAGAAAGAGGGAGAGGACTATGATGAGACTATTGCTCTGGTTGTCGAGTACACTACCATTAGATCTATTATTTCTATTACTTATTTAATGGGTTGGAATTTACATCATATGGATGTAAAGGTTGCTTTCCTCAATGGTTTGATTGAGGAAGAAGTGTGCACAGAACAACCTTAAGGTTTTGAGGTTCATAGAAGAGTCTCACATTTGCATATTGAAGAAAGCCTTGAATGGACTTAAGAAAGCACCTAGAGCTTGGTATTCTCAAATTGACAGTTGCCTAACAAGATTTCACTACAAGGAAAATACCCTCTAGCGAAGGTTTTTGTGGAAGCCCCTAGAAAAATAGCCCAATTTCTTTTTGTAGCGAAGGTCACTCGTGAAGATGGGCGGGCGGATGTTTTAGCAAATGTTTTTAACAATGCATCTATAAGACCCGAAATGAATCGATGTGTTATATAATCATATGCACCAATGCTTAATATCATATGGTGCACCATGACAAAGCTTTTTATAAAAATAATAATAATGTGCTAAGTACATAATGTGCAACGGTGTGTATATACTCGATAGCACCAGAAAGGTTTAATTTCAAAAAAATTCAGTTGTAAAATTTATTTTTCCCTATCTGTTGCTATACTCTCACAATGCCTCAGTGATAAGCAAGTACACGAATGCCTCGATTCATAATAAATATAGAGCATCGGTTCATAATAGAAAGTGGTGCACCATTGTACGGTTACTTTTCATAAAAATAATAAACAACAATGCACTACCTATATAAAGTGCACTGGTGCTTATACTACTCGATAACACTAGACAAAGAATAAATTTTAAAAATGTCGATTGTATAATTCATTATTGTTTTGAGGCTTCTGCGATTTGTATTATGTTTGGTGTTTTATTCTGGGGTTATCGCATCCATAATTATTTAAATCGACGTTTTGAGCCATCCACTGTGGCTCATCATCAGGATAGATCAAAAAATATATAAGCTAGATCTCAACGGAATGAATAAATAGAGGTGTGAGAGAGTGATGGAACGGGAATGATGGTAGCCAACATGTTTTAGGTCAGGTTAATTAATAATTAATAATACTTAATAATTATTACAGTTAGTAATTTTATAAGAATATTTGGATTATAAATCAAGATTGAAATGATTTTAATTATAATTAATATTAATATTAATTTTATTTAATTATAGTATAATTCATTTTCATCATTTTGGTGATATACTCAAATGATGCATTGATGCCCTTAATGTATTTAAACGCATTGGTGCATAAACAACAAGGTGCACCATGATAGGGTGTTAATAATAAAAAAATAGTTGTGTGCTTAGGAATGTCCATGCACCGGTGCAGTTACCCTAGCACATCGTAATAAGGTTGAATAAAAATAAATATACCAATTACAAAAAATCATTTTTATCATTTGTTGTGTTGTAGAGCTCTCAAGCACCGATGCTTCTCTTGCCTTTGTCGAGCACCCTATCGCTGGTACTTCCCTTTCTTGCCATCCTTTTCTCCATTGCTCAGTGCGTTTCTTTCGAACTTTTTCAAACGGTGCTCAAATTTGTTTTTTTTCATTTATGTGGTAACCATGCCTCCCCAACGAGAAAATCTCCAAGTAATGTCCATGTTTCTCTTTAATTTAACTTTTTAGTGGAGTATAATTGAACATTAGGTTAAAAAATCCACTGTTTTTGAATTATTTTTTCTTTTCCAGTACATTCAACTGGTTCTGCTCGCAACGATGGTGGTGCACTTTGTAAATTTACAAGGTGCACCACAAATTGGTATGTTCTTGTAAACGCACCGTAGTGTTGTGGTTCATTTGGTAAATTGATATGCACCAGGAAAATTATATTTTTTTTCATGGTGCATCTGGTAAAAGTTACTTCCCGATGCATTTATTTTTACCAAACACATCACATCCATAAATATTAAAAAAATATAGCTTGGTGCATTCATTAACCTGAATGTTCGTTTCACTGGGAAAAGGTTATTCATATGCACTGGTGTGAATTCTATGTTGACGAACCACATCGAGAAATAAAAAATCAATGTTTAAGCAGTGCATTTGGTAAATTGATACGCATCAGGAAAGTTATAATTTTTACTGCGATGCATCTTGTAAAAGTTACTTCCCATTGAAGTGATGAAGCAGAAATATATAGACCCTGTCCCTTTAGAAGAATGGATTAGAAATCCCAACAAGAAAGGAAGTAATGTTTCGGTGGTATGGAAAGCTACTACAGAGTCTTTTAAAGTTATTGAACAAGGTTTGGCTTGGCAGGTAGGGAATGGAGAAAATCTGAGGATAGGGAAGGATCCTTGGGTTGGATGTAATGGAAATTTCGCTCTTTCCCCAGGACTGATCAGACATCTTGAATCCAAGGGCATCTTTTTTCTGAGTCAGGCTGAGAAAATTGGTCAGTCCTCAATCTGGGGGCAAGCATGGAAAACAGGAGAAGAACTAGACCTCAGACCCTTCTGGTGTAATGAGTGGAAGGCATTTACTCAAGAACTCTCCAGAACAAATGTAAGGTTGAAAGGCAGACCGGATCAATTGGTATGGGCTCATGCGGAATCTGGATCTTACTCTCCAAAATTCGGTTATAAGTTTTTAATGTCAAAAAAAGGTTGGGAAGAACCGAAATGGTGGGCCAAACTGTTATGGAAACTCAAATGTCCAACAAAATCCAGATTATGCTTTTGGTGTATTCTCAAAAGGAAAATTCCAACCTGGGACATTCTTCAATCCAGATATAAGCAAGGACCGGGGAGATGCTCCCTATGCAAATCTGATTCTAAGACCATAAGACATCTGTTTTTAGATTGCCCTACTATTAAAAAGATATGGGGGGAGGTCCGGAAACTCATCCAAAAACAGTTAACTTGGGAAGGGGAAAATCTTTCCGACGTTTGGGAAAAGTGGTGGCGACAGTATTTAGAGGGGAACTTGCGAAATCTACCCCCCATTATTTGTTGGGGAGTCTAGATTGCTAGGAACAAGTGTATCTTCTCGGACAAGGAAACTCCTGCTGAGATAATTGCACTACAATGTACTGCTATTCTCTCAAATATCCCAGAATCAGAGGAGGAAAGGAACCCCAAATAGATAAGAGAAGAACAAATCAAAGCAGGGGTCCCTTGGGCCTATTTTGATGGGGCTTCACAAAACAATTTAGCAGGAGCAGGGATGATTATTCATCTGAATGAAAACCGGGTTTTAAAAGCTTCAGTGGGTCTAGGCACCGGAACTAACAACTTCACAGAAATGTCTGCCTTAAAGTTGCTTCTATGCTGGCTTATTCATAGGAACATCTTCACAGTTCAGATTTTTGGGGATTCTTTAAATGTTATAAAATGGGTTAATGGACAAAGTAGATGTCAAAATTATATGTTGAGACCTTTATTAGAAGAAATTCAGAATCTAAAGATTTCATTTAATGTTTTTTCACTTTGCCATATATACAGGGAACGAAATGAATCAGCAGACAAGCTTTCTAAGGAAGGTTTACAGTAGAATATGGGTAGCTGGAGAATAGCAGAGGAAGATGATGGACAGATCCATGTGTCGGATCAACCTCCCTATGCTTAGTTTGAATTTTTGTCTGATGATTTATATATACTTTCAAAGCTGTTGTAACTGGTTGTGAGTACAGTTGTTTTTGGCAAACGGTTTGTAATTTTCATTAGACTTCCATGGTATCTATCTCCTAATTTGGGTTGTTTTCCTCAATGAGGAGACCCAGGAATAGATGCGTGACTTCGGTCCTTGTTTGGATATGGTTTATATGGGCTGACATTAGTGACTTATCTGGAAATGTGAGCTGAAATTTTTGGCCCAGGTCTCCAGAGTTTTCTTTTCCCAGCTTTTGTACAGAAAAGGTAGTCTCTTTTCTGGAGTAGCTTTATGATCCGATCATATAGCAATCTGAATGCATTTTCATATACTATGTAACTTTTTATCGGTTTATAAAAAGTTCGATTTTTTTCTTTGGAAAAAAAGTTACTTCCCATTGTGTTTGTTTTTACCAAACATACCACATGCATAAATATTAAAAAAATATAGCATGATGCATTCGTTAACCTAAACATTTCGTTTTAGTGCGAAAAGGTTCTTAATATGCATCAGTGCGTATTGTATGTTGATGCACTATGAAGATAAATAAAAAAACCAGTGTTTAAGTTGTGCATCAAGTAACCGTGCAAACTGTTGTCGGTACTTTAGTGGGTTTTGTGGTGCACTGTTTCTGGTACTTTACTATTGTTTTTGTGCACCGAGGATGTTTTTTTTATTTATTGAAAGTTATATTCCATATTTATAAACACATTTTTCATTTAATTAAAAATATATATATGTTTTATGTATGAGGCTAGTGTATTTTATATGTCAATCATGTAGTAAAGACGTCAATAGAGGGAGGAGCAACATGAGAAAGAGTAAATGGAAAACTAATACAATGTGGTCTGACCATGGGAGGCACAAGAGAGGTAGCGAGATTTATACCCTCGCCCTATTAGTGTAACGACCCAAGTCCTCTTGAGGAATGTAGGCCTCCTTAAGTACTATGAGGAGGCTACATCCTTGAAAGGGGCACTCTAGGTTTTTGACAGAGATGATCTGTCGGCGGTATGCCGACCAACAGGATTTTTGTGTTGGTCCTAACACGGGGTATGGGCCCACTGACGAGGACATATATTTCATCATTGGCCTATCTAGGAGAGGGGAAGATTTTCCCAGTTCCCTGATGTCCCCCATGGTGTTGCGGCAGAGAGTCAACTTGTCTACTCTCAAAGATATGTTAGGGATCACGTAGTGCATGCAAAATATTTTCAACTGTCTGGTGGATAGCTACGGATCACTTCTTTTGGTGCAGTGGAGGTTAGGTTTCTCTCACTATTAGTCAATACCATTGCACATTATACTAGTGATAGGCAGCACATTAGTTGCCCTCTTTTGTTTTATGTCGATTCTTTGGTGCAGAGGCCATGATGTATCAAATGGTCTGCCATTTTTTGTTTCAGTTTTGTATGGATTTTGATAGATTTTGTGTTATTATACATGGGAGGGTGAAATTCCCTTTCGCATCAGAGAATTTTTGCTTGCTTTTTGAGAGGTTTTTGGAGATGAGGCCTAATTTTGACCGTCACCCTCGTAAGTCAATGTCTAAAGTGTAGATGCACATGTGGGGTGAGATGATCCCCAAGAGGGGACTACCAGAGTATCTGGCTAGGATTTTCGTCGAGGCACTAGGGCTACTGGGCAGTGAGGATGACCACATTTTGACTTGGTGTCGTGTCCTTACGTGGGGATGGATTGGCGATAGTGTGCCAAAATCATCTTCACACCAGATGAGCCTGCACATGATAGAGGTAATATTAATGTTTTCTTTAAATTAATATAGTTTCATTTTATTGTCTTAATTATTTAGAATAGAATTTATTCTAGCACATTCTTTAACTTGTTTTATTAAATTGTTTAATGAAGTTGTCTAATTATTATTGTGTATAGTATATTTTGTAGACATCGACAGGTTCATTGGGGACATGACTCCTCTCCCACTGGAGGGAGATGTGGAGATGGTAAAGGCCGAAAAGGGTTAGGCACATCCTTAGATGCAGATAGGCACGGGCATGCAGGCGCATAGGGTTGGTGTCGATTTAGGATGGAGTACTGTGGCCGATTCTCTAGGTTTTTGGTTGAGGAGGGAGTTCGTCTTATGGAAACTAAAGACATCAGGGAAGATCCTAGGGTCGTATAGCTCTTGAGGGATTGTTTGCATGATATGATGATTTTAATGCATCATATCGTCGGAGCTACCAGGCTACTAGGAGCGAGGAGGGATCATGAGCATGTAGCAGATGCACATGAGTCTTCACCCAATACTACCCCATCAGATCATGATGATTAAGGTGATGATCCATCTAGTGATGAGGGTGGTGATCCTTCAAATACATAGTCGTCACCCATACTTATTACGTCCCCATCAGATCATGATTAGTCAGGTGTTGCTAATCCTTCTAATAGTACTCCACCTCCTCATCATTCACCTCATGATCCACCCACTTCCTCATGTTTCTCTTAATCAGAGAGCAAACCAACCACCTTCTCCTCCACCTTATAGTTCAACTATTGAGGAACTTGACGATCCATCATATTCTACTATAAACGAGACTGCCCATACTTTTGTTGTATTGTCTCCTGCAACAGACCAGCCTACCACTACTAATGTTGTATCAAATATTTCACTTATTGCAGTTATTTGACTTTATATATATTTCACTTATTGCAGTTATTTGACTTTATATATATATATATATATGTGGTGCTTTTTTTGGTTCATGTTGATGTAATTAGTTTATATGTTGGTGTTTATGTGTATATTGTTAGATCATCTTAGATATGTTTATTTAATGTGCTTTCAGATATATGTGTATGTAATAAAAATTATTTGCCATGAGATGTATATTGGAGGATGTGAGTGGTGATGATGCTAGATTAGAGTGCTTGTGTTTTGTTAGATGTGATCATGATGATGGTGCCCTTTTAGATTATTAGATTTGTGTGCTAGCTAATGACGTTTATATGTGCTAGAGGTGTATATAATTAGGGGAGGTTAGCTAATTTAAATGTTTATTTTGGATGATGTTTATGTTTGTTAAATGGTTATCGTCATTATGTTTATGTTTGTTAGATGGTTATCATCATGATGTTTAATTTTATGAAATGATATTTATTATAGATTATGTATTGGTGAACATATATCAAATATTTATATGTGAAATTACATGCAAAATGACTTACTTTAAAAAAAAAATGCAAAGATATTTTGTAAATTACAAATTTTAATATATATGAAACTATACTTGTGAATGTACCATAAATATTTCTCTATTGATTAGATAATTCATACGTATTCATTCTAACCTAATTAGTAAAAAAAATTAATACTCACAAGGAAATATAATTAAAGGTAAAATTTAGTTATTTCTTAATAAGACAAAAATTTGTAACTCATTCAATTTTTATTAATAATAATTATTCAAAAATACAATTTAATAAATGAAAAATTACACATGGTCTATACATAGAGATAGAAAACCACTATAGATCCATCTTAATCACATATATATGAAGCACAAAAGAGATTAAATATTTTAATATGTACATCTTTTTTCAAGTTTTTCATTCAAAAAAGAGATTTTCATATAATGAGTTTCAGTCCCTCTCGGCTCCTAGATCCATCATTAAGAGAGATCTATACTAATTTATAAAATTCAATTTTCTATTGTTAAATTAAAAAAACTTAAGTCAAAAAATTTTATAACTAATTTAGATTTAATATAACATAAAAATGTATATTTTACTAAAATTTAATTTATCACTAAAGTTATGAAAGTTTCAAGTAATTTAAATTAAATATTTATAGCAACTCTTACCAATTTAAATTATAAATTTCTATCTCTAAAGAGGAGGAAGAAATGTAAAATAAGACTTGTAAGCTACTTGTAGTTGGGGATTTTCTCTATTGGAAGTTCTCCCTTAAAGAGGCAAGTGAACTTTTTTCTATTAATAAAGATATAACATTTTGGTGCTAAATTGGTTCTTTATTTGCTACTGGGGTTTAAATTTATCTTTTTTTTAATAATAAATACGAGTTAAATAATTCGAAAATCATACTATATTATATTTAATTTTTTGACAAATAATATATTTCATTATTTATTAATAAAGAACTCAATAAATATTATTTTTCTACATACTTATCACGAGATAGTCACTAAAATTCATGTTCTCGCATTTGTCCTAGCTCATACATCATGTTTACATTGATAAAGACATGTCTACTTTAAATAGTTTACTTATAAATACATAAAAATATATATTTATTGTACATAATCTAAATAGGAAATAAAAATGCATCACCAAGTCTATTAGAAAGTCAAAAAAATGCCTCTTAATCACAACCATCACACTATTTACCATTTAATTTTTAGCTATAAAATATTTATTAATTCAACTTTTATTTATAATTACCATTGAAAACAAAAGTCAAAACTCTTCCATTATCCATGAAATAAAAAATAAAACCTCTCATGCATCCATGTAAGCCCATGTGTTTATCTTATGGTCCATAAAATATGTAATCAACATTTTACATATGCACATAAGACCTTCTTTTAGTTTACATAATGTTGCAAAAACTGGAATTTAAATATAGTAAACATGAGTTTACCTCTCATGTCAATAATTTAATCTTACATATTAATACACAAATTTTTCATTGTTAAAGTCCTCGTAGATTTATCACTACATGATTTATATTGATTTTGATATAAACCTAAAGAAAAAACATGTGAAATGATTAATAAACCAATAAGTACCTACCATCTAATTATACAGACCTTCTCTTTAATTCCTTCATCTCAACCATTTTATGTCAAGTAGGGAAGAATCGACTTAGTTTATCGAAATCATGGAGTGTTCTTGTGAACCTTTCTAGAATAAATCTTCAATGTTATGTCTCTAAATTCCCTGTTTTCATGTTTTTGGGATTTTCTTCTCATTTTCCTATTTGATAAGGATTGTCACATTGAACCCTTATTATCATAGATATTGTAAACATGTATTAAACTTTTATATATATGGAAATATGTTGCATTGTGAAAATAAGGGAGGTTCTTTTACTATATTGAAAAACTTTGGTGATGGTTGTAGTAGGCCTTTTAGTACACATATATAACACACACACAAAAATAATTTCCTTCTCCATTTTCTATCACTTTGTGGGTTATTTTAGATTGATATTCACAGTGTCATTTGAGAAAGGAGATAATGAGTATATTTAGATTTATATCTTAAAAAAATATAGTTATAAATAAGCATTCTTAATGAAGTGCTCACATTTAGGATTCAAAATGAACTTTTACATTATCTAGAGTAGAAAATGTGTTGTATTAGAAATATATGTTTCAGGTCAATAAAGTAAGACAAAAGAGTACAAAATTGATAACTCATGCTTAAAATTACAATCTTTTGATCCATCTTGATGTCTATCCAAAGCATAAATCTATTGTAAATTAGAATTAAACAAATATGTTAAAATTTTAATTTTTAAATTATAAATTACATAATTGGAAATTCTAAGTTTTAAGAAAAAACGTGTAAAAACATTTGTGAATCTTACCAATTATATAAAATGTCAAAGAGATGAATAAAAAACAACATAATTAGTGAAATAAAGAAAACTAAAACATATAACACTAGCATAAATGATGAAATAACACAAGTACATATCACTCTTCGTTGTCATCACCTTGATTATCTTCCTCGCTTGGCATGATAACATTGTTGTTCTCAAAAATATGTTTTGATCTTGGAACATGTCTTAATATGAACCCCCAATCCCTAGCCAACACATCTAGGTAAAAAACCACCTGGTTGTAGTGTTTGGGGAAAACATCAAGCTCCCTAGCTTCATGACACATCTTTCTAGAGTTGATAGATATCAGTCCACTATCGTGATCTTCCTTTACATTATTCCAATCAAAGGTATCCCACCACTTGCACCTAAAAATAACACATTGGAACGAACAGAAGTCCACTTCATTGGTCTCTTGTATCTTTTCGATGTAACCTAATGTCCCCCAGTATTAGGTTTTGATCACAGTGGCTAGCACAACTATATTGGTCAAACTCGACTTCCACTCCACAGGCTTATGTTATGCATCCATCATCGGCATCCTTCGTGCGAAAATGATGTCCATATGCCCACATAGATGGGAACAAATGCACCTGTAAAAAAGTGAAAAAAATCATAGTTTCATGTGTCTAATAACATGAACATAATTAAAATATAAAATATAGATGTTACAATTCAAAGGTGCATTATGGAGTTAACAGTGTACAGAAAGAGATTATTACCGAGTTGTTGCACCCACTCCCTATTTTTAGCGCATCCTCCTCAACATCTAGGTAATGACCAGATGCACAATATTTCTCTCTGACTTGGTCAACAACCCAACTGCTAGGGAATATCATTGGCATATTTTCTTTTAAATGATCAGTATAAGGCACGCTTCTACCATTCAACCTTATGAAATCTTTCATGTCATTGTCTCATTTCCTCCTCTTTTGTTCGTACAATGCAACCTACGGTTGTGTCCCTTCCGAATTGTAAATAATGAATCTGTTGATGGCTTCAATTTCAGAATTCATTAATGAAATCAAACCAACATATATAGTACATATGAGATCAAAATATTCATTAATTATAAATTTCAGTGTGAATAGTTAATGTGTATAAACTTGACAAATTATAAGTCACTTACTCTTTATCATGATCCTTTTTCCATTCATTTAGAGAAGCTCCCCATCTCTTTTGTCTTCATCCCTTTCATCGTCCCAGATCACTTCACCTGGTGTGTTTTCAATCTGCTTGATGTACTCTCTGGCATAATATAAAGACTCATATGATATGTACCCCTTTTCCCAACACCCCTCAGGTTTTTCCCTTTGTGGAACAAAACTTTTCAATTTCTTCATGTACCTCTCTAAGAAGAACACCCAATGATAAGAAACCACCCAAACTAATTAAACCTCATCCACTAGGTGAATTAGAAGATGAACCTGCAAGTCCATGAAACTCGTTGATAGTGCCTTCTCAAACATACAAACAATCTCAGCTTTCTCTTGACACCATTGTGGAATGCTCCATATGAATCTCCTTTGATGTAATCCAACGTACAAATGAAAATAATTTACATATGGAAGGTCGTAGGTCTTAGGGGAAGTCATGTTTCACACACCCATGCATGAGCAGAGGATAATGACACTACAAAGTAAACACATACAAAAATAAATTATATTTCATCCCATTACATAAAAATAATAAAATCATGTTTTTGACATACATACTCTTAGAAGGTTCAAATGGTCATGCGATTTCAACCTCGATAAATGGTCTTCCACAATGAAGCAACGTCGTAGTGAGGACCCATATAAAGAAGGCACCCTCACACCCATTATAACTCCTTTTCCAAAGAAAGATCGTCTTTCTTTAAAATCCATGGGACATCACCATATTTGAAATACCAAGAGGGATTATCCTCTTCTCTACTTTCTTGTCTTGGCCAATGTTTTTTTTTTAGTTTTTGAAGAAACGAGATCTCTCCTCACAAATGATATGTTGTTTTCTTTCAATGATATGTGTCTCCATAAAGAATATGAAACATTTTTAAATATATGCATGGCATCTAGTAAGTGGGAAATCTTAAGATGCTTCCAATATGGGAGCTCATAAAAGAAATATTTCATTTTCATCCCAATGGGCAATTTATCAACATAGGTGTTGAATAATTTTGGATCATTGAACATAGGCTCGCCATTTTAATTGAACATTTATATAATCTCCTTCTCCTTCTTTGTCTCATATGCTCTAAGCTATTCAGATGGTGTCATTATTACAGGCCTTTGGGTTCTCTCTGGTTTACCATTGAAGGCGAATGTTACTCTTCTACAACAGTGTTCTTCTGGGAGGAATACCCTAGAGGAGTCATACACTAGGTTCCGTAGGTGGTTGGGCCACCTAGCCTTCAAATAAGGTCCACAACATTTACATCCATGATACCCTTTGGTTACAAGACTTGCAAAATTATTGTATTATACAACGCACGTCAGCAATCATGAATATCAGAACAATTCCGACGAATTAAATTAATATGCAAAACAATATTGTTACATATATAAACAAATCAATAAATGCGTAATTTACCAGAGAATGTGCCTCAATATATTATAAGGAGAACCATGTGACTTGGCCTTTTTTATGGTACCTGTCATGCCCACATTTCAGACATATCTCTTTGTCTACATATTCTCCTCTATATAGATACAATCATTTGGACATGCATTATATGATATGTACTTAACACCCAACATTTTCAACAACTACTTTTTGCTTTTGCAGCCACCAGGCAAGACATTATCAATCTGAAGAACCTTATCTTTGAATAACCTACAATCGGTGGGCAATATAAATGTACAATACTAACGTTCATAAGATCGCCCATTTTTAATGTTAATTGTGTGACAATATTTGACCTCAAAATATAAGGGGCTTGATCATGGTCAAATCCTCAATATTTCCAAGAAACATGCATTCGACATGCCAAACTTTGCTTTTAAGTTGTACAGTAACATCGTTGTCCCCAACTGGGTATACCTTGACTAACTGCTAGGTCCAAAGAGGGGTGGTGGAAGTAGATTTAGGCTTTCGAATAAGGTATCAATGATATGAGAATCATACCCTAACTCATCATTCAGGAATGCATCTAACAACATTTACTCCATGGCAGTCATATCCCATAAGTAATCATCCATACCAACCTATATTTAATTGCTTCAATTTCCAACTTGTGATGAAGAACTTGTTGGAAATAATACTGAGAGGGGGGGGTGAATCAGTATTATCAGATCAATAAAACTTTTTCATTTCCATACTTAGATACATATACGCTACTTCAGTTAATGGAACCCGCGTGTATACGCAACTGTGTCTAATGCAACTAGCATATATCCAAAATACTTATGATTCAGTTGATCCATTAAATGTTGATCTTTAGTTAGTGCATCAGAACTTCATTAACCATATGAACAGTAAGCAGGTGTAGTAAAACAGAACAGATCATCACACACATGAACACCATGATATAAGGTGGAAACCCAATGTGGGTGAAAACCACCAGCTGCAAGTCATCTCTATCTTCTTTCAATAATATACTTCGTTTTACAATATTTTGTACTGGTGCAATCCTTTACCAGTACACAGGCTTCTACCTGTAGAGGGATACAACCCTCTCTCGTTTTCCAGACTCTCTTGGATGGGAGCTACTACCCCCTTTGCTCTTGTACTAGCTGATGTACTAGTATGTAGGCGCCAGCCTACAATCTTCTTTCATCCTTCAGGGACCACATTTCATACATTTTCAGACTGGATACTCCTGAAGCACAACACTATAATCTGAAGGCCACGTTTCATCAAATTTTCATACTAGACCCATAAATATCATTGAAGCACAAAACAATCAATACTAGCATTATCAATCTCTGAATCACTGAAATATTGAAACCCTGTCAACAACACAGTCACCAGAACACAGAGCAGACAATGGAACTCTGCAATAACAATCAGGCCCAACTGCAGCTTCAGACATCAAACTTCAAAATGTATACGCTACTACGATGAATCAAACCCGCGTACATACACGCTTTTTCCAAGGCCAACCCGCGTACAGATCTAAAAATATTTTCTTATAACTTTGCAGCTGTACCAAACATCAGTCATACTCATAACATTTATAGAACATTACATGCGTCAGTATGCAGATCTAGAATAAGCATAATCAACCATATAAAGATAGTTCATTTCAAACCATTTGATCCCGATCTCTCCTTAGATCTTGTTCTCCATCAACTGGTGAGATCCCTCCTTAGCTCATATCAAGCAATGCATCATCAACCCATAACCTGCATATTGGATCTCATCCTTCATCAGATATTCAAGACTTTTTCTTTCTATCCATTGCCTAATGATCTTCTTCTCCTTTTATAGTCTTAGGCCTTGCTCAATACCATGGTCCAAAACCATAACAAACCAATACCATGGACCCAATACTTGGGATCAACACATCTGACGAGATACTATGGTCCAAAACCATAGGTTCAAATACCAAGGACTAACTACCACGGACCAAAAGTAAGTTCTCCAATATATACACTCTTTTCCTTGTATTAAAGTGCGTGTATACGCATACGCGCCTTTGTAACGTCTAACCCCCGTGTATACGCAGCTTTTCTTCACTGAACCTGCATATATATATTTTCTCTTTATTCGTGTAGTCTGATCATCAAATCCTTGCTGCTGACTTGCTGCACTATGATCTGTCATCTATGTGATTTGCCATCAAGGACAACACTTGTCTCATAATGCCAACAATCTCCCCCTTTGGACTTGATGGCAAAGCTAACTTGTCACACTTAGAACTATCATCTGATTCCTCTGAGTTGTCCTGTATCCCATTCATTTAGTCACATCTAATATCTCTTCTGAAGATTAAAAATAAGTGAGATGTTCTTCTATGAGTGGGTTGCCATCAAGTACAACACATGCATCATAATGCCAACAGAGCTACTATTGTTGCAGTCATTCCTAATTGGTGGATATGGACGTAGTGGGAATTGAATAGGTGGTTGATTCAACCTTTCTTTGTATGATTCCTCTCCGATTTTTTCTCTTAGTGCAACCTTCTCTTGATTTGACATTGTAGTAGGGTGCTCTATGATATGGTAGGTGGGTCACTCATCATCACTAGGATCCTAATTTAAAAAAATATTGAACATTAGTACATCAATGACATTAGTAAGAAAAATGTAAATGGTTTGTTTAAATTCAATTATATCAAACAAATATTACCAACACTAACCCAAGATCGTGGCTAGAAGATTCCATGTTCCAATTGGCGAGGTGAAGGGATTGTTTATTTTCATCTACCAACTGCTTGTAGTATGCTACTCCTAATAAGAGCTTCTGGCATTTTAAAATGGGGGAATATTTTATGCATATGAACTTGATTCTGAATCAGGATCTTGCAAATTTAGATACATTTTTATTCAAATTGACATGAAAAAATAATAATAATAAAATTGAACTTACTCGAGATGGAAAGGGAGAACTCCGGGAACGACTTTGAGCAATATGGAACAAACGGAATATAAAGAATTGTCCATTTGATATTATGAGATTTTCTCCCTACATTTGAGCAAAATCAACAATATTTTTTTGTGTACATACCTCAAATTGATTTCGAGAACCATATAACCACAATCCAAATTTCAATAGAGTTTTCAAACTATTTTTCAAGAACAAGGCAACTTTAAGTGAAAAATGTATACTATGAACTAGTGTAACTCATGTGGATGCATCGGTCCATGGGGCTTTGGATTGATGGTGAATGGGTGCACTGTTAAGGCACTCCTTGCGATAGGTCACTGGTTCAAATCCCCCATGGATGCTTACCTACCAAAAAAAAAAATACTAACCTTAATCAACATTTAGCCCACGGGACTTTGGATTGATGGTGAATGGTGCATTGTTAAGGCACTCCTTGCGATAGGTCACTGGTTCAAATCCCTCGGGGGCACTTACCTACCAAAAAAAAACTCATGTGGATGTATCTTATAGGATTATTTGAGATGAATATGCCATTTTTTTTGTAAGCTTGGCGGGGCCTTTTCATTCATTTTCTTCGAACAGGGGAGTTACAACCAGAATTCAAATGGCTAGGTGGCCTCAACCTGTCCAGAGGAAACCAAATCTGTTGGCCACCTAATTGTATTATAAGCCATCCAAAAACATAAAATTTTAAGATTTTCTAGCAACGCTATATATGTCTAGGTATCTTTAAGCCCTCTAGAATCTAAATAACTAAAACAAGATAGCATAGGTTGTAGGTTCTTCATCTATATATAACAAAATTTAAATCCAAGCAAACTAATATTCATCAGATGAGTCCAATGGAGTTGGAACCTTCACACTTGAACGAGGTAATTTTTTTTGAGGTAGACAAGGAATATATTTCTCAATGCGATTGAGGGAGGTATCCATCTATTGGATCTGGAACTGAATAAGTTTTCCAACTAGAGGGTTCATCAAGGCTTTGGCCATGATATTCTTCATTGTCTAGTAAAGGTAGACAGTCTACTTATATTGGGAGGTCCTCCCTCTAGAGTGACCAAGGTTCGACACGAAGTCGTGTCATTCTTCTATATATATCTTTTCACCTACTACCTATTGATTTAATTTTTCTTCCCAGCTCGATATTAACTGACGAACCTGCATCAAATTTCCTATCTGGAATGACTCATCTGAGTCTCGAATGTGTCTCGAAGTGGATTTGCAGCCCCTACCCCGAGCTTGGCGAGGTTGGGGTTGGCTATTGCCACGATTTTGCCCTGTATTTCTATCGCGCCCGCGACCTCCACTACCTGAGGATCCTTCACTGGAGGAGGGGCGAACCATATTGCTACTTAAACAAACACCACAATGATATGAAACCCTAAGATAGGAAGCCAAGACCTCGAGCTCGCAGGGGATAACAAGCTTAAGGTCCTGGTACACACAGTGTAAAAGTAAACCTGTAAGGATACCACGACATAAATCCATATAACATTGAGTATTAGGGCTATAAACCCAACAATTTCCCCTGGAAATGATTTGGGCCTATTGCAAGACGTCATAAACATCAAACCAAGGCTCCCCAAACCATCTTAAGGAAAGATACAAAGTCAAATCAGGAGGGACCTTACCCAGTAGACCTTGATTCTTAACAACCAGCAAAAACAACGAACAAGCAAAGCAATAAACACAATCATCCATGCATGAGATATATATTGAATTTCATACCAAAAAACTCAAGTACATCCCCATGTGAGATATCAAGATTCCAAAATAGATATAAATAATAGTACAGTAATCAGACAACCCATCATAAAAACCAACTTTTTCCTTCCAGAATTCATGGATGAAATTCTAGTTGACTCCAGGCATCGAATTATAAACTCCTCCCCACCGATAAGTGAAATGAACTTGGCTCACAGGGGAAGGAATATAAGGGAGACTTAGAAAAATAACATACTCGTTATCGTTAACCAAAGGAAGAATGGAGTCGTCTACACTAGGGTGGCGGACCGCATGAAATTCCTTCACATTCTGCCTCAGGCTTACCGAGAACCCTGTAACCATTCCATCTACTAGAACATGAATACTTTCGCCTAAGAATTGAAAGCTACCATCATAAATCCCCAGCGCGGAGACATCCCTTCGAACTTTCCTTGAGACATTAATTTGCTGCATGCACGATGCCACATTGTGATATTGTTCAATGTGAGAGGGTTGAAACAAGGCCACCCTTTATCCTTTCCTTTCGTGGCAATAATCATGGCATCGATCCCAAAGAGGCCATTCTGACGGATCGCACCCCAATCGGGGGAGATGAATATTCCATTTTATGTGAAAATAAAAATTCAGATAATTTTTAAAGTGCATCGATGCTCTTGTAAACTTCAACGCACTGATGTGTTCAATAATAACGACAGCAACATGTTAACACAATAACCGCACAAGTTTCTAGGGTTTCGAAAAATATATATATATATATATATATATATATATATATATATATATATATATATATATATATATATATATATATATATATATATATATATATATATATCCATCACATCAGTGCTCTTCTAACACTAATCGCACTGATGTGTTTCAATAAATACGCACCAATGGATTAAAATAATAACTGCACTAGTTTCTCACATTTTGAAAATAAAAAAAGGAATTTTATCATATCAATGCCATGGTCAAAGAAATGGACATAATTGCATCATAAGAGGAGTCATCTCACAACATTCTTGAAATGTATGTAACCATAGAATTTTTTTATTAGGTACATATAAACAAATAATTTATCATTAAATATTAATTTTCAAGTATTTTCTTGCAGAAAAAAAAACAAAATGGAACTCATTCAGCACATAAAATAGGACGACAAGGAAGAAAAAGGTTGATATCAAAGTTTGTGAGTAATTGTTAATATTTCCTTATAAGAACTTAAGATTTCATTTTTGTATATTTTAAGTTGTTTTACAACAACCATCCTTAAATGTCTTTAATAAGGTGTTAACATACAAAGAAGAGCCATCAGAAGAATTGATTGACATTGGGTTAAATATGGCTTGTGAGTATATGTTGGTATATAAAAAATTAATTCTAGATTTTGTAAGTATCTATGTTCTTTTACTTCTCTGAGTTTATATTTAATAGAACAAAAAAATCCTTTACATTAAATCTCTTATTTATTATGGGGTATAAAACTTGTAGGAAACAAAGTATGGAATTACGCCAATAGAAGAGTTGTTGCAACAAGGCATGAGACTTGGTTTTGAAACCATGTGTACAACTCATGAGTCACTTATTGGTATAGTACATTGCTATTCGATTTACATTGATGTATATTATTTATTTCAACTTTCATTATTCTCACCAATGTAGATGCACTCATTACACTTTATTTTTATGTTTGCAGATGGAACAAGAAGAAGACGAAAGAAATCAATGCAATCAACAAAACATTTGTCCAAAAGACCCCAAGTCATGGAAGTAGATCGAGCATTATTGCCCGCAATTCCAATGAAGAATGATGATCTATTTGGATATCACTGCAAGTTGTTGTATTTTTTGAAATAATTGTCTGTGAAAATCAGAAATTTTGTTTAATGTAATAGACATAGTGTCCCAATTGAAAGACGAGGGGTTACCAATAACTATCCCATTCTATATGACAAAGAGCCTCTTATTTATATATAATAAAATACATATTAATTTCTTCTATTGTGTTGTCCAATGTCGTTGTTAAATGTTACACCAATGATTAAATATTATAATGAAGAGATGTGAAATCTGATGATATAAAAAATTAATCTAAACATCATATATAAATCTACTAATAAAAAAATTATTTATATGAATATTGTTATAAAATATATGTCAATTTTTCGATGAGTAATGGATTTAAAAAATCACAATAATTGCATTGTCATAGGTCGATGTTTCTAGAAAAAGAGAAAATGGATATAGAGACATCATATATTAATGTGCACTGCTTTGAATATGAATTTTTCAGCAATTATATAAATAATAATAAAAAATGGTATCATCTGTAAACAATAACTATCCCATTTTGCATGACAAAGAGCCTCTTATTTATATATAATAAAATACATATTAATTTATTCTATTGTGTTGTCCAATGTCATTGTTAAATGTTACACCAATGATTAAATATTATAATGAAGAGATGTGAAATCTGATGATATAAAAAAATAATCTAAACATAATATACAAATCTACTAATAAAAAAAATATATATGAATATTGTTATAAGATATATGTTGATTTTTCGATGAATAATGGATTTTAAAAATCACAATAATTGCATTGTCACAGGTCGATGTTTCTAAAAAAAGAGAAAATGGATATCGAGACATCGTATATTAATGTGCACTGCTTTGAATACGAATTTTTCAACAATGATATTTATAATAATAAAAAATGGTATCAAAAAAAAACTCGGTGTCTAAAAAATTACGCACTGATGCGTTATACTATGTAAAAGCATCGGTCGGGTAAGATTTGTTTTCACCAACCGATGCCTTTCCTAAACATTACATCATGAGGGCGTTCGAAAATAAATAAGGATTGGGGCATTATACTCTTCAAGCACCAGCATTGTTTCCATTTAATGCCCTAGTGCATTATAAGTCTTAAAGCACCGGTTTTTTCATAGAACCAATTCCCTAGTGCTCCAAAATATTGTTTCCACCCCCGATGCATTATTCAAATTAACAACACCAATTATATTATATTAGTAGTGCACTGGTACGTTTGTACAATACATAAGCATCGACGTTTTAAATTTAAATAAAAGAATTGGGTTTGCAAAATGTTTTTGCATGCCCCAGTGTGGTTCATAAAAAGTACTTCTCGAGGCGTTGATGAGCCTAGGTGTTGCAACAAGAATGTTGCAACTCCTAGGGCTACCAGCTTTACTTATCAACACAGGGTTCGTACAAACTTGGAGGTGACAGTTGTTGGAATTATGACTCAGGTTTGGTGTTATGGCACAGGTGTTGTCCTTGATGGCAACTCACTCAAGTGGCAAATCACTGTTTAGGCTCTCAAAATCATAGAAAATGAGATACCCGCAGGTGAGCCTAACAAAAGCTGCGAACCCGCAGGTACCCCGAACAAGAAGTGCAGGCATACCCACAGGTTCTCCGAACAAAAGGTGCAGGTGTCAAATTCACTCACTTCAATGTAGAGAAGCGCGCGCACGTGGGAATTTTTATGATTGATCCATGGTATTTAGTCCGACGTGTTTGATCCTATGGTTTTGGTCCGTGGTATAGCATCTAAAATATTGAACCCCGGTTTTGGGTCCCTTGTATTGGCTTTCTATGGTTTTGATCCATGGTTTGTGTAAGGGCTTGCCTATAAAAAGGAAAGGAGATCATTTGGCTAGGCACTTATGTGTTGAATATCTTAAGTGGAACAAGATCTGAAATACTTGTAATCGGTTAATGAGATAAAATTAAACCTGAGCATGAGAAGACTGATCAATTGAGGGGTCGTGATCTCTTTGGTGCATGATCAGATCTGTGGATCTGACAGTTTGGGGTACAATTGAGGATTGATAAAGTGTTTATATCTAGAGGTCCGCAGGCGAGATACGGCTCAGGTGCGGAGGTGCACAGTCCAGTAGATGGCGCAGGTGCGGAGGACCGCAGTGCAGTAGACGGCGCAGGTGCGGAGGACCGCAGTGTAGTAGATGGCGCAGATGCGGAGGTACACAGTCCAGTAGATGGCGCAGGTGCAGAGGTCCGCAGTGCAGTAGACGGCACAGGTGCGGAGTTCCGCAGTGTAGTAGACGGTGCAGGTGCGGAGGTGCGCAGTCCGCTAGACGGCGTAGGTGCGGAGGTGCGCAGTCCAGTAGACAGATCAGGTGCGGAGGTGCGTTGTCGAGCAGACAGAGCAGGTGCGGAGCTACGCAGGATAGACTCAGCAGAAGTGCGGATATCTCGTAGGTTTCTATTGGTGAAGTTGCGGACTTTTCTTGAAATATTTGTTGGCTTCCTTTTGTCTATTGTTGGAGAGTTCTGGGTTTAGATTACTGGTATTGCTTGTCTGGTCACTGCATTCTGAGAGGCTATTGGTTGATTCATTAGTTGATTGTAAAAGGAGATTAGTTGATTCACATGTACTTGATGATTATTTGATGTTCATGGATCCAGTCTGAAAATTGATGAAACGTGGTCCCTCGAAGAAAAGAAGTAGGTCAGCACCTACGTACTAGTAGCTCAACTAGTACAAGAGCTAAGGGGGTTGTAGCTCCCTTCCAGGAGAGTCTGGAAAACGAGAGAGGGTTGTAGCTCTCTGCATGTTGCAGCCTGCGTACTGGTAAAGGACTGCACCAGTACAGAATCATTGTAAAAAAAGGTTTCTAATTGAAAGAAGATAGAGACACATTGCAGCAGGTGGTTTTCACCCACATTGGGTTTCCACCTTATATCTGGTGTTCTTTGGTGTGACTGTCTGTTTTTCTTGTTCATGTTCATTATTATATGGTACTGACATTCAAATTAGTGGTCAACATCTAAAGAATAAATTAAATTATAAATCTAGAGGGAATATTGAAAAGAATTTGATAATACTGATTCACCCCCCCCCCTCTCAGTATTATTTCCAACAATTGGTATCGGAGCAGGTCCTTCAGAAGAAGCTTGATTGCTTGAAGGAAGATCTATCATCATGAGCAACTATGAGAGAGAAGCATGGATCAGGCCACCAATTTTTGATGGAACAAACTTCGTATATTGGAAGGTAAGAGTCACTACCTATCTTCAATCTCTTGGTACAGAAGTCTGGGATATCATAGATACAGGGTACACTTTTCCGTCAACAACACCTACAAATCCGGCTAGTAAGAAGCAACATGAAACAAATGCAAAGGTTGTCAATACTCTATTAGGATGTCTATCTCAATCAGAATTCATCAAGGTTATGCAGTATAAATCCACAAAAGAAATATGGGACAAGATTGTTCTGAGCTATGAAGGAGATGAACAGGTAAAACGAGCAAAACTTCAAACCCTCAGAATTCAGTATGAAAATCTCAGAATGCACAATGATGAAAGTGTGGCTAAATATTTCCTTCGTGTAGATGAGATTGTTAATTGTATGAAAAACTTGGGTGAAGAAATAAAAGAGGCTGTTGTGGTTGAAAATGTTCTAAGATCTTTGTCCCCTAAGTTTGAATCAAAAGTTTTTGCAATAGAAGAAAAGGAGAATCTACGGAATCTTACCATGTCACAGCTGCATGGAATTCTAACTGCTTACGAAATGAGGAAAGGAGGACCATTAGACAGGAGAGAAGTTGCATTCAAGGCTTCAGGCAAAGGAGACTACTATGAGTCAGGACATATGTCAGAAGAAGAGGAAGAATCCAATTTTGTCAAGAATCTTCAACGGGGTGCTAGAAGATTCAGAGGTAAGTTACCTTTCAAATGCTTTGCTTGTGGAAGAGTCGGTCACTATGCTGCCAAGTGTCCTCATAAAGAGAAAGGTAAGGAACCTGTTAGATGGAACAAGAAACAGAATGTAAATAAGAAAAGCTATTACACTCATGAAGATAGTGATGGACTTTCAAATAGTGATGAAGATGAACAAGGCTATAATTATAAACTTTTAATGGCTTTTGAAGATGATGATTTTGTGGATGCTATAGATGAAGAAGGTCTTTATGAAGAGATTTCTAGACTCAAAATTTGTTTAGAAGAGAAGAATGTGATCATAGATACTCTACAATTCCAACTTGCTGAAAAGGAAAAACATCATGAAAAATTAGAATGTGAAATTGTGGGGCTAAGAAAAGAGATTGAGAAAACAAAAGCTCTTAATCTTAGATTTGTTAAAGGATCTGACACTTTAGATGAGATTATCAAAGTGCAGCGCTCTCCACTAATCAAGACAGGTCTGGGATATAATGAAGAAACAACTCAAGCGCAGAAACCATCTACCTCCAAGAGTTATCTTGATGCAGCAAGGAGAAGTGAACAAAGACCCAATGTAAATCACCAGGTAAATCAGGGGCAATCTACTTTAAGGACAAACAGAAGCTACAACCAGCCACAGGTAAAACCTTCTCAATTTGCCTCAAGAATGGATGTCAATAGGAACTACAATCATATGGCTGGTATATTTGATAATCACAGGATTTTCTTCAATGGCCAATGTTTTTCCTGTCATAACTTTGGTCACAAAGCAGCTCAATGTGTTGCATATAAGACAACCATGACTAGAGAAGCTCATAAACAGAGGAGTATGACTAGGATCATGAAAAGGACCTACAATAACTTCTCTGCTCTTGAAAATGAAATAGAATGTTCTATTTGTAACAATTTTGGTCATGAATATTCTGAATGCAGGAGCAGGTTTCGGCAGACAACTCAGAAGGAGCAAGCCTCAAGTGCCAAATCATGGAGAATAAAAGAACCACAACCAGAAAGATGTGGTATAGCCTTATATGTGGAAGGGCAAGAAAATCAATGGTACATTGACAGTGGATGTTCGAAACATATGACAGGTGATAAAGAAAAACTTCAGTTATATAGTGCCTTAGAGAAGGAGAAGAAGATATCTTTTGGAAATGACACCCCTGCTCTCATAAAAGGTAAAGGTTCTATTCAGTTGAAAGAAAGGGTCAAAGCTAGAAATGTCATGTATGTTGATGGCTTAAAGCATAATCTATTAAGTGTGAGTCAGATGTGTGATCAAGGAACTGAGGTAATATTTCGATCAAATGGATGTAGTGTTTGTGATCTTGATATAGGAAAAAAAGTGCTCAAAGGCGTAAGAACTCCAAATAATTTATACATATTCAAAGAAGGACAACATCAATGTTATCTAAGCAAGAATGATGAACACTGGCTATGGCACAGAAGATTTGGGCATCTTAGCTTCTCACAGATAAGGAAAGCATGCAAATACCAGGCAGTTCGTGGTCTTCGAGACATCAGAATTCCAGACAATACAATATGCAAATCATGTCAGTTTGGTAAGAAAACTAGAACTAACTTCCCTGAGAAGGAAGGATCAGCTAGCACGCCACTTGAACTTGTCCATACTGATGTATGTGGTCCATCTAGGAAAAAGTCACCTCGAGGAGAAGAATATTTCATATTATTCATTGACGACTTTTCCAGGGTGTGTTGGATAGGACTTATGAAGCACAAAGACGAAGCCTTTGAAAAGTTCAAATCATTCAAAGCCTTGGTGGAGAACGAATCAGATCACAAAATCAAATGCCTCAGGTCTGATAGAGGTGGAGAGTTTACCTCGAATGAATTTTTTGATTTTTGTGAAGAACATGGAATAAGAAGGGAATTCTCTATAGCTAGGACTCCTCAGCAAAATGGAGTAGTGGAAAGGATGAACAGAATGGTTCAACAAATGGCTCGTGCTATGCTTGATGAGTCTGGAACTCCCACAACCTTCTGGGGTGAAGCCGCATTTGCTGCAGTTGTTATTCTCAACAAGACAAATATCCAGGTGAACAGCACTCAAACTCCTCATGAGCTCTGGTATGGTGAGACTCCTTCGGTAAAACATTTCAAAATTTTTGGAAGCAAATGCTATATTAAAAATAATGATGAAAATCTTGGCAAGTTTGAACCTAGAGCAGATGAAGGCATTCTCCTTGGTTATTCTCCTCACAGCAAAGCATACAAATGTTACAATAAAAGGCTTAGAAGAATTGTCGACAGCATTGATGTAGTGGTGGATGAAAAGAAAACACTCCCAGGCAGGTAAGATCTGAATACTTCGAAGATGATGAGGACTACCCATCAACATCAAATCAGATTCATGATGAAGAAGAAACCCATGAGGCACCAGAGGAACAGATAAGGATAGAAGAAAAGAATCCATCCAGGTATGTTCAAAAGAATCATCCAGAATCTCAAATTTTGGGGCAAAAGGAGGCAGGCATACAAACAAGAAGAACAATTGCAGAAGCTTCAAGCTATTTGGCATTACTCTCCTCCATTGAACCACAAAATGTAAGAGAGGCATGCAAAGATGAATGTTGGGTCAAGGCAATGGATGAAGAACTTGAGCAGATCGAAAAGAACAACACTTGGGAGTTGGTTCCTAGACCAAAAGATAAGAATGTCATAGGGACAAAATGGATCTTCAAAAACAAGTTGAATGAAAATGGGGAAGTAATTATAAATAAGGCCAGACTTGTTTGTAAAGGGTACGCTCAACAAGAAGGAATAGACTTTGAAGAAACTTTTGCTCCCGTTGCTAGACTTGAGGCCATCAGAATGTTCCTTGCTCTCTCTAGCTTTCAGAAGTTCAAAGTATTTCAAATGGATGTGAAATCAGCCTTTCTGAATGGAGACTTAGAAGAAGAAGTGTACATTGAGCAACCAGATGGTTTCATCCTTGGGAATGATCCAAATCTTGTATGCAGACTAAAAAAGGCTCTCTATGGTCTTAAACAGGCTCCAAGGGCTTGGTACTATCGCTTGGACAAATACCTTCATCAACAAGGTTTTTCAAAAGGATCAGTAGATAGCAATCTTTATATAAAAATTGAAAATGACAAATTGCTAATACTTGTTGTGTATGTAGATGATATTATCTTTGGCAGCAATGAAGAAGCTATGAGTCAAAACTTTGCCTTGGTGATGCAGAAAGAATTCGAAATGTCATTGCTTGGAGAGCTGACATATTTTCTTGGTCTACAAATCCAACAAAATAAAGGCGATATCTTTTTATCTCAAACCAAGTACCTCAAGCAGATCTTGAAGAAATATGGCATGGAAGATTCAAAACCAGTATGTACCCCTATGGTTACAGGATGCAGCCTCAATGCAAATGATGAATCAGCAGCAGTGCATCAACCAACCTATAGATCCATGATTGGAAGTCTGCTTTATTTGACAGGTACCCGACCAGACATCATGCATGTAGTGGGAATAGTTGGAAGATTTTAGGCAAATCCAAAGGAAACTCTTCTTCAGGCAGTTAAGAGAATCTTCAAGTATCTTCAAGGAACTCAAAACTATGGCTTATGGTATCCTAGAGATATAGATCTCACACTTCATGCTTATGCAGATGCAGATTGGGCCGGAAGCGTGGACGACAGAAAAAGCACTAGTGGTTGTGCATTCTTCATGGGTTCCAGATTAGTATCTTGGTTCAGCAAGAAACAGAGTTCAATAGCATTATCCACAGCTGAAGCAGAGTATGTGGCTGCTGCATCTTGTTGCACACAACTTATTTGGATAATGCAAACTTTGCAGGACTTTCAAATCACTTGTACTCCTCCTATCTCCATCCTATGTGATAATGCAAGTGCTATCAGCATTTCAAAGAACCCAGTCATGCATTCAAAGACCAAGCATATACCTATCAAATATAATTTTCTTCGGGAACAAGTGCTTGAACAAAAGGTCAAGTTGGAGTATGTTCCCTCTAAGGAACAAGTTGCTGATATACTCACCAAACCGCTGCCCAGGGAGACCTTTGAATACCTCAGGCAAAAGTTGGGGGTAGTTGATGCATCATCTTGCTGTTGAATCTTGTCTGTTTCAGAGATTGTTGGTAGTACGCGAGTTTCATATGGGGTATATGTGTACACTCACTGGTTTATGGATTGGTCAAAGACCAAATGGCACAGGTTCAGGGGGGAGCATATATTCTTCTAATAATGCATTGTTGGCATTATTGTAGAAGATCTTGGAGGAGCAAGTACAGAAGGAGAACATGGATGCTGATTTGAATATTGTTGCTAATGTTTTGTCTCTATGTCTTATATTTCTTTTGTCAAGGTCATGTAACGGCCTATGTCTGGGATGAATGATATAATGTACTTGGTTGTCATATGTAAATTTCTGATGTAACCCCACTAGGTTGGGAGGATGATCCCCACTTGATTGGGTGATGAATGTATGTATAGAGTCTTTTGGTGATAGGAAGGTCATTTATGATGCATGGTGGATTATGGTTCTTCTTGAAGAAAATTTCTTTTGCAGATCTGGCCTACAATCAGGGGAGCACGATCAGTACAGCAGAGCAGAGTTTTCAGCATGTTCTCAGGGGGAGCATAACCCTTTGCCCTTGATGACAAAGGGGGAGAATGACTTTGAGGATCTTGGGGTTGCCATCAAGTCCAAAGGGGGAGATTGTTGGCATTATGACTCAGGTTTGGCGTTATGGCACAGGTGTTGTCCTTGATGGCAACTCACTCAAGTGGCAAATCACTGTTCAGGCTCTCAAAATCATAGAAAATGAGATACCCGCAGGTGAGCCTAACAAAAGCTGCGGACCCGTAGGTGCCCCGAACAAGAAGTGCGGGCATACCCGCAGGTTCTCCGAACAAAAGGTGCGGGCGTCAAATTCACTCACTTCAATGCAGAGAAGCGCGCGCACGTGGGAATTTTTATGATTGATCCATGGTATTTAGTCCGACGTGTTTGATCCTATGGTTTTGGTCCGTGGTATAGCATCTAAAATATTGAACCCCAGTTTTGGGTCCCTTGTATTGGCTTTCTATGGTTTTGATCCATGGTTTGTGTAAGGGCTTGCCTATAAAAAGGAAAGGAGATCATTTGGCTAGGCACTTATGTGTTGAATATCTTAAGTGGAACAAGATCTGAAATACTTGTAATCGGTTAATGAGAAAAAATTAAACCTGAGCATCAAAAGACTGATCAATTGAGGGGTTGTGATCTCTTTGGCACATGATCAGATCTGTGGATCTGACAGTCTGGGGTACAATTGAGGACTGATAAAGTGTTTATATCCAGAGGTCCGCAGGCGAGATACGGCTCAGGTGCGGAGGTGCGCAGTCCAGTAGACGGCGCAGGTGCGGAGGACCGCAGTGCAGTAGACGGCGCAGGTGCGGAGGACCGCAGTGCAGTAGATGGCGCAGGTGCAGAGGTACGCAGTCCAGTAGATGGCGCAGGTGCAGAGGTCCGCAGTGCAGTAGACGGCGCAGGTGCGAAGGTCCGCAGTGCAGTAGATGGTGCAGGTGCGGAGGTGCGCAGTCCGCTAGACGGCGCAGGTGCAGAGGTGCGTAGTCCAGTAGACAGATCAGGTGCAGAGGTGCGCTGTTGAGCAGACAGAGCAGGTGCGGAGCTACGCAGGCTAGACTCAGCAGAAGTGCGGATATCTCGCAGGTTTCTATTGGTGAAGTTGCGAACTTTTCTTGAAATATTTGTTGGCTGCCTTTTGTCTATTGTTGCAGAGTTCTGGGTTTAGATTACTGGTATTGCTTGTCTGGTTACTGCATTCTAAGAGGCTATTGGTTGATTCATTAGTTGATTGTAAAAGGAGATTAGTTGATTCACATGTACTTGATGATTATTTGATGTTCATGGATCCAGTCTGAAAATTGATGAAATGTGGTCCCTGGAAGAAAAGAAGTAGGTCAACACCTACATACTAGTAGCTCAGCTAGTACAAGAGCTAAGGGGGTTGTAGCTCCCTTCCAGGAGAGTCTGGAAAACGAGAGAGGGTTGTAGCTCTCTGCAGGTTGCAGCCTGCGTACTAGTAAAGGACTGCACCAGTACAGAATCATTGTAAAAAAAGGTTTCTAATTGAAAGAAGATAGAGACACATTGCAGCAAGTGGTTTTCACCCACATTGGGTTTCCACCTTATATCTGGTGTTCTTTGGTGTGATTGTCTGTTTTTCTTGTTCCTGTTCATTATTATATGGTACTGACATTGAAATTAATGGTCAACATCTGAAGAATAAATTAAATTATAAATCTAGAGGGAATATTGAAAAGAATTTGATAATACTGATTCACCCCCCCCTCTCAGTATTATTTCCAACAATAGTGCTATATGCACAAGTAAAAGTGAAGGTCATGCCTGTTGTCACTGCTCGTCTGGAAAGAGACCCCAGGGGTTCCAAGCCAGACTTCTATAGGGTCAGAAGAAGCTTAATTCTTTGATGGAAGAAGAGAAAATCTATTCTACGAGAGAGCTACTCTACTGCAGTAATGAATAAAATAGCATGTAATGCTAAACCGCACCATAACCTAACTAACCATCTAAACAGCTATGCTAAACAGAATTGCTAAATCAACACTAACCTAATGTTGCTATCTAAGTTGCAGAGGTAAAGAGCATTAAACTATACTAAGGTGTAAGCAAAGGAACTAAACTGAATCTGTTTTCAAGTGAAAGAGTAGTCGAAGATCGAAATTGGTGAAAGGAGGATGTAAGGACACAGTAGTGCATAGGGACCGTTGGATTGATCAATGACTAGAAGATGGACGGTGGAGATCTTATCGTGGGGGCTTAAGCGAATAGATGGATGAACAGGGTTAACAAACATGATGAATGGAGGAGATCTTATCGCAGGCGATTTAGTGAATATGTGAACAAAGAGGGTAACGAAGCAGATGAACAGTGGAGATCGTATCACGAGAAATTAAGTGAATGGATGGGCGAAAAGGGTAATGAAGCAAATGAATGGCAGAGATCTTATCGCAGAGATTAAGTCAAGAGATGGATGGACAGGATTAATTGGAGGATGGATGACGAAGATCATATCGCGGGAAGAAAACGTGTGGAAATGATGGAGTGGGTTTCGAAGGCAGTAAGCAATTTCCCGCGCGCCCTAGAATCTGTAAGTTGTATTTCTGAATTTCACGCGATTAGCCTAACTAAGTGACACGTAGCACGAGAAAACCACTTTCTCATGTCCTCTTGGGCAGATAATAGTCGTGCAAGAATCCGAGCGAGATTGCGCGATAACCATCGGATCAGGCTAGACAGATCAACAGTGGAGATCGGCCAAGCTAGTTGGCGATCAGGTGATGTGATAGCTATCGGATCAGGCGAGGCAGATCAATGGTGGGTGTTTAAAGCACATAAAGTGTTGAGGTGACGCGATAGACATTGGATCAGGCGAGGCAGATCGACGGTGGGGATTTAAAGCGCATAAAGTAGGTGGAAGACTTCACGTGAGGTGGCAGTTGGATAAACTAATGAATGGATGGTGATTGGGAAGGTTTGTTGTGGATCGGACAGTAAGGGGATTATGCATGAAGAACGTGCTGAAGGAGGTTTTAATGAAAACGACAGAAAAACCAGTGAGGGTGAGGGTGGACTGGGAGTGATGGAAAACGATGACAGTGAAACGAAACAAGTAACTGCGTCAACCAACAAACTCCAAAGCTCATGCGAGAACTAGAAACCTGTGTTTTTGGGGTTTTTGAAGGGTCTCTTCCTCAAGTCATGGTCCCAAAGGGAGGATGTGAGGCTGAGACACCTACGGACAACCTTATGGTGATCTTTTTCTCCTAGCTAACCTGTGAACTGAAAGAAGGCACAAATGGAAGTAAACTAAAGCACAACCGATCTACTCTACACTATTGTAAGCGGAATGTAGCTACTTAAGCAAATAAATAGAAAACCATGAATCATCTATGCTATACTATTGTAATGGAAATGCAGCTACTTAAGCAAATGAACAGAACCAAAAATCTATGCTAGCATACATGTACAATAAAGAGGAGCTTTGGATGCTCGGGTTGGGCCCTAACCCAAGAGCTTCAGCCCTTTGATTTAACTCAGTGCTGGCTCAAAATAGAACTCATCTCTATTATAAAAACCATGGATTACATAACAAAATTGTCACAAGTCTTGCAACTCAGAAATAAAGTAGAGTTTTACAATAAGAATCCAAATCCTCCTGAGGTGCTAAGCCTCTCTACTTATACATCTGAAGTCTCCAACGACTTCCTTCCCCTTAGGGAGGCTTGGTTCCCCACTCAAGATAAACTGGTTTTTGTCACTTTCACTTGCTCAGCTGTCTTTTAGTCCTCATGATTTGGATGTTTTCACTCTGATCTGATGGAGGAATATTCGAATGGAGGGGTAGTAAATGAGGAGGATTTACCTCCTATAATTCCTCTCCCTTGTCCCATTCGAGTTTTGACCAAGGTCTTTGCCATAGTTCCTTGCTTTTATCCTTTATTCCTGCATTTTTCCTTGCTTTTATCCTTTATTCCTGCATTACATGCACATTAGACCACAAAGCAAAATATCCAACTCTAACTCATCTCATAAACAAAATATAATCAAAAGTATGTAATAAGTTGTGAGAATAGTTGGTTTGACTAAGCTAGGAGGTGAATTAAGGCCAATTAAGGCCCATATAATTACCCAATTATGAGGCTCATCATCACGCCCTACTGAAAATGTTGCTCATCCTCTGAGAAACTTAGTCAATGTCCATGTCCTTCATGGCTCTGGTAGCCTCTCTGACATCCCATGCTTCTACTGTGGTCTCTTCTTCTTGTTTATAGAAGCCTGCTTTCCTTTCTACTTCTTCCCACTGCCTCTTTTCCTCTTCTTCTTTTCTCCCTTCTAGCATCCCTAGGAGTAGTGGTGGACTGAGTTTTAAGAATATCCAATTGACCTTCAACCTTTGCATTGATTGCTTATACATAGGTGTCCTATTGAGTGCCTCTCTCAACCTTTGAGGGGAGTGATATTATCTGATCTTCAAGCTGTGTGGCAATGTTTTCCATCTCCTTTAGCAGGCATGTATATTATCATCTCTTAGCAGCCTAAACATATCCTCAAAATGTGAAATTGCTTGCTCTTGGGCAGCAAGATATCTAGGTGCCAGCTGAGGATCATTTGCAATTAGATTATGGGTGCTGATTAGGGCCATGGGATTTGATTGTTCAGCTCTGATGAAAAGAGGTTCATTTTGCTCTCTGGCCAATATTCTTTTCATCTCTATAGCCCTTGACTTCTCATGGTTCATCGATGATGCCAAAGCCATTAATTGTAGATCTCCTAGCTCTACATTAGGATCCCAAATATTCATGTCTATGAGGGCCATGTTGTGCAAGTAAAACTCAACCATTTTGGCCCTATCCTCTAGTGCACTTTGATCACAAAGATCAATAAACTGCTTGCAGTCCTAAAATGGCATGGTGCCCCTTTGTGCTAGTGTTTTAATCTGAAATTGCAGCCATTGTTCTCTGAGGTAAAGAGCATAGGATTTAGCTGGCATCTTACACTGGATGGCCTCCAAGGAGAGGTTGGCCATACATGCTACTTGGTTTTCCTTCCTGTAGCTATCTTCTCAAGGGCCTCTAGAGATACTCTAGGTCAATCCTCCTTGTGTTCTTCCCCTTCTATTTCAATGCCTTCTCCCTCTCTAACAAAAGGACTAACATCATAGATGAGGGTTTTGATGTCATCCTTTGCTGGTAAGTCTCTAAAGACTGACCATTTTATAGGGATCCTGAGGTTTTGGAGGGCATCCTCAATGAGGATTCTGATCAAACCATGGTGAGCCAACTATTGGGAATTCCCTTCCTTTACTTTTTTGCTGGAGCCTATGAGTGATTGCATCAAGAAATAGGATATGTTGAGTCTTTGGTGAACTGGTGTTTCTATCCCAAATCTTAGTTCTTCAAGCATCCTAAAATGGTAGCCACAAACAACATTGTATCTACCCTCATATGAGATATTTTGATGAGTTGGTAGCCTACCTCACTCCATAGGTATGGCAGACTATCCCTCCTTACTCCATTTTTATCCTCTGTGGGTTCTTCACCATCTAAAAAGAATTTTCTTTTTTCCACTTAACTATCTACGTTATCTTCTTTTCTCCATGCAATTCCTAGGGGAAGTGTGGTGACCCTACTGATGAACTCTGGGGTGAGATCTATAGTGAGCCCTCTAACTATAACAGTGGCATGGATTATGTTATGTGTAGTGAGGGAATGAGCAAATTCTTGAGAAAACAAAGTTTCCTGTGTATGTAATCCACTAGCTTTTTAGAGGACTTCTAGTTCATTTGCTTATAAATGGGGATGGATTTTTAGATCCTGCCTCTTTAGAATGCTGGCAGTGGACAATTCTTTTGATATTCCCTCTTGAACCCCTCTCTGCCTATGTTGTAGACTACCTCTGTGTATCCTGTAGACTGCTCCTATACACTGTTCTTGTAGGAATTCTCTTGCAGAACGATTGATCCTTGCTTCCAGTGGGTGGCCAGATTTATGAGGGCTACTTGAATGAGGGAGCTTCAAGGAGGTGGAATGCATGAATGCATGCAAACGATTTTTTTTTTCCCTTTATACCACCTCATCATTCCCACTCCTTGTAATCAGCTCCCACAATTGTTAAATCCATAGTTAACCACTTCTTGTCCTACTCCTCCTCTGTTCTTTGAGTTGACTGCAGCCATGTGTGAGAGGACACCCTGCTTTGTATGTGATGATTGAATGAAGGTGGCCAAGTTAACTAGCCACCTTTTCACTTACAAACCAACTACCTCGTAACCTTTACAACTTTTGATCAAATGATGCATATGAGTGAGTGAGTGGGATACTTACCTGTGGTCTCGATGCCATGTTGCAGTTTGTCGAGGATCAGAGGTGTTGCATTGTTCATTTGCTGCATGGTCATTCTTCTTCCTCCTCTGCTATCTATTGATGGTGTCTGTGACTGCAGATCTGATGTTATTGCTGTTGTGTAGCTCCTGGATTACCATTTGGCAATGTTTTGTGTCTCCCTTAGAATTTCTTGATCATGTTGCCGGATGGTTTTGTGAGGATGTTGTAATGAATGGACGGATGGAGTAGGAGTGTGTGTGAAAGCAAGGATGATGGTAATGGATGAGGTGAGGGGTTAGATCATGTCTAGAATGAATTTTTGGGACCTAACCAACCTACCATTCAAGGGATCCTATAGAAAACACAATCTTCACCTTAAATTGAAGCAATGAAGTAAAAAAACAATGGAATTGATGGAGGGATGCATGGTAAGGAGTGGAGGAGATGAATATATGTGAGGCGGGGTTCACCTTGGATCTTCTCTTTTCTCCTTGATTGTCTTTCTCACCCACCTGCAAATAACAATTATGTCTTTTTTCTTCCTTTTTTCTTTTATTATTATTATTTTTTTTTAAACACCTAGGTTGCCTCAGAGAGGTTTTCAGCCTAGATATCTGCCTTGGACGCCTCAAGGAAAGTTTTCACCCAGGGATCTTCTTACTCTTTTTCATTTTTTCTCATCCTTGGGCCGCCTTAAGAGGTTTTCAACCCAAATATGGGACTCAGGTACCTCATGGAGGTTTTCACCTGAATCCTTATTCTTTTTCTCTTTTTTAGTGCCCTGATGAGGGAGGAGCTGGAACTTGCTCCACCATCATCACTGTCTTATTGATATTTTCAATGAACTCTTGTTTTTATAAAGGCCTCTTGTACATTTTCAATCGGTGTCCATTAACAAGCAATGGAATGGCTTCTTCATCTATAGTTCTGATTTGCACTGAACCATTATCATGGCATCTTTCCACCACATAAGGTCTGATCCATCTTGTCCTTAGCTTGCCCTTGAAGTCTTTATACCTAGAATCATATAACAATGCCCAGTCTCCCTCTTGAAATTGCTTCTCCTTGATATGTTTGTCATGCCAGATCTTCCTCTGAAGCTGAACTATCTCTATATGTAGGAGGGCCTGCATTCTGAATTCATCCAAGCCATTCAAATGGAACAATATTTCTTTCTATGCATGACTGAGATCCAAATCTAGTTGGGCTACCATCCTCAATGTGTTATATTCAAACTCAATGGACAGCAAAGCCTTTTTCCCATAGACCAGCTCATAGGGTGTAAATCCAGTGGTGGTCTTCCATGTTGTATTATAGGCCTAGGTGGCCTCAACTAGTCTCTCTGCCCAATCCTTCCTGTTGTTGCTCACTACCTTGGTTAAGATGTTCTCCAGTGCCCTGTTGGTCACCTCCACTTGCCCATTAGCTTGTGGATGATAAGGAGTGGAGGTCATATGCTTGATTTTGTGATGGTTGAGCATTTCTTCAATCATGTTGGAGGTACACTGGCTGCCTTGGTCTGTGACTAGCTCTCTAGGGCACCCAAATTTGTAGAATACATTCTTCTTTAGGAACTCAGCCACCTTCTCTTCTATTGTTGCCTTAATCGGCTTGGTTTCAGCCCACTTAGTCAAATAATCAGTGCACACAATAATGTACTGCTTTTGCTTTCAAGGAGGGTTGATAGGCCTAATGAATTTCATACCCCACTTGTCAAATGGCTCGAAAGTCACTTGAGGTTGTACGGGCATTTCATCTCTTGGAGTAGTCTTTCCCATCCTCTGGCACCGATCACATTGACTAATGTAATTTTTCACATCCTGATGAAGAGTAGGCCAATAATAGCCTACCTGCAACACTTTGAATGTTGTCCTCTTTGCTGCAAAGTGACCTCCACAAGGCCCATCATGATAGGTCAGAAGGATGTCAAAAACTTCCTCTTCCCTTACACACCTTCTCAAGATTTGATTTGGGCCAATTTTGAACAGATTTCCCCCAATCCAGGTGAAGGGGGTGCTTTTCCTGACTATCTTGCTCTTTTCTTTGGAGGGCAAGTTTGGTGGGAACTGTGACGATACCAAATAGTTTGCTATATCAGAAAACCTCGGGGATAGAACTGAAATAGCAAAAAAATGCTCATCTGCTAACTGGTCATCCACCATTCCTTCTTCACTTGCAGGCAGATTTATCCTAGATGAAAATTCTGCAGCAACATTTTCCTTACCAGGCTTATCAACAATAGTTAGATCAAACTGATGTAATAAAAGCAGCCATCTTATCATTCTAGCATTCACATCTTGTTTGTTCATTAATAATTTGATTGTAGCATGATCAGTATGCACAAATGTTTGATAGCCTTTAATGTAATGCCTAAATTTGTTTAATGAATGCACAACAGCCAAGAGTTCCTTTTCGATCACAATATAGTTTAGCTCAGCCTTTGATAGGTTCTTACTGATAAAATAGATGGCATAGGGAAATTTCTCCTCTTCCTGACCTAAGGCTACTCCTATGGCTTTGTGTGAGGCATCAGCATGAATATGAAAAGGGAGGGCCCAGTTTGGGCCTCTAAGGATTGGTGCAGTGGTTAACTTACCCTTTAGAATGTCTAAGGCCTCTTGACAGCTCTTTGGCAATATAAACTCAGAATATTTAGCCAACAACCCAAACAAAGGAGAGGCCAACTTGCTGAAGTCCTTTATGAACCTTTGGTCGTATCTAGCTAACCCTAAGAAACTCTTGACATCTCTCTGCTTTTGTGGAGGTGGGACCCTTTGTATGATTGCTATTTTGTTTGGATCCACCTACAGTCCTTGTTGAGATATTGAATTACCTAGCACGGTCCCTTTAGTCATTAAGAATTCACATTTTTCTGGACTGAGAGACCGATTCATTTCAATGCATTTGTGCAATACTTTGCCTAGGTTAGTCAAGGATTCTTGAAAATCACAACCATAAGGTGTAAAGTCATCCATATAGATTTCCACAGCATCATGTACTAATTCAACAAAAATACTCAAGACTGCTCTCTGGAAAGTGGCAGGAGCATTGCATAGGCCAAAAGGAAGGACCCTATAGGAAAAAGTACCCCAAGGATAGGTGAATGTGGTCTTATCCTAGTCTTCTGGGCAAATTTGGATTTGGTTGTACCCACTGAATCTATCTAGGAAGGAAAAAAACTTTTTCCCTGCCAGGCCATATAGCACTTTGTCAATGAATGGTAGGGGAAAATGATCCTTCTTTGTGGCTTTGTTCAACTCCCTATAATCAACACAAATCCTCCACTTACCATTTTTCTTAGGAACTAACACTAAAGGAGAGACCCACTCACTGTCAAAGATAGGGTAAATGAATCCTGCATCTAGCAGTTTTTGCAGTTCCTCTTTGACTATGTCTTTAAGGGTTGGATTCATCCTCCTTTTTGGTTGCCTAACTGGCTTGCAACCTTCTTTTATGTATATGCGGTTAGTACACACTGAGGGGTGTACTCCCTTCATTTCCTTGTAACTCCAAGTGAAGGCTTCTAGGTTTTCTCTCAACATGTTGCATAACTCTTCCTCTTCAAGAGAAAACAGAGATGGATTAATTTTCAAAGTTTTCTCTGGGCCGAATTCTATGGTTTTGACGCAGAGTGGGTTGGAATTAGCCAAGCATAAGTCAATTTGATGATTGTTTTTGGTTTCCCTTACTTCTTCTTCTAATGGTAATGAACTAGGAGTTGGACTTTGGAGCAGGTGTTCAATTAAGTCATCCTCATCTTGTTGTCCTCCTCCTATGGTTGCTTCCAAAGCATAAAGTTGGGCAGAATAAACCTCATCTTCTTCCTCCTCCTCCAACCATAAAGGTAAATCATGCTCTAGGGTAGGTTGAGCAAGAGGTATAGGACTAACTGTTTGGACATATGCCCATTCTTGATGGTCATATTCCCAACTTTGCAACTAATGTAAGCATCAGTTGTGGCCAACCATGGCCTCCCAAGGATGAGAGGGTAACCAGTAAGCTTAGCCTTAGGCTGGAGAACTAGGAAATCTACAGGGTACTCCCAGGAGTCAATGGAGACCATCACATCCTCCATAATTCCCTCAGGGGTGAATGTGGAACGGTCTGCAAGTTGCAGAACTATTTTGGTCTTCCTCAATGACCCTTGGAGGTTGAGCTTCAGCATGGCTTCCTTGGTCATTACATTAATGGCAGCCCCAAGATCAATTAGAGTGTGTGGAACAATGGTGCCATTGATGTGCACATCTACTACAGGGCTTCCAGGGTCCAAATATTTTGGACATATTACCTGCCCCAGCATTAAGCCAAACAGCTACCCAGTGACATTAATGGTAGGGGCATCCCTTTCTCTTCTTCCTGGATTCTTGAAACATTTCTCCTTAATCAACTTATTGTAATGGGAACATATTTTATTGCTTGGAGAAGGGGGGCCTTTATGTTAGTGTCAGTATTTGAAGCCTTCCTCTAGTGATCAAACATGCTCTTACAAAATGATTTTAAGCTGTCAAGGTCAAATTTTTTCATTTCAGTGAGTCTTCAAGTAAAATTTGGTCACTAGGTATTAGGTCTAGGATTTATTTTCACTCCTTCCAAAGTTTTCCAAGTGTCGGTACATGTCACCATTCAACTGAATGTACCATCATTCAAAGAGTTGTCATCATCATTTCAGGTTCTAATGGGCCATTTTACACCTTGTTCATGCTTGAGTTGTACTTGGGTAAGGCTCATTTCCCTCTCCTAGGGTTTTGAAGGTAATTTCTCTTGTATGGTCAAATCATCAAAAAATCTTGCATCCTGATGCTCATGCACCTTACGCTATCCTTAATTTACCTTATTAAACACTTCTCATCACTGATATCCCTCAAATTCCTCATTTTCCCACAAACCCTAGTTTCTTGCCACAATTTGACAATTTTCTAGGCTAGGCTTGTGTTTTTCCCTTTTGGACCCCTTCCCCTCACTCAATATTAGAAATTTCACCTTTCCCTACTTCCTAACATCCCTCCCTACTTCCAAAAATTTTCTCAAGAATTTAGAAGCCTCCTAGACCCTTCATTTCCCTTCATTTCTACAAATCCCCTGTTCCACACATCGGGATAGGTTTTACTCAAATGATGTTTCTGAGAAAGAAAAAATGAATTTGGAAAACGTGAGAATGGTTTTTGTCCATAATAGGCCAATGAAGAAAAAACTCCTTCACTTTTTACATAGGTGTCATGGTTTTAGAAAAATGTCAAAAATACAGTTGCCTAAGGAGTATTGCTGCACCTCTGGAGTGACCTTGGTAAAATAAAGATTTCTCCTAGCCTGGTTGGCCAAATGACTTTCTTGATGAGTCAAATGATAACTAGACACAAATATATTTCCAATTAGCTATCATGAGCTCAATTTTTAGTTGAATAAGACCTTCAAAAATTGACTGCAACAACACTCTGCATTTAGGCAGCCTCGTTTTTCACATTTTGACCAGTCTTGGGAGATTGGACTATTGACAGGGACAATGACCTCCAAATTAGAAAATTCAAGATGTTATGAAAATTAGACTTGATAATATTTCAAAGAGCTATCACACGCCCAATTTTGACACCAAGAAGGCCTCCAAAAGCGGTCTGCAAAAAGGCGTTGTGCACCTGTGTGAGGGCGTGGCGCACCTGTTAGACACACTCAAATTGCTCCAAATCACTTCAAACTGCCTCAAAACTCCAATTTCCTCCTCTTTACAAGTAATTACATTGATCCTCCTTGTTTAAGAGTGTTCTTGCATGAAATCTTGTTGGTCTTTTACCCATAAAAACAAAACCCTAGTATCCATTGTTCACCATAATGGTTCAAGGTTCACTCATTTATCTTTTTTGTTGGTTCCTAAAACCTCATACACTACATATTAAAACCCTACCCTCCATATAAAACCCTATCCTATATACATCCCATTCCCATACATAAACTCCTAAACCCTACCCTCCATATGAAACCCTATACCCTACATACAAAACCCTACTCACTCCCCTAAACCCTACTCACTCCCTAAATCCCATTCACACTCCCATTCACCCTCACCTACTCATCCTAAAATCTCTTCATACTCATCTTTCATCCATCCACCCTATCTCATCATTCACCACAAGTGTTCACAAAAAAAATGAAAAGGCCAGGTGACTAGGCAGCGAAGAGGTAAGGTTAGAAGACAAAAAGCAAAGTAAATTGAGAATCCTAAGGATATTCGTCTTGAGCAGTTAACATACACCTGGAGAAGTTGATTGAGAGGGTTAATAGAGACAAAAAGATGCTTCGTCACTTAGCCTATCACTACCTAACCTGGAACAAGATTTGTAATGCAAGGACAGAGAGGCTAAAAGCCAAACTAAGAAGAGCCTTGAGGAACAAGAAAGAGCAAGATAAACTCAAGATCTTGGCTGAAGCATCATTGGCTCATCAAAGCACCCAACAAGGATCATTCATGCCAAATTTCAAGAAATTTGGAGAAAATTTTGACATTTTTGAATTTTTGAAATTGAAAAACAGGGTTTTCCAATAGGTGGCGCTGCGCTTTTGTTGGGGACATTTTCTTGCAAAAAAGTTCATATTTTTGGAATCAGCATGAAAAAATATGAAAGCTCAGAAATGGCTGATAATTTTGGACAAGTTATAGGTCTCCAAAAGGGAAAAAAACACCTAAAAAGTGCCCTCTCTGCCACTTTTTTGCCACACAGGAAACAGTCTTGGGAGAATCAATTTTTGGAGGGGAAAATGGACTCCAAATTCAGAAATTCAAGTTGTTCCAGAAAGTAGACTCACCAAGCTTTCCAACGAGCTATCCTACACCTGATTTGGACTCCGGAAAGCCTTCCAAAATTGGCCTAAAAAAAGCACTGCGCATAGGATGAATTTTGCCAGTTTTGCCTAATTTTCCAGATTTCGCCTAGTTTTCTCTACAGTTGAATTTTTCTTGCTCTCTTGGTGAAATTAGCATGGTAAATGATGTAACTTGATGTAATTATGGATTTAAAACACTTAATAGGGTAGATACATCAAGTCAAAGGTGGTTTTGAGCTGAATGAATTGGTTTCCTTAGTTTTAGAGGCAAGATGTTCCACTGCTTATATTCTTGTTCTTAGTTTAGATATGGTTGAAACCACCCCTTTTCTCATGGATTCGACCCTAATAGATAGCTTGAGTAGTTTCCTTGCCTATATCATGTACTTTTTTATTCATTTGTAAAGGTTGGACTTTGGCAGAAGTGTTGGACTCATCGAACATTTGTATTAGCGGTTTGGCAAGGAATAAAACCAGGTTTCACAACTATTTTTGTGGGATTCTTGTGACAGTGAGTTTATGTATCGTTTCTTCTTTGTAATGAGTTTTTCTAATGTTTTATATGTATCCACATCTCTCTCTCTCCCCTAAACTAAATGAATCAAGGTGAATAGACAAAATACACTAATTCACAGTGCTTTGTCTTGGGAATGCATTTGGTTTTCAATGTTTTCACTGTTTGAAGAGGATTCATAGATTCTATATGCCCTCTTCAACCCCTCAGTTGTCTTAATCTACCATCTCAATCCATTGCTAGTACATAAACCCTTGTCTACCTTGCCCCACATGACATGACTGTATCCCTGAGTTGATTTCCCGAACCCAATCTGCCTTCTCCAATTGATCCAGCAGCCAAAACCTAAAATCAAACAAAATTCTTTGATCTATTATACCTAACCTAAAATCAGCATTCATTTCAGTCATCTCAAGCCCTAGTTGCCAATATCCTAATTGAGATTTCCAAGGAGAGAGCCCTCTCCCGACCTGGTAGTACTAGCTACCAGGTTAAGCATGGTTTGATGTTACGCTAGACCTGCCTTCCTTCAGCCTGAGGTAGATCCAGGCACTAACATAGTGGTGACCATACTGGGGAACGTAGTTTTATGTTCCTCAATAAAATGTATCAAGTTTAGATCTGATTGTTTATGGTGGACAACGATCAGACACCGGAAGGCTGAAATCATTCACCTGGCGACTCCAAATCAGTTTCGAGATCAGATCCAAGGACTCCACTAGAGGATGAACCTGACCAGCAGAAACATGAAAGGACAATATGGAAAGATTAGGTATTCAAGTTGGAATTTCATCCAATACATTATGTTCTTTGTTATAAATTATTTCTTCTCTTTTCCTGAGAATGTCAAGAAGGCTTTGCAAAGTATATTGTATTTGAGAAAAGATCCAAGACCTGCATTTGATTCTTTCCCTTTGAAGATTGTGAATACCAAATATTCGCATGCCTTTGATCTTGATTAAGACCCTTTTTCTGAAGCTTGTGATGACCATCTTCAAACTGATGAGCCTCAAGAGACCAAGACTGATTCTACACCTTCTGTACATACCCCTATACCTTGTAAAATTCTAGATCGATACAAGCCTCTAATTTTACCTCCTATATCCCATGCTTTCCCTAAAAATCATTACCTATATCTACCAAGATTTGATGGTGAATGTGACGACATCACTACTGAGAGACATGTACTGAATTTTGAGTCTTTTCTCAAACTTTTTGAAGTCGATGAAGATGATGTCAGTATTAGGCTTTTTGCTCTTTCTTTGCAAGGCAAAGTTAAGAGTTGGTTCAAAACCCTATCTGATGTGAGCATCTCAGATTTCCAGCAGTTCATCAAAGTTTTCCTTGACAGGTGGGTGGTCAGATAGAACCCTTTCTTGATTCTAGAAGAGTATAACCAGCTGAAAAGATAGCCAGGGGAGACAGTACAACAATTTTCTGCCAGATTTAACCAAGTCTATTTTTCGATGCCGGTTAATATAAGGCCTCCTCTTGGATCCGCTCTCTTGCACTAGCTGGAAGCCTTTGATCCGGAAATGGAGTTTCAACTGAGAGAAAGGATCCTTGCAACACTTGAGGAGATGCAAAACAGTGCAGTAGATGTAGAGACTAATTTGTTGATCAGAAGGGCAAAGTTGAAGGAAGAAGAGATGAAGAACATGGACCCAGAGGAATCGACATCTTTAGAGGTAAAGCTCGACATTTTGGTAAGCGCAATGGAAGAGATGATGCAAAAGATCACCAAAAAGAATAAGTATGATGTTGAAGACCATGGCTCGCTGATTGAAGAGGAACAAGTTGTTGATCCAAAACATTTTGTTTCTTATCCCAGTTGTCATTAACCTGATAATGATTGTTTTATAGACCATCTTGGAGAAGAGAGATCTGTTGATATGACATGTATGCTTGATGATGTGTTTTATACTGATGATTTGCCTCAGTTTGATCAGTATGATGATGATTATGTTCTCCAAACAGAAGCTAATCTTGTAGACAAATCAGCAGCTGGTTTGTGGGAGGAGGAAGTTCACTTTCCACAGTTCGAGTACAGTGATCAGCCGTTGCATATCAGCTATGGAAGTGAGGAGGAAAGTGCATCAAATTTTGAAGTAAGTGAAGGATCTTTGCCTTTTTGTTTTGCTTCGTTTCAGTTCATCAGAGACAACTTTCATGCAATCAGAAGTCAATCGTCGATAAGTTCTGATCTGAACCATTTTGAGGGCAATGAAATCCTTGTTCAATACTTCTCATATCCAGATTTGCAACCCCCGAATGCCATTGAATGTCAAGTTGCAAATGAAGATTTGGAAGCTGGACCATATTATCAAATGATGCCAAATGATTCCGTACCTTTCTGTTTTGAATCATTTTAGTTTTTGAAGGGAAATTTGCATAGTATACCTTCAAATGGGCAGCCTGTAGAAAATCATGCAATCTCATTAGAACCAATAGAAAATGGGTTGCAACAGTATTTTCAAGTTTTTCGTGATCCAATAGCTGATGTGTTGGATGATGTCTGCAGTAAAAGTCCTTCTCCATTAGCTAACTGTGAGATTGAAACAAGTATTGATACAAACTTGATCTGGCAACCGATTTCTTTGTCATTTTCAGCAAGAGTCTCGTCACAAAGCTCAGATGAAAGTTTGCATTCATGGTACGAGGAGAAGAAAAGTAATCCATTGGATGAGCTAAGTCCCAGTGTGCATGAATTTCAAGATCCTTATGCAGTGTTTTTGGAGTCAGATAGAGAATCCATATTATTCAACGGATCTGTTTACAAGTTTTCATGGGAGTTTCCTTTCAGTAGTTCTCTCTTGTTGTTCATAAGCAAGCACTTGTGGAGAATGCAAACAACAGCCAGAATGCTTACTTGGTTGCATTGGTTGTTTCATTTCACTTGATCAGGTGATGAATGGAACAGCTAGAGTAGGTTTTATTGAATAAGCTCCATTTTGAGCATATTTTCCAGTTTGTCAGTTGTGTTTTAGTATTGCGTCAGTTTCATTTCAGTTATGAGTCTTGAGTCTTGAGTCTTGAGTTTTGATGTTTTTGTTGCCAAGATATTGATTCCATATTGCCCAATGGATAAGGCATTGGTCTGCTCTCCCAAAGATCTGCGGTTCTTGGCACCTCCAAGGAGATACCATCCCCATTGGAGCCAATGCTAGTGTCAGTCTTTGAAGCCTTCCTCTAGTTATCAAACATGCTCTTACAAAATGATTTTAAGCTGTCAAGGTCAAATTTTGTCATTTCAGTGAGTCTTCAAGTAAAATTTGGTTACTGGGTATTAGGTCTAGAATTTGTTTTCACTCCTTCCAAAGTTTTCCAAGTGTTGGTCCATGTCACCATTCAGTTGAGTGTACCATCATTCAAAGAGTTGTCATCATCATTTCAAGTTCTAATGGGTCATTTTACACCTTGTTCGTGCTTGAGTTGTACTTGGGTAAGGCTCATTTCCCTCTCCTAGGGCTTTGAAGGTAATTTCTCTTGTATGGTCAAATCATCAAAAAATCTTGCATCCTAATGCTCATACACATTCCCCTATCCTTAATGTACCTTATTAAACACTTTCCATCACTGATATCCCTCAAATTCCTCATTTTCCCACAGACCCTAGTTTCTTGCAACAATTTGACAATTTTCTAGGCTAGGCCTGTGTTTTGCCCTTTTGGACCCCTTCCCCTCACTCAATATTTGAAATTTCACCTTCCCATGCTTCCTAACATCCCTCCCTAATTCCAAAAATTTTCTCAAGAATTTAGAAGCCTCTTAGCCCCTTCATTTCCCTTCATTTCTACAAATCCCCTGTTCCACACATCGGGATAGGTTTTACTCAAATGATGTTTCTAAGCAAGGAAAAAAGAATTTGGAAAATGTGAGAATTTTTTTTATCCATAATAGGCCAAGAAAGAAAAACATCCTTCATTTTTTACACAAGTGTCATGGTTTTAAAGAAATGTCAAAAATACAGTTGCCTCAGGAGGATTGCTGCACCTCTGGAGTGACCTTGGTAAAATCAAGATTTCTCCTAGCCTGGTTGGCCAAATGACTTGCTTGATGAGTCAAATGATAACTAGACACAAATATATTTCCAATGAGCTATCATGAGCTCAATTTGGAGTTGAGTAAGACCTTCAAAAGTTGACTGCAACAGCACTTTGCATTTAGGCAGCCTCGTTTTGCACATTTTGACCAGTCTTGGGAGATTGGACTTTTAACAGGGAAAATGACCTCCAAATTGGAAAATTCAAGATTTTCTGAAAATTATACTTGATAATATTTCCAAAGAGCTATCACACGCCCAATTTTGACATCGGGAAGGCCTCCAAAAGCAGTCTGCAAAAAGGCATTGTGCACCTGTGTGAGGGCGCTGCGCACCTGTCAGACACACTCAAATTGCTCCAAATCACTTCAAACTGCCTCAAAAATCCAATTTCATCCTCTTTATAAGTAATTACATTGATCCTCCTTGTTTAAGAGTGTTCTTGCATGAAATCGTGTTGGTCTCTTACCCATAAAAACAAAACCCTAGTGTCCATTGTTCACCATAATGGTTCAAGGTTCACTCATTTATCTTTGTTGTTGGTTCCTAAAACCTCATACACTACATATTAAAACCCTACCCTCCATATAAAAACCTATCCTATATACATCCCATTCCCATACATAAACTCCTAAACCCTACCCTCCATATGAAACCCTATACCCTACATACAAAACCCTACTCACTCCCCTAAACCCTACCCTCCATATGAAACCTTATACCCTACATACAAAACCCTACTCACTCCCCTAAACCCTACTCACTCCCTAAATCCCATTCACCCTCACCTACTCATCCTAAAATCTCTTTATACTCATATTTCATCCATCCACCCTATCTCATCATTCACCACAAGTGTTCACAAAAATAATGAAAAGGCCAGATGACTAGGCAGCGAAGAGGCAAGGTTAGAAGACAAAAGGCAAAGGAAATTGAGAATCCTAAGGAGATTTGTCTTGAGCGGTTAACATACACCTGGAGAATTTGATTGAGAGGGTTAACAGAGACAAAAATATGCTTCGTCACTTAGCCTATCACTACCTAACCTGGAACAAGATTTGTAATGCAAGGACAAAGAGGCTAAAAGCCAAACTAAGAAGAGTCTTGAGGAACAAGAAAGAGAAAGATAAACTCAAGATCTTGGCTGAAGCATCATTGGCTCATCAAAGCACCTAACAAGGATCATTCATGCCAAATTTCAAGAAATTTGGAGAAAATTTTGACATTTTTGAATTTTTGAAATTGAAAAACAGGCTTTTCCAATAGGTGTGCAGCGCCACCGGCATTGCGCTTTTGTTGGGGACACTTTCTTGCAAAAAAGTTTATATTTTTGGAATCAGCATGGAAAAATATGAAAGCTCAGAAATGGTTGAGAATTTTGGACAAGTTCTAGGTCTCCAAAAGGGCAAAAAACACCTAAAAAGTGCCCTCTCTGCCACTTTTTTGCCACATAGGAAGCAGTCTTGGGAGAATCAATTTTTGGAGGGGAAAATGGACTCCAAATTCAGAAATTCAAGTTGTTCCAAAAATTATACTCGACAAGCTTTCCAACGAGCTATCCTGCACCTGATTTGGACTCTGAGAAGCCTTCCAAAATTGGCCTAGAAAAATCGCTGCGCATAGGATGAATTTTGCCAGTTTTGCCTGATTTTCCAGATTTCGCCTAGTTTTCTCTACAGTTGACTTTTTCTTGCTCTCTTGGTGAAATTAGCATGGTAAATGATGTAACTTGATGTAATTATGGATGTAAAACACTTAATAGGGTATATACATCAAGTCAAAGGTGGTTTTGAGCTGAATGAATTGGTTTCCTTGGTTTTAGAGGTAAGCTGTTCCACTGCCTATATTCTTGTTCTTAGTTTAGATATGGTTGAAACCACCCCTTTTCTCATGGATTTGACCCTGATAGCTAGCTTGAGTAGTTTCCTTGCCTATATCATGTACTTTTTTATTCATTTGTAAAGGTTGGACTTTGGCAGAAGTGTTGGACTCATTGAACATTTGTATCAGCAGTTTGGCAAGGAATAAAACCAGGTTTCACAACTATTTTTGTGGGATTCTTGTGACAGTGAGTTTATGTATTGTTTCTTCTTTGTAATGAGTTTTTCTGATGTTTTATATGTATCCACATCTCTCTCTCTCTCTTCTAAACTAAATGAATCAAGGTGAATAGACAAAATACACTAATTTACAGTGCTTTGTCTTGGGAATGCATTTGGTTTTCAATGTTTTCACTGTTTGAAGAGGATTCATAGTTTCTTTATGCCCTCCTCAACCCCTCAGTTGTCTTAATCTACCATCTCAATCCATTGCTAGTACATAAACCCTTGTCTACCTTTCCCCACATGACATGATTGTATCCCTGAGTTGATTTCTCGGACCCAATCTGCCTTCTCCAATTGATCCAGCAACCAAAACCTAAAATAAAACAAAATTCTCTGATCTACTATACCTAGCCTAAAATCAGCATTCATTTCAGTCATCTCAAGCCCTATTTGCCAATATCCTAATTGAGATTGACAAGGAGAGAGCCCTCTCCCGACTTGGTAGGGCTAGCTACCAGATTAAGCGTGGTTTGATGTTACCCTAGACCTGCCTTCCTTCAACCTGAGGTAGATACAGAAACTAACACTTTACATATAGGTTTTTCAATTCTCCCAGAAGTTCAGTTTCTTCTGGGGTAGGCTAGAGTGGTTGGGATAATCTCTTAGGAAATGATGGATTTACTTTAAGGTTGCTTTCCTCTATTTCCTCCTCAACCTCCCTATGTGGAGAGGGAGGTTGGTTATCAGGGATAATTCTCCCAAATCTTAGGTTGATCTCCTGGATTTCTATAGCATAAGCTAGGTATGATGTCTCTCCACTGTATACTTGTTAAGCCTACCTATTGTTTGGGTTCGCATTTGGCTGGGCAGGCATCTAGGCTTGCTTAGGTGGAGCAGAGTGCAGGAGTTGTGGTTGGGTAGGTGGTGGAGGCAATAGGGTTGGAATATTGTTGAATTAGGGCGTCCACTCTTGGAGTGGGGTATTCCACTGAGGTTGTGGCTAAACATGAGGTTAAAATGACTGGCTAGTTGGTTGGGAATAATACTAAGATGTATAGGACCAAGGAGGGGGTGTAGACAAGGAAGGATGAGCAGGGGGTCCCCAAGAAGGTATAGATGTGATTTGGTTCGGGTTGTAATATGCATGGGATGACCCTTGCATACCCTGCTGGTATGGTCTAGGCCCAGGATGTCTCCTTTGGTTGATGTAGCACAGTTGCTCAGTGACCCCTTCAGCTCCTTCATATACAGCTTTGAGTCTAGGTAAAGAAGGGCACTTGTCTGTGGACTGGTTTTCTTCACAGACTGAGAAAATCTTAATACAGTTCAATGGAGATCCGTTCCTAGGATGCCTCCTAGTGCATCTAAGACAAAAGATGGCCAAGGCTCTCTCTACTTCCTCTTGCTTCCTTTTGATGTTCATGGTGTCCAATTGCAAGGCAAGGTTTTGCAGCATATCACTTTTGAAATCTTAGTGTCCCCATTGGTCTCCCTGATGGGGAAGGCACCCTCAATTCTCTCTCTATTTCCTCTATCATTTCAGTTTTCAGCCATTGGTTCAGTAGGAATGGTTTCTTCCTCTTCTTCTTCCCCTATAGATTCCTCAAATATGTAAGGTTGCTCACCTAAAGGGTCTTCCAATTCACTGTCACTGAAGAAGAGAGAAGGTTGATTGTTGGATGCAGTGGGGGTATTTGACAAGAATTTCCCTGAATTGTCCCTATTCCTATGAGACATGAAAGGAAATTTTTTTGGGTTAGTTTTTGTAAAATTCTTTTTTTTTAAGCTGGAAAGTACTCTGTAGAAAGGAAATTGTTGATTGAATGAAAAACCACTAACAAGAAAAACTACTTGCTGAATTGAAATTCTACTTGCAGAATGAAAAGGAAAGTAGATAATGACAACTGAAAGAAAGGAAGAAACTAGATTACTTTTGCAGAAATAAACTAATGGAAGAAAATTGGAGACTAGAAATAGAAGAAAGCAGTAATCACATTCTACTTAGACACCTCCCCAGAAACAGTGCCAAAAAGTGATGAGCCTAGGTATTGCAACAAGAATGTTGCAACTCCCAGGGCTACCAGCTTTACTTATCAACTCGGGGTTCGTACAAACTTGGAGGTGACAGTGTTATATGCACAAGTAAAAGTGAAGGTCCTTCCTGTTGTCACTTCTCGTCTGGCAAGAGACCCCAGGGGTTTCAAGCTAGACTTCTATAGGGTCAAAAGAAGCTTAATTCTTTGATGGAAGAAGAGCAAATCTATTCTACCAGAGAGACACTCTACTGCAGTAATGAAGAAAACAACATGTAATGCTAAACCACACCATAACCTAACTAACCATCTAAACAGCTATGCTAAACAGAATTGCTAAATCAACACTAACCTAATGCTGCTATCTAAGTTGCAGAGGTAAAGAGCATTAAACTATACTAAGGTGTAAGCAAAGGAACTAAACTAAATCTGTTTTCAAGCGGAAGAGCAGTCGGAGATCGAAATTGGTGAAAGGAGGACGTAAGGATGCAGTAGTGCATAGGGACCATTGGATCGATCAACAACCAGAAGATGGACGGTGGAGATCTTATCGCAGGGGCTTAAGCGAATAGATGGATGAACAGGGTTAACGAATAAGATGAACGTCAGAGATCTTATCGCGGATGATTTAGTGAATAGGTGAACGAACAAGGTAACGAATCAGATGAACGGCGGAGATCGTATCGCGAGGAATTAAGTGAATGGATGGACAAAAAGGGTAATGAAGCAGATGAAATGCGGAGATCTTATCATGGAGATTAAGTCAAGAGATACACGGACAAGATTAATTGGAGGATGGACGACGGAGATCGTATCGCGGGAAGAAAACGTGCGGAAATGATGGAGCGGGTTTTGAAGGCAGTAAACGGTTTCTCATGCGCCCTCGAAGATGTAAGTTGTATTTCTTAATTTCACGAGATTAGCCTAACTGAGTGACATGTAGCACGAGAAAACCACTTTTTTCGCGTGCTCTCGAGCGGATAACGTTCATGCAAGAATCCACGCGAGATTGTGTGATAACAGTCGGATCATGCTAGACATATCAACAGTGGAGATCGGCGAAGCTGGTTGGCGATCAGGTGACACGACAGTTGTCGGATCAGGTGAGGCAGATCGACGATGGGGGTTTAAAGCACATAAAGTGTTGAGGTGAAGTGATAGTCGTCAGATCAGGCAAGGCAGATCGACGGTGGGGATTTAAAGCGCATAAAGTAGGTGAAAGACTTAACGCAAGGTGGTAGTTGGATAAAATAATGCATCGGACGGTGATTGAGCAGGTTTGTTATGGATCGGACAGTAAGGGGATTATGCATGAAGAACGTGACGAAGGAGGTTTCAATGAAAACGACATAAAAACCAGTGAGGGTGAGAGTGGACCGAGAGTGATGGAAAATGATGACAGTGAAACGAAACAAGTAACTGCATGAACCAAAAACTCCAAAGCTCATGCAAGAACTAGAGACCAGTGTTTTTGGGGTTGCTGAAGGGTCTCTTCCTCAAGTCATGGTCCCAGAGGGAGGAGGTGAGGCCGAGACACTTGCAGACAACCTTATGGTGATATTTTTCTCCTAGCTAACCTGTGAACTGAAAGAAGGCACAAATGGAAGTAAACTAAAGCACAACCGATCTACTCTACACTACTATAAGCGGAATGCAGCTACTTAAGCAAATAAACAGAAAACCATAAATCATCTACGCTATACTGCTATAATGGAAATGCAGCTACTTAAGGAAATGAACAAAACCATAAAGCTACTCAAGAAAATGAACAGAACTAGAAATCTATGCTAGCATACATGTACAATAAGGAGGAGCTTTAGCTGCTCGGGTTGGACCCTAACCCAAGAGCTTTAGCCCTCTGAGTTAACTTAGTGCTTGCTCAAAACAGAACTCATCTCTATTATAAAAACCATGGATTACATAACAAAACTGTCACAAGACTTGTAGCTCAGAAATAAAGTAGAGTTTTACAATAAGAATTTGAATCCTCCTAAGGTTCTAACCCTCTCTACTTATACATCTAAAGTCTCCAAAAACTTCCTTACCCTTAGGGAGGCTTGGCTCCCCACTCAAGATAAACTGGTTTCTGTCACTTTCACTTGCTTGGCTGTCTTTTAGTCCTCATGATTTGGTTGTTTGCACTCCGAGCTGATGGAGGAATATTCGAATGGAGGGGTAGTAAATGAGGAGGATTTACCTCCTATAATTCCTCTCCCTTGTCCCATTCGAGTTTTGACCAAGGTCTTTGCCACAATTCCTTGCTTTTATCCTTTATTCCTGCATTTTTCCTTGCTTTTATCCTTTATTCCTGCATTACATGCACATTAGAACACAAAGCAAAATATCCAACTCTAACTCATCTCATAAACAAAATATAATCAAAAGTATGCAATAAGTTGTGGGAATAGTTTGTTTGACTAAGCTAAGAGGTGAATTAAGGCCAATTAAGGCCCATATAATTACCCAATGATGAGGCTCAGCAGGCGTTTGTTTAATATATAAGCATCGGGAAGGTATACTTTTTAGGCATAGGTGTTGTTTTTATTCAACGCTCAGTGCTTTTATTTAAATTTACAGCACCCACTTTTATAATGTTAGTGTACCTGTGTTTTTTTTCCATTAAGCGCACCACTAAAAAAACATCCGCTAAAACCTTTGGTCGCTTAAATTTTTTTAGTTGTGATGAAGTTACGTTATCAGTTTCACTAAAACATTCGCTACCACAAACAAATGTTGTAGCAGAGGTTTTTTGACAATTTTTTCCAATTTTATAACACTAAAAACCTTCATTATAACCTTCGCTAGAAGGTATTTTCCTTGTAGTTCTTGGTTTCTCAAAAAGTGATGTTGAGTCAAGCCCATATATCAAGGTTGAGAAGATTGAATCTGTGATTCTATTATTATATGTTGATTTATTTATGATAGATGTAAAGCATCTCATTATTCGGTGTAAGAGGGATTTGGATTTTGAATTTGATATGAAGGATCTTGGCTTGATGCACTACTATTTGGGAGTAGAAGTATGGCAGAAACCTACTAAAATATTCCTTGGTCAAGGAAAGTGTATTATCAAGATCTTGCGAAAATTTGGGATGATGGAATTTAAATCGATAACAACTCCTATCATGACAAATTTTAGAAATTTGAGAGACTCTGAGCCACATTTGGTTGATCCATCCATATATCGAAAGCTGATTAGATCATTGATGTATTTGGTTAATACCGGGACAAACATTTGCTTTGCAGTGAATACTTTAAGCCACTTCCAAGTGGAAACAAGACACGATCATTGGATTGCAGTAAAGCATGTATTGAGGTATTTGCATGGTACAATTGATTATGGTTTGAGATAGGTCTTGAACGACGATATACAGTTGCAAGGATATACATATGCATATTAGGCATGGAGTGCTAAAGACAGTAAGAGTACATTTGGAGGTTTCTTTAGTTTGGGCTCCACTATTATTTCGTGGATGAGTAGGAAGCAAACATCTTATTGCACTTATTGCACTCAGCATTGTCAAGGCAAAATATATTGTAGCCAGTTTAGTGAGTTGTGAAGTAGTGTGGCTTTGGAAGTTACTTGCAGGACTATTTTATTAGGTGCTAGAACTAACGGTGATATATTGTGACAATAAAAGCTATGTGAATCTAACAGAGAATCCAATTTACCATGATAGGTTGAAGAACAATAAGATCAAGTGCCACTTCATCTGTGACATGGTGCAGAAAGGAGCAGTGAGTATGTCTTTACTAATGAGCAGATAACTAATATTATTACAGAGCCTCTATCTAGAGCGAAGTTTGTATACTTCAGGGATAAGCTTAGATTTGTTGAGAATGCTTCTCTTAGTGAGAGGGAGATTTGATGAGATAGCATCATGGAATGACCTTCTCCCTGTGTCAAGTATATTGACCCGAATTAGGAAGAATGGTCTGACAGAGGACAATCATTCTTCTTGTGTCAAGTATGTTCACTCGAATTAGGAAGAATGGTCCTGGAGCATCAAACTTGTTTATCACCAGACCCCGAATTACTCAAGTAGAGTGTCGCCTTTAGAGATTCACCATGTATCAAAGATATTGACCCGAATGATGGTGAACCAAAAATAGTCTATACCATGTGTTACATAGACCTTAATTATGGTGACAGTTGATGCTCAATGATGTACCATGTGTTAGGAGTACCAACCAAGATTATGGTGAGGATATACCATAGGTCAGAGGTATTGACTAGAATTATTAATTGGTTGAGGTTGTTGATTTACCACATGTCAAAGATGTTTGACCAGATTATGGTATTTGGTTGATTTTATTAGTTTTCCATGTGTAAAAATTGTTGAACCAATTATGGTAATTGAATAATGATGGTGATTTGTTATAACCTTTTCTTAGAGAAATTTTTCAACAAAAGAATATATATATAATCATTATAAATACCTCCCTAGCTAAGAGGGAATGTTGAATTTTGTATTCATGGTCAGTATTTGCAATTTACCTTTTAACCCTTGAAATATATAAAGTAATTGTAAGACATGTTCTTCATGTCATTTTCATTGTTTATCACTTAAAATAATTATTATAAGACATGTTCTTCATGTCAATATGAAAAGAGAAAATTTTGAAATTCAAATTTTGAATTTTTGGCTCCAAGCTTGTCAATTTGGCCCTTGCTCAACTCAAGTCTGCCCCAATGAAGAGACACACTCGTTCTCACAGGAAGAACACTATATATAGAGCATTTGACCTCCTCCATGAGGCATCATTTGATCTCTCACATAATAATACATATTTTGGGCATCCAAACGAAGAAAAAGAAGGTCAAAGAAGGACAAGAAAAATGAATTCATCTCAAGAACATTTCCCTCTCTCTACTTCGCATGAGTGAATTTTTGGGCTATTTTTGGGAAGCGGGTCTAACTTTTGAACAGTAAGTCTGATATTTTGAGCAGTAGGTCCGAAATTTTAGGCAACAGGGCTGAGTTTGTGGGCATATTCTAGGAGGCTGAAATTCAGCCTAGGTAGATTAGAGAGGGCCAAAGTTGAAGGGAAGAATATTGTCTTGAAAAGAGGGTTGTTTGACTAGGTTTGACCATATCATTGTTGGTCAATTTGACCACATAGTTGACTAGTAGTAATAGGTGTATCTCTTGTTGAACTAAAGAATTTCTCAAAGAAAATTTTTTTGGGTTTTCCTAGGGTAAATAGTGTGTTCTCTTTGTGCATTGTGATATCTACTATTATTGTGCATTAATGGTTTAATCTCTAAAGTGTAATTTCTCAATGATAAACTGGAATTGCTAAAAGAAGATCTACATCATTACAAATAATTATTAGTATTTTAGAAATTAGTATTGATCTATTACACTTGAAAAATCAATAGTTTCCTACTCAAAGTGGTTTATTATCAAGTCTTTAATCCATATTTACCTGTGTTTTTACATTATTTTGATTTGGATACATAGCATTCGGTATCAAAGCTATTGATCCTAAGGTTTTGTTGCTTCAAATAGATCATTGTGGAATTTTCTCTATAATTTATTTTTTTATTTTTTTCTTGTGAAGCTTCAGATTATGAAATTTTTACCACGAGGAGGAAAAATCTTGATGAATATCTGGTTAAAATTTCAAACCTTGGTTCACTATATTTTATGAGATATGATCCAAAGGAGTTAGGGTTTTTTTATGCTCTAGAATTTACTCTCAAATAGGTGTCCCAAGAAAATCGCCCTAACTTTATCTTTGAGCATCATATTTGAATTATATAAAAAGGGATTGATTGTATGGATTGTAGTTTTTCAAGTATGAGTTTCAACGACGAAGGTTAAAACAGTGACACGTGGCACCCCGTACAAGTTTTCTCTATTGAACCATTCCATGATAAAGTCATCGTGGGAGATTTGGCATTATTTTATCTTAAACAATGCAATTTTAGTCTAACCTGTCAGGTTGGAAAGAAGACACCGAGAGCTACCTCAGGATGAAATTTCAAGCCTTGGGAGGCCAAAATCATAGAGATACAATAGTTTCCAGGTCATCCATATCAACAAGCTCAAAATCAAACTTTTAAAAGGTGTGTATTTTAAATTTGCATAACTTTTGTTTGAAAAAATAGTTTGAAGTGATTCAAAGGGCATAGTGAAGCACAGATATCATTAATTGGTTCAAAAAATCCTCCCAAACTAAAAATTCTACACCCCTTAAGCCCTTAGAAATGTCTACTATGACGCATGAAGAAGAGGAAGAGATGCAACATGATCTATGCAAATTATGGGGCCAAGTGCAACAAATTTCGCACTCACAAAGAGCAACCATAGTGAACTCGAAGCAATGATGGAGGGCTTAAAAGAAAACATAAAAGTGGACATGGAAGATTTAAAAGCAGACATGGAAGGTTGGAAGGAAGGTTTGAGAAAGTTGCTACAAGAAAGGATTCCTAGTGGTGACAAGGTATTCCTTGAAACTCGTGATGAGAAAAAAAGGAATATGAATAGAGATGCTAACTTTGGATTGAAGACCAACCATATACCAAACATCGATATGAGGAAGTTCTATGGCAAGGATCTAGTAACATGGATACTATAGATGGAGTAGTTCTTTCATTTACACCATGTGCAACACATAAAATAGGTACACATTGCATCTTTATGTTTAGAACCCAATCAGTTTGTGTGGTATCGATGGATTTTCTCTCATAAATCACTTGTCACTTAGACAATTTTTACTGATGAATTGATAGCACATTATCAGGAAACAAAGAGAAATACCTTCTTTATCCAATTGATAAATCTCAAACAAAAGGGTTCAGTTTTGGAGAACATTGGGGACTTCAAAAGATTGAATATCAAGGTAATTCATATTCCAAAGGAGCATCTGGCTAATGTCTTCATAAGGACTTTAAAGGATAACACCCAACATGAGGTTTTCCTTTGGGAACCCAAGTCATTGGAGAATGAATTCAAGGTGGAAAGAAAATTTGAAAGCAAAATTATGGAAACAAGGAGCTCTACCACTCACAACTATAAAGATGGAAGTGTCGTCACTCCTAACCTCCCACAACCTACATGGTTTACACCACAACAACTAGAGGAAAAAAAGAATAAAAGGGCTTTGTTAAAGTTGTGATAGTAAATACACTAAAGTTCATAAGTGCACAAAGAAAAAATTTGTGAAGAGGAGGAAGAAAAGGAACAAGAAACATGAAAAGAATATATACACTAGGAACCAATCATTGAAAAATAAGAAATAAATTTGAACCTATCTTGTAATGGATTGGAAATAATTACTGCTCCTCAAACTCTCAAGATAGAAGGATATATCAACAAGAAAAATGTAACAGCGTTGATTTATTCAGGTAGTACCCATAATTTTATTCATTGTAAAATAGCCAAGGATTTGAATTGCTTTCTATATCAACCACCAGAGTGTCAAGTGATGGTTTCAGATGGATGAACTATAAATTGCTTAGGGAAGTTCTATAGTATCAATCTAACCATAATGGAACATTTATTGAATAGTCCAATACTTGTTATTCAAATGGGTAGCGCAGATGTCGTATTAAGAGTCCAATGGTTACAATCTTTAGGGACGATAGCTTTTAAATTTCAAGAACTTTTCTTAAAATATTTATGGGAAGGAAATGAAATTGGATTAAGGGGTAGCACAAAGAAACCTTGTAATATAATCATCTCTAATCGCATGACAAAACTTTTTAAGAAGGACCAATGAGGGGTAATTGCACAATTATGCTCACTAGATGTCCAAATATCTAAGTCATCCATTATCCATATGTCCAAAGAGTCCTTGACAATCAATTAAGAAATTTGAGACTCCAAAAGATATCCCACCTATTCACGATCATGATCTTGCTATTCACTTGATTCCAGGAAGTGTTCCTCCAAACATCAGACCTTACAAATATCCCTGTGCCCAAAAGAGTGAAATTAAATGTATGGTTGTAGAAATGCTAGAGGCGGGTATAATTCAACCTAGCCAAAAAATTTTCTCTTCTCCAGTAGTATTGGTGCATAAGAAGGATGGATCATGGCTTATGTTTTTGTATTATAGAGAGCTCAACAAGCTCACTATTAAAGATCATTTTCCCATTCTTTTCATTAATGAATTTTTGGATGAACTACATGGATCAATTTACTTCACCAAGTTGGATCTTCATTAAAGATATCATCAAATTAGAATGAAGAAATAAGACATTCCAAAAACAACATGTAGAACTCATGAAGGTCATTATGAATTTTTGGTCAAGCCTTTTGGCCTTACTAATGCACCTTTCACATTTCAAGATTTGACGAATTCCACTTTCAAACCCTTCCTTAAAAATTTTGTATTAATATTTTTTTTATCAAATACTAATCTACAACAAGTCTTTGAAACATCATGTTCAACATGTTGACAGGGTGCTTAAACTATTGGAGGAGAAATAATTTTATGAAAAACCCTCCAAATGTTTCATTGGGGTACATGAGGCGGAATATTTGGGTCATATTATATCTCATGAGGGTGTTAAGGTAGACCCTAACAAAATTAAAGGCATCAGGAAATGGAAAATTCCCACAACCTTAAGGAATCTTCGAGGATTTCTTGGGTTGATAGGGTATTATCACAACTTCATTAAGAATTATGGGAATATAGCAACATCTATAACAACATTATTGAAGATATATGCATTTTTTTGGACTCTAGAAGAAATTAAAGCCTTTGAACATCTTAAAGAGGCAATGTGTCGAGCTCTGGTTTTAGTTGCACCAGATTTCACAAAAACCCTTATTGTGGAATGTAATGCCTCGAGAAATTTCTTTTGAAAGTCGTCCAATCAAGGGAAATTTTTTACACAAACCTATTTATGAGAAGGATATGTTGGCAATACTACATGCCCTGAAGCAATGACGCCCTTACCTAATGGGAAGACACTTCAAGGTAAAAGCAGATCATGATAGTCTTAAATACTTCTTCGAACAAATATTATCTTTAGAAGAGCAGGAAAAATGGGTCACAAATATGTTGGGTTATGGCTTTGAAATCATATACAAAGAATAGAAGCAAAATATTGTTGTAGATGCACTCTCAAGAAGGGATGAGGATGTGGAGGCATTTCTCTGTGCCATTTCTATTATCCAACCTGATTGGATAACTAAAGCAAGGGATGAATGAAAGAATGGCAAAGAGGTGTAGACACTCACTAAAAAGTTGTAGCAAGATCCCAATGCATCTGATACATTTATCTAGAAAAATGATTCATTGTGGTACAAAGATTGCTTATATATATGTAAGAAATCCCAACTCAAACAAAAGGTTATTTTGGAATTTCACATCTCTCCTATAGGAGGGCACTTAGTATTTTAAAAACTTACCACAGGATCAAGAAGGAAATTTTTGGTGATGGCCTTAAATCTGATATTCAGAAGTTTGTCGCAAAATGTTTGGTTTTCCAGCAAAATAAAGTCGAGACAATTAAGACCCTGGGTCTTTTACAACCATTAGCCATTCCAAGTCAACATTGGGAGGAGGTCTCAATTTATTTTATCACAGGTCTACCCAAGTTTGAAGGAAAGAGTGTTGTCATGGTGGTAGTTGATAGACTTAACAACTATGCACACTTTTGTGCACTATCTCATCATTTCAAAGCCAGTACAGTCGCTACTACATTTGTGGAAACAATTCAAAAGCTACAAGGAAACCCAAAGATTATTGTAAGTGACAGAGATCCCATTTTCACTGGAATTTTTTGGACATAATTATTTTCTTGTCTTGGTACTCAATTAGCTCATAGCTCATCTTATCATCCTTAATATCATAGAAAAACTTAGATAGTGAACAAGTGTTTGGAAGGGTATCTTCATTGTTTTGTATCTAATAAAAAACACAATGGGTCAAGTGGTTACCTCTGGAAGAATGGTGGTATAACACTTCCTTCCATATCACAATAAAAACGACCCCATTTATGGCGCTTTATGGATATCATCCATCACATCATCTTTAAGAGACAATTCTAATGTTCAACCAGTGGATGATCACATTGAGAATCAACAAGAAGCTCTCTAACTCTTAAAGGATAACTTGAATCTGTCGTAGAATTCAATGAAACAACAGGCAAATCAACATAGCAATGAAAGAAGTTTTGACGTGGGTGTATAGGCATTTTTACGGTTACGACCATACAAACAATGTCCCTTATGCAAGATAAGAAGGATGATAAATTATCACCCAAGTACTATGGCTCTTACAAGGTGTTGCAGAAGATTGGTACTATGGCATACAAATTGAAGTTGCTTGCATCTTCGTGAGTACACCCAGTTTTCCATGTTTCATGCTTAAAGAAGGTTATAGCTGACAGGATCGCAGTTCAAACTATATATCCAAAACTTGACAAGGAAGGAAAAATCATATTGTAGGCTGAAACAATCATGAAAACAAGAATTTGACAACCACGAAATCGATCAATTTCATATTATCTCATTAAGTGGAAGAAATTACCTGCTTAAGATTCCACATGGGGGGATGAGTATTTTATACACAAGTATCCAAAACTACTCAAGTATTGAGGACAACACTTTTTTGAAGGAGAGGGGCATGTTAGGTCCCTATAATACTAGTGTAGCCCCTATATTGTTATTGTTGTGCCCCATAGAAGCCCACTATTGTTATTGTTGTTCTCATACATTATTATTGTTATGTAGGCTCTAATTATATTTTGACACTTTAGACTTCTATATATACCAAGTAGGCCTTGTCATTTGAATCATCCAAAAATTGTTCATTTATGAGATGTAAAAGAAGGTTTCCCCCTTGAAGTGGTTTATTATCAAGCCGTTGATCTACATTTTCTTATGTTTCTATGTTGTTTTGATCTAGATACATAACATGTCCTTAGTGAGACTGTTGGTGAAGACATTAAAGGACAATTCTTTAGCATTAAATAACTCCTCCAACTTCTTGTTTACTTTTTCAGTGGGAAAGACTCCTCCCTATGACCCAATTGATGGAAGTGTTCTCATCCTTATGACTCTATTATTCTTTTGCATGCTTCCTCTTCTATTCCTTAGCATTTCTTATTTCCCATACTTTCCTTCTTGATTCCCTTTCTCTCCTCATTTCATCCTCTATCTTCTCTTCAAGTAACAACTTCTAAGATGCTTGGGTAGTTTCGTGTGTTACACATGTTGTTTCTTGTTCTTGTCTTAATTTTTCTTATTTCTCCCTCTAAGCTTCTTGCTCATGAGCCAATGTTTTTATCTACTTTTAAGGCATTTTCACTTTTTTCAGGGAAAGGAGTGTAACTGGTTCTTGAGATAGTCATTTTGAAATTCAATGCATTCTTTTTTTTTATCTACCTTTGCCTAAGTCTCAAAATGGCATTCCCATATAAACTTTCATGCCCTACAATGGTCCTTCATTATGGATTTGGGAACATATCTATGAAATATCAAATCCCCAAAACAAAAAAAAAAACATCAAGGCATCATAATATTCTTTATCCATTTTGATGTCTTTTATATCATATGCTCCAAGGTAGAAAAACATGTTAGTCCAAGGGTGTTTCTTGGTCCTTGAAAGAGCTCCACCTACACCCCTTTGTAGACTTGATAATTGATTTGTTGCGGCACTACCCTGTTAGTTACAAATATGGGAAGCATATGAGAAGGATTCATTGCTCCAAAAACTCTAATATAAGTACTATCTTAATCCACAAACTAGTCATTAACTAAGAATACTACCTATTTGGCTCTTTCATACATGTAGGGAGCAACTTCATTAAATAGTCGTATAAGTGAATTTGAAAAATATGGTAGATTTGTGCATAAACTGGCATATAGTGATCCTCCTATAGGATTTTGCAATAAATTTAGATTGTTTGTTCATCGATGGTCCACCTTCAATTCATGACTGGAAAGACGTCTCAATAGAAATGATGTCTAGAAGATATGAAACCATGAAGAATGGAGGTTGTTGGCCTCGTTAAATATCTATCTGAGATGTGTCAATATTATCCATGAGAGATCCTGCTAAGATATCTACCCAGTTAAATATCTTCCCTTCAACCACAAAAACATACATCAGCGGGGCCCAACCCTCAGGAAAGGTTTTAGCATTTGATTAGCCATACAATCTACACATCATATCAACTACTAATTGGGAGAAAGTTTTCTTCATATTGATATGATGCTCTTTATTTTCATATGTTCTCAATGTTCCTTTGTTGGTCCACCATGTCTTAAGTAGCTCCCTAGGAAAAATCTCGAAGTTGGTAAGTTAATCCTCATCCAAACATTCTTCTTCTTTAGGTAACATATAGCAAATCTTGACATCAGAAGCATGAAAAGAAGTAATGGGTTTTCCATGACTATCTTTGATCATGGCTTCATCAAGTTTTGCATGTTTAATAAACCACTCTACATCTTTAGCACACGGGAATGCATATGGATGGCTAACCACCTCTGGTAGCTAGTATCTCTTAACAACTTTGTACACCTCAAAATATTGATCATCTAGAGGCAATTTTTTCCTCCAAAACATTATGTAGACCTTTGATCACCTGTAAAGGTTTACTTATCGATATGGAAGGGAGTATCCTAGAACTCAGGACTAGAGGAGTTACTGGGATCTTCATCATCTAAGGATTCAACAACCACAACTTTTCTAGCCCGTTTCTTGGACATACACATGGCCTTCTTGTGAAACCTAAAAAGGCAAAAAGTACCCAGTATAGAGATTAGCTTGAAATGTAGAATGCAAAGAACTACGATTTCTAGATTTCAAGTCTAGCTAGGCTAAGAGGAAAAACAAGTTTCAATGATGAGGAAAAATCAAGACTATTAGATCACAATCTTGGCTAGGGTGGTTGAGTGTCTTCCCATGAAGAAAATCACTAAGATATTGGGAGAGAACCTAGGGTTTTTGGGATAGAGATATATGCTCATACATTCGGCTTCAGGAAATGAAGAGTCGGGAATTTTTTTAACTAAAAGATAAGTTGATAGTATGAGAAGAGATCAAACTCTAAAATCCTAGGTCCTCTATTAAGGAAAACCTTAGGTGGCTAAAGGGAATTAAAATTGAAAGCTCTTTGGCTTTACGAGAAGGTTTGTTCAACATTACTATCATAGAAAACATTGCAAAACCCAAAAAAAAAAAACAATTTTTGGGAAACCTAGACACATTCTAGGGTTTAATAGAGCAAGAGAAGGTCAAGATGCAACTAACTATTGTTTGAATGGCCCTCGCTATGCTAAAATTCTATTGCTAGAGTCTAGATGAGTGTTTTCCATTCCTTTTTCATGAGTTGTATGATATGTAGAGTGCGCACTAAGCTCACTCGGGAAATGAGGGTTAAGCATAACATCATAACATAGCCCAAAGATTAATTAAACTCATCTAAAACTTATTTACTTGGTCAAATATGTAGCGCATAAATGATTTACATAAATAAGAATAATTGTTGGGTAAATATTTCATTTAAAAAAAGTGTAGATTTTAACCCTGTACAAAAATTACTTGCAATACGAATTCTTAAATTATATATATATATATATATATATATATAATGGCGAGAACATAAAAAATATTCTCCTGGAACCCAAAACCAAGAAAACCATATTGATTTTTCACTATATTCCTTTCAATGTTACAATACATTATATACATGCGAAAGCATTCATAAACCCCAATCCGTTAACGATGGATTAGAACAAAATTCTAGTTCCATTGACCAGATCTACAAAATACCATGGGAAAAACCATCATACCAAAAACCAGGCGCAAAACCATCGGTGAGTTCGTCGACCGTCCTTGGGTCTGTCCCCCATCCTTGGGTCCAAAAAAAAAACCCAAGGAAAGAATATAACACATGCCCAACATTATCCCACTTGTTGATTTCTTTCCACACAGGGGGTCGTAGGAGTGCATACTAATTGATCCAGGGCTGCAACACCCATTGTGTCTGTACACCAAGTAAAATTTTCAGTGCTCACTTACTTTTCCAATACATTTGCAACATTCTTTAAAGTGTCCACCTTTACCAACAACACCTTTTTGTATTCATTCATATCCCTCACAAAGTGATAATGAACATCAATATGCTTTGTCTTTGAATGATAAGTAGGATTCTTTTCCAAGAAAATTACACTTTGGATGTCACAATCTATCCTTATATCTCATTGTACCAACCCCATACTTGAACACAATATCTACAAATAAACTGCTTCCTTGATTGCATGAGTGGTTGCCATGTATTCAGCCTTTGTAGTTGAAAGTGCCACTACACAATGTCTCTTGCCCATCTAACTGACTGCTCCTCCAAATAGGTTATAAACACATACCCACTTGTAGATATTATCTATTATATATCTCCAACCTAGTATGCATCGACAAAGCCATGTATGTCCAACACTCTATCCAATCCTAGTCTTCCTTGGTAGGACAAACCATAATAACTAGTGCCACATAAATACTTGAAAACTCACTTCATTATTGTCCAATGTTCTTACCAGTCCATACCTCATGTGGAGTCTTATCCTCCAACATTAATGAAGGAGATATATTAAACAGGTAACATGCAATATCCACTACCTCTGCCTAGAATTCCCACCCTAATCCAATGCCATTGAACATGTTTTTTGCCTTTTCCATCAACATCCTCTTCATTATTTTTGCAACTCCATTTTGATGAGGTGTGTATAGAGTAGTATTCTACTGGACTATACAACACTTCTTACATAACTCTTCGAATTCCTTCTTGCATAACTCTCCACCATTATCTGTCCTCGACACCTTAATCTTCTTTTCTATCTAATTTTCCACCAGAGCCTTAAATTCTTTAAACCTGTCAAAGACTTTAGATTTCTTCCTGAGGAAATATATCCATGTATTCCTTGAGAAATAATATATAAATGAGACATAATACACAAATTTACCTAGTGATGGAACCAACACAAGTCCAAGCACATCACTATGCACAAGATCTAATCTCCCTTCTGCCCTCTTAGCACCAGAAGAAAAACTTACATGATTTTTCTTGCCATGTACACATTATTCATAGAAATCAAAATCTAGAGAGCAATTAGATATACCTTCTATCATACCACTAACATGTAGTACTTGAAGGCCTTTATCTCCAATTTGTCTCAGTCTCTAATGCCACAACATAGCCTTTTCACTAGAGACTACAAGATTTTCTACTCAACTTTTTGGAACCATAAAACTATTTCACTCATCAATAAAAATACTTCCTTGCAACTTGTACAGAGTTCTGATCCGAACTCCCCTCATCAATACTAGTGCTCCTTGAACCATCTTGCAGGTATCTTTCTCGAGCACTATTTTTACACCTGCATCATCCATATTGCTTACAAAAATTAGATTTCTGGTCAATGCAAGAATGTGTAAAACACCAGGAAGTGTTCTAATCCTTCCACCTTGCAACTTTAATTTGACTCTTCCGCATCCTATGATTCTAGTCTTTCTATCATCACCTAGGAAGACATCACCACCATCACATTTATCGTACTCGCAGAACCACTCCCTATAGGGAGTCATGTGAAAGGGTGAACATGAGTCAATCAACTTGCCTCATGATATGTGTACTAGAAGAAGCCAAGTACACATTCCCAACTTCATTTGAGGTAGTTTTCGCCTCTGCAGAAGGAGCATCATCAAATCCATTTCATTTTTCAGGAGTTTTGGATCTACAATCCCTTTTGTAGTGACCTTCTTTTCTGCATTTCCATCATACCTTTACAAATTTTTTGGGAGATTTAGATTTCCCACTTGGGGACTTATTTCTATTTTTGTTTTGGGACCATCCTCTTATAGATAAGGCTTCTCCATTTCGACCCTCCATATTTTTCTGTCTCATCTCCTTCGACAACAAGGATGAGACTATTTTATCAAACTTCAAGGTATTTGTATTTCTACCTATATTAATAACTAGACTATACCACAAGTTTGATAGTTAACGAAACAAACTAATGCACTTATTGTTGAGTTGTGTCATATTATTTCCATGAATACCCCACGCATGGGGGTGGGTCACAGGGTGGGTGGCAGCCCCCCCCCTGTACGTTGCATTGGGCGCTGCTGAGGGGTCACAGGGGGGTGGCAACCCCCCTGTACATTGTTGGGGCACCGCTGGGGGGTCACAGGGGGAACAGAAGCCCCCCGATACGTTGCACTATGCGTTGTTGGGGGGTCACGGGGGGGGGGGGGGGGGGGGGGGGGGGGCGGCTACCCTCTTGTCAGGGGGTATGCAGGGGACGGTAGCCCCCTTGCACGGGGTCTGGGGTAGCGCCCCGAGAATTTTTTTTGGACCCTATATTAGGTGGGCGGACCTACCTATGGTTTTATGCATGGATTTCGCACATGGTTTTGGGAACGATGGTTTTTTTTCCATGGTATTTTGTAGATCTGGTCAAGGGAACTACGGTTATGTTCTAATCCAGGGTTAATGGATTGGGGTTTATGGATGCTTCAGCATGTATATATATGTATTGTAACATTGAAAGGAATATAATGAAAAATCAATCTAGTAGTCTCGGTTTTAGGATCCAGGGGAAAATATCTGTGTATATATGTTTTATGTTTTATGCTCTCGCCATTGTTTATTTTCTATTTTTAGAATTCGTATGCAGGTAATTTATGTACGGGGTTAAAACCTACATTGGTATCAGATTTGTTTTGGCTTCAAGGGGACGCCTTTGCAGCTGAGTGGTTTTTTCTTGGGCCTGTGGTTGACCTTGTTCAGTGAGAGATTTGCAGGATCAATTCTTGTGGTGAACGAATATGGCGAGCAGTGGAAAGATAGAGATTGAGAAATTTAATGGTCAAAGTTTTGAATTGTGAAACTCAAGATGGAGGATATGCTAGTGGATAAAGATTAGTGGATCACAGTAGATTCGGGTACTAAACCAACAACAATGTCAGCTGAAGACTGGTGACTGGCGCGAAGTTGGATTAGAAGGCGAAGAGCACAATATGATTGTGTGACTCACATTCAGTATTGTTGAATGTATCAGGGGAAGCTTCGGTGAAGCATTTGTGGGACAAATTAGGGACTTTGTACCAATCTAAGTCTCTAATGAATAAACTGTTCCTACGAAAAAAGTTGTATAACTTGAGGATGAAAGATAGAGACTCTGTGACTGAGCATCTGAACGCCTTTAATATTGTGGTAATCCAGTGATTATCAGTTGATATTAAAATTTCAGATGAAGATAAATGCGTCAATTTGTTGTGTTCTCTACCAAATTTGTGGGATAGTCTGGTTATTGCAATAGGTAGCAATGCAACTACCTTATAGTTTGATGAAATAGTTTCATCCTTGTTGTCGGAGGAGATGAGACGGAAAAATATGGAGGGCCAGAATGGTGATGCCTTGTCTGTACAAGGACGGTCCCAGAATAGAAACAAAAATAAGTCCTCAAGTGGGAGATCTAAATCTAGAGGGAGATCTAAATCTCCAGGAAAACTTGTAAAGGTGTGCTGGAAATGCGGAAAGGAAGGGCACTTCAAAAGGGACTGTAAATATAAAGCTCCTAAGAAAGGAAAGGGATTTGATGATGCTCCTTCTGCAAAGGAGAAAACCACCTCAGATGAAGGTGAGGATGTGTACTTGGCTTTTTCTTCAAGTACACATGTAGATCATGAGGCATGATTGATTGACTCAGGTGCATCCTTTCACTTCACTCCCCATAGAGAGTGGTTCTACGAGTATGAGAAATATGATGGTGGTGATGTCTTCTTAGGGGATGAAAGAAAGGCTAGAATTGTTGGTTGCGGAAAATTCAAGTTGAAGGTTCAAGGTGGAAGGATTAGAACACTTCGGGTTGTTCTGCATATTCTTTCATTGACTAGAAATTTAATTTCTGTAAGAAAGTTGGATGATGCAGGTGTAAAAACAGTGTTCAAGAAAGATACCTACAAGATGTTTCGAGGAGCACTGGTATTGATGCGGGGAGTTCGGATTGGAACTCTATACATGCTTCAAGGTAACACTGTTATTGATGGGTGCAACAATTATGTGGTTCCTGAAAGTGGAGCAAAAAATCTAGTGGTCTCTTGAGAAAAGTGTTTTTGAGAATTTGGTATCTAAGGATAAATACTAATTCCCTAGATAAGTAGCCATATCTAGAACAACAGTTTAAAGTATTTTAGTCTTTTCCTATAAGCAATATATAATATGAGAAGATGAGAATACCTACTTGTAGTTCCGCTTTCCTCTCGTCTCCTTTGTATCGATCCTGTCGCTCCTTCCTGTACTCAATACGCTTGAGAAGTACCTGTAAAAAAAAAAAAAATTGATCAAAGCAAAAGATCTATTGAACATAATTGAATGAAATCAGATACATTTCACACATATAAGCATTATAAGACAATACAAACATATGGAGGAAAGGTTCAAACACTTTATTGAATAGAAGAAGGAAATACAACCATTATGTCTGATTCAAAGTCATTCCTCTAGCTTGGGTCCCATCCACATCACATCAAAAGCATGACAAACTTGTAGCATTACAATACTTGCTTCAAAGCCAATTCTCATAGAAAAATTATCTCCTTATAATTCAACATAGTCTAGTCCCTTATCACTTAGATAAGTGGTCAATTTATAGGGAGAAGAATGAGGTTTTGTCATAAATGGTGGCGTTGAATGGCCTTCCATACTTAGAATTAGTTCCATGGAGGAAGGGATGAGAAGATAGGATGCATCTTAACTCATTCCTCATCCATGTTCGAGCTCATAGGAGTTGATAAGCGAGGGAACCTTCTAGATGACTCCAAAATATAAGAATATTCACCAAACCCTATGTGAATTTTGCTCAAACTCGCCCAGCATAAGTGAAAGGAAGCCTAAGTGCTGTGCAGTGCACCCTTACATGGGCCTACCTGCGCTGGTCCCTCTAGAGGCCATTTATGGATGTCTTCAAGTCATGGAACTGTCTGGGAAGGAGGCATTCAAAGGGGTGACTTGTTTAGGGCATGTGACAACTGAAATTAGGGTTTGATGAGCCCTAAAACACTGATCTAGATGATGGGATTGATGTGCCCAAATGGATCTGTAAGAGTTGCCCCCTAAAGCATGAATTCGGAAAAATGCCAATGTCGAATGAAATGCTTTACGATGTGATGAGGAGGTATTGAAGTGGAAGGTGACCTACATGTTCTGAGGAAACGTTTTTGACAAATACTACTAGCTAAATCCTAAAAATAGTCTATTACAAAAATATAGGAGGAGGTTTAAATGACCGTCCTCATCTAAGGCAAAAATAAATCAAAATAAAACTAAAACTGAATCTGGAAATTAACTATCTATGTATCTGTTCTCTGTGGTCACAAGCATTCAGCATCAGCGTGAGGAGCGTTGGTTGGCCGACCTGTGATTTTAGTTGCCCTGCGAAAACAGAATCGGCAAGTGTTGGCGCTATCTTCTCGGCAGAATTCGTAAGGCATTTGAGAGTCATGCATTGACTCTGTGGTTTAACCAAGTACTGCCAGTAAGAATCCCAATTCAACTTAGTTAACTCCTTAATGGACTCTGCCCTTTCTTCACCCTTTTGTCTCTAGCTTATCTGCAAATGCTAAATCAAATAATCAGAAATTTACATACCACCTAAGGACATTCCTGATAAAATATCGTTGGTTTTTAGAGCGTGGGTTTCGCCTTTAGCTTTTAGCACTTTTTCCTACAGTTTTTCGGGCTTACAGGCCACTGAGCGATCAGAGGCTTTCCTTCTCGAGGGGTTTTGCCCGGCGATGCACGATTAGCGCTAAGTGCTAAGCGCTAATCGCGCATCAGAAACTGCCTCCATTTCTCGATCCAGGCTTCCCTGGTGCTAGTTTTCGCCTCTTGCGCATTTTTGTTAGATGATATATAAACCTTAAATCTTGTGGAGTGAATGACCCAATGAGTTCTTGGCTCTGAGTCTTAAATTGTCTATCTATTATATCAGCACTATCCAGTACCCATTTGACCATGTCTATGTATGGAAGAATCTTGGGTCTCGCCGCTATAGGTGCAAGAATGAACATGCAAGTTCTGTGATTGACACCTCAGACGACCCGCGTGAGTCTGCAGTTGCTTTAACTTCCATTACTCTGGGATTTTCTTCTTCAAGTAGACTGTACATGCCTTCCCAAGTAGTTATGACGACATCTCTGTTACAGGTAGTGTCTGTGTATAAGGGCGTCATTTCTTTGTCTTCAGAAATCGGAGCTTTTCCCTTCTTTCCCATTATACTATGAACATTGCTGCGTATATCTTTCTGCTTTCTGCTCCTGCAATTTACAAGTAAGGAAAGAGTAATGATAAGAATAAGGTGAAGGGAAAGGCTTTTAATGTCGAAATTATATAAAATATACCACCCTACGTGAAATTATCTTTCGATAAGATCCAAACCTTATATCATTAATGATTATCAACTAACCCATTAAATTGGCATTAATGTGCATAACTTGGCATCAGATTATGAAAAACTTTATTCAACGATGAGCCCTACAGATCTGCGATAAAGAGATTTTGTGATTTGCTTCGCAATATCGCTAATCCTATATGTTTAACAATCATCTATCACCACATGTTTCTGCGAGATGCAATTTGCAAGATACGCTATCGCATATCGCCGGGTCGAGGTATTTTACCTTAAGTGATACTTGAGGCATATGAAAACTGCGACGCGCAGTGAGCTTCTTCAATGTACGATCTCGCATCGTGATTTCGCAATCTTAGTAATTTTCTTATATGATGCGTTCCATTACCTTTTGCGATGTAACACTTTATTATTGAGAGAAAGATTTTGTTCGAACTTATCATAAAACTTAAGTCTTTTTTGGATTTTACGGGTGCTCTCCTAAGTTTTTGATAGTAAGATTTATTCAAAAAGGGAATATAAGTGCTAATTTATTTTTTTGAAGGGTCCCCACTTATTTAGTATTAGCAATAAAACTAAATAAAAAGGGGGTTGTTGTTGGCCACAACAATTGGCGATTCACTTGGAAGAACCAACTATCTCTAATTATCTTTTGAATTTTCTAAACTTCCAAAACAGAAGAGTTTATTGGAAAATCAAGCTTTATTATAGAAAGATAAAGTACATCACGCTTTCAGTTGTTAATGATAGTTTGTTTCTTTTGTGTTAACTCTGATTATTTACTTCCTAAAGCTAGTCATTGTATTTACATGAGCCACTACTTGGTTTATAAAGATAAAAACAAAGTCTTCTCTGTAAATCAATTTTAAATATGCTCATTTGTCGTAGGCCGAGCCTCTACTGCCAGCAAGCGTTCATAGCCTCGACAGGGTTACCTGTTACCCAGCAATGGTCCTATATCCTACTTAGAGAAATATATGATTTTCAAAGGGAAATCCATATCCACACTTATTGCTTTTATTTTCTTTCAATTCTTAAAGAACAATGTCTTGGTTTGGTAGCAAAATTATGACAGTGCCACTCACTTGATTTATAACTTTCCTGAATAAGCTGGCTCGTGATGAGACCCCTTGTCTTTTGATTGCAACAATCTTGAGTCATTGCCCTGTTTTGGTATGCAGTTTCTGGAAAAGTCAGCAAGCTATAATGTCTATGATCATGATAAGTCAACTCGTGATGAGACCTTTTATTCTTTAAGTTTATAGTGTATCACTGGATTATTCCTTGAAGCTCGTAATTCTCTAGGTAGGGAGGAAGTCATTGGTTCGTTAAGAATAGCTCTGGATGATAATTGTAGAGTTTTTGAAAAGAGCTTTTCTACAGAGACTCTTCGTTTTTTGTTATTGATGCTTTTCGTTGACTGATATAAAACAAATTCCCACTAAAGGTTGCTTTTTATCAAAATTCGTAAGGTTGAAACTAGTATCATTTCCAGGCTTATGGCCTTTGTCTGTATCTTTCAATAATACTGACTAATTTTCCAAATCAGTTCTATTTATACAAGCGAAAAAGACAAAATCTAAAAGAAACACTAGTCTTTTTCGTGAATTCCAAACGTAACCACTTACAACTTGTTTTACTATCAAAATAAAGCTATAAACAATAATTTACAAAAATAGAAGAAGTGATCTTATATGGAAAGTATTTTTTGAGGATCTTTCCGTTAACAGGTAAAGATTCTCTTTTCCCTGCTAAATCTTGCAACATAAAAGTGGATGGACCTATGATTTCCGCAATTTGGTATGGGCCAAGCCACATTCGTTGGAATTTCGTATGTCTGCCTTTTTCTTCGTGAGCTTTATCCCATTTTAAAACTAAATCTCCAATTTGAAAGTCCTTTCTAGATACCATGCTTGAATCAAAAGAAGCCTTTACTAATGCTTGAAGATGAGCTTGTGTTATTTTAGCCTATTCTCGTTTCTCTTCTAGCTTAAGGAACTGCAGTTGTCTTAGTTGTAAGGATGAAGTTGGTGTTTCGTCAATAAATTGAACTAAGGCCAAAGAGGGAATTGTTAGGTGAGTTGGGAGAACCACTTCTTTCCCATAAACTAAATTAAAGGGAGAAGTGCCAATGGAGGCTTTCTGCGTTATTCTGTCTGCCCACAAAGCATACATCAAAGATTTGTGCCAATTTTATGATTCTGGTCGATGGTTCGCTTAATAATTCTGATTAAGTTTTTATTCGTTAATTTGGCCAACCCGTTCCCCTGTGGGTAATAATTGGCAGAGTATTTAAGCTTAAAACCTCTTTTGAGTGCAAATTCAGTCATAGCATTGCCAGAAAAATATGATGCATTATCAAACATTAAAGCAGAGGGTAAACCAAACCTGGTGATTATGAACTGATCTATGAAGTCAATGATGTGTTCAGCATTAGCTGTCTTGAGAGAAACAACTTCTACCCATTTAGTAAAATAATCTGTAGCTGTAAGGATATACCTATGCTGTTTGGAAGAGTGAGGAACGATCTCACCTATTATATCCAATCCCCATTGATGAAAGGGTTGATCAATATTGACTGGTTTCAACGGCAATGACGGTTTCTTTTGTCTTCCAGCAGCAGTTTGATAGATTTGACATTTCCTTACATAGCTATGCGCATCTTTAAATAGTGTAGGCCAATAGTACCCTACACGCAAAATTTTATGTGCTGTAGCATCTCCAGCATAATGTCCACCTGCTGGTCCATCATGGAGTTCCTGCAACACTTTTTCAGCTTCAGATTTCTCAAGACATCGAAGGAGAACAGAATCATAATTCATCCTAAAAAGTACATCGTTTACGAGTTGATATTGCTTAGCCTTCAATCTTAGAGCTCTTTTCTTTGTATAATCCAGGTTTGAAGGAGCATATCCGTTCTTTAGATAAAATATGATATCAACATATATTGATTCAATATCATTTAGGCTTACCTCATACATTTGTACTTCTTGATTTGAAGATGGTATTTCAGAAATAAGCGATGCTCCAGCCAGCATTTTGCAAAAGCCTTGACCTTTTACAATATTTGTTGGTTTAATCTCAGTATCGTATTCTTGTAAAGCAATAACCCAATTTGCTCTTTTCTCACCCACGTCTTTTTGTACTAAGAGATTTCTTACCGTTGGGAATGGTACTATGATTTTTGTATGGGTTTTGAGAAGGAAGGGTCTGAAATGCTTGATCGCTTTGAAAACAGCATAAGCTTGTTTCTCGACGTCAAAATAATTTAATTTGGCCCCTTGTATATTTGAACTGAAGAAGGCAATTGGGGCTTCCGCCTTGTCTTGATTTGATTGAGTGAGTATCGCAGCATATGATCTATCAGAGGCAAATGTATATAAGATGAAAGGATCGGAAAAATTTGGAGTTGCTAAGGATGGGGCGTTTACAATCGCTTACTTAATCAGATTGAATGCTTCATATTCCCCTTGGCCCCATTTGAAGAGTGAATTTTTCTTGATCATTACTTGTAAGGGAGATACAATCCTTGAGAAGTCTGGAACAAATCTCTTAACAAAATTAATCTGGCTAAGGAAGGATTGCATGGCTTTCTTGTTGTGAGGCAAGGGTATTTCAGCAATCTCCTTAATTCTATCGGAATCAATATGGATTTTGGATTTTGACACTATAAACCCAAGAAGTTTTCCTTCACTTAATGCAAAAAAGGACTTTTTTGGATTAAGTGAAATCGCATACCTTTGGCAACGTTGGAAGATCTGCTTTAAGTCTCTAAAGTGATTACCACGTTTTTTAGAATATATAGTTATATCATCCAAGTAAATCACCATTGATTTGTTTACTAATCCCTTAAATGCGATGTCCATGGCCCTTTGAATGTGGCACCAGCGTTGATCAAACCAAAAGGCATCTTTTGATATGCGTAAGTTCTCCATTTGGTTCTGAACGTGGTCTTTAGTTGATCGTCAAGATGGACGAAAACTTGCTTGTAGCCGAAGAAACCATCTAAAAAGGACATCAATTCTGATCCTGCAACTACTTGCAACATTTGCTCCATAAGGGGCAGAGGAAAGTTATCCTTTTGGCAGCCTTTGTTAAGGTTTCGAAAGTCAATACAAATTCTAATGTCTCCATTTTTCTTTCTGACGGAACCAAGTTGGAAACCCATCTAGAATGTCGAACGAGAAAAATAATTTTGGCTTTCAATAATTTATTGAGCTCAGATTTAATCTGGCTTTCCAGATTAGGATGGATCTTCCTCAACTTCTGCTGGACAGTTTTTTCATCGGTTATCATTGGGATAGTATGTTGAATTATAGAAGTGTCGTAAGTCTTAAGGTCATCTTAGTTCCAGGCAAAGACACTTTTGTATTGTTTCAAGAGACGAACATAGGTTAATTTTTCTTTAGGGATTAGGCCAAGACCTAGGTTGATATTCTGCGGCTTGGTATCGGTTCCTAGATTTATTAATTCATAGTTCAGAGTTGAACTCTAAAGTTTTGAATTGGTAGATCTCTTGAATCGGTCTTTCAAATCACATAGGTCTTCCAACTTGACTACGGATTTTGGCATAGCATTATTAGTGCTATCTTGTTGTAATTGTTTGTCATGTTGGTCCTCATCAATTATCTAATTGATGTAAGATCCTTTTGATGTGAGGAATCTTACAATATCAGGATCATCGTTGAAAATTCTCCAGTTTGTAACATTATCAAGAATCGAGGGCCTAAAGATCAATTCAATTGAGAATCTATCTGAGCTATAGTCTTCTAAGGGAATGAGCTTGGAAGCTACGTTTTCCAAGAGGTCAGCACTAGCATTTTGGAGTCTGGGAATTGGTGAAATATTGAATGCTATAAAATGTTCAGTCAGATCTTGCACTAAACATTGATAATGCTTTAAATGACCTAATAGAAAATATATAGTATTTCGTACCTGTTTAATAACAATTTCAGAATCTTCGAAGACTTGTAGATACTTGATATCTAATCTGATTGCCTTGTATAATCCTTGGACTAAATCCTCGTATTCTGCAGTGTTGTTGGTGCAATCGAACTCGAGTCTACAAGTTAGCATAGTTTTGTTTCCCTCTGGACTAACTAATACGCATCCTGCTCCTGCTCCATCGTTAGACTTGGAACCATCAAAAGATAAATTCCAAAATAAAGATTTATTTAGAGGACTATCTATAAAATTAACACATTTAGAACTATCTGTTTGAGAAAAGTTTTCTACCTGAGATAGAACAAAATGTTCTAAGTAAGGCGAAGTATGAGCATTAAAATTTCCTAAGAAAGAGTCAACAGAATAGTTTCCAATTATATTGTTGTTGTACGCTACAGGTTCATTTTCTCCTTCTAATTCTGTCACAATGTATTTTTGGTGTCTTTCTCGCTCAACCTTTATTTGATTCGGTTTACCATTGTAAGGGAGCCACATATGTGACCTATCGGTCGCAAAGTATCCATGAAGCTTTTCAGACCAATCCCTACTAAGAATTAAGCCATAAAATTCGCGAATGTCTGCAACTAAAATATCAATGACTTGAACTTGAAATACCTTTGGATTAGATGACAGCCTTATGGCAACCTGACTTAGTTCACCGATCACTTCAACCTGCGACCAGTCTAGCTGAACTATGCGTACTGCAGATTTTTGAGGTTGAACATTTAACTTTGCACATATTGATTTAGGTAAGATATTAGATGAAGCTCCTGAATCTACCAAAGAATTATGCAAGTTTTTGTTGAAATATTCATAAGTAAGAAGGAATGGGGGAGTATGAGATCTTGACCTACCTCCAATTAAAGCGATATCGTTCGGATCAACCTTATTAGTCATATTAGTTGGAGGTCTTCCCATCTCATGAGAAGCTTGCGAGATTACAGTGGCAGGCAGAGGTGCAACAGGTATTGCGTGTAATTCTTTCAAAAGTAGCTTTTGTTGATGTTTCAATTTGCTCAATTCATGAAAAGTAATGTTATCCCTAGTCTTCTTCATGTCTTCAACGATATTATACTCCATCTCATCAGAAACAATCAGTGTTTTAGATAGAGTTGGTGAATCGGATTAGACTGGGCTTGTTTGAGTCGCTTTGGGTGATGATTTCTTACCTGCGACTTTATCTTTAGATATCGAGCTTGCGCTCTTCTGTTTAGGACTGGGTTGTGGAGGATCGAGTTGATTTCTACTTCTGGTACTAACTGGTGATGCCTCTTGATCCTCTTTGTCTGGGAGGATGAAGTCCCACATTCCTTGTACTTCTACAACTTCATCTTCATCAGTAGGTTCCTCGTTAGAAACTTCCTCTTCTTCTTCTTCTGATTCTGCATTTGTGATAGCATTGGGAGGTTTTGAATCAGTTGAAGGATTTTTTCTATAAGGCTTGTAAGGCTTTTTAGAAGAAGTCTCTGCTACTTGTTTCTTAATATCAACCATTTCGTTAGACATGGTTTTCAAAACTTTTTGCAATCCTTCTAAATCAAACGGGTCTTTTGATTGTTTTTTCTTGGGATCATCTCTAAAAGTGATCTTTTTAGATTTTCGTTCATCAACAGTGTTTTTCTTTTCTAAGGCTATGATACGTTTTTCTACCGCTATTGCTTCCTTCATATTATCAGCCAAAGTTGTTTTGGCAGCCCTATCAACGAAGATCGCTATGTTTGATGGTAGGGCAGATATATACCATTCCCTTCAAACTTCTTTGCTAGGCTTGGAAGCGGTAGGAATTTTATTCAAAAGCTTATTGAAACGTGAGTTAAAATCTTTGATAGGTTCCCTTGATTCAGTCTTAAGATTCGATAGATCATTGATCAACGTTGCAGTAGACGTATCATCACCGAACTTAGTCAAGAATTGCTCTTGGAAAATATCCCAACTAGTGATGGATCCTGATGGTAATGAAAAATACCAGGATCCGGCTGCTCCTTGCAAAGTGTAAGGGAAGAGCTGGACAACAGCATCTTCATTAGTAACTCCATTTAGATTTACAGATAACATAAAGTTGTTTATGTGTTCTTCTGCTAGCATGCCTGCTTCAGGATTAAACTTAGGCAGCCATTTTTCAGGATGGGTCGGTATTTGACTCAAGGGCGCAGGCATTAAGACTGCCCCTAGGTTATTCCATGGGGTTTGGGCCATTGTTGAACTACTAACAGAGGAAAGCGCAGAAGATGTTCCTTGCGGTTGGGAAGATGAGGATATTACAGTTCCAGATGATTGAGAAGCAGATGTTGAAGTTCCAGTAGTCTGGTGGACAACAATTTGAAGTGGAGGGGTGGATGGTTGACTTCGCAGTGGAGAGGTCGAGATGGATGATGATGATGAAAGAGTCTCACTATCAGACCCTTTAGGTGACTTCCTTGCTCTTTTCCTTTTAGGTAGAGGTAATTCAGTTGGTTCGATACCAAACTTTTCACTCTGCAATCTGGTAAGAGGATGAGAAGGATTATATTGCGAAGTCACACTACCTTGAGATATTTCAGATTTTTGGGGTGATATAGAAAATCCTTGAAGTTTATGGATCAAAGATTCAACTTCAGGAGGTTCAATAGTAGATTTCTCTGAAATGTTCGGGTTTGTGGCAGTGGTTGTTGTTTTATCGACTTCTCGCTCAAGATTTAAAGATTCCAAGTGCGATGGAGAAGTCGGGGGAGATGTTGAGGGCGATTTACTCTTAGAATGGTATTTAGATTTAGATTTACTAGCCATTCACAGTTCGGGGCCCTCCTTCTAGTGCCAAATATGTTGAAGCCCCGAAAATCGAGTCTACAACAAGGGGAATACCCACCCAGTCTGGTCCTTGAAAGCAGCTCCTTCTCCGTTTGGGATGGTGGGTCCAACTGGGGATAATGGGACCAGTTTCCCAATTTGTGTGTGTGTGATGAGAATTGATATTTCCTTTCTAATAATTCCTAAGTAAAATGCTTTTAATCTAAGTCTAATTTAACAATATGCAATTGTATTCTAATGGACAAAAATATCTAATTCTAAAACTAACCCGGGATTTAACCTTTCAGTTATGCGATCTAAAATAATTTCTAACAACAATTGGTAATAAAGATCATTCAATTACTATGAGAAAAGAATTCAATAAAAATGAACCGTTTCGTATCAAAAGTTAGCCGAAACAATTATGGAAAGCATATCGCATAATGTGTCATTCATACATTAAGCATAAACAGAATAGTCGTCACCGTACAAAAGTGCCAAATGATAACTCAAACATTCAAGCATTCATATATAAATAACTAAACATAAATATCACTTTAACACATAAGTATAAATCATTAAGAGATAAAAGTACCATTGATAACAAGTTCTACTCATGAGCTTCAGCAATAATGATTTATCTCTTCCTAATTCAACATCTACTAAGAGTACAAAAGTGCATTTCAGTAGCAGATATTAAACACAGATATCAATAAATATTGTTCCATTCATTCATCAAAACCTCCTCGGAGGGCGCAAAAGTGCATGTTCTGAGGAAACCCTTTTGACAAATTTCAGAACCATTCTCTAAATGCATGAGAAGGGTTGAAATACTACTAGCTAAATCCTAAAAATAGTCTATTACAAAAATATAGGAGGAGGTTTAAATGACTGTCCTCATCTAAGGCAAAAATAAATCAAAACTAAAACTAAAACTGAATCTGGAAATTAACTATCTATGTATCTATTCTCTGTGGTCACAAGCATTCAGCATCGGCTTGAGGAGCGTTGGTTGGCCGACCTCCGATTTTAGTTGCCCTGCGAAAACAGAATCGGCAAGTGTTGGCACTATCTTCTCGGCAGAATTCGTAAGGCATTTGAGAGTCATGCATTGACTGTGTGGTTTAACCAAGTACTACCAGTAAGAATCCCAATTCAACTTGGTTAACTCCTTAATGGACTCTGCCCTTTCTTCAGCCTTTTTTCTCCAGCTTATTTGCAGATGCTAAATCAAATAATCAGAAATTTACATACCACCTAAGGACATTCCTGATAAATACCTTTGGTTTTTAGAGCGCGGGTTTCGCCTTTAGCTTTTAGCACTTTTTCCTACAGTTTTTGGGCTTACAGGGAACTAAGCGATCAGAGGCTTTCCTTCTCGAGGGGTTTTGCCTGGTGATGCGCGATTAGCACTAAGCGCGCATCAGAAACTCCCTCCATTTCTCCATCCGGGCTTCCCTGGTGCTAGTTTTCGACTCTTGCACGTTTTTTTTAGATGATATATAAACCTTAAATCTTGTGGAGTGAATGACCCAATGAGTTCTTGGCTCTGAGTCTTAAATTATCTATCTGTTATATCAGCACTATCCAATACCCATTTGACCATGTCTGTGTATGGAAGAATCTTGGGTCTCACCGCTATCCGGTGCAAGAATGAACATGCAAGTTCTGTGATCGATGCCTCAGACGACCCGCGTGAGTCTACAGTTGCTTTAACCTCCATTACTCTAGGATTTTCTTCTTCAAGTAGACTGTACATGCCTTCCCAAGTAGTTATGTCGGCGTCTCTGTTACAAGTAGTGTCTGTGTATAAGGGCGTCATTTCTTTGTCTTCAGAAATCAGAGCTTTTCTCTTCTTTCCCATTATACTATGAACATTGTTGCGTATATCTTTCTACTTTCCGCTCCTGCAATTTACAAGTAAGGAAAGAGTAGTGATAAGAAATAAGGTGATGGAAAAGGATTTTAATGTCGAAATTATATAAAATATACCAACCTACGTGAAATGATCTTTCAATCAGATCCAAACCTTATCTCATTAATGATTATCAACTAACCCTTTAAATTGGCATTAATGCGCATAACTTGGCATCAGATTACGAAAAACTTTATTGAACGATGAGCCCTACAGATCTGCGATAAAGCAATTTTGCGATTTGCTTCGCAATATCGCTAATCCGATATGTTTAACAATCATCTATCACCACATGTTTCTGCGAGATGCGATTTGCGAGATACACTATCGCATATCGTCGGGTCGAGGTATTTTACCTTAAGTGATACTTGAGGCATATGAAAACTGCGACGCGCGATGAGTTTCTTCAGCGTGCGATCTCGCATCGTGATTTCGAAATCCTAGTAATTTGCTTATATGGTGCGTTCCATTACCTTTTGCGATGCGACACTTTATTATTGAGAGAACGATTTTGTTCGAACTTATCATAAAACTTAAGTCTTTTTTGGATTTTACGAGTGCTCTCCTAAGTTTATGATAGTAAGATTTATTCAAAAAGGGAATATAAGTGCTAATTTATTTTTTTGAAGGGTCCCCACTTATTTAGTATTAGCAATAAAACTAAATAAGAAGGGGGTTGTTGCTGGCCACAACAGGGGGAAGGTTCAAACACTTTATTGAATAGAAGAAGGAATTACAACCATTGTGTCTAATTAAAAGTCATTCCTCCAGCTTGGATCCCATCCACATCACATAAAAAGCATGACAAACTTGTAGAATTACAATACTTGCTTCAAAGCCAATTCTCATAGCAACATTATCTTCTTACATTTCAACATAGTCCAGCCCCTGATCACTTAGATGAGTGGTCAATTTATAGGGAGATGAAGGAGGTTTTCTCATAAATGGTGGCATTGAATGGCCTTCCATACTTAGAATTAGTTCCATGGAAGAAGGGATGAGAGGATAGGATGCATATTAACTCATTCCTTGTCCATGTTCGAGCTCATAAGATTTGATAAGTGGGGGAACCTTCTAGATGACTCCAAAAGATAAGAATATTCCCCAAACCCTATGTGAATTTCACTCAAACTCACCCAGCGCAGGTGAAAGGAAGCCTAAGTGCTCTGCAAAGCACGCTGGCAATGACTTAACTGCTCTGCAGCGCACCCTTACATGGGCCTACCTGTGCTGGTCCCTCTAGAGGCCATTTCTGGATGTCTTCAAGTCATGAAACTGTCTCGGAAGGAGGCATTCAAAGGGGTGACTTGTTTAGGGCATGTAACAACTGAAATTAGGGTTTGATGAGCCCTAAAACACTGATTTGGATGATGGGATTGATGTGCCCAAATGGATCTATAACAAAAAGGCCATGTTATGGCATCAAAGGCTTGTACATGGAGAAGGGCCTTCGAATACTTCATGGTAATGGCATGATAGAAGTTATGTCTAATTGCTCTCTGGACTTTTATTTCTGTGAAAATTGTGTATATGGGAAGTAGAATCAGGTGAGTTTCCCCTCTGGTGGTAAGAGGGCGAAATAGATATTAGAGCTGGAGCACAGTGATGTGTTTGGACTTGTGTCGGTTCCATCACTGGGTAAGTCTGTGTACTATGTATCATTTATAAATGACTTCTCAAGGAATACATGGATATATTTCCTCGAGAAGAAATTTGAAGTCTTTGACAAGTTTAAAGAATTTAAGGCTCTAGTGAAAAACCAGAGAGAGAAGAATATAAAGGTGTTGAGGACTGATAATGGTGGAGAGTTTTGCAATAAGGAATTTGAAGAGTTTTGTAAGAAGTGTGGTATAGCACAGCAAAAGGCTACCCCATACACACTTGAGCAAAATGGAGTTGCAGAAAGAATGAATAAGACGTTGATACAAAGGGCAAGAAGCATGCTCACTGGTGTCAGGTTAGGATAGGAATTCTGGGCAGGGGCGATGGAGAATGCATGTTACTTGGTCAACAGATCACCTTCATCACCGTTGGAAGATAAGACTCCACAAGAGGTATGGACTGGTAAGAAACCTTCTCTTTCACATCTAAGGGTATTTAGATGTGATGCATATGTACATGTTCCAAAGGCGAAAAGAACAAAATTGGATAGTAAATCTGAAAGATGCATCTTTATTGGGTATAAGGATGGTTTAAAAGGCTATAAGCTTTGGAACCCAGAAACAAGGAAGGTTGTGTACAACAAAGATGTGGTGTTTAGAGAGGTGAAAGATGTTATTAAACATGAAGTCCTACCAAAGGAACCTGAGAAGATAGAGTTTGAGCTAAAGGAGGAAGAATCAGACTCTATAGCAAAAGAGGAATCAAAAGATGGAGAGCCACAAACTATGGCTCTGAGAAGATCAGTTCGAGAAAGAAGGCAGCTAGCCATAAAGGTATATTCCATCTGCTTTCTGTTCAAATTTTGCTTCATCTATTACTGATGATGATCCCATAACTGTGAGGGAAGCAGTAGATTCAGAGGATGGAAAACTCTCGAAAGAGGCCATGGTTGATGAAATGGCATCTTTGCACAAAAATGAGGCTTGGGATCTGGTGGAGTTGTCGACTGGAAGGAAAACCATTGGTAGAAAACGGGTGTTTAAAAAGAAGATGAATGCAGAAGGAAAGGTGGAGAAATACAAAGCTCGATTGGTAGCAAAAGGTTATTCTTAGGTGTCGGGAATTGATTTTGGTGATATTTTTTCTCCTGTTGCCAAGGTAGCTTCTATTATATTACTTTTATCTATTACTGCTGCTTTTTATTTTGAGGTAGAATAGATGGATGTCAAGACAACATTTCTTCACGGGAATCTAGAAAAAGAGATATACATGAAGCAACCTGAAGGCTTTGTAGTGAAAGGTAAGAAATAACTGGTATGCAAGTTAAAAAAGTATTTGTATGGGTTAAAACATTCACCAAGGATGTGGTATTAGAAATTTGATACAATTATACGTGGACTTGGCTTCACCAGAAGTAAAGCAGATCACTGTGTGTATTTTAAATTAATTGGTGACCGTGTTATTTATCTAGTCTTGTATGTGGATGATATGTTGTTGGTTGGAAATGACAAAGAAATTAGTGAGGATTTGAAGACCCAATTGTCCTCCAAATTCGACATGAAAGATCTTGGTGCTGCAAACTATATTTTGGGCATGGAAATTAAACGAGATCAGGCAAAGAGGAATATCTTGTTAAACTAGAGGAAGTATGTCGAGACAATACTACAGAGGTTTAAAATGCGGGATAGTAAACCGGTGAAGGTTCCTATTCTTGTAGGTGTAAAGTTATCTGCTGAACAATGTCCCAAGACACAAGAAGAGGAAGAGGAAATGTCTCGCGTTCCATATGCAAGTGCAGTCAGTAGCCTGATGTATGCAATGGTTTGTACTAGACTAGACATTGCACATGCAGTGGATCATTGAGCAGGTTTATGTCAAAACCTAGGAAGGAGAATTGGACAGTAGTGAAGCGGGTTTTCAGGTATTTGCGTGGCACTAGCGATTATGGTTTGTGCTACCAACGAAGACCAAGATTAGACATAGTTTTGGACATTCATGGCTTTGTTGATGCAGACTGGGCTGGATATCTGGATCAGAGAAGATCTACAAGTGGGTATGTGTTTAACATATTTGGAGGTGCAGTCAATTGGATGAGTAAGAGACAATTTGTAGTGTCACTTTCAACTACAGAGGCAAAATACATGGCAACCAATCATGCAAGCAACAAAGCAATTTGGTTGCAGATATTATGTTCCAGTATGGGGTTAGTACAACAAGCTATAAGGATAGACTATGACAGCCAAAGTGCAATTTTCTTGCCAAAGAACCCTGATTGTCATTCAAATACAAAGCACATTGATGTTCAATATTACTTTGTGAGGGATATGGTTGAGGACAAAAAGGTGTTTCTGGTAAAGGTGGACACTTTGAAGAATACTACAAATGCATTGACAAAGTTTGTGAGCACTGAGAAGTTCTCTTGGTGTAGAGAAACAATGGGCGTTGCAAGCCGAATCAATGACTAAGATCTCCTGTGGAAAGCAAACAACAAGTGGGAGAATGTTGGGGTTGTGTTATATTCTTTCCACGACTACCCCACGTGCAGGGGAGCAGTAGCCCCCCCTGTACGTTGGGTTGGGTGCTGTTAGGGGGTCACACAAGGGGCAACAACGGCCTGGGAATTTCTTTTGGACCCTATATTAGGTCGGCGGACCTACCTATGGTTTTATGCATGGATTTTGCACATGGTTTTGGGCACAATGGTTTTTTGTCCATGGTATTTTGTATCTCAATCAAGGGAACTACGGTTATGTTCTAATCCAGGGTTAATGGATTGGGGTTTATGGATTCTTTGACATATATATATGTGTGTGTGTGTGTGTGTGTGTGTGTGTGTGTCTGTCGTAACATTGAAAGGAATATAATGAAAAATCAATCTGGTAGTCCCGGTTTTGGGATCCAAGGGAAAATCTCTATTTATATTTGTTTTATGTTTTATGATCTCATCATTGTTTATTTTATGTTTTTAGAATTCGTATGCAAGTAATTTATGTACGGGGTTAAAACCTACACTTATCTTCGTCTGAAATTTTAATAGCAACATATAACAACTAACTTAACACTGTATTGAAGGTGTTCAAATTCTCTATCACCGAGCCTCCATCCTTCATCCTCTGGTTATACAACTTTTTCTATAGGAACAATTTGTTCACCAGGGACTTAGAATGATAACTTGACCCATAAATCCTTTATTGTAGCTTACCCTGATACATTCAACAATACAGAATCTAAGAGACACAATTGTTTTGTGCTCTTTTCCTTCCGATGTAACTTGGCCCAATCTTCTGTCGACATTCCTATTGGCGTCGTACCTAGATCTACAATAATCGAATGTTCTTTGTCCACCAACAAATCCTCCATCTTATGCTTCCATAGCTCAAAACTCTGTCCATTTAATTTCTCGATCTCTATCTTTCCATTGTTCACCATATCCTTTCACTACAAGAATCAATCCCACATATCTCCCACTATAACAAGGTCTACCATAGGCTCAAGAAAGAAACCCATTAGCCGCAAAGGCATCCCCTTGAAGCGAAAACAACTTTGATACTAAATGTAAGTTTTAAACCTATACATTAATTACCTGCAAAACGAATTCTTAAAAAAATTATATATATATATATATATATAATGGTGAGAACATAAAAAAATATACACAGATATTTTATCCTGGAACTAAAAACCAGGAAATCCAGATTGATTTTTCATTATATTCCTTTTAATGTTATAATACATTATATACATGTCAAAGCATTCATAAACCCAATCCATTAACCTTGGATTAGAACATAATTGTAGTTCCCTTGATCATATCTATAAAATACCATGGAAAAAACCATCATGCCCAAAACCCATGGGTGAGTCAGCCCACCATCCTTAGGTCTGCATAATAATAATAAAAATCAGGGCGCTACCCCAAACCCCATGCATGGGTGGTTGTCGACCCCCTCCCCCCCCACTGTGCTGGACGTAACCTAACAACACGTGGGACTAGTCATGGAAAGAATATAATACATAACCAACAAAATGTAAAATCTAAAACCAAGCGAATCAATATAAAGTTAACTTACTTGGGATGAGCTAGAAAAACTAGCAATGGCTAAGGAATGTTGAAGTGGAATGCCTTATCACTAAAGTGATTTGACCTCCAAAAAGATATGTCCAATTGGTGTGAGTAAAGACGAGCACTATGAGATTCTTTTAAAGTTTTTCTCAAGAGATTTTTCATTAATCACTTAGTAATTAATTTTTTAAACTTGACATTTACCTTTTATTAACTCAAATTAACTTAAGAAAACTCAAGAGAAAAGCCTTTAAAGTGAGATAAACTCATGAAATTAAATTTTGTATTGCTTTCTTTGATCCTTAAAACAACATTGTAGCACTTTATTGAGGCTTAGTGGTGCAGTATAACACCCCTCAAAGGCTCAATAATGCGCTCGAGGAAGTCAAGGGAGCCACAAAATGAACTTATGAGAGACAAAATGAGACCATAGCGCTACATTGAGGCTTAATAGAGCAGCATGTCGCTCCTCTGAGGCTTAATGGTGCCCTAAGGCAACTTCAAAAGTCAAAAATTTGAGACAAGGCAAAAGAATGTTTTTCCTGAGGCAATAACATTGGCTTGAGGGTTAGAGGAGTGTTATACAACTGCCTTGGAGTTTGGGAGGGTGCTACATAAAAGTTTAGAGGCCAAAACCAAGTTGCGAAGATAATTTCAAGACCATGGCATTGGGATAGAGGTCCCCTAGGAGTTATAGCACTAGCTTGGATCCTAGTGTAATGCTACACTACCACATAAAGACTCAAATTGTAAAGAAAATCAAGGCAAAACTTCTCTTGAAAAGTTACCTCAATGTGTTGAAGAGCTACAAGATCCTTTTCTACTATTGGATTAGTGTTAGATACCCTTCCTATTGCTTCATTGTTTATCATGTCTTAACAAGCTTCCAATCACTGCCTCATGTCATTAGAGGTTGATCACATTTACAAGTTCTAACCTTAGAGTTCTAACCAGGGTTTGCAAGGCAAGTCCTTAAATTGACTTGACTAGGTGGGCCCCACAATCCCTTCAGGTTCAAGGCATTTAGAAAATTTGCAGAGGATTATTGTAGAAACTATAACACACATATAACCCACTCATTACTTCGTCACTTCCCAACATTCATTTCCTTCTGCCTTCACCAACCATTAGGAATTGGATATCCTATTGGACCATCTCGATACAATAGGATTTGAGTGGTTCTTGTTGGAATTTTTCCCATTTGAAATCTATTGGCCTATCCTTCAAAGCACCACAGTCACTAACTAGTATGTTTGTTAGTTTATTGTGTTAGGTCCCTATAATACTAGTGTATCATTGATGTAGCCCCCTTATTGTTATTTTTGTGCCCATGTAGTCCTCATATTGTTATTATTATGCCCGATAGAAGCCCACTATTTTTATTGTTGTGCCCTCACATTATTATTGTTATGTAGGCTCTGATTATATTGTAACCCCTTAGACTCCTATATATAGAAAAGAGGTATTGTCATTTGTATTATCCAAGAATTGTTCATTTACGTGATGTAAAGGAGGTCCCCCCCCACTAAAAGGCTAATTCTCAAGTTTTTGGTTTATCTTTTATTCTATTTTATGAGTTGGTTGCATAACATTTGTTATCAGAGCTTTGGATTATAGGGTTTCACTGCTTCAAACAGGTCATCTTGGTATTTTTGCTATAACTTTGTTTATACAGAGCTTCAAAAGCTGAAATGTTGACCACATGGAGCCAAAATAGTGGTTAACTTTGTGTAAAAATTTCAAATCTTGGTTCGCTATATTTTCGGAGATATGATCTAAGGAATTAATGTTTTTGCAAGCTCCAAAATTCAATCTCAAACAATTGACCTAGGAAAAATCGTCATAACTTTCTCTTCGAGCATAAGATTTGAATTTCGTAAGAATTGAATGAAAGGGAACATAATCTAGTTTGTATGTATCGTTTCCAGGGCCGAAGATCAAACAGTGACACGTGGCACTCCGTACAATTTCATCTACTGAACTAGTCTATAATCAGGTTAACATGGGAGATCGAGAATAACTCTTTCGTAAGGAATCCAATCTCGGTCTGACTTTTGGGGTTGGAAAGAAGACTTATAGAGCTACCAGAGGACAAAAATTCAAATCTTGGAGATCCGAAATTGCAGAGATACAACAGTTCTAATATTGAGCTCCTAAAAAGCAAGAAAAAGGTGTGTATTTTTTTAAATTTTACATAACGTTTGTTTGAAAAATCAGTTTGAAGTGATTCTGAGCGCATATTGAAGCATAAATATCAGTATTGGGTTCCAAAATTCGTCCCAAACAAAAGAAATCTACACCCATTAAGCCCTTAGAAATCTTTGTTATGACACATGAACAGGAATAATTGCAACATGATATATCAAAATTACGAGACCAAGTGCAAAAAAATTCATTCTCACAAAGAGAAACCGAAGATGAAATAAAAAGGGACATGGATGGCTTAAAAGGGGACATGGAGGGTTTAAAATAAGAAATGGAAGGTTTGAAGGATGGATTAAAAGTATACATGGATGCTAAGATGGAAGGATTGACAAAGTTGCTATAAGAAATGCTTCCTAATGGCGAAAAGGTATTTAATGAAACTCATGATGAGAACAAAATGAATGTTAATCATGATTTCAAGGACTCTAACTTTGGATTGAAGACCCACCATATTCCAAACATTAATATGAGGAAGTTTGATGGAAAGGATCCGGTAACATGGATACTACAGATGGAGCAATATTTTGATCTCCATAATGTGCAACACACACAAAAGGTATGCATCACATCTTTATATTTAAAACTCAATCAATTTGTATGGTATCGATGGCTTTGTTCTCGTAAACCACTTGTCACTTGGTCAATTTTTACAGGGGAAATGATAGCACATTATGAGGATACAAAGAGCAACACCTTCTTTAGCCAATTGATAAAACTCAAACAAAAGGGTTCAATGGCATATCATTGAGGACTTCCAAAAAATGAATATAAGGGTAAATGATATTCCAGAGGAGCATAGGATTGATGTATTTCATAGGGAATTTAAAGGATAACATCCAACATGAGGTTTGCCTTTGGAAACCTAATTCATTGGAGAAGGCATTCAGGTGGCAAGAAAAGTTAATAGCAAAATTAATGCAACAAGGAATTCTACCACTCACAACTGCAAAGATGGAAGTGTTGTTTCTCATAATATTCCATAACCTACAAGGTTGACAACATAACAATTGGAAGAAAAAAGAGCAAAATGGATTTGTTATATTTGTGATAGAAAATACACTAAAGGCCATAAGTGTGTTGAGAATAAATTATTTTACATAGATTGTGAAGAGGAGGAAGAAAAGGAATAAGAAACGTCAAAAGAAGAGGATATACACCAGGAACCAACCCCAGAGAAAGAAGAAATGAATCTGACCATCTATTGTAATGCATTGGCAGGAATTACCACTCAAACTCTCAAGATAGAAGGACATATCAAGAACAAAAAGGTAATAGTGTTGATTGATGGTGTCAAGTGATGGTTGCAAATGGAGGAACTATAAATTGCTCTGGAAAGTGCCAAATATCAGGCTAACCATGGGGGAATATGTATTGAATAGTGCAATGTTTTCCATTCCAATGGGTAGTGTTGATGTTGTACTAGGAGTCCAATGGTTACAATCTTTGGGTAAGATAACTTTTAATTTTCAAGAAATTTTCTTGAATTTTTTTTGGGAAGGAAAGGAAGTTAAATTAAGGGGTATCACAGGGAAACTAATAAATGTAATCAACTCTAATGGCATGAAAAAGCTTCTAAATAAAGAACAATGAGGCATAATTGCACAAGTATGCTCACTAGAGGTTCAAACATTGAAATCATCTATTTCTCCATATCTCCAAAAAGTCTTGGACAATCATTCCAAGGTATTTGAGACTCCCAAAGGCCTCCCATCTATTTGTGATCATGATCATTCTATTCATTTTATTCCAGGAATTGTTACTCCAAACACCAAGCCTTACAAATATCCCTATGCCCAAAAGATTGAAATTGAACGTATGGTTGCAGAAATTCTAGAGGCCGGTATAATTCAACCTCATCAAATTTCTTTCTCTGCTCCGGTAGTATTGGTGCATAAGAAGGATGGATTATGGCACATGTGTCTGGATTATAGGGAGATCAACAAGATCACTTTTAAATATAAATTTCTCATTCCTGTAATTGATGAATCGTTGGATGAATTACATGGATAAATTTACTTCACCAAGTTGGATCTTCATTCAGGATATCATCAAATTAGAATGAAGACAGAAGACATTCTGAAAACAACATTTAGAACTCATGAGGGTCATTATGAATTTTTGGTCATGCCTTGTGGCCTTACCAATGCTCAGTCCACATTTCAAGAATTGATGAATTGCATTTTCAAACCCTTCGTTAGAAAATTTGTGTTAGTATTTTTTGATGATATACTAATCTACAACAAGTCTTGGAAGGATCATGTTCACCATGTTGACTGGGTGCTCAAACTATAGGAGGAGAAACAATTATATGCAAAAACCTCCAAATGTTTCTTTGGAGTATAGGAGGTGGAATATCTAGGTCATATTGTATCTCATGAGGGTGTTAAGGTAGACCCTAACAAAATTAAAGCCATTAAGAAATCGAAAATCCCCACAACAATAAAGTATCTTCGAGGATTTCTCGGGTTGACAAGGTATTATCGCAAGTTTGTTAACAATTATGGGAGAATAGCAGCACCTCTAACAACATTACTAAAGCAATATGCATTTTATTGGACTCCAGAAGCAACTAAGGCCTTTGAACATCTTAAAGAGGCAATGTGCCAAACACCAGTCTTAGCTATGCCAAACTTCACAAAAACCTTTATTATGGAATGTGATGCCTCAGGAAATGGAATTTGTGTTGTTTTAATGCAAGAAGGAAGCCCATTGCTTTTGAAAGTATTTACACAAACATACTTATGAGAAGGAAATGTTTGCAATACTACATGCACTAAAGCAATGATGAACTTACCTAATGGGAAGGCACTTCAAGGTAAAAACAGATCATGATAGTCTTAAATACTTTTTGGAACAAATACTATCTTTTGAAGAGCAGCAAAAAAGGGTCACAAAGATGTTGGGTTATGACTTTGAAATCATATACAAAAAAGGGAAGCAAAATGTTGTTGCAAATGCACTCTCAAGAAAGGATGACGATGTGGAAGCATTTCTTTGTGCCATTTCTATTATCCAACTAGATTGGATAACCAAAGAAAGGGATGAATGGAATAATGATGAATAAGTGTGGACAATCATGCAAAAGTTGTAGCATGATCCTAGTACATTTGATACATTTACCTGGAAAAATGATTCATTGTGGTACAAAGATCACTTATATCTTTGTAATAGTTCCCAACTCAAACAAAAGATTCTTTTGGAATTGCACGCCTCTCCCTTACAAGGGTACTCTGGATTTTTAAAAAATTACCATGGTATCAAGAAGAATTTTTTTTGGGATGGCCTTAAATCTGATATTCAAAAAATTGTGGTGGAATGTTTGGCTAGCCAAAAAAGTAAAGTTGAGACAATTAAGACTCCAGGTCTGTTACAACCTTTAGCCATTCCAAATCAGTGTTGGGAGGAGGTTTCAATGGATTTTATCACAGGTTTACCCAAGTCTAAAGGAAGGAGTCTCATCATGGTGGTAGTTGATAGACTTACCAAGCATGCACACTTTTGTGCATCATCTCATCCATTTAAATCCAATACAATTGTTATTGCATTTATGGAAACAATTCAAAAGCTACATGGAAACCAAAAGATTATTGTAAGCGACAGAGATCCCATTTTCACTGGAAATTTTTGCACGAAATTATTTTCTTGTCTGGGTACTCAATTAGCTCATAGCTCATCTTATCATCCTCAATTTGATGGAAAAACTCATATAGTGAACAAATGTTTGGAAGGATATCTTCATTGTTTTTTATATGATAAACAAACACAATGGATCAAGTGGTTACCTCTGCCTAAATGGTGGTATAACACTTCCTTCCATACTGCAGTAAAAATGACCCCATTTATGGCACTTTATGGATATCATCCATCGCCCATCACATCATCTTTAAGATAAAATTCCAAGGTTCAAGTAGTGGAAAATCACATCGAGCGTCAACAACAAGTTCTCCAAATCTTAAAGGATAACCTCACTTTGGCATAATCAAATGAAACAACAGGCATATCAACATCGCAACGAAGGAAGTTTTGATGTAGACACCTGAGTATTTTTGTGGCTACAACCATACAAACAAATGTCCCTCAAGCAAGCTAAGAAGGGTAATAAATTATCACCAAAGTAATATGGTCATTATAAGGTGTTGCAAAATATTGATAGTATGGCATACAAATTGGAGCTTCATGCATCTTCCTGAGTGCACCCAGTTTTCCATGTTTCATGCCTAAAAACATTTATAGGCGACAAGCTCCCGGTTCAAACAATATTTCTAGAACTTTATGAGGAAAGAAAAATCATATTGGAACTTGAAGCAGACACAGAAACAAGAACTCGATATCTACAAAATCGATCAATTTCAGAGTATCTCATCAAGTGGAAGAACTTACCCACTGAAGATTCCACATGGGAGGATGAGAATTTTATACAGAAGCATCCAAAACTACTCAAGCGTTGAGGACAACACTTTTTTGAAGGAGAGGAGTGTTGAGTTCCAAAACTGCCTCTTTTTCAAGCAATTTCTTCATCCTTCTTCCTTTTTTTCCCATGCCAATGCATCCTAAGCCATCAAAAGCCATTGCATGTTGCTTCCAGGAGTACATTTTAGTGATTTTCAAATTATATTGTTATGTGTTTTATTTGGATAGGGTTTTGTTTTTCAGCTACGGAACGTAGCCACATTCCGCAACTAACCGGCCATTCCGCATCCATCTTCATACTTTTGCAGGTTACAGGTGTCGATAGAAGAAACGAGCCACATGGGTAGATGGGAAAATGTCAGTACATGGATGGTGTCCTATCCATTTGATCAAATTCGAGGAGAAAGACCCCGATCAAAGGGGAGTCAACGGAGAAGGCCTACAACAACTAAAACTCTATTTTTGCACGTAAATGAATCTGAGGCATGTTCCTAAAGCTGAGGATGTCCTTTTCCACCTACATAACCAAATCCAACAGCCACTATTCAGAGATTTACTATTCGAGCCAACCAAAGACTAAATTCCCGGATGCACTACCTGTTCACGTGTCTGCTGTAGAAGACTTTTCTCTTAAAAACAGTTGTGAATTTTTCCTATAAAGCTCAGCATTTGGAATGCAGAACTAGTTAATGTTTTTGATGATGAAGTAGTGTAATTTCCATTTGTAAGCACGAGACATTCAGTACTCTATTTTCAATATAAAAAACTTTGTTTTTTTCCATATGGATACCTGAGCATGTGAAGTGATTTTGCATTGCTAGTCCTAGGCCGTGCAGAGGGCCCCTGCTTGGTCGAGGTTACTTTTCGTTTCTGTACATTTCCATTTGTTATTTTCTTTCATTCAGCTGTACATTTGGTGTGTTTTTTATTTATGTCCATAATTGTTTCTAACACTGTGTTCATTGCAGCTTTTGTCACTTGTTTCTACTAACTCAGATAGGTGTATTCTAGTTTAGAAGTAGTTCTTTAGTTTCTCTTATGCTCTAGTTTCTTAACTGTAGTTTTTAAATTGTGTCAAGTAGCATCATTTCTTCTGTTGTTCCTTAGTTTTTAGTTTTTAATTTAAGTTGTTTCATGCCTTTGCTTATTAGGATAGCTACTCATTACATAAATGTATGTTTCCACAGCCTTTCGTTGATGGTTTATCCTCAAACTAAATGGTGAAATATGGGATTTATGGATGAGATTTCTTGTTGTTCAGTACCTTTTCCTTCTTAGTGTAGTCACTCATGTTATAAGCAAATATTTCCAGAGCCTTTCGTTGATTATTGATCTTCAAACTAAATGGCGAAGTGTTGTGATTCATTAGTTTAGAGTTAGATAGCTTGATGCCATTTTCTTGTCAATTTAAGCACTCATGATATAAGCAAATATTTCCAGAGCCTTTCGTTGATGATTGATCTTCAAACTAAATGGCGAAGTGTTATGTTTATAAATGAGATTACTTGTTGTTCATTAGTTTAGAATTAGATAGTTTGATGCCATTTTCTTGTCAATTTAAGCAATGCATTATTTAAAGAGATATGTCCAAAAGCCCTTCGTTTATGGTTGAACCTAAGACTAAGTGGTGAAATGCCTTACTAATGACTGAGTTTTTCCTTGCACTTTTAATGTTTACTTCTTTTAGAATGGTGAAGAATGGAATCTCTCAAATGTTGCTATCATAAGGAGTTAATTTCTCCCTAAATTATATAGCAGAGTGGTAACAGTGCTTCATCTAGTTTTGCTTTCACAAATAGTATAGTTGCAATTGCAGTTTCAGTTTTGTTTCTTTCCTTTAGTTTAATTATAGTAGTTCATTAGACTTTAATTTTGCAAGTAGAATAGACAGCAGAAGTAGTTTTGTTTTCAGTATTTCATTCTTAGTTGGTTGTAGATAGTTGCAATTCCATTTTCTCATTCAAGTTTTGATTTTGTAGATAGCAATTTTAAGAGTCTTTTAAGCTCATATTTTGGAAACCATTACAATAGCAAGAAGATAAGCTTTGTCTTCACTTTCTTGTTTTGAAAACTCCACTTCCAAACTTGGCCTAAAAAGCACTTTTAGACTCTCACTTCATTCTTCTAGGTTTTTATCAGTAGTAGATTAAGATTTCAATTACATTGCAGAACTTTAGGAGTCAAAAAAACAAAACCCCAAAACAACATAAACTTGAAAATAGTGAGGTAAGAAATGGTTATTTAGCACATATAGTGCACTACACTTCATTAGTTTACGACACTCGGATTGATAATTTATGTAGAAATTTAGGACACTAATTTGACTAAATATTTTGGCGCTGTTGCCGGGGAAGTGTAACTAGGTAGCCTTACTTCTTACATTCATAAACAAAAAACAAAAAAAACAAAAACAAAAACAAAACAAAACAAAAAAACAAAAAAACAAAACAAAACAAAAACAAAAACAAAAACAAAAAAAAACAAAAAAACAAAAAAAACAAAAAACAAAAACAAAAACAAAAAACAAAAAACAAAAACAAAAACAAAATCCAAAAAACAAAAAACAAAAAACAAAAAACAAAAAAAACAAAAACAAAAACAAAAACAAAACAACAACAAAAAACAACAACAACAACAAAAATAAAAAAACAACCAAAAAAAATGGCATGCATAGAAAAAGAGATTCTAGGGGTAGATTTATAGCTAAGGGCAGAAGTTTGATTCTCACAACTCCAACTACTCCACCAAGGATTATAAAGGATGCACCTCCATCCCAAACTCATACTCCCAGCCTTAGGATTCCTGGAATTCAAGGGGCGGGAACTCAATTAGAAGATTCTCCCACTTCATCTACTAAACCAGACCTAGGAGAGGAACCCTTTTTCACCTCTATAGGGGAGCCTATTGTAGTTGAAGAAGTAGGAGTAACTAGAGAAGAAGAAGAAGTAGAAACTCTCTCTCATCAGCCATTAATAGAAGAACCAGAAGATTTTGAGGAAACTATCATGGCAGAAGAAGAGCAAGATGGAGAATTTTCACTATTTGGAGGAGGGCGTAGAGGTAGAGGTAGAGGAAACAATAATAGAGGTAGAGGTAACAATGGAGGAGGCAGAGGAAATAGGGAAGGAGATAACTCATTCGGATTTCCTATAGTAGATGAGGAAACACATACAACAATGAAAAACATTTCACTATCTGTCCTCCCAAACTTTTATGGGTTGAGAAGTGAGGATCCTGAAACATTTTGGTTTGAGTTTGAAGTCTTATGCCGAACCTATGACTATCTAGAAGGCTCTCAAAAACTCAAATTGTTCCCTTCAACACTAAAAGGGGCTGCTTTGAAATGGTTTATGGGATTAGTCACTCAATCCATTAGGACTTGGAATGATATGAGGCAGGAATTTTTGGATAGATACTTGGATTACTGTATGCCTACCAATCATAAGGATGAGGTATTCAAAATGATGCAAAAGGAAGATGAAAACTTAGAGGATTTGCTTGAGAGGTTTAACTACAATTTGAAAAGAGCAAAAATGAACAATTTAGATGAAGAGACCTTGAAAGCTCTTTTGTTGAAGGCCATTAGAGATGAATGGATAGATATCCTTAACATGATGGGGAAGGGAGACATCTCTCAACTTCCATTGAATGATATAGCAGAACTATGTGTCCATCTCTCAAGAGGAAAATCTAAAACTGGGAAAGGACCAAGAGATCCTTCTCTTATTAGAGCAAACAAATCTGCAACTGGAACTGTAAGTAGGGCAAAAATTGGCAATATGCTTGATGAGTTCAAAACTGATATTTTAGGGAGTCATAGTGAGCAACTAGACACCCTTAAAATCCAAAACAAGCAAAAAACAAAAGCTGATGCTTTAGCCATCTTTTGTCCAAAATGCAGAAAGAAACATGCTCTAAGGGAATGTCCTTTAGATGCAAAAATTGTAGAAACTTGTATGATTTATTCAGAAAGTCATGAGACCAAGGATTGTCCTTCAATCCCAGGTCTTAAGGCTGTCTTTCAAGAGGAAGTAGTGTCAAATTCTATATAACCTCTTTGTTTTGTTGCAAGAAGACCTTGTCAAGGGCCACAAAATCAAGGATTTAACAATCCAATGAATTTTTAGCCCCCACCAAACTGGAATTCTTGGCAACAACCTTGGCCTCAACCTCAAAATCAGTATCAATCTCAACCATGGACACAAGGGGTACAAAATCCTTATGGGAGATTTGCTCAATATTATCAATATCCTCCATCTTATCAGAGCTATCCTCCCCCACAAAATCAACAGCAAAATCAACAATCACAACTTCCAAATCAAAGCCCTCACCTTTCATTGTCATTTCCACAACAACCTCCACAACAAAGTCAAAATCCTCAACTCTTACTTCCATTTCAACAAAATCCAAATCAACTACCAGCCCAACCATTGCCAAACCCCAATAATAAAAGCCCTCAGAATGCTTACATGGTAGAAGGACAACAATTTCCTACTTACATGATTGTTCCTCTAGATCTTAATGATGTTCAACTTAGATCTGGTAGGATTTTAGAAAAGGAAAAACCTTCTATACATATTCAAGAGAAAGATGCTTCTGAGGAAGACTCTCTGAAAGTCAATAAAAGTTTTGAGGGAACATCCTTTCAAAACCAAAACATTCAAAAAGAAAAACAAAAAGAGTCAATAAATACAACTCCTATAATTGAGCAACTTGCATCTACTTCTACACCTCCTTTTCTTGAGGGATTACAAATTGATAGAGGAGTGGAAAAACATATTTTGTTGCCCAATTATGACTTCTTAGATGAATTAAATAATGTCAGTATCAAGATTCCCTTGTTACAAGCCATTAGAGAAATTCCTATTCTAGCAAAAACAATAAAGGAGTTGAGCATCAAAAGACCAGGAAGAAAACCAAGAGACACAAAAAGAATTCACCTGGTAGGAAAAATAGCAGATATCATGATGGGAAAGATTACCATGCAGAAATATGTGGATCTAGGAAGTCCAATTTTCAAGAGACACATAAATGGGATTGAAATTCCAAATACATTGATTGACTTAGGGGCAACTGTAAACATTATGAGTAGACAGACTATGGAACAGCTTAAACTTCCTATTCTTCTTTACACACCTACCTTACTGCAACTTGCAGATAGATCAGTAATCAAACCAAATGGTGTGTTAGAAGACATTTCAGTCTCCTTAGATTCTTGGGAATATCTTATTGATTTTATGATTTTAACTCCCAAGAATAATCTAGGAGGACACCCACTTATCTTAGGAAGACCTTGGCTGGCCACAGCTGATGCTTTTATTAGTTGTAGATCTTGTGACATGTATATTTCCGATGGTAGTTCAACAAAGAAATTCACTTTGTATCCTCCAGCAAAAGCAATCACAGAAATAGATGACAAGGAATGGATTGATGATGAAGATGTTATACAGCCTATCTTTACCATATCAGAAATTAGTGAGGATAGAAAAATTTGGAACACATTAGAAAATTTTGAAACATCTTCAGAATATGATCATGCACAATTTCAAGTAAAATCTAATGTAGAATGCTTGTTATCTAGGCAGATGTCTCTCTATTCTATGGAAGAGTTTGGTAGCTCTACAATTGAAATTTTTCCATGTAGAACATTGAATATAAACAAAAACTTGGAGAAATTACAACAAGAGGAGCTAACCAAAGTCTTACAAAAACATTATGTTGCATTTGCATGGGAGTATACTGATATGAAAGGTATTGACCCTAAGACTTGCATCTATAATATCTATATTGAGGAAAACAGTAGACCAATCAAACAACCTCAGAGAAGGATGAATCCAAATCTTAGGGAGATTGTGAAAGAAAAGCCCCAAAAACTACTCAATGTAAACTTCATTTACCCAATCTCAGATAGCCAATGGGTTTCTCCTTTGGTAATTGTTCCTAAAAAGAATGGTAAATGGAGGGTGTGCATTGATTGCAGAGAATTGAATAAAGCAACATTGAAGGATCACTTTCCTTTGCCCTTTATAGATCAGGTATTAGATACATTAGCAGGTAAAAAGTACTTTTCATTTTTGGATGGTTTTAGTGGTTATAATCAAATTCAGGTAGCACCTGAGGATCAGGATAAGACCACATTTACTTGTCCATGGGGAACTTTTGCCTACCAAGTGCTTCCTTTTGGATTATGTAATGCACCCGCAACATTCCAAAGAGCAGTACTAGGAATTTTTTCTGATCTAATACATGATTGTGTAGAGGTATATATGGATGATTTTATAGTCTATGGTAACACATTTGAAGAAGCCTTGGAAAATTTGGAAAAAGTCCTTAAAAGATGTAAAGAAACAAACCTTTCACTAAGCCATGAAAAATGCTTTATGATGTTTACGGAAGGTATTGTTTTAGGACATCACATTTCAGGAGATGGGATTAAAGTAGACAAATCTAAAGTGGAAGTCATCTCTAAGTTACCAATTCCAAATTGCCAAAAAGATGTTAGAAGTTTTCTAGGATTTACAGGATATTACAGAAGGTTCATAGAAAACTTTACTAAAGTAGCATCTCCACTCTTCAAATTGCTTACAAAAGATTGTGAATTCAAGTGGAATCCTGATTTCCAACTAGCATTTGAAACCTTGAAAACAAAAATATCTGAAGCACCTATCTTAAGAGGACCAAATTGGAAACTTCCTTTCCATATTTCTACAGATGCTTCAGATACAGCTCTAGGAGCTATACTAGGACAAAAAGATTTGATTCCTTATGCCATTTACTATACGAGTAAGAATTTGACTCCCACTGAGTTGAATTATACTATGACTGAAAAAGAGTTCTTAGCTGTTGTTCATGCAATTAACAAGTTTAGACATTATATAACAGGCTATGAAACTTTTGTTCATACAGATCACTTTGCAATTACATATTTAATGAATAAACCTATTACTAATGGCAGAGTTACAAGATGGCTTTTACTTCTGCAAGAATTCAATATTACTGTGCTAGATAGACCTGGAAAACAAAACACAGTAGCTGATTTCTTGTCCAGGATTCAGAATATCAAAGAAGACTCTCCGGTTAAGGATAAGTTCCCTGATGAATATCTATTTGCAATAACTACTCAAACTCTTTGGTTTGCAGATGTTGCTAACTATTTGGTTACATGGAATTTACCTTCATATTTATTTCATAGAGAGAAAAAAAAGATTATTCAAAATAGTTCAACATATTCATGGATCTCTAACGAATTGTATAAAACAGGGCCAGATCTTATGATCAGAAGATGTGTCAGGGAAGATGAAATGCCTGATATTCTTAAAGCATGTCATGATGAGCCGTGTGGTGGACACTTTGCTAACAAGAGGATAGCCTATAAAATCCTTTCTTTAGGATATTATTGGCCATCCATCTTCAGAGATGCAAAAGAATATGTCAGAAGGTGCGACAGCTGCCAAAGGGTAGGGAAACCTACTCCCTCAAATGAGATGCCATTACAACCTCAGGCACTTATCGAACCCTTTAAAAAATGGGCTTTAGACTTTATTGGACCAATTAATCCTCCATCTAAGCAGAAAAAGTATATATTGGTATGTACTAATTATGTCACCAAATGGGTAGAAGCCAGAGCATTACTTTTTGCTAACGAAAAGATAGTAGTTAGTTTTCTTTTTGAGGATATTTTTACTCACTTTGGTGTTCCAAGAGAAATTGTGACAGATCATGGATCTCAATTCACATCCAAAATGATGGAGAGGCTTATGGAAGAGTACATGATCAAGTATAGGAAATCCACTCCCTATCATCCACAAGCAAATGGTCAAGTGGAGTCTACAAATAAAGTAATTGAAGGAATCATCACCAAGACTATGCATCTACATAGAAGAGATTGGGCAGAAAGGATTCCTAAAGCCTTGTGGGCCTATAGAACTACATGGAGGAACACAACAGGACATACACCTTATGAACTTGTTTATGGAAAGTAAGTCTTGTTCCCCATTGAGTTCCAAGTTAAAACTTTCAAGATGGCAGTTAAGTTGGGGATGGATCTATCAGAAGCTCAAAAGCATAGATTGGAGCAGTTGAATGAACTTGATGAAATCAGACAAGAAGCAGTTCAAAGGACTGGTCTAGTTCAGCAACAGAGAGCTAAGTGGCATGACAAATACATCAAGGACAAAAGGTTTCAAGAGGGATATTAGGCATTGCTATTTGATTCAAAGTTCAAGGATTTTCAAGGTAAATTTCAAACTCATTGGCTTGGGCCATATGAGATTGAAAAAGTTTTCAGTAATGGAGCAGTAAGAATCAGAACCATAGATGAGCATCAAACTCCTCTCCTTGTGAATGGTCATAGGTTGAAGATTTATCAAAAGCCAATCTCAAAGGAGGAGTTTATCAAGATCTTTCAAAATAATTCTGAAATGAAGTTGGTGAAGAAGAATCATTCTTCTCCACCAACTTAGTCTTTGTTCTTTTTATCAATTTAAAAATAAATAAAAAATAAAAAATAAAAAAAATGTATAAGCTTGAAAACCAATCACTGATTGGCATCCTTATACAGAAAATACAGGGTGAAAATCAGAAGACTCTGACACCCTATATTTTCCAAAAAAAAAAGGAAGGTCCTTCATTTTATTCATGGTTTATTTCATTCCATTCCATTTTATTTCTGCAAATTTCACTCCATTTCACCACCACATTCCATCAATAAACTTTTCTTCAGTATTTCTTCATATCCACTTTTCATTTCCATTCTGCCATGTTTCATCCATATAGTCATTTTCTATTTTCATTCATTCATCAAGTCATATTTCATTCACTGTGTTACATTCCGCAACTATTCTCCTTTTCTATTTTCATTCATTCATCAAGTCATATTTCATTCACTGTGTTACATTCCGCAACTATTCTCCAATTTCGCAGCTGATCTGATTCCACAGCTAATCCTGTTCTACAGCCAATCTGACTCTGCAGTAACAGTTTGATCATTAGCCAAAAAATAAAAATAAAAATCCAGATGCAGGTATTGAAGGGGAAATCAACATCTAAAGATATATCAACACCTAAGCACCTACAAAAACAAACAATCAAAGGTTAGAAAATGGAAATGTATGGTGCTAAAGGTGAGAATAAAACCTATTTCAAATAGCATTATAAAAGCATAAGTTGTATAATTTGAATAATCACTGCTCCTTGACATATCATAATGCGATTTGATTGTTGTCATAACTCCGCCATGCCTTCCAACTTAATGCTTAATGGTCTCATGATTTGCCTCCAACTTTAACTCGTACTTCATTATACTTTCCTACTCAACCTGTTTAAACAGCTAATTATGTGAACGTAACTCAGTTGAATACGGCTCTTTCACACACCGAGTTTCCAGTTTTTCTTTACTCCTACAGCTTTCTTATGAACGCAAGCACTCAAACTATTCGTTCAGTTCTAGGTTCTGTGTATGAGTAACACTCTGCCTCCACACAGTCTACGTGTGCACCAGTCCTTACATCCTCCACACTGTTCCCGTGCATACGGTCTTCCTGCTTCGTATACCCTCCATAATTCATTCTCATATCCATCGTTTTTTTCCAATTCCATATCCATCGATTTTCTCTACAGTTCTCTGGTATTCCATTTCCGTCCCTGTAATTGCTTTGTTCCCATATAACCACCGTTTACAGAGTTTCTACACAGTGAAGAAAAGCATAATGGGTGTCATTGTAAGAACAGAGCCCATAAGAGTCAAGTTTATGGAGGGATACCCTCAGTTGAAGAAGACATTGAAGAAGGCTAGCTGGCTGAAGTTTATCAAGAGATTCAATGGCCATCACAAAGAAGTTACCAAAACATTTGCAAGATCTTTTTATGGGGTAGAAATGGAAATTGGTGATATAAGGTTCCGAGTGACTGAATCTTCCATTGCAGCTACAACTGAACTTCCAAAAGATGGAGAAAAGTGGTTCAAAAATAAGGAATCAATGATGAGGCTTGGAGAGTTATCCTCCAAAACCCAGGTATGGATATCTCAATTTTCAAAAGAGGAATTCCCATCTCTGCATTAAAGGATAAATGGAGTAGTTTGCTCTTGATTATTCAAAAATTTATCACATGTGAGGGTAGATATGGTTCAATGTACATGTATCACATAAGGTTGTTGATGAACTTTTTGGAAAATGGAACCATCAATCTCCCTTACTTTCTGTTGAATAGCTTAAGGAAGATGTCCACCACTGTTCAAAAGAAAATAGAAGATATAGAACCTCACCTTTATCACCATGGTCTCATAAAAATTCTAGTTGAAAATTACTTGAAGGATATAGGAGACACATGGGAAAACTTCCTGATCAGGAACTTTTTCCAAGATCCACCTGAGTTACCTGAAGGAAGTTCAGTTAAAAAGAGTAGGAGGAGGAGAACAACTCTAGCAATTCAGAACACTCCTACAAGTTCAACAAAAGAAAACAGTGAGGAAGAACCTCTCTCTGAAACTCTAACCGAGATCATGAAGCAAACAAAATAGAGGAGAAAAATAAAAAGAAAAGTTGAGGAAATATATCAAACTCCTAAGCCTTCATCAGAAGAGGAACAATTGCTCTCTGAGAAATTAGTCCACATTAAGGAACAATCCAAGAAAGAGAAAGAAAAAGGGAAAAGAAGACAAGTCATAGAAGAAGAAAACATAGGCTCACAAAGTCTAAGGAGAAGCTCTAGGCTTAAAGGCAAAATGAAGAAAACAAAGACAAAAGAGGCCCAATTCATAGATTTGGGAGAGGAGACTCCAACTCAATCCCAAGATAACATCTCATTTGAGCAGAGTCCACAACATTCTCCTCAACTAGACTTTGAAAGTAGTCCAAGAAGAGTATCTCCAGAGATTGACCCAGTTCAGCAGTAGATTTATGACTATATTGAATCATTGGAGCAGAAGAATACAACAATAGATCAGGGGACTTCATCTAACCCTGAACAACCATCTACATCACAGGAAACTTTGATTCACTCACTAAAGCAAGAAATCTATGAGTTAGAGGTCTTAAATAGGCATATTCAGAAGGAAAATGAAGCTTTGAAGGAACAAAACAAGCTGGACAAAATCATTTATGATAATACCATCCTTCATTTGGGTCTGTAGCATAAGAAAAATAGAAAATTGAAGAGGAAAAATAGGAATCTAAGCAGGGCCCTCATCAACCTTAAATATAGATTCCTTATGAGAAAGCCTAGAATGGCAGTGGCAACAAAGAGAAACAAGAAAAGGTTGGATGTTATAGCTAAGGTTTCAGAGTAGATGTAGTAGAAGAAGGATTGTTACAATTTTGGTTGCATGAGGACATGCAACAACTTCACAGCGGGGGTATGTTGAGTTGCAAAACTACCTCTTTTTCAAGCAATTTCTTCATCCGTCTTCCTTTGTTTTCCCATGCCAATGCATTCTAAGCCATCAAAAGCCATTGCATGTTGCTTCTAGGAGTACATTTTAGTGATTTTCAAATTATATTATTATGTGTGTTATTTGAATAGGGTTTTGTTTTTCAGCTACGGAACGTAGCCACATTCCGCAGCTAAACGGCCATTCCGCAACCATCTTCATACTTTTGTAGGTTACAAGTGTCGATAGAAGAAATGGGCCACATGGGTAGACAGGAAAATGTCAATACATGGATGGTGTCCTATCCATTTGATCAAATTCGAGGAGAAAGACCCCGGTCAAAGGGGAGTCAACGGAGAAGTCCTACAGCAACTAGAACTTTGTTTTTGCACGTAAATGAATCTGAGGCATGTTCCTAAAGTTGAGGATGTCGTTTTCCACCTGCATAACCAAGTCCAACAGCCACTATTCAGAGATTTACTATTCGAGCCAACCGAAGACTAAATTCCCGAATGCACTACCTGTTCACGTGTCTGCTGTAGAAGACTTTTCTCTTAAAAACAGTTGTGAATTTTTCCTATAAATCTCAACGTTTGGAACGCAGAACTAGTTAATGTTTTTGATGATGAAGTAGTGTAATTTCCATTTGTAAGCACGAGACATTCAATACTCCATTTTCAATATAAAAAAAACTCTGTTTTTTTCCATATGGATACCTGAGCGTGTGAAGTGATTTTGCGTTGCTAGTCCTAAGCCATGTAGAGGGCCCCTGCTTGGTCGAGGTTACTTTTCGTTTCTGTACATTTCCATTTGTTATTTTCTTTTGTTCAACTGTACATTTGGTGTGTTTTTTATTTATGTCCATAATCATTTCTAACACTGTGTTCATTGCAGCTTTTGTCACTTGTTTCTACTAACTCAGATAGGTGCATTCTAGTTTAGAAGTAGTTCTTTAGTTTCTCTTATGCTCTAGTTTCTTAACTGTAGTTTTTAAATTGTGTCAAGTAGCATCATTTCTTCTGTTGTTCCTTAGTTTTTAGTTTTTAATTTAAGTTGTTTCATGCCTTTGCTTATTAGGATAGTCACTCGTTACATAAATGTATGTTTCCACAACCTTTCGTTGATGGTTTATCCTCAAACTAAATGGTGAAATATGGGATTTATGGATGAGATTTCTTGTTGTTCAGTACCTTTTCCTTCTTAGTGTAGTCACGCATGTTATAAGAAAATATTTTCCAAAGCCTTTCATTGATGATTAATCTTCAAACTAAATGGCGAAGTGTTGTGTTTATAAATGAGATTACTTGATGATTCATTAGTTTAGAGTTAGATAGCTTGATGTCATTTTCTTGTCAATTTAAGCACTAATGATATAAGCAAATATTTCCAGAGCCTTTCGTTGATGATTGACCTTCAAACTAAATGGCGAAGTGTGTTAGGCCCCTATACTACTAATGTAACCCCTTATTGTTATTAGTACAACCCCCTTATTATATTGTTGTACCCATGTAGTCCCCATATTGTTACTATTGTGCCCAATAGAAGCACACTATTGTTATTATTGTGCCCTTATATTATTATTGTTATGTCGGCTCTGATTATATGATGACCCCTTAGACTCCTATATATGAATGTTACTTTAAATCTACATTTTACACAATGTTAAATGTGGAGATAACCTTTTCCATTTCTAGTCACAAATATGGGCATTAATGTGGATGTTTCTAGGCACAATATAAACTTTGAAATGGGAACTCATACTGTTACCCGTTTTGTAGAGATAGCAAAAAATTGACCCGATTTGGAAAAGGGGTGATGCAGAACACACGGTTTTTTTAGAGCATAGTTTTTGGCACTATAAATTTTTTATGTACATTGTGTTTTAGAATGGTAGTGTTTTTTATGCTGATTTTAAAAAGTGGTAATTCTACACCAGGCCCTTTTTTTAAAAGTCTAAGTTTTTTTTTTTTTTAGTGAAGTTTTTATTGTTTTGCATATTTAAAGAAAAAATCGATATTTTGAATTTTCGATAGTCTACATATTTATACAGCGTTAATTAATTTTTCAATCCACATGAAATAATTGTTTTTAAAAAACAATATTTTTTAACAATTGACATAAAAATAACCATTTTTAATACAAATATAACTAAAAAACTACACGTTTTGATAATTTTTTGTAATTTTTTGCTAGAGATAACATGTTAAAATCACAATTTTTATAGGAAAATTTTAACTAAAAATGGTTAAATAATAGTTTTTTTTAACGAATTTCATGTCAAAAAAAATAATAATCACTGTTTTTTTAAAAAAATAATGATTAACATAAAAATTAATGCGAAAATCACATAATACAAATATTGAACGCAACCTTAATTAAGTGCTTATTCTTCTCATAAAATGTCAAACTCAAAACATTACAAGAATAACTAATTAATAGTTACAAAAAATGAGCTTGATTTCCAAGCATAACTAAAATTTAATCAACAATGTCACGTAATCCAAACTCTTCGTCCTCTAGAGTTTCATCATTGTCTTCTTCTACAATATTTTTTGCTTCCTTTTTCTCATTTTCATCTTCTAATGGATCTTTGATGTCTGTGAATCTCCTAATGTATGTCTTTCCAAACATTCCATGTAATGGTGGTTGGGGTTCCTTTGCCTTTTTTGCCACACGTGATTCACAAAAGTCTCCTTTCTTCAACCCAATTTCTTGAATTTCATCTGGAAGAAATTGAAGAGCATTAATTCTTTGTTGAATGAAATCGCATTGTATTGGATCTTTTCAATTGCAATGCAATTTCTTCCTTTTTGAAGGCAACATGCTAGTGTTGTACCTAATTATCAAGCACAAAAGAAATTATGAAGTAAATTAGTACAATGACATATTAATTAAAAAATAACATATTGAAATTCAATTCCATATAATAAAACTTACCTGAGCCAGAAAATAAATCCAGAACCCAATCTCCTTCATTTGAACATATGTCTATAAGATAGTTAATCAATAATTGTGGTTTTTGATAAATGTTAACTATTTTCCTTTTGCTTCTTTGTCTTCATATGTTAGTTTTCTCACAACAGCATCATAAGTCAATATTTGGCTACGACTCGGAATCGCCCAACAGCACCCCAGGGGGTGGGCGGGCCGCCAGGCGCGGGGTGGGGCATTCCCAACAGCCACCCCAACGGGCGGGCGAGCCACCAGGGTGGCGCCGAGTGGGGGCCACCCCGCGCCACCCTAGCGGCCCGGTCGCAGCTCCACCCCGCGCCACCCCAGCGGCCCACCCGCCCCCCAGGGGTGGTTGGGCGATTCCCACGCCGCGCCACCCCGGCAGCCTACTCGCCCCCCCGAGGGTGGACGGGCGATTCCAGGAATCAACCAGCCACCACTAGTGGGCGAGCGGGCTACCGGGGTGGCGGGGGTGGTGTTGCCCGCCCCCCGGGGGTGGGTGGTTGATTCCCGGAATCACCCAGCCACCCTCCGGAAATCAACCACCCACCCCCGAGGGCAGGCGAGCCGCTGGGGTGGTGTGGGGTGGTGTTGTGGCGCCCACCCTACGCCACCCCGATGGCTCGCCCGCCCCCCAGGGAAGGCTGGTTGATTCTCGGAATCACCAAGCCACCTCCCGGGGCGGGCGGGTCACCGAGGTGGCGCGGTGTGGGCGTTACAACGCCCACACCGCACCACCCCGGCGGCCCGCTTGCCCCCCAAGGGCAGCTGGCTGATTCTCGGAATCGCCCAGCCACCGCCGAGGGCAGGTGAGCCGCCGGGGTGGCGCGGGCTGGCCACCCCGGGGGGCGGGCGGGCCGCAGGAGTGGCGCGAGTTGGTGCTGCGACACCCACCCTGTGCCACCCTGGCGGCCCGCCCACCCTCCATGGGCAGCTGTTCCCTAGGGGCGGGCGGGCGCCAGGGTTGTGCGAGGTGGGGCCGCACATGCGCCACCCCCGGGGGGCGGGCGCCGCGCCACCCCCAGGGCCCGCACGCCCCCCAGGGTTGGCTGGTTGATTCCCAGAATCATCCAACCATCGGCGGGGGGCGGCCGGCGTGGCTCGGGGTGGTGCTGCGGCGCCCACCCCATGCAACCCCAACGAGCCCCCCCCCCCCCCCCCCCCCCCCCGAGGGGTGGCTAGTGTGGCTGGTACAGCGCCCACCTCGGGTCAGCTGGGTGGGCCGCCAGGGTGGCGGGGGGTGGAAGCTGCAGCCCCCACCTCGGCGGTAGCTAGTTGATTCTCGGAATCGCCCAACCACCCTCGGGGGCGGACGGGCCACCAGGGTGGCGCGAAGTGGTGCTGCCCACCCCGCGCCACCCCGACGACCCGCCCGCCTGTTGGAGGTGGCTGGTTGATTCTCGGAATCAACCAGCCACCCTCAGGGGGCGGGCGGGCCACTAGGGTGGCACGGGGTGGTGCTGCAACGTCCACCCCTCGCCACCCCGGGGGGCAGGCGGGCCGCCGGTGTCATGCCCCCAATTCTTTTTTCGTTTAATTAGCCAGGTGTGGCACCGCCTAAGTTAATAACTTTATCCATCGTTAATTAACTTTACGAACTACGCCTTCAACAATTCATAATAAACATGAATTTAACATTATTAATGTGCGGAATCCATCAATAATACAAGAACAATAATAATAACCCAATAATATGCAAGAAGTAATCTTTTTATTATAATAGAGAAAGATTACAATGACCGGGAGCCGCGCTCCACCGGCGTTTATAAACAAGGCAGGCGCCCGCCCTTGCAAGAGTGCACGGCGGTCTGCCTCAACCTTCAACCGAAACAATATACAATATGCACAAGTTCCTTCGTTGAATGGGCGGGCGCACCCGTGCCCGTGCCCAACCCAAACCAAACTTTGTGTAACCTTGGTGTGCGGGCGCCCATGCGCACCACCGCCCACACTACAACCCACTTGCACACAACTCCGTCGCCTATCTCAGCAGGCACATCCCTTATACGACCTGCGGTAAACTTCGCTCTTCCCCTTGTGTGCACTTCCAAATGTGCGAAGATGAGATGCGAAGGTGTGATGCTCCAAATGAGCGCATCTTCATGTGTTTATACTCCCAAACGAAGAGCGTCGACCTTCGTCCGGCCGACCTCACCATCATGTAGCCAGCGCCCCGAACAGTCATCCAAACGCCCCTCCAATGCGTCGGCCTGCCCTTGTTCGCTTTGCCCAGCCTACACTATAAAAACGGAGCGCCAACCCATCGCACAATATACTTGCGCCTTGTTGGAGCTCGCATTTTCTGTTTTCGTTTAGTTTTGCGACGGAGTGAACGCGCGCGCTCGTGCCCGAGAGCGCAGGGCGTTACATCCTCCCCCACTGGAAATCATTGTCGCCCTCGACAATCCTGCTCTTCTCATCAACTTCCTGTTGTACTTCTCGATCTTGTCCTTCCATCTCCAAAGCGAGTCCTCCGATTCCCAACTCTCTTCCTCCGGTGCATTCTTCCATCTGCAAAGAAATTCCCTTCTCATGTGGCAACCAACTCCTGTAGTTCTGAGCCTCAAAATCTTCTCCAACTCCAATCCTGGCTTGTCCACAATCCCGGCTGGTCCTCTCGTCGGTTCAACTCTCTCTGGATGGTCTGAATCAAGTCTACATCTCTTCAACTGACTCACATGAAAAACTGGGTGCTTCATGTGCATATGGCGTGGAAGCTCCAGCTCGTAAGCAACTTCCCCCACTCTCTTCTTCACTCGGAATGGTCCCTCATACTTCCATGTCAGTTTGCTCGTCGTCCCCTTGGCTGGTTGAAACTGCTCCCCGGTAATCCTGAGAAACACCATATCTCCCACACTGAAGTGTGCCTCCCGTCTCCCACAATCAGCATACTTTTTCATCCTCCTTGCAGCATCGTGCAAGCGTAACCGTGCTAACTCCAAGGTCTCCTCCCAAGCCTTCATGAACTTCTTCGCATGAGGACTTCTCAAGAAGCCTCCCGTCACTACGGTATGCGGTGCAACCGACATCTGCCCATTCACCAACTTAAATGGACTATACCCCGTTGCAGAACTCTTCTGAATATTGTAGCTAAACTGAGCAATATCCAAGAGTTCAGGCCAATTCTTTTGATCAGTCGTCACATAATGTCGCAAGTATTCCTCCAGCAATGCGTTGATCCTCTCAGCCTACCCATCTGTCTGCGGATGGTAGCTCGAACTCATCAACAACTCCGTCCTGACTAGCTTGAACAATGTGGTCCAAAATCTGCCTGTAAAACACGGATCTCTATTCGACACAATTCTCAATGGCATCCCCCAATACTTCACTATGTTCTTAAAGAACAACTTCGTAGTCCGCTCGGCTCCACAAGGTATCTTTGTTGGAACAAAGACAGCATACTTGGAAAAACAATCAACCACGACCATAATCCCATTATACCCCTAAACCTGTAACTGGGTGATGAAGTCCATCGAGACACTCATCCATGGCCTCTCTGGAATTGGTAAAGGCTGCAACAGTCCTCCTTATCTCTGAGTATCTGATTTGTCTTGTTGACAAATGATGCACGTATGTACATACTCCTCTACATCCTCCCGCATCTTCTCCCAAAAAAATCCTCTCTCCAACAATGCCAAAGAACGACGCATCCCTGGGTGGCCAGCCCATGGCGAGTCGTGGCACTCCTTCAAAAGGTGCCTCCTGAGTCCAGATGACTTTGGAACATAGAGTCGGTTTCCAAAGAACAAGAACCCGTCTCGTAGAAAGAACTTTCGTGTCTTCCCCTCCTTTATCTACTTCACTATATCATGCGCCAAAGTATCGGTTTCAACACTTTCCTTGATCTTATTCTGCATCTCTTCCGACATCTGAACCTGACTCCTACTCCTAGCTGCCCGGTCTTCTCCCTCCAATGCTGCAAGTTGTCCCTTCCTACTAAGGGCATCTGCTACCGCATTGTGCCTTCCCGGTCTATACTCGATAGTCATGTCGAATTCTGCCAAGAAGTCCTGCCAATGAGCTTGCTTCGCAGAAAGCTTCGGTTGTGATGCAAAATAACTTACTGCAACGTTGTTAGTCTTGACAACAAACGGCTTCCCAATCAGGTAATGCCTCCACGCATGAAGACAATGGATGATGGCAATCATCTCCTTCTCATGGACCGGATACCTCCGTTCTCTATCCTGCAACTTTCGACTCTCGTACGCCACCGTATGCCCATCCTGCATAAGAACTCCTCCTATGGCAAAATCCGAAGCATCAGTGTGCACCTCAAACGGTCTCTCGAAGTCAGGCAACTTCAGTATCGGTGCTATAACCATCCTCTTCTTCAAGTCATCAAATGCCTCTTGACATTTGTTCGTCCAACTCCACCTCTTGTCTTTCTTCAATAAGTCTGTCAGTGCCGATGTCACCTTGGAGTACCCCTCTACAAACTTCCGCTGGTAGTTGGTCATGCCCAAAAACACCCTCATCTCATGGACCTTCTTCAGTTCAACCCAGTCCTCGATCGCCTTCACTCTGCTCGGCTCCATCCGTATGTACCCTTGACCAACAATATGTCCAAGGAACGGAATCTCGGTCTGAGCGAACATACACTTAGACTTCTTCAAGAACAACTGATTTGCCCTCAGTGCCTCGAACACCATCACCAAGTGCTTCTTATAATCCTCCATGTTGTCACTAAACACCACTATATCGTCCAAGTATACTACTACGAACGAATCCAAGTATGGTCGTAGGACATCATTCATCAAAGTGAAAAACGTAGCAAGAGCGTTGCACAACCCGAATGGCATAACAAGGAACTCAAAGCTACCATACCTTGTTACTATCGCGGTCTTCTTCTCATCTCCTTCAGCTATCCGCACATGATAATACCCATGCCTCAAGTCCAGCTTGGAAAACACTCGGGCTTTCGCAAGCTTGTCAAAGCAATTAGCAGCCAATGGCAAAGGATACCTGTTCCTTACTGTCTGCTCGTTCAATGCACGGTAATCACAGCACATCCGTAGCTCATTCGAATCCTTCTTCCGCTGGAACAATACTGGAGCTCCATAAGGGGACCTTGAAGGTCTAATGAAACCTGCATCAGTTAACTCCTTTAACTGTCGTTTCAATTCCTCCAACTCAGGCCCTGACAACCAATAAGGTGCTTTAGCCGGGGGTTGCTTTCCTGGCTCAAGCTCAGTGCTATGGTCCACTGCACGCCTTGGTGGAAGCTTCTTCGGAAGCTCATCAGGCATCAAATCCGCATATTTGGTCAACACATCAGATATCTCAGCTGGAACAGGCATCCCCACTCCATTACCTTCAACATCCTTGAACATCACCGCATATGTCTCCATATCTGATTCCTTCATAGCCTTCTCCAAACTCGGTGTCGAAACATGCTGCACCTTGACTTCCCTCCTTTGCCTATGAGTGGGCAAAGTCCAAGTTTGTGTCTGTCCGACCAGCACCACCTCATCACAGAAGGGGACAACAATAGCCTTGTTGCCCTTCAAGAAATCTTGTCCGAGTATCATATCAAAGTCGTTCATCTCCATCACTGTGAAGTCCAACTGACCCTTCCAGTCTTTTATCTACACAAGTAATTCGTGTACCAAACCCGCCACTTTAGCTCTAGAGTTCACTACCTTGACTTCCACATTTGATGGGAATATCATCAGTCCAACCTCTTTTGCCAACCGTGTCGTCATGAAGTTATGAGTGGCCCCCGTGTCCACCAGAGATTGAATGGTCTTGCCATGAACCATCAAGTCCATGAAACCCAGACTGTTCATCCATGATTTCTCCATAACTCTTCCTTATTCATCAAGCTTCTTCAACCCTGAATCAGCTTCACCTGTCATAAGCAACGGCTTCACCACCTATGAACCCGCTTTATCAAGCTTCATCAACTCTGAACCTGGCTCTGATACCACCTGTCACGCCCCCAATTCTTTTTTCGTTTAATTGGGCGGGTGCGGCACCGCCTAAGTTAATAACTTTATCCATCGTTAATTAACTTTACGAACTACGCCTTCAACAATTCATAATAAACATGAATTTAATATTATTAATGTGCGGAATCCATCAATAATACAAGAACGATATTAATAACCCAATACTATGCAAGAAGTAATCTTTTTATTATAAAAGAGAAAGATTACAATGACCAGGAGCCGTGCTCCACCGGCGTTTATAAACAAAGTGGGCGCCCGCCCGTGCAAGAGCGCACGGCGGTCTACCTCAACCTTCAACCGAAACAATATATAATTTACACAAGTTCCTTCGTTGAACGGGCGGGCGCACCCGTGCCCGTGCCCAACCCAAACCAAACTTCGTGTAACCTTGGTGTGCGGCGCCCATGCGCACCACCGCCCACACTACAACCCGCTTGCACACAACTCCATCGCCCGTCTCGGCGGGCACATCCCTTATGCGACCTGCGGTAGACTTTTCTCTTCCCCTTGTCTGCACTTCCAAATGTGCGAAGATGAGATGCGAAGGTGTGATGCTCCAAATGAGCACATCTTCATGTGTTTATACTCCCAAACGAAGAGTGTCGACCTTCGTCCGGCCAACCTCACCATCGTGTAGCCAACACCCCGAATAGTCATCCAACCGCCCCTCCAATGCGTCGGCCTACCCTTGTTTGCTTTGCCCAGCCTACACTATAAAAACGGAGCGCCAACCCATCGCACAATATACTTGTGCCTTGTTGGAGCTCGCATTTTCTATTTTCATTTAGTTTTGCGACAGAGTGAACGCACGAGCTCGTGCCCGAGAGCGCAGGGCATTACAGCCGGGGTGGCGACGGGTGGTGCTGCGACGCCCATCCTGCGCCAACCCGGCGGCCCGCCCTCCCCCCAACGGTGGTTGGTTGATTCTCATAATCACATTAGCCACCCCTGAGGGGCAGACAGGCCGTCGGGGATAGCGCAAGGTGGTGCTGCGGCGCCCACCCCGCGCCACCCCGGCGGCCCGCCCCCCTGGGGTGGCTGGTTGATTCTCGAAATCAACCAACCACCCCCGCGGGCGTGGCAGGCTGTCGGGGTGGCGCGAGGCGGTGCTGTCGGGCAGGCCGTCGGGGTGGCGCAAGGCAGTGCTGCCGGGCAGGCCACCGGGGTGGCGCGGGGCGGTGTTGCGGCGCCCACCCCAGGCCGCCAGTGTCATGCCCCTACACCTGCGGTAGTCTTCCAAGCGCTTATAGCAAGGTGCGGCACCACCGAACGCTTTCTTTTCACCAATACTAACATTCATGGACTATGCCTAATTCACTTGTCCTTACTTAGTCTGTGTTTCGCAACCAAGTAAACTTGCATTTAACCTTTATACTAATGAACACCCATACTCATTCATCATCCACAGCAATTATAAAAGACAATAACAATTGCAACAGTATAAAGGGGAGGGGCAACTCCCGAACAAGTCTGCCCGAAAATATATATTAGAAGCAATCTTTCTTCATAATCATCATACAAGTAATGCTTGGCAAGCTCCAAGCCAATACTTAGAATATTTTACAACATAGGCAAAATCAGCCTTTTACAATAACATGTGCACACCTTGCACAAAGGATGAGTGCCCACCCGGGTCACCAAGACATCCTTGCCAAGTCCTACACAAAACTACACTTTCGACCGAACGTTGGGCACACCTTGCCCACGCCTTCACCCAACCTCCAAGTGCAATCTTCCTTTATGTGCATTCAACACAAGTGCATAAGCTATGCGCTCTACACTTGTTTACCCCTGTGCCTTTAGAAATTTGCGCACTTGTTGAATGATCCAAGTCGAGTTCGTTGCTCCAAATGAATCCAACGCATGTGTATTTATATGTGTCCTAGCATGGGTGGTGGCTCTCCAGCCGACCCCCAAAGTAGTGTTAACACACCCTTGAAATGCTTCTTCATATGTCGGCCTTGCCTTTGTTTGCAAGTCACTCCAAGTCATGGTATAAACCGCCATCGTTCCATCGCATTTCTTTTAAGTGTCATAGACTTGTTCAACATATCGTCGCACGCAGCTCTTCAAAACTTCGCATCTCCGTGTCGCCTTGCCCGCTCGTCCTGCAGCCCTCGCCCGCCCGTCATGCAGCTCGCGCCCACCTCGTGCGCCCGCGCCTACCCGTGTGCCCGCGCGCCCGTCGAGTCGCTCGCCGCCCAACCGCACCCGCGCTTGGGTAGAACTCGAGGACCTTACATCCTCCTCCACCTGAAATCATTGTCGTCCTCGACAACATACCATCCCGGTAGCCATCCACCAAGATCATCATTATCCATGATGTCAATTCCTCCACATAAGGCAAACATCCCTGCAACATATGTAGAACTCCATCTCCATCATGTCTCACCTTAGTGACCAACTGCCACCAAGACAACCATACCAAGGTATACACCTCTACGGTATGTCCCCCATCAGATATCATCTCGATCCATGATCATCGACCCCTCTGCCACAATCTCCACTGCAACATCTCGTGTCGACCTCATCATGTGTCCACCCTCCATGTAGTCTCCCATCAGATGCCAACACATTTGTATCATGTGTTACCATGTCTTCGACTAATGCCAACATCTCTCTGCACATTGGTACCCCTCATAACTCGAACTAGTCGGGTGATCAGTCCAACCATACGTCCAAACCATAAGAACGCAAATCCTTATGTCACCACAAGTCTTCCTGACTTCTTGCTACATCTCGGACTCATCAAGAATCTATCAATCATCCCATGCTCAGGTCCATGGAAACTCCATCCCATCTGCAACATGCTCCATATAACCAACCTGATGTCCATGACTCTAGTTGTCCATGATGTCTAACCCATGTAGACTCCATCTCAACCTCTAGTCATCTGCATCCAAGTCTGCACCTGTCATAAAGAAGCCTCCTCCAAGGCCCCTTGTTAAGTTGGTGTAGCCCCTCCCAAGCAAGGTCCCTACACCAACCCATCTCCAAGGTTATCTATAGAGAAAGGAGGGCCAGGAAGTTTCCTCCCTGACTCTCATCCACCCATGTGTCAGATTGATGTTGTGTCCTTAAGTATCTATGCACAGCCTCAATCTCCTCACATGTACATCCAAGCTCACCTAGCTTGTCCTTTGTCAACTGAAAGTCATATATGCCCATAGCATATCTACAAAAGTCCACTATCCCAGCAGGATCTCTACCTCCATAATCCTCATCAACCACTACCTCTGAAGTAGCACTCGGGCTCCCTTCACTTGCGACTCCATTGTGAAGATCATCAGTAGAAGATGCTCCCAATAAGTGTCTCCATGTTCGTGAGGTTGTCTTCTCACTTCCATCATCCTTCTTTCTAGCTCTTGCAACGAAGTTAGTCAACTTCCTTTCCTTCGTTGTTTGAGTCACACTCCCAAGTCCTCTTTGCTCCACATCCTCATGCTTCACATTCGGATCTTTGGGATACAAAGTCATAGAAGTCATCCTTGGTCTATACCCCAAGCAACTTCTTCTATTCATCGGTACCATCATGGTCTTCCCTTCAGCTGTGATCAAGAGAATGTCCCGGTCCACCATTGGTATGGCTTTTGCAAGCTCCATAAAGTCCAGCCCCAACACCATAGAATGATCATCCATGTCTACAACCCTCAAGTCCAACTTCCCAAACCACGATCCTACTTTCACCTGAGTGTCCTTCAACACACCATAAACAGGTCTAATGGTAGAGTTGACTGCTTTGAAAGCACTCCATTCCCTCTCCATTTTTTCTTTCTTTCCAAAATACTTTGTTGCCTTCCTGCTTAAGAAGCTATGAGTAGCCCCCGTGTCCACCAAAGCTACAAATCTCTTTCCCTTCACAGTTACCTGCACAAAACTTAGCTTCAAGGAATCACCTTCCTTTGTTGGCTTCGTCTTGCGTCTTATATCAGCAACCTTTTTCAAGAATTTGGCCTCAGAAGTGTCAATTGGCCCATCCTCCACCTTGACTCTCCTTCTAAGGTACTTCACCTCCCTGCTTGGCTCTTCTAAGCAACCTGATCCTGGTCCAGCTTGACTCCCCTCAAGCTTGCCCTTCATCGCATCTTGCTCAAGTGCACCAACCAAGTGTCCACTGACCAAGTTCATAGAACTAAACTTCCGAATGTCCTCTTGATGATCTCGGTAGTGAGTTCCCAACTTGTCAATATAGTCGAGCTCTTCCTACTCAATCACAACAACCTTCTTACCAAGAAGCTTCTTCTTTATCTCTTCCTCAACTTGCTTGATTTTGGCTTCCACCCTGGCACTTTCCTTCCTCAATCGGGCTCTTTCATCAAAGAGCTCTTGAAGATCAAGACCACTTCGTTGGATCTCCTCATCAAGTTCCTTGAGTTCAACATCTGTCGTACTTCCGCATTGGCTCCTAAGTTCTTCAAGTTCCCTTCTTAGTTCCGAACAGCTCTCCCGAATCTTCATGTTCTCGGCCTTCATCGAAACCCAGTTAGAACCCCATCGACTCATTTGTTCCAACACTTTGTACCGGAAAGCTTCAACTGCACCATGGCTAGACTCACCTATCGTAGGTTCATCCACCATTTCTGCCTTTTCAGCCTTCTCCATGTTCTTCAAGTCCTCGCAACCTGAATCAACCCTTGTTCCACTTGTGTGAAATGGTTTCGTTCACCTGCAAGTACCTGTCACAAGCAACCCTGCTCACCAGCTCCAACCGAGCTCTGATACCACATGTCACGCCCCTACACCTCCGGTAGTCTTCCAACTGCTTATAGCGAGGTGCGGCACCACCGAACGCTTTCTTTTCACCAATACTAACATTCATGGACTACGCCTAATTCACTTGTCCTTACTTAGTTTGTGTTTCGCAACCAAGTAAACTTGCATTTAACCTTTATACCAATGAACACCTGTACTCATTCATCATCCACAGCAATTATAAAAGACAATAACAATTGCAACAATATAAAGGGGAGGGGAAACTCCCGAACAAGTCTGCCCGATAATATATATTATAAGCAATCTTTCTTCATAATACAATCATACAAGTAATGCTTGGCAAGCTCCAAGCCAATACTTAGAATATTTTACAACATAGGCAAAATCATCCTTTTACAATAACATGTGCACACCTTGCACAAAGGATGAGTGCCCACCCGGGTCACCAAGACATCCTTGACAAGTCCTACACAAAACTAGACTTTTGACCGAACACTGGGCACACCTTGCCCACGCCTTCACCCAACCTCCAAGTGCAATCTTCCCTTATGCGCATTCAACACAAGCGCATGAGCTATGCGCTCTACACTTGTTTACCCCTGCGCCTTTAGAAATCTGCGCACTTGTTGAATGATCCAAGTCGAGTTCGTTGCTCCAAATGAATCCAACGCATGTGTATTTATATGTGTCCTAGCATGGGTGGTGGCTCTCCAACCGACCCCCAAAGTAGTGTTAACACACCCTTGAAATGCTTCTTCATATGTCGGCCTTGCCTTTGTTTGCAAGTCGCTCCAAGTCATGGTATAAACCGCCATCATTCCATCGCATTTCTTTTAAGTGTCGTAGAATTGTTCAACATATCGTCGCACGCAGCTCTTCAAAACGTCGCATCTCTGTGTCGCCTTTCCCGCTCGTCGTGCAGCCCTCGCCCACCCATCGTGCAGCGCGCACCCACCTCATGCGCTCGCGCCCACCCGTGCGCCCGCGCGCCCGCCCGCGCGCCCGTCGACCACCCGTGCGCCCGTCGTTCACCGCGCGTCCGTCGACTCGCCCGGTGCCCAACCGCGCCCACACTCGGGTAGAACTCGAGGACCTTACAGCCAGAGTGGCGCGGGGCGGTGCTTCGGCGCCCACCCCGGCGGCCCACCTGCCCTCCAAGGGTGGATGTTTGATTCTCGGAATCGTCCAGCCATCCCCGGGGTGGGCAGGCTGCTAGGGTGGTGCGACACCCACCCTCGCCACCCCGGCGGCCCGCCCGCCCCCCGAGGGTGGCTGGGCAATTCCGAGAATCAACCAGCCACCCCTGGCAACCCGCCCGCCCCCCACGGGTGGCTAGTTGATTCTAGGAATCGCCAAGGGGTGGCCGCCGCAACCCCACCCGGCACCACCCCAGGTGTAAGGACTTGCAGTCCTTGCGCACGCTCCGGCATGAAGTGCAATGACAAATGGAGGAAGTGCGAGCTCAAACCTATAACGCGGAGGTGTTATGTCATAATACAAGTGCGTATAGGAGGAGCGAGGAGTTTATATATGCATGGGAGCTTGGATGAACACCCATGGGGCCGACCTACAAAAGTAGCAAGGCCGACTCATGTTTAGAGTGTATTTGCGATGGAGTGAGGGCGTGGGCAGGTCGGCTAGGCAGCCACGACCTTGCCTTGCCACTCATATATATTGGTGATGCATGGAGGTCATTTCCAACATCGCTCAAACACAATGACTTCTCTCATCATGTGAATAAGTGCGTAGATTTAAGGTGTGGACACAACAAAGAAGGAAGGCGCAGTTTTGGTGATGTGCCCGTTCTTGGGCATGGCCGCACGGAGGTAAACGCACATCTTGGCTTTGGGTGAAGGGCGCAGGTAGAGGTCGCCCGCCTGTTGGAGAAGGGCGTGCACAGTTGTGGCACTCAGGTTGTGCGAAGGAGCGCCCGATGGTGAAACAAAGGTGTGGGCGCCCGGTTTGTGCGACGACTTGGCACGGGTTCTTGGGTGGCTCGGGTGAGCGCCCGCCCGTCGTCCAAGTGTGCACGGTGTGACTTTTGGTGAAGTGTTGAGATTGTGAACGAAGGTGCAACTCGTGAAGAGGTGCCCATGTTTGGCGACTTGGTTACGACGAGGTGCGCCCAAGTTGGGAAAACAACACGATCGTGCGACGAGGTGAACAAAGGGTTGGTGAGTCGTGCGGCAACCGTGCAGAGGTGCTGACGAGCTAGGCAACTGAGTTTGCCAAAGATTGTAAATTTGGCTAAGTATGAAACTTGGGGTTTCCAAGTATACTTGTAAAGCTTTGTAATATTGAAAGACTGTATAATATATTATTCGGGCATACTCATTGTTCAGGGAGTTTCCCCTCCCTTTATACTGTGCAATTGTGTTCTTCATGTATAATTGCTGATGTTAATGAATGTGTATGGGTGTTCATTGGTATAAAGGAACATTAATAATACTTGGTTGTGAAACACAAACTAAGTAGGATAAGTGGTTAGGCGTAGTTCACGAACATAAGTACTGGTGAAAAGAAAGTGTTCGGTGGTGCCGCACCTCGCCAAGCATGGTTGAAAGACTACCGCCAGCCTAGGGGCGTGACAGGTGGTATCAGAGCTAATCTGAAGACTTTGAGGAGTCTTGCAGGAAGCTGGGTGAAGCAGGTGCGGATACACTTGGAAATTGGTGACAGTGAAGCAGGTACTTGCAGGTGAAGGAAGTTGTTTCACATACAAGTGAAACAAGGGCTGGTTCAGGTTGCAGGCAACTTGGTGAAGTTGTTGGATGGTCGAAACTAGATCGCAAAGAAGAAGGAAGTTGTTAGCAATGGCAGCTGAATCTCAGGCTGGGTCTAGTCACGGTGCGAAGGATGCTACTATGGCATTCATTGAAAAAGTGTTGGAGAAGATGGAGGACTTAGAGGCTTACTGGACTAAGAAGATGGACTTGGTCAAGAAAGATCAAGAGGCCAATTCGAAGATGAAGGAAGAGCTCGATGAACTTCGGACTCAACACGAGTACACTGATCTTATGTGTACACAACTTGAAGTAAGGGTCAAGGAGGTTGAAGAGGCAAGAGACCAAGGTCTTGTAGAGATCGTGGACTTGCGAAAATCTCTTGATGAAGCCAAAGATGAGATCGCGGTGTTGAAGAAGGCCGTGAGGCATAACTCAGGTGGAGGAGTGCCTCATGTGAAATTCAAGGAACCAGAATCTTATGATGGTACAAGGAGTGCAAAGACTCTTGGCAACTTTCTATGGGACATGGAGCAATACTTGGAACGCTTGGGTCTACCGATGATGAGACGAACGTCAAGGTAGCTGCTCAGTTCTTGACAAAGGATGCTAAGATGTGGTGGCGAAGGAGGATGGGTCAGATTGCCAATGGTAGTGCTGGTGACATTACTTCGTGGGATGAGAAGAAGAAAGCTTTGCAGACCCATTTCAGTCCTCAAGATGAAACGTGGGAAGCAAGGATGAAAATTAAGTTCATAAAGCAGACCGGGAACCTTTAGACATATCAACAAGAGCTTGCAAGTGCGGTTCTGGAACTTCCTGACATGGCAGAGAGAGACAAGTTGTTCGACTTCATTATTGGGTTGAAGCCTTGGGCACACAATGAAGTGAAGAGGTAGAGGATTAGAACACTTGAGGAAGCTTTTGCTGCTATGGACAGGTTGGTGGAGCATTATGATGAGACTTCTGATGATAGGAAGAAGAAGTCCGATAAGCCGAAAGAGAAGAAGAAGGATGATGCTTCGAAATCGGATGATAAGTCGAAGACGAAGAAAGCCTTGAAGTGTTGGATATGTGCTGAACCACATACGGTGAAGAACTATCCTTCTAGACTGAAAGTGGTTACGATTGCACAATCTAATGCGAAGAATGAAGAAGCTTCTGTGGGGATGATGCAGATACTTGGTGCTGTTGCTGCTACAGAGGTGATCTCTCAGAGGGATCCTGAGAGGAACAGGTTGGAGTATGTTCGGATGAAGGTTGGAGGTGCTGATATACTCACTATGGTGGATAGTGGGGCCTCTCACAACTTCATGGGTGAAGATACTGCGAGAAGAATTGGGCTGAAATTTGTACCGGTGAAGGCACAAATGAAGACAGTCAATTCTCCTCCGGATAATATTCTTGGTGTAGCTGAAAAGGTGGACACAACACTAGGTGAGTGGACAGGGAAGGTCGACTTCACTATAGTGCGGATAGATGACTATGAAGCTGTGCTGGGAATGGAATTCTTGAAACAATTCGATGCTATGATTGTTCCACATTTGAAGAGGCTGTACATTTACGATGGAAGGGAAGATGTACCCATTGGTGTACCAACCATTGGAGTGACAAAGCCTGATTGTAAGTTGGAAGTGATGCAAATGGAGGATGAGAAGCGAATGGAAGATATGAGTAAGCGGTTGTCCATGGTTGAGACAAAGCTTACCGAGCAGTCATTAGTCATCAGGACACTTTCAGATAGTATCTTGGATTTGTCAAGGAGGCTAGAGGTGGTCGAGGATGATGATGATGATGATGAGGCATATGTGAGGCCGAATGTCCAGGAGGAGGATCAGGTCACTTATTTACAGAGGATGGAGATAGAAAATCCTGACAGATGGATTGAGATGATTAGTGAGGGTGAGCCTTCAAGCTCTACTCCCTCCACATCTTCTTAGATGGGAAAGAAGATGGGGCTCATTGTTAGCTGCTCATGGCAGTGAGTCCTTAAAATAGGTTGAGTAGGTATGGCAGATGGTGCAGGGATGGCTTGGCATCAAGCATCATGACATGTTGCAGATGGGATGGAGTTTCCATGGACCTGAGCATGGGAGAGATTCTTGGTGAGTCCAGGATGTGGCAGAATCCGAGATAGACTGGTGAAGGCATAAGGATGGACATTCTTATGATTTGAGTGTGACAGTTGGACTGATCACCCGACTAGTTCGAGTCATGAGGGCTAGCAGTGTACCAGAGAGATGTTGACATCAGGCAGGCAGGAAGGATGACAGTTCATAGGATGAGGACGACACATGATGGAGATGGAAGTTCTACATATGTTGCAGGGATGTTTGCAGTATGTGGAGGAGTTGACATCATGGACTGAGGATGAGACAGATATTGATGATCTTGGTGGATGGCTACCAGGATGGCATGTTGTCGAGGACGAAAACGACTTCAGGTGGAGGAGGATGTAAGGACCTGCAGTCCTTGTGCACGCTCCGGCATGAAGTGCAATGACAAATGGAGGAAGTGCGAGCTCAGACCTACAACACGGAGGTGTGATGTCATAATACAGGTGCGTAGAGGAGGATCAAGGAGTTTATATATGCATGGGAGATTGGTTGAACGCACACGGGGTCGACCTACAAAAGTAGCAAGGCCGACTCATGTTTAGAGTGTATTTGCGATGGAGTGAGGGCGTGGGCTGGTCGGCTGGGCAGCTACGACCTTGCCTTGCCACCCATATATATTGGTGATGCGTGGAGGTCATTTCCACCACCGCTCAAACACAACAACTTCGCTCATCATGTGAAGAAGTGCGCAAATTTAAGGTGTGAACGCAGCAAAGAAGGAAGGCGCAGTTTTGGTGATGTGCCCGTTCTTGGGCATTGCTGCACGGAGGTAAAAGCACATCTTGGCTTTGGGTGAAGGGCACGGGTAGAGTTCACCCACCGATTGGAGAAGGGCGTGCATGGGTGTGGCGCTTGGGTTGTGCGAAGGAGCACCCGATGGTGAAACGAAGGCATGGGCGCCCGGTTTGTGCGACGACTTGGCACGGGTTCTTGGGTGGTTCGGGTGAGCGCCCGCCCGTTGTGCAAGTGTGCACGGTGTGACTTTTGGTGAAGTGTTGAGATTGTGAACGAAGGTGTGACTTGTGCAGAGGCACCCGTGTGTGGCGACTTGGTTACGACGAGGTGCGCCCAAGTTGGGAAAACAACATGATCGTGCGACGGAGTGAACAAAGGGTTGGTGAGTCGTGCGGCGACCGTGCGGAGGTGCCGACGAGCTAGGAAACCGAGTTTGCCGAAGATTGTAAATTTGGCTAAGTATGAAACTTGGGGTTTCCAAGTATACTTGTAAAGCTTTGTAATATTGAAAGATTGTATAATATATTATTCGGGCAGACTCATTTTTCAGGGAGTTGCCCCTCCCTTTATACTGTGCAATTGTGTTCTTCATGTATAATTGATGATGTTAATGAATGTGTATGGGTGTTCATTGGTATAAAGGAACATTAATAATACTTGGTTACGAAACACAAACTAAGTAGGATAAGTGGTTAGGCGTAGTCCACGAACATAAGTATTGGTGAAAAGAAAGTGTTCGATGGTGCCGCACCTTGCGAAGTGTGATTGAAAGACTACCGCCAGCCTGGGGGCGTGGCACCGGGGGGCGGACAGGCCACTGAGGTGGCGCGGGGTGGTCCTGTGGCGCCCACCCGACGCCATGCCGCCCCCCGGGGTGGCGCCAGGTGGGCGCCGCAGGACCACCCCGCACCACCCCGATGACCCGCCCGCCCCCTAGGGTTGGCTGGGCGATTCTGAGAATCAACCAGCCACCCCCGGGGAGCGGGCGGGCCACCAGGGTGGCATGGGGTGGGCGCCGCAGCACCACCCCGGCGACTCGCCTGCCCCCCGGGGGTGGCTGGTTGATTCCCGCCCCCCAGTAGTGGCTGGTTGATTCTCGGAATCAACCAGCCACTACCAGGGGGCGTGCGGGCCGCCAGGGTCGTGCGAGGTGGGCGCCGCAACACCACCCCACGCCACCCCGGCGACTCGCCCGTACCCCAGGGGTCGCTGGGTGATTCCGAGAATCAACCAGCCACCCACGGGTGGCAGGCGGGCCACCGGGGTGGCGTGAGATGGGCGTTGCAACACCACTCCACGCCACCCCGGGGGGCAGGCGAGCCGCCGGGTGGCGCATAGTGGGCACTGCAGCATCACTCCGTGCCACCCTGGCTGTCACGCCCCTACACCTGTGGTAGTCTTCCAACCGCTTATAGCGAGGTGCGGCACCACCGAACGCTTTCTTTTCACCAATACTAACATTCATGGACTACACCTAATTCACTTGTCCTTACTTAGTTTGTGTTTCACAACCAAGTAAACTTGCATTTAATCTTTATACCAATGAACACCCATACTCATTCATTATCCACAGCAATTATAAAAGACAATAACAATTGCACAGTATAAAGGGGAGGGGCAACTCCCGAACAAGTCTGCCCGAATATATATTATAAGCAATCTTTCTTTATAATACAATCATACAAGTAATGCTTGGCAATCTCCAAGCCAATACTTAGAATATTTTACAACATAGGCAAAATCAGCCTTTTACAATAACATGTGCACAACTTGCACAAAGGATGAGTGCCCACCCGGGTCACCAAGACATCCTTGCCAAGTCCTACACAAAACTACACTTTCGACCGAATGCTGGGCACACCTTGCCCACGCCTTCACCCAACCTCCAAGTGCAGCTTCCCTTATGCGCATTCAAGACAAGCGCATGAGCTATGCGCTCAACACTTGTTTACCCCTGCGCCTTTAGAAATCTGCGCACTTGTTGAATGATCCAAGTTGAGTTCGTTGCCCCAAATGAATCCAACGCATGTGTATATATATGCATCCTAGCATGTGTGGTGGCTCTCCAGCCGACCCCCAAAGTAGTGTTACCACACCCCTGAAATGCTTCTTCATATGTCGACCTTGCCTTTGTTTGCAAGTCACTCCAAGTCATGGTATAAACCGCCATCGTTCCATCGCATTTCTTTTAAGTGTTGTAAGCTTGTTCAACATATCGTCGCACACAGCTCTTCAAAACGTCGCATCTCCGTGTTGCCTTGCCCGCCTGTCGTGTAGCCCTCGCCCACCCGTCGTGCAGCCCGCGCCCACCTCGTGCGCCCGCGCCCGCCTGCGTGCCCGTCGACCGTCCGTGCACCCGTCGTTCACCACGCGCTCGTCGACTCGCCCGGCGCCCAACCGCGCCCGCGCTCGGGTAGAACTCGAGGACCTTACATCACGCAGCTCTTCAAAACGTCGCATCTCTGTGTCACCTGGCCCGCCCGTCATGCATCCCTCGCCCGCCCGTCGTGTAGCCCGCGCCCGCCCGCGCGCCCGTCGACCGCCCTTGCGCCCGTCGTTCACCGCGCGCCCGTCGACTCGCCCGGCGCCCAACCGCGCCCGCGCTTGGGTAGAACTCGAGGACCTTACTCTAGCAACCCATCCGCCCCCCGGGGGTGGCTGGTTGATTTCGAGAATCAACCAGCCACCCCTGGGGGGCGAGTGGGCCTCCGGGGTGGTGCGCGGTGGGCGCCGCAGCAACCAACCACCCCCGGGGGGCGGGTGGACCGCCAAGGTGGCGCGGGGTGGGTGCTAGTGCTACGGCGCCCACCTCTCGCCACACCGGCGGCTCGTTCGCCCCCCGAGGATGGCTGGGCGATTCCGAGAATCAACCAGCCACCCCTGGGGGGCGGGTGGGCCTCCGTGGTGGCGCAGGGTGGGCGCTGCGGGGGCGGGTGAGTCGCCAATGTCGGCGCTGCACCGCCCAACCCGCGCCACCCCGCTAGCATGCCCGCCCCCTGGGGGTGGCTGGTTGATTCTCAGAATCAACCAGCCACCCTCGGGGGGCAAGCGATCCACAGGGGTGGCGCGGGGTGGGCGCCGCAACACCACCCGCACCACCCCGGCGACCTGCCCGCCACCTGGGGGTGGCTGCAGCGCTCACCCCGGCGGCCCGCCCACCCCCCGCGGTGGCTGTTGGGCGATTTCGAGGAATTGCCCAACAACCACCGCGGGGGGTGGGCGGGCCACCGGGGTGGCGCGGGGGTGGTGCTGCTGCACCGAGCCACCACCGGGGGGCGGGCGGGCTGCCGTGGTGGCATAGGGTGGGGTTGCGGCGCCCACCCTGCGCCACCCTGACAGCCCATGGGTGGCTGGTGGATTCTCGGAATCACCCAACCACCCCCGGGGGGCGGAAGGGCCGCTAGGGTGGCGCCAGGTAGTGCTGCGGCGCCCACCCCTCGCCACCCGGGCAGCCCGCCTGCCCCCCGGGGGTGGCTCGTTGATTCTCGCAATCACCCAGCCACCCCCGAGGGGTGGGCGGGCCGCCGATGTAACGCCCTGCGCTCTCGAGCACGAGCGCGCGTGTTCACTCCGTCACAAAACTAAACGAAAACAGAAAATGCGAGCTCCAACAAGGCGCAAGTATATTGTGCGATGGGTTGGCGCTCCGTTTTTATAGTGTAGGCTGGGCAAAGCGAACAAGGGCAGGCCGACGCATTGGAGGGGCGTTTGGATGACTGTTCGGGGCGCTGGCTACACGATGGTGAGGTCGGCCGGACGAAGGTCGACGCTCTTCGTTTGGGAGTATAAACACATGAAGATGCGCTCATTTGGAGCATCACACCTTCGCATCTCATCTTCGCACAATTGGAAGTGCGCACAAGGGGAAGAGCGAAGTCTACCGTAGGTCACATAAGGGATGTGCCCGCCGAGATGGGCGACGGAGTTGTGTGCAAGCGGGTTGTAGTGTGGGCGGTGGAGCGCATGGGCGCCCGCACACCAAGGTTACACGAAGTTTGGTTTGGGTTGGGCACGGGTCGTGCACGGGTGCGCCCGCCCGTTCAACGAAGGAACTTGTGTATATTGTATATTGTTTCGGTTGAAGGTTGAGGCAGACCGCCGTGCGCTCTTGCACGGGCGGGCGCCCGCCTTGTTTATGAACGCCGGTGGAGCGCGGCTCCCAGTCATTGTAATCTTTCTCTATTATAATAAAAAGATTACTTCTTGCATATTATTGGGTTATTATTATCGTTCTTGTATTATTGATGGTTTCCGCACATTAATAATGTTAAATTCATGTTATTATGAATTGTTGAAGGCGTAGTTCGTAAAGTTAATTAACGATGGATAAAGTTATTAACTTAGGCGGTGCCGCACCCGGCCAATTAAACGAAAAAAGAATTGGGGGCGTGACAGCCGGGGTGGCGCAGGGTGGTGCTGCAGCACCACCTCGGCTGCCCGCCCGCCCCCCGAGGGTGGCTACGGCACCCCCACCTCGCGCCACCTTGGCGGCCCGCCTGCCCGCCCGCCCGGGGTTGCTGTTGGGCGATTCCCGTTATCGCCCAACAGCCACCTCAGGCGGGCCGCCGTGGTGGCGCGGGGTGGGGCTGCGAATTTATACTTAGGAAATAAAAATGTTATTCTACCGAAAACATTAGTGTGCTTTTTTCCTCATAAACAACTTTGTTTGGCACATTAAAATTCGGTTTTACTAGAATTTTTTAAAAATGTTGAAGATTGACCCTAAAATTTTTTTATCGTTCTAGTATCATCACTTTTTCATTTTCAAGCTGTTTTTTGCATGAAAATTTCATTTTCACTGCCATTTTTAAAACATGTTCAAAATTGACCCTAAAAAAAATCATCATTCCAGTATACACACTCTTCGTTTTTAGCACTATTTTTGATGTTTTTTTGGGGTTTTTTTGCCAAAGTTTGAGTTTATAGTTCCCGTTTCAAAGTTTATAGTTCCTGGTTTCAATGGTTATTTCGTGGATATTTCTTTAGCTACCATAGAAAAGTTGTGGATATTTTTTGGTATCAATTTTTTGTGTTTCCTTGGATGCTTTTGGGTTCTAAACACAACATTTCATTTTACTATCCAAATTATCACTCATAGTGCCACAAAACAAGAAAAAGCCCTCCAAAATGAGAAATTTGAGAATGACTTGTGTTAGTGGCAATTCAAGGGGCATTTTCTCTAAAATCTCTTAGTATATAGTTTGAAGCAGGTTTTAGAGGTGATCACAATCAGCACCTCTTTTTAAATCTTTAAAATGTTTGTCAAGAAGCATGTAGGTTTTTTTTTTTTTTTTTTTTTTTTTTTTTTTTTTTTTTTTTTTTTTATATCGTTAAAGGCTACGCTACTTCTATTATTTACATTAAAAACTGAGAACGATTACATTCAGGTTTACACATTGCGAGAGGCCTGGGTTGGCGCTCTTGCTCATCGAGCTTCATTGAGTCAATTACCCGCGCAGGGGCCTTCTTCCAGTGATTAAGCGCCCACGCAGGGGCCAAAAAGAGACCAGTATCATTGTGCATTCTATTAAAACTGAAAGCCCATGCCATAGCAGAGGAGCTGTGAAGACGAAACCATACAAAACTTCCATTCCCACGCAGGGGCAGAAAAGAAACTTGTAGAAAAATCATCAGAGTCCCACGCAGGGGACGGGACACACACTGAACATCGTAATTATCTGACCAAGCAAAAAGATTAACGCCATACATTAAGTATTGGTGGCAAGGTAAACAGCAAACGAAAAAACCTGAGTTCAAGCAGAGAGCTGGAGCTGGGTTGAGCTTGTGACTAGTCATCGGAGTCTTCCTCCGAGTCTTCTGGATAGATCCAGTATTCCCCTTCTGGTGGGGGTCCCCAGTCATATTTGGCTTTGCCCTTTGCTGGTGCTGGTTGAGAAGCTGGCAGAGCAGCTCCTGGCTCAGATTGTACCCCAGCTTTGTCCTCAGCAGCTTTGGAGCTCTCTGCAAGCTGAATTGGGGCATGGGGTATCTCCATTGGTTGAATTGGAGCCTGGGGTTGTTCCCCCTCGTTTTCTTTCGCCTCTTCCACAAATAAAACTGAAACATGAGCTTGAATGCTTGAATTACCTTGTACATTGCTGATAGAGAAAATCGCTGAGCCAAACGCCGGAAGTGGAGCAGTTTCTAGGTTCTGTGGCCTGGCTTCCATGAATTGCTGAGCTTGGATGGGGTTGGCTTCCTCCACCCTGTGACAAAGGCATCGGCAGCAACTCGACGAAGGATTGACAGGGGGGCGTGAGGCACCTCTTCTTCCTGTACCGCGTCGACTAAAGGGCCTTTGCCTTGGCGCCATAACTTCCCACTTACCAACACTTCCTGTCGTGGCTTTTTCACTGCTCCAGAGAATCCGCAGGTGGCTCCGTGATCCCTCTCTGAGCCCTGAAACCCAGACCTCCACCTCCTCAGATCGAACTGACCAACATTCCCCATGTTCTTCAGATTTATGCAGCGATGGTTTTCTTTGAAGCTGGTGCCCCATAACTTCCCTCTGCCTCTGCGATTAAGGCTCATCGCAGACCACAAATGGCCGTCCCTTCGCTCTATAGCTCTCACGCTCGCTGGCCAGGGCAGCGTGGAGCATTTAAGGAGCGGCTTAAACTCGAGCCCGCCCATGTACACCATGTGGCGTACTGCCTTCTCCAGACGTGGCACCCGCATCCGGGAAGAAGCATGTAGGTTAATGATACACCATTAGTACCCAATTTGTCCAGACTTTTGGTTGACACCCCCTTTGGAAATGAGCATACAAGGTATGAGCATAACTGCATTGTCATTATTACCCATTGTCTTTGCATATGTATGCCGATAGGATATGAACATGAGAGGCAGACACCTAATAACAATGGTTTGGTGGCCGTCGATAATAACACAATACCCATTATGCTCATGTTATTAGGCAAGAGGATATTGACCCTTCTTTGTGTACATGTAACATGTAGAGATCGACACTTCAACATAAGTAAGAGGACTTGTGAGTATAACTCATTTTGCTAGTGAAATGAATTCTTTGACTAGTTGATGAGTCAAACATTAACTTTGCAAGTTAGAGAAATTGACCTAATTAATAACTCACAAAATTGTATACAATGGTGACTATCCAATCACATTGAAATTGAATTTTGAGGTTCTCACAATAATTAGTAGTTTGTGATAAGATTATATTTTATTCTTAGAATGGTTTTTTTCATAGTTCATCATCATGATTGGTTTTGGTTTAATAATGTAACAATTAATGGATTGATGCATTTCAAGTAAATTATTCACTCTTTCCTTTTGCCATGATGACGAGTGAATGGTTCACTTGAAACATATCGACCCATAAATTATTAAGTAGTTAAATTAAAAACACTAATAATAATATTTGATTGTTAGTAATGTAATCACCATACCATGTGAAAGACTTGTAAGACAAAATATCTAGGAATTCATCTTAGCTTGGGAAAAATTAATGAAAATGATAAAAAGAAGAAGGTGAAGATGAGCTCATTTGCATTGTTTTCGAGTATTTAAAGCTTGAGTCTTGATTAGTGAAACTTGAACTTTATGAGCTAAAGCCATTGCAACTAATGGCTCACAAAGGAGCCTTCTAAGCTTACAACAATTTTTTCTCTAGATGTTAGAATCTATTGACACATAAAGTTAGAGTTTCAATCAATTTGAAACTTTAATCAATTTTTTTGAGAACTTCCTTTATTCAAAATTGAGCAGAACCTTGGGACATCACTCCACCATGCATAAAACTCTAATCATGTATGAAAATTCTATTGATATTTTATCAAAATTTTAATTGAATTATGTCATACATAAAATTCAAACCATAACAAAACTCTAATCATAGTAAAAAAAAAACTTATTTTCTTACATTATTAAATTTATCCGTCATAAATATACTTGAAAGTCAAATCATGCATTTATAAATTCTCATAAACCAATATTTTTTTTACATTATTAAACTTATACATCATAAACACTCAAAAGTCAAATCTTACATTATTAAATTTATACATCATAAACACTCAAAAGTCAAATCTTACATTATTAAATTTAGACATCATAAACACTCAAAAGTCAAACCCTTCACCCTTAAGTTCTCATAAACCAATGACCAACTCTACCTCAAAAACATAAATTTCATAATTAAATTTTTTAAACTCTACTTCAAAAACATAAATTTCATAGTTACAGTTTTTAAAGTTTTACTCATTTTCACTATCTTCCTTTCCTTGTTTATATATAGGATTTTTAAAGGGAGTTGTCTTTATTGTAATTTTTTGGATTTTTTGGTGTCAAAATCGGGTGGAAAAAATTAATGTGAAATTTGATTTGCCTTATTTAAATTGATTTTTTAACTCTATATATGGATTCAATACCCGAAAAACCCCAAAAGCACTTCGATTGTAAGGAGTTACTCATCAAACTTGCGATTTCAATAAATTCTTGCGAGATTTTAAAGAAATTAAACCAAAAACAACGAAAAAAAAATAATAAATAAATAAATCAATCTCAAAATCCTAGAAAAATTTTAAAACCTCCTGCTCTTTTAACTCTTCCAAGTGAAACTTCATCCAAGTCCAATCCTCGAGACTATGATACTCACATACAAATATTATTTTATACCAACCATATCGAATTTAATTTTCAATTTGTGTAGGTGGTCCATAAAATATTCCCACACATCTTAAGCGAAGTGAAGCCTTTTTTATTATCCGAAGGTTCGAATATTAAATTATTCTGACCATGTCCAATTTGATTTTTCAATGTGAGTGGATAGTCGATCAAATATTTTCCTCGCCCTCAAACCAAACATTATCAAAGAAAATTCCACCTGTTGACCTTAATCGTTATCAATTTCTTTGCCCACGAACTCCGAAGGGTCTATTTATTCTGTTTTTTAATCACAAATCGAGAAATATTTTAAGAATAATCAGAATTCAAGTTTGATATTTATTTTATTTGTTTTTATATTAATTTAAATAATAAAAATATTAAATTTTATATTAATAAATATTTTAATTTTTCATATTAATATTAAAAAATTTAACAGTCATGTAGTCATGTATCTGACTTGATGATGAATCACGTTTGTTGGTTCGAAAGCGTCAGCCAAAAATTTCTCCTATGTGATTTATAGCGAAAGACTTCGCTTAAGTCATGTATCGTGTATATTTTAAGAGATTTTTTTAAATGTGAAAAAGATTTAGCGTATGGTGTAAGATTAAGTTAATTTTTTATCTAAGATTTTTGTGATTTATAATGATTGTTTGACACTGATTTTGGATTAAGCACATAAAATTATTTTCTCGTTGGAACATTCATCTTCAGGACTAAGGTGAAAAAAATAGAGTAATCAATGGAATTAAATAGAAATGAGATGCATCAAGTTCCAAGGTGAAAAAAAAGATCAATCAATATGCTCAACATATGCTTAGTCTGAATGTTTATCAAGGTTGTGGTGTGTTGCGGTATTTGTTTGGTTACATTGACTTTTACTAAATTTAAAATATTAGATTCTTGCCAAGTGGCTCCCTCCCCACCAATTTCCTAGGGATTTGAGATTATTTCAATTCTAATAAGTTTCTCCATGATAAGTTCCTCATTATTATTTATAACACTCATTTATATATGTGCAAATTTTATTGGCGTAGTGTGGAAATAGCCATTTTAACCGAATTCACCAAAATCCGACGCCGTAGTCTTTAACGCGACTTTTTGAAAGCCTTTCCGACGATTTTTTCAGGTGAAAATCCGGCAGTAATTTATTGAAATCCAAGTTTGATAACTAGTTTCTGCACAATGAAAGCATCCCAAGGGTTTTTCAGGGTGCTGAATCCGAATATGCAGTTAAAAAACCATTTTAACTGCAACAAATCATGATTTCATCTCAATTTCTTCCGCCGGATTCCGTCACCGGAATCTCAAAAAGTCGCATTATAGACAACTCCAAATCCGACAATACAATTTCAAGATTTGTTGTTATTCAAAATACATTGTCGAATGTATAAGTGGATTTAGTTCCCTGAAAAACCCCTTGGTCATTCACCAGAATTCACCAAAATTACACAATACAATTTCAAGATTTTTAGTTATTCAAAATACATTTTTGAATGTATAAATGGATTCAACACTGTGAAAAACCTTTAATCCAAACCCTTGTGAACTTTTTGAAATGGGTATGGGGTGACTTTGATTCACTTATTTTATTTTATATTTTTAAATATATAAAAGAAAAAACTAAAAAATATTCTAAATTACCAAACAAATTTCAATTTAAATTATATTAGGCAATTAAATAATTCACTTCAAAGTGCTCACAAACCTTTTAAATCACTGTGAATATGGCAAAATTCCACATTGACATTGAAACAAAGACTATGAACAGAGACAAACAAAACTCCTGTAAAAAAGCGAGGTGGTTTAAACTAATTGGTGATTGTGTTATTTATCTGGTCTTGTATGTGGATGATATGTTGTTGGTTGGAAATGACAAAGAAATTAGCCAAGATTTGAAAACCCAATGGTCCTCCAAATTCGACATGAAAGATCTTGGTGTTGCAAACTATATTTTGGGAATGGAAACTAAACGAGATCGGGCAAAGAGGAATATCTCGTTAAACTAGAGGAAGTATGTCGAGACAATACTGCAAAGGTTTAAAATGCAAGATAGTAAACCGATGTAGGTTCCTATTCCTGTAGGTGTAAAGTTATCTGATGAACAATGTCCCAAGACACAAGAATAGGGAGAGGAAATGTCTCGTGTTCCATATGCAAGTGCAGTTAGTAGCCTGATGTATGCAATGGTTTGTATTAGACTAGGCATTGCACATGCAGTGGGAGCATTGAGCGGGTTTATGTCAAAACCAGGGAAGGAGCATTGGACAGTAGTGAAGCGGGTTTTTAGGTATTTGAGTGGCACCAGTGATTATGGTTTGTGCTACCAAGGAAGACCATGACTAGACATAGTTTTGGACAATCATGGCTTTGTTGATGCATACTAGGCTGGAGATCTGGATTAGAGAATATCTACAAGTGGGTATGTGTTTAACCTATTTGGAGGTGCAGTCAGTTGGATGAGTAAGAGACAATTTGTAGTGGCACTTTCAACTACAGAAGGAGAATACATGGAATCCACTCATGAAAGCAAGGAATCAATTTGGTTACAAAGATTGTGTTCAAGTATGGGGTTAGTACAATAAGCTATAAGGATAGACTATGACAGCCAAAGTGCAATTGTCTTGCCAAAGAACCTTGCTTGTCATTCAAAGACAAAGCACATTGATGTTTAATATCACTTTGTGAGGGATATGGTTGAGGACAAAAAGGTGTTTCTGGTAAAGGTGGACACTTTGAATAATACTGCAGATGCATTGACAAAGTCTGTGAGCATTGAGAAGTTCTTTTGGTGTAGAGAAACAATGGTCGTTGTAGGGCTGGATCAATGACTAAGCTCTCCTGTGGAAAAAAAACAACAAGTGGGAGAATGTTGGGTTGTGTTATATTCTTTCCACGACTACCCCACATGCGGGGGGGGGGGCGGTAGCCCCCCTTGTACGTTGCGTTGGGCGCTGTGGGGGGGGGGTCACAGGTGGGGTGGCAGCGCCTCAAAAAAAAAATTGGACCCTATATTAGGTGGGCGAACCTACCTATGGTTTTGTGCATGGATTTTGCACATGGTTTTGGACTCAATGGTTTTGTCCATGGTATTTTGTATATCAGTCAAGGTAAATACGGTTATGTTCGAATCCAGGGTTAATGGATTGGGGTTTATGTATGCTTTGGCATGTATATATATATGTATTGTAACATTGAAAGGAATATAATGAAAAATCAATTTGGTAGCCCCAGTTTTGGGATCCAAGGGAAAATCTCTTGTGTATATTTTTTTTATGTTTTACGCTCTCATCATTGTTTATTTTATGTTTTTAGAATTCGTATGCAGGTAATTTCTGTACGGGGTTAAACCTACACTTATCTTCGTCTGAAATTTTAATATCAACATATAACAACTAACTTAACACTATATTGAAGGTGTTCAAATGCTCTATCACCGAGCGTCCATCCTTCATCAGCAGGTTATACAACTTTTTTTATAGGAACAATTCATTCACCAGGGACTTAGATTGATAACTTGACCCATAAATCCTTTGTTGTAGCTTACTTTGATACATTCAACAATACTGAATCTAAGAGACACAATTGTATTGTGCTCTTTTCCTTCTGATGTAACTTGGCCTAGTCTTTTGTACATTCCTATTGGCGTCGTACCTAGATCTACAATAATCCAATGATCTTTGTCCACCAACAAATCCTCCATCTTATGCTTCCATAGCTCAAAACTATATCCATTTAATTTCTCGATCTCTATCTTTCCATTGTTCACCATCTCCTTTCACTGCAAGAATCAATCCCACATATCTCCCAGTACAACAGGATCTACCACAAGCTCGAGCAAGAAACCCATTAGCCGCAAAGGCATCCCCTTGAAGCCAAAACAACTTTGATACTAAATGTAGGTTTTAAACCTATACATAAATTACCTGCAAAACAAATTCTTCGAATATATATATATATATATATATATATATATAATTGTGAGAACATAAAAAAAAAAATATACACAAATATTTTATCCTGGAACTAAAAACTGGGAAATCCAGATTGATTTTTCATTATATTCCTTTTAATGTTACAATACATTATATGCATGTCAAAGCATTCATAAACCCAGTCCATTAACCTTGGATTAGAGCATAATTGTAGTTCCCTTGATCATATCTATAAAATACCATGGGAAAAACCATCATGCCCAAAACCATGCGCAAAACCATGGGTGAGTCAGCCCACCATCCTTGGGTCCGCATAATAAAAAAAAATCAAGGCGCTGCCCTAGATCCCGTGCATGGGTGGTTATCGAACCCCCTACGACCCCCTCCCCACTGTGTTGGACGTAACCTAACAACATGTGGGACTGGTCATGGAAAGAATATAACACATAACCAACAAAATGTAAAATCTAAAATCAAGCGAATCAACATAAACTTAACTTACTTGGGCTGAGCTAAAAAAACTAGCAATGGCTAAGGAAAGTTGAAGTGGAATGCCTCGTCACTGAAGTGATTTGACCGCCAAAAAGATATGTCCAATTGGTGTGAGTAAAGACGAGCACTATGAGATTCTTTTAAAGTTTTTTCCAAGAGATTTTTCATTAATCACTTAGTAATTAATTTTTTAAACTTGACTTTTACCTTTTATTAACTCAAATTAACTTAAGAAAACTCAAGAGAAAAGCCTTTAAAGTGAGATAAACTCATGAAATTAACTTTTGTATTGCTTGCTTTGATCCTTAAAACAACATTGTAGCACTTTCTTGAGGCTTAGTGATGCATTATAACACCCCTCAAAGGCTCAATAATGCGCTTGAGGAAGTCAAGGGAGCCACAAAATGAACTTATGAGAGAGAAAATGAGACCATAGAGCTACATTGCGGCTTAGTAGAGCAGCATGGCGCTCCTCTGAGGCTTAATGGTGCCCTAAGGCAACTTCAAAAGTCCAAAATTTGAGAGAAGGCAAAAGAATGCTTTTCCTGAGGCAAAAACATTGGCTTGAGGGTTAGAGGAGTGTTATACAACTGCCTTGGAGTTTAGGAGGGTGCTACATAAAAGCTTAGAGGCCAAAACCAAGTTGCGAAGATCATTTCAAGAGCATGGAATTGGGATAGAGGTCCCCTAGGAGTTATAGCACTGGCTTGGATCCTATTGTAATGCTACACTATCACATAAAGACTCAAAATTGTAAAGAAAATCAAGTCAAAACCTCTCTTAAAAAGTTACCTCAATGTGTTGAAGAGTTGCAAGATCCTTTTCTACTATTGGATTAGTTTTAGATACTCTTCCTACTGCTTGATTGTTTATCATGTCTTAACAAGCTTCCAATCACTGCCTCATGTCATTAGAGGTTGATCACACTTACAGGTTCTAACCAGGGTTTGCAAGGTAAGTCCTTAAATTGACTTGATTAGGTGGGCCCCACAATCCCTTCAGGTTCAAGGCATTTAGAAAATTTGCAGAGGATTATTGTAGAAACTACAACACACATATAACCCACTCATTACTTCATCACTTCCCAACATTAATTTCCTTATGCCTTCACTAACCATTAAGAATTGGATATCCTATTGGACCATCTCGATACAATAGGATTTGAGTGGTTCTTGTTGGAATTCTTCCCATTTGAAATCTATTGGCCTATCCTTCAAAGCACCACAGTCACTAACTAGTATGTTTGTTAGTTTATTGTGTTAGGTCCCTATAATACTAGTGTATCATTAGTGTAGCCCCCTTATTGTTATTGTTGTGCCCATGTAGTCCTCATATTTTTATTATTATGCCCCATAAAAGCCCACTATTTTTATTGTTGTGCCCTCACATTATTATTGTTATGTGGGCTCTAATTTTATTGCGACCCCTTAGACTCCTATATATAGAAAGGAGGTACTGTCATTTGTGTCATCCAAGAATTGTTCATTTATGTGATGTAAAGGAGGCCCCCCCCACGAAGAGGCTAATTCTCACGTTGTTGATTTATCTTTTCTTCTATTTTATGAGTTGGTTGTATAACATTTGGTATCAGAGCTTTGGATTATAGGGTTTCGCTGCTTCAAACAGGTCATCTTGGTATTTTTTCTATAACTTTGTTTATATGAATCTTCAAAAGCTGAAATGTTGACCACATGGAGCCGAAATAGTGGTTAACTTTGTGTAAAAATTTCAGATCTTGGTTCGCTATATTTTTGGAGATATGATCTGAGGAATTAATGTTTTTGCAGGCTCCAGAATTCAATCTCAAATAATTGACCTAGGGAAAATTGTCAGAACTTTTTCTTCGAGCATAAGATTTGAATTTCGTCAGAATTGAATGAAGGGGAACATAATCTAGTTTTTGTGTATCATTTCCAGGGCCGAAGATCAAAACAGTGACACGTGGCACTCCATACAAGTTTGCTCTATTGACATAGTCCATAATCAGGTCAATGTGGGAGATCGAGAATAACTCTTTCGTAAAGAATCCAATCTCAGTCTGACTTTTGGGGTTGGAAAGAAGACTTAGAGAGCTACCATAGGATGAAATTTCAGATCTTGGAGATCCGAAATTACAGGGATACAACAGTTCTAATATCGAGCTCCTAAAAAGCAAGAAAAAGGTGTGTATTTTTTAAAATTTTACATAACTTTTGTTTGAAAAATCAGTTTGAAGTGATTCTGAGGGCATATTATTTGGGTCTAAAATTCCTCCCAAACAAAAGAAATCTACACCCATTAATCCCTTAGAAAAAAAATTTATGACGCATGAAGAGGAAGAATTGCAACATGATATATCAAAATTAAGGGACCAAGTGCAAAAAAATCATTCTCACAAAGAGAAACCGAAGATGAACTAAAAAGGGGCATAGATGGCTTAAAATGGGACATGGAGGGTTTAAAATAAGAAATGGAAGGTTTGAAGGATGGATTAAAAGCAGACATGGATGCTAAGATGGAAGGTTTGACAAAGTTGCTACAAGAAATGCTTCCTAATGTAGAAAATGTATTCAATGAAACTCATGATGAGAACAAAATGAACGTTAATCATGATTTCAAGGACTCTAACTTTGGATTGAAGACCCACCATATTCCAAACATCGATATGAGGAAGTTTGATGGCAAGGATATGGTAACATGGATACTACAGATGGAGCAATATTTTGATCTCCATAATGTGCAACACACACAAAAGGTATGCATCACATATTTATATTTAAAACTCAATCAGTTTGTATGGTATCGATGGCTTTGTTCTCGTAAACCACTTGTCACTTGGTCAATTTTTACGGAGGAAATGATAACACATTATGAGGATACAAAGAGAAACACCTTCTTTAGCCAATTGATACAACTCAAACAAAAGGGTTCAATGGCATAACACATTGAGGACTTCCAAAAAATGAATATAAGGGTAAACGATATTCCAGAGGAACATAGGATTGATGTCTTCATAGGTATTCAGGTGGCAAGAAAAGTTAAAAGCAAAATTATGGCAACAAGGACTTCTACCACTCATAACTACAAAGATGGAAGTGTCGTTGCTCCTAATCTTCCACAACCTACAAGGTTGACAACACAACAATTGGAAGAAAAAAGAGCAAAATGGATTTGTTACAAGTGAGATAGAAAATACACTAAAGGCCATAAGTGTGCTGAGAATAAATTATTTTACATAGATTGTGAAGAGGAGGAATAAAGGGAACAAGAAACGTCAAAAGAAGGGGATATACACCAGGAACCAACCCCAGAGAAAGAAGAAATGAATGTGACCATATATTGTAAAGCATTGGCAGAAATTACCACTCCTCAAACTCTCAAGATAGAAGGACATATCAAGAACCAAAAGGTAATAGTGTTAATTGATGGTGTCAAGTGATGGTTGCAAATGGAGGAACTATAAATTGCTCTGGAAATTGCCAAATATCAAGCTAACCATGGGGGAATATGTATTGAATAGTCCAATGTTTTCAATTCCAATGGGTGGTGCTAATGTTGTACTAGGAGTCCAATGGTTACAATCTTTGGGTAAGATAACTTTTAATTTTCAAGAAATTTTCTTGAATTTTTTTTGGGAAGGAAAGGAAGTTGAATTAAGGGGTATCACAGGGAAACCAAGAAATATAATCAACTCCAATGGCGTGACAAAGAAGAAAGAACAACGAAGCATAATTGCACAATCATGCTCACTAAAGGTTCAAACATTGAAATCATCTATTTCTCCAGATCTCTAAAAGTCTTGGACAATCATTCCAAGGTATTTGAGACTCCCAAAGGCCTCCCACCTATTTTTGATCATGATCATTCTATTCATTTTATTCCAGGAATTGTTACTCCAAACACAAGGCCTTACAAATATCCCTATGGCCAAAAGAGTGAAATTGAACGTATGGTTGCAAAAATGCTAGAGGTTGGTATAATTCAAACTAGTCAAAGTTCTTTCTCTGATCCAGTAGTATTGGTGCACAAGAAGGATGGATTATGGCGCATGTGTCTGGATTATAAGGAGCTCAACAAGCTCACTTTTAAATATAAATTTCTCATTCCTGTAAATGATGAATCCTTGGATGATTTACATGGATAAATTTACTTCACCAAGTTGGATCTTTGTTCGAGATACCATCAAATTAGAAGGAAGACTGAAGACATTCTGAAAACAACATTTAGAGCTTATGAGGGTCATTATGCATTTTTGGTCATGCCCTGTGGCCTTACCGATGCTCATTCCACATTTCAAGGTTTGATGAATTGCATTTTCAAACCCTTCGTTAGAAAAATTGTGTTGGTATTTTTTGATGATATACTAATCTACAACAAGCCTTGGAAGGATCATGTTCAACATGTTGATTGGGTGCTCAAACTATAGGAGGAGAAACAATTATATGCAAAAACCCCCAAATGTTTCTTTGGAGTATAGGAGGTGGAATATCTGGGTCATATTGTATCTCATGAGTGTGTTAAGGTAGACCCTAACAAAATTAAAGCCATTAAGAAATCGAAAATCCCCAGAACAATAAAGTATTTTCGAGGATTTCTCGGGTTAACAAGGTATTATCGCAAGTTTGTTAACAATTATGGGAGAATAAGAGCACCTCTAACAACATTACTAGAGCAATATGCATTTTCTTGGACTCCAGAAGCAACTAAGGCCTTTGAACATCTTAAAGAGGTAATGTGCCAAACACAAGTCTTAGGAAATGTGACGCCTCAGGAAATGGAATTTGTGTTGTTTTAGTGCAAGAAGGAAGACCCATTGCTTTTGAAAGTATTTACACAAATTTATTTATGTGAAGGAAATGTTTGCAATATTACATGCACTAAAGCAATGACGACCTTACCTAATGGGAAGGCACTTCAAGGTAAAAACAGATCATGATAGTCTTAAATACTTTTTGGAACAAAGATTATCTTTAGAAGAGAAAAGGGTCACAAAGATGTTGGGTTATGACTTTGAAAGCATCTACAAAAAAGGGAAGCAAAATGTCGTTGCAAAGGCACTCTCGAGAAAGGATGAGGATGTTGAAGCATTTCTTTGAGCCATTTCTATTATCCGACTAGATTGGACAACCGAAGCAAGGGATGAATGGAAGAATGATGAATAAGTGTGGACAATCATTCAAAAGTTGCAACACGATCCTAGTACATTTGATACATTTACCTAGAAAAATGATTCATTGTGGTACAAAGATCACTTATATCTTTGTAATAATTCCCAACTCAAACAAGATATTCTTTTAGAATTGCACACCTCTCCCTTAGGAGGGTACTCAGGATTTTTAAAAACTTACCACAGGGTCAGGAAAGAATTTTTTGGGATGGCCTTAAATCTAATATTCAAAAGTTTGTGGCGGAATGTTTGGCTTGACAACAAAATAAAGTTGAGACAATTAAGTCTCCAGGTGTGTTACAACCTTTAGCCATTCCAAATCAGTGTTGGGAGGAGGTATCAATGGATTTTATCACAAGTTTATCCGAGTAAAGGAAAGAGTCTCATCATGGTGGTAATTGATAGACTTACCAAGTATGCACACTTTCGTGCATCATCTCATCCATTTAAAGCCAATAGAATTGTTATTGCATTTATGGAAACAATTCAAAAGCTACATGGAAACCAAAAGATTATTGTAAGCGACAAAGATCCCATTTTCACTGGAAATTTTTGCATGAAATTATTTTCTTCTCTAGGTACTCAATTAGCTCATAGCTCATCTTATCATCCTCAATTTGATGGGAAAACTGATATAGTGAACAAATGTTTGGAAGGATATCTTCGTTGTTTTGTATATGATAAACAAACACAATGGGTCAAGTGGTTACCTTTGCTTGAATGGTGGTATAACACTTCATTCCATACTGCAGTAAAAATGACCCCATTTATGGCACTTTATGGATATCATCCATCGCCCATCACATCATCTTTAAGATAAAATTCTAAGGTTCAAGCAGTGGAAGATCACATCGAGCATCAACAACAAGTTCTCCAACTCGTAAACGAAAACCTCACTTTGTCATAATCAAATGAAACAACAGGTAGATCAACATCGCAATGAAGGAAGTTTTGATGTAGGCGCCTAAGTATTTTTCCAGCTACAACCATACAAACAAATGTCCCTTAAGCAAGCTAAGAAGGATAATAAATTATCACCAAAGTAATATGGTCCTTATAAGGTGTTGTAAATTATTGATATTATGGCATACAAATTGGAGCTTCATGCATCTTCCTGAGTGCACCTAGTTTTCCATGTTTCGTGCTTAAAAAAGGTTACAGGTGACAAGATCCTAGTTCAAACAATATTTCCAGAACTTTACGAGGAAGGAAAAATCATATTGGAACTTGAAGCAGACACGGAAATAAGAACCGAGCATCTACAAAATCGATCAATTTTAGAGTATCTCATCAAGTGGAAGAACTTACTCACTGAAGATTCGACATGGGAGGATGAGAATTTTATATAGAAGCATCCAAAACTACTCAAGTGTTGAGGACAACACTTTTTTGAATGAGAGGGGCATGTTAGGTTCCTATAATACTAGTGTAGCCCCTTAATGTTATTATTAGTGTAGCCCCCTTATTTTTATTGTTATGCCCATGTAGTCCTCATATTGTTATGATTGTGCCCCATAGTAGCCCACTATTGTTATTGTTGCACCCTCACATTATTATTGTTATGTAGGCTCTGATTATATTGTGACCCCTTAGACTCCTATATATAGAAAGGAGGTCTTGTCATTTGTATCATCCAAGAATTGCTCATTTATGTGATGTAAAGGAGGTTCCCCCTCGAAGAGGCTAATTCTCAAGTCGTTGATCTATCTTTTCTTCTATTTTATGAGCTGGTTGCATATCATATTGGCTTTTCTTATGATATGAGATGGTATAGCCATTAGGATTGCCCTTACCAAATATGAAATTATCTCCATCCCTCTCTCCAAATACCAACTAAGTGAAACTTTAGATGGGGGAGTTCCATTGAGTATGTTTTTTTACCATACCATTTATGAAAAGAGAGTCACCTTCCAAAACTATGTCGATATAGCCATTTCTATTGGCAATGTATAGTCACTACTCCAATTCATATAGTTCAATGACATTATTTGAGTCATAACCAAGAGAGCCCACAAAACTATGATGAATTGTTCCTATATGGTCTCTAAATACCCCTCCATAACTAGTTGGGCTCGGGTTTCCAAAAATAAATTCTTTGATCCGGATTTAAACAGGAACGCAACAAATTACAGAGATAACCATATACACAAAGATGCAGCGGAAATAATACTTCATTTCATTAATAGAAAATACTGAAATATGCTTACAACCAGAAATGGAAATAAACCAGCTAGGGCGATGGTAGCTAATCTCTGAGAAGAGATGTGATGGCTACATGCCTCTGAACTGTGTTACAATGAGGCTCGAAGGCCTATTTATTGTTGAGAAACAATGGAAAACCCTTAACATTCCAAAACCTAACCCTAGGAGATGAAACGCCAAACTGTGGGCCCTGTTTGGGGGTAAGTTGGTACATCAACTTCCCGGGGTCGTAACTTTGGCATATGATCTCCGTTTGACGCGTACAATAGCTCACTAGAAAGATCTATCCGAGCACTATCATTGTTGGAACGGGCAACATCGGTCCATTCCATGGACCCATGTTGCCCTAGATTCCCAAAAAACGTCGTTTAGGGCCTCAAAACGGCTCCGGAAGTTCAGGACCCGAAAAACTGCTAAAAATAGTAAGTTGTGCTACAATTAAGGAAACTGAAAATGGTGAGAAAGACAATGGTGGGGGTCCAGGTGGACTTGGCAGGTGGCCACCAATATCCACCTGGATCATTCCTCCCCCCTTAGGAAGCAATGGTCCCCATTGCGTTGAGCTCCTCCATGAGATGAGGAAACTTTTGCTGAACTTGTTCCCTGGTGAGCCACTTGCCCTGCTGAAGGAGTTGGCCTGCTTTGACAACCCGATACAGTTGGATATTCTGTTGGCGAGTGTTCTTGATCTGTGTGTCCATGATCCGATCAGTTGCAGCTTGTTCCATGCAATCTGGATTTAATTCTGTGGGTTTGAGCTGTTTCTGCAATGTCGGATGTATCTAGCAATGGTGGAAAGTATGGCCGAAGGCGGTCCACATTGAACACTGGGTGCAGGCCAAGGAATGGGGGAATGCTGAGCTCAAATGCATTGTCTCCCATAGCCTTAGTAATGGTGTAAGGACCATATCAGAGTGGTCTCAATTTCCGATAGGCTCCAGTAAGGCGTTCCTTTTGCAAATGCAACCAGACTTTGTCGCCCACCTGAAACTTGTGTGGCACCCGATGTTGATCATGTCGCTGCTTGTACTTGGCATTTGACTTCTCAAGAATGTCATGGACCTGCTGGCGAATATGTTGGATGCGCTCAATGAAGCTGGTGGTCTTATCCATTTCGGACTGGACATGAGCTGAATTCATGTGAGTAGCTGCAAGTGGCATGGCCACATCAATGGGGCATAGTGGCTGGAATCCCAAACCCACCTGAAAAGGGCTATGGCCAGTGGAGCTGTGAAGAGCTCGATTGTAGCTGTGCTGAACATAGGGGAGGCTCTCGTCCCATGTGCGTGGATGCTTTGAGTTATACATGCGCAGAATGTGCACAATCATCCTATTGACAACCTCTGTCTGGCCATCAGTTTGAGGATGGAAGGCTGTGGACTTCGTGAGTTTGGTGTCCAGCATTGACCAGAGACTGGACCAAAATGTGCTGAGAAACCGACTGTCCCGATCTGAGATGATAGACTGTGGGATCCCAAAGCGCACCCACACTCGTTCAAAGAAGAGTTTAGTAGTGGCTTCTGCTGTGATATTCTTCTTGCAGGCCACCATAATGGCCATCTTCGAGAACCTGTCGACGACCACAAAAACACAGTCATTTCCATGCTTAGTGGAAGGAAGGCCTGACATGTAATCCATGGAGATGGATTCCTAAGGTCGACTAGGGGTAGGCAACGGGGTATAGAGGTCGTGCTTCTTAATGGCCGGTTTGGCAATGGCACAGGCAGTACATGATCAGATGTACTTCCCAACATCCTGTCGAAGATTCGGCCAATAGAAATAATTTTGCAGTACTGCCACTGTTTTCTCGACCCCGAAATGCCCAGCAGCCCGACTGTAGTGTGCTTCCCAAATCATCTTGGCACGCTCGCTTGAAGGAACACAAAGGTGACCGAGGTGGCATAATAGGGCGTCCTGGAGGTGAAAATCTGCAACCTGCCGACCCTCCAAGAGTGTCTGGTATGTGTGGCCGAATTCTGGGTCGCTTTTGTAGAGAAGTGGCCAATCAGAAGTCTCGTGCCAAGAGTTGAGCACGGTGGATAGCGCCATGATCGGTGGTCGACTGAGGCAATCTGCAACATTATTGGTGCTGCCCTTTTTATACTTGATATTCAAGTGAAACTGTTGCAGGTATGTAGACCACTTCTGATGGCGATCATTCTACAATTTCCCTTGGGTCTGTATGAACTGCAGAGGTCGGTGGTCTGTGTGGATGACCGTTTCCTTCCCCAAAATGTAATGCTTCCATTGTCGGTAGGCCTGTACAATGGAATACATCTCTTTATCATAAGTGGGGTACTTCCGGACTGTGTTTGAAAGTGTTTCACTGTGATATGCCACTGGATGTCCATGTTGAGTAAGGACTGCCCCAATAGCATAGTCAGAGGCATATGTCTCGACCTCAAATGGTTGTTGTAAATCTGGTAACGCGAGCACTGGTGCCGTGCAGAGGCGATCCTTCAACTCCCTGAATGCCTTCTGTTGAGACTCAGACCAAAAGAATTTTGCTTTCGCCCCGCCCTTGGTGACTTGACTCAAGGGCCAAGAGATATGAGAAAACCCCAACACAAACCTGCGATAGAAGTTGGCAAGACCTAGAAAGCTGTGGAGCTCTGTTAGAGTGGTTGGAGAGGGCCAATCCCGAATGACTTGGATCTTGGCTGGATCGACATGCACCCCCTGTTCATCAATGATGTATCCCAGATACTGAACCTGGGTCATGCCAAAAGTGCATTTCTCCAAATTGGCACATAGCTTGTGTTGCCGCAGTGTTTGGAGAACCTGTCGGATGTGGTGGAGGTGCTCTTCCCAACTCTGGTTGAAGATCAGAATGTCATCCAAGTATACTACTACAAAGGAGTTGGTGAATGGGCGCAAGATGTCATCCATTAGCCTCATAAAGGTTGCAGGAGCATTCGTCAATTCGAAAGGCATGACCAACCATTCGAAGAGGCCCTCCTTGTATTTGAAGGCAGTCTTCCACACATCGGAGGGTTCGATTGGTACCTGGTGATATCCTGACTTCAGGTCGATCTTGCTGAAATATTTCGCACCCTTTAGTTGGTCTAGGAGGTCATCAATCCGCGGGATTGGGTACCTATTACGGACAGTGATCTTGTTCAGCGCCCGATAGTCAATACAGAGTCTCCACGTCCCATCCTTCTTCTGTACCAACACGATCGGGCTCCCACAGGGCGATGAACTCGGACGGATGTGACCTTTCTGCAGGAGCTCCTGAATATGCCTCTTGATTTCATCGTTCTCCAGAACGGAGCGCCGATAAATTGGTCCATTGGGTAGCGGTGCACCTGGGGTCAGATCGATGGAGTGCTTGACTTGACAGTGCAGAGGAACCCCTGCCGGGGAGGTGAAGATGTCCTCGTACTCCTCCACAATCTTGTCCATCTGTAGTTGTCGTGCAGAGGGGCCCCGTTTGGAGGCCGTGGCCACTATCTTCTTCTTTCCTTGAGGGCGTATCATCAGGAAAACAAATTTCCTGGTTTTGGAAATGATCTTACTGCATTGTTTTGCAGTAATCAAAGAGAGGGTGGCAGGTGGTGCTACCTCTGGTATCCTGAACAACTTATTTCCCAATGTAATAATAACAGCACGGGGCCTTGATTCATACACAGCATGTCGCTTCCACAAGTATGGTTGTCCTAGTAATACATCACAAACTTCAAGGGGAGCAATGTCACACAATACCTCATCCGTGAAGGGCTTGATGTTGTATGGAAGGCGACATTGCTGGCTCACGCGAAGATCTCGTCCTTGGTGAAGCCACCCAATGGTGTATGGTTGTGGATGTGCTGTGGTCGGTAAGCCCAACCGCTTCACGACCTCTGCCGAAATGAGGTTCTTTTGACTCCCGCTATCAACAATGAACTGTATCGGGGAGCCCTTTACCCACATCTGGGAGTGGAAGAGATGCTCCTCCTCCTCTGGATCTTCGGGTTCATTTTTCTGGATCTTTGCGGTAGCAACAGTGGCGCTGGGGTCCGCATCAATGATCTGCTTCCCTTTTTCATACCCCTTATCGGGTTCTGACTCAGAGTCGGAACATGCATCTAATTCTGAAACCTTTAGCTCAGCCACCAGTGACTGCTTGGCCCGACACTCACTTGTGTTGTGAGTGGAGCTCTTATGGAACTCACACCATTTTCCAGTGTCCTTTCTCGGTTTCGCGGCGCTGTTCTTTGCTTGCAGCTTCGGCTGGTTGTCTTGTGCTGTCCCGCCTTGGCTTTGTCCTTTGTTCTGTGGTTTAGGGGCACCTTTCCCCTGCTTTGGATTCACAGATCCAAAGTCTCGCTTCTTTTGTTTAAACTTCTGCTCGACCTTGACGGCATACCGGTATGCTGCGCCGAGCGAGGGGATGTTTAGGAATTGTATTTCTTCCTGGATGTACTTGTGCAGGCAGCCACGGTATTTGAGTATCAAATGTTGCTCTGAATCCTTGATACCCAACTTTGTGCGAAGGGTATGGAAAAGATTGGTGAACTCCGGCACGTCTTGGTCCCTTCCCTGCCGCAGCGTGGTCCACTTTATGTATTCATCCTCATAGCTCCCGACAGGGTAGTACTGCTCCTTGATGGCATCCCGGAACGAATCCCAGGTGGGTGCGGCTGAAAATAGTGAGCCAGTACTTTCATCCTTCTGCTCGCAGTAGGTTTCCCACCAGTCCTTGACGTGGGGGGCTGCTTTGAGGAGAGCAAAAACAATCTTTTCCCGACTCGAAAATTCATGAACAGAAAAATAACCCTCTAGCAGATTTAACCATTTATCTACGGCATCTGTGTCTATCTGACCCTCGAATATGGGGATTTCAAAATTAACTTGTACCTTAAAGGGTGTGGCGTTTCCAAAGTAGCTGCTGGAAGCCGATGCGTTGCTTCTGGGTAGCCGCTGAAGGATCTGGGCAAAGCTGTCCATCATCGCGTTTCGTTGTCGCTCGAGGGCTTCTTCGAGCAAGATTTTGATGGGATCTCCTGCCCCCTCGTCTTTCTTCTCGTCCGCCATAGGAGGCCGTCGGGATTTGCGAGGCTGGTCTTGCAAAGGTTCAACCAGTTCAAGCCCTAACTCCTTATATCCCGACCTTGTTGGGGACATGCAAAGAAAAACAGAGAAAAAGCAGACTGCTCTGATACCACTGATCCGGATTTAAACAGGAACGCAACAAATTACAGAGATAACCATATACACAAAGATGCAGCGGAAATAATACTTCATTTCATTAATAGAAAATACTGAAATATGCTTACAACCAGAAATGGAAATAAACCAGCTAGGGCGATGGTAGCTAATCTCTGAGAAGAGATGTGATGGCTACATGCCTCTGAACTGTGTTACAATGAGGCTCGAAGGCCTATTTATTGTTGAGAAACAATGGAAAACCCTTAACATTCCAAAACCTAACCCTAGGAGATGAAACACCAAACTGTGGGCCCCGTTTGGGGGTAAGTTGGTACATCAACTTCCCGGGGTCGTAACTTTGGCATATGATCTCCGTTTGATGCGTACAATAGCTCACTAGAAAGATCTATCCGAGCACTATCATTGTTGGAACGGGCAACATGTGTCCATTCCATGGATTCCCCAAAAAACGTCGTTTAGGGCCTCAAAACGGCTCCGGAAGTTCAGGACCCGAAAAACTGCTAAAAATAGTAAGTTGTGCTACAATTAAGGAAACTGAAAATGCTGAGAAAGACAATGGTGGGGGTCCAGGTGGACTTGGCAGGTGGCCACCAATATCCACTTGGATCATTCTTCAAGTTGAGTAAAGATAAGTTACATACCATTGGAATATAAAATAAAATAGTCTATTCAATAATATTGAAAATATTTAATCTTGCTTCCATATGAAGTTTAAAGATAAGACATACATGACATTGAAATCACTAATAAGAGGAAGTTAAAATATGACAAATATTTTATAAACACTAAGTTTGCTCATCAAAATTATTTTTCCAATGTCTGCTTGGAGTAGCTCAATTGGCAATGGCCGTGGAAATGAAGTCTCACCGAACTGAAAGTCTTGGGTTCGAATCTTGTGCTATCCCCCCTGATCGGGGTCAGAGGTTGGACATGATGAATATGTAGTCCTACCAATCTTACAAATTTTTATTTTTTACTTTTCCAACATTATGAACTTAAAGAACAAAATAAATATTGTCAAAATTAGGACTAATGCTTTTGACATCTATAGTGAATTTGGTCATTGGACTAACCCGGAAACACTTTGGGATAAGTGAATTTGTAAACTTTGTGATACAATGGAGTTTGAGGATGAACTTCATTTCCATTTAACTTATGCTACCCTTAATAAGATATGACTTTACCCAATTTCATGGATCTTTAGCTCCTTGCTGACAAAAACCATAATGACATCAATACTTTCATTTCCTCTGTGTTCAAATATAGAAATGGCATTATAAAGAATATTCACTCTGATATTTATTTGATATGCCTTTCTAGTTCGAAGGGACGATACACATCATCATCAATCTCTATTATTTATATTAATGCTACCTCAAAAATATATTTTACACAATGTTAAATGTGGAGATAACCTTTTCCATCTCTAGTCACAAATATGGGCATTTATGTGGATGTTTCTAGGTTTCAATGGTTATTTCGTGGATATTTCTTTAGCTACCATAGAAATGTTGTGGATATTTTTTGGTATCAATTTTTTGTGTTTCCTTGGATGCTTTTGGGCTTTAACCACAACATTTCGTTTTACTATCCAAATTATCACTCATAGTACCACAAAAACAAGAAAAAGTGCTCCAAAATGGGAAATTTGAGAATGACTTGTGTTAGTGGCAATTCAAGGGGCATTTTCTCTAAAATCTCTTAGTATATAGTTTGAAGCAGGGTTTAGAGGTGATCACAATCAACGTCTCTTTTTAAATCTCTAAAATGCTTGTCAAGAAGCATGTAGGTTAATGATACACCATTAGTACCCAATTTGTCCAGACTTTTGGTTGACACCCCCTTTGGAAATGAGCATACAAGGTATGAGTATAACTGCATTGTCATTATTACCCATTGTCTTTGCATTTGTATCCCTATAGGATATGAACATGAGAGGCACACACATAATAACAATGGTTTGGTGGCCATCGATAATAACACAATACCCATTATGCTCATGTTATTAGGCAAGAGGATATTGACCCTTCTTTGTGTACATGTAATATGTAGAGATGGACACTTCAACAGAAGTAAGAGGACTTGTGAGTATAACTCATTTTGCTAGTGAAATGAATTCTTTTGACTAGTTGATGAGTCAAACATTAACTTTGCAAGTTAGAAAAATTGACCTAATTAATAACTCACAAAATTGTATACAATGATGACTATCCAATCACATTGAAATTGAATTTGGAGGTTCTCACAATAACTAGTATTTTGTGATAAGATTATATTTTATTCTTAAAATTGATTTTTTCATAGTTCATCATCATGATTGGTTTTGGTTTAATAATGTAACAATTAATGGATTGATGCATTTCGAGTAAATTATTCACTCTTTCCTTTTGCCATGATGACGAGTGAATGGTTCACTGGAAACATATGGACCCATAAATTATTAAGTAGTTAAATTAAAAACACTAATAATAATATTTGATTGTTAGTAAGTAACCACCATACTTACCATGCAAAAGACTTGTAAGACAAAAGATCTAGGAATTCATCTTGACTTGGGGAAAAATTAATGAAAATGATAAAAAGAAGAAGGTGAAGATGAACTCATTTGCATTGTTTTCGAGTATTTAAAGCTTTAGTCTTGATTAGTGAAACTTGAACTTTATGAGCTAGAGCCATTGCAACTAATGACTCACAAGGGAGCTTTTTAACCTTACAACATTTTTTTCTATAGATATTAAAATCTATTGACACATGAAGTTAGAGTTTCAGTCAATTCGAAACTTTAATCAATTTTTTTAAAGACTTCCTTAATTCAAAATTGAGCAAAACCCTTGGAGCATCATTCCACCATACATAAAATTCTAATCATGTATGAAAATTCTATTGATTTTTTTTTATCAAAATTTTAATTGAATTCTATCATACATAAAATTCAAACCATAATAAAACTCTAATCATAAAAACAAACTTATTTTCTTACATTATAAATTTATCCATCATAAATATACTTGTAAGTCAAAACATGCATTTATAAATTCTCATAAACCAATATTTTTTTTTTACATTATTAAACTTATACATCATAACGCTCAAAAGTCAAATCTTACATTATTAAATTTATACATCATAAACACTCAAAAGTCAAATCTTACATTATTAAATTTAGACATCATAAACACTCAAAAGTCAAACCCTTCACCCCTAAGTTCTCATAAACCAATGACCAACTCTATTTCAAAAACATAAATTTCATAATCAAAGTTTTTAAAGTTTAACTCATTTTCACTATCTTCCTTTCCTCATTTATATATAGGATTTTTAAAAGGAGTTGTCTTTATTGTAATTTTTTGGATTTTTTGGTGTCAAAATCTGGTGGAAAAAATTGAGGTGAAATTTTGATTTGTGTTATTTAAACTGATTTTTTTGACTCTATATATGGATGAACCCTGAAAAACCCCTAGGGCACTTCGATTGTGCAGGAGTTACCCATCAAGCTTGTAATCTGGTGGAAAAATTTGAGGTGAAATTTTGATTTGTGTTATTTAAACTGATTTTTTGACTCTATATATGGATTCAACACCCTAAAAAAATCCTAAGACACTTCGATTATGCAAGAGTTACCCATCAAACTTGTGATTTCAATAAATTCTTATCGAATTTTAGAAAAATTAAATCAGAAAAACCCAAAAAAAAACTTCAAAAAACTCTTATTAAAAACAACTTATTCATTTTTAAAACTCACAGTCATATAATTTTTTTTTAAACCTAAAAGTGATGTCATGCTCTTTGCCTCTTCCAAGTGAATCTTCATCCAAGTCCAATCCTCGAGACTATGATACTCACATACAAATATTATTTTATACCAACCATATCGAATTTAATTTTCAATTTGGGTAGGTGGTCCATAAAATATTCCCACACATCTTAAGCCAAGTGAAGCCTTTTTTATTATCCGAAGGTTCGAATATTAAATTGTCCTGACCATGTCCAAATTGATTTTTCAATGTGAGTGGCTAGTCGATCAAATATTTTCCTCGCCCTCAAACCAAACATTATCAAAGAAAATTCCACCTGTTGACTTTAATGGTTGTCAATTTTCTTTGCCCACGAACTCCGACGGGTCTCCGAAGGCAGAAACATTCTGCTTTGTCGTGAAGCTCCAATGGGCCAGGGTTTGAAAGTCCATTTCGACCGACTCAAATTTGATCATTGATATATTCTTCCCTAAAGACAACGCATGCCTTTCTAGTATCGTGTAAGATTAATTTATTCTGTTTTTTAATCACAAATCCAAAAATATTTTAAGAATGATCAGAATTCAAGTTTGATATTTATTTTATTTGTTTTTATATTAATTTAAATAATAAAAAATATTAAATTTTATATTAATAAATGTTTTAATTTTTCATATTAATTATTAATTTTTTTTTCAGAGAAAAAAGTTTCTTAGATTATATTAAGTCAATATAAAAACCATGATAAGATATAGATACAAAGTACAGCAGCCTATGAAGCCACGAGTCAAAACCATCACTTGACAGAAACATGAAGAACAGATGTGCATTAATCATTAAAAAATTTAATAGTCATGTATGGTGTATAATTTAAGAGACTTTTTTAAATGTGAAAAAGATTTAACCCATGGTGTAAGATTAAGTTAATTTTTGATTCAAGATTAGTGTGTTACAATGTTTGTTTAATTACATTGACTTTTACTAAATTAAAAAAATTAGATTCTTCCTAAGTGACTCCGTGCCCACCAATTTTCTAGGGATTTGAGATTATTTCAATTCTAATAAGTTTTTCCATGATAAGTTCTTTATTATTATTTATAACATTCATTTATATATAATTTTATTTAGCAAAATGTTCTATTACTTCTAATAAATTTAAAAAATTAGATTCGTGCCAAGTGGCTCCGGCCCACCAATTTCCTAAGGATTTAAGATTATTCCAATTCTAATAAGTTCCTCCATAATAAATTCTTCATTATTCATTTATATATAGGCAATTTTTATTGGCGTCTATTTTAGGCGGAATTCACCAAAATCCCACAATACACTTTCAAGATTTGTTGTTATTCAAAATACATTGTTGAATGTATAAATGGATTTAACACCCTGAAAAACCCCTTGGTCACTCACCGGAATTCACCAAAATTAGACAATACAATTTCAAGATTTTTTGTTATTCAAAATACATTTTTGAATGCATAAATGGATTCAGCACTGTGAAAAACCTTTAATCCAAAGTCTTGTGAACTTTTTGAAATGGGTATGTAGTGACTTTGATTCACTTATTACTGGTTACAAATCGTTAATCCAAAGTCTTGGAAACTTTTTAAAATAGACATGAGTGAGTTTTGATCCATTTCTATGTGTAAGGGTTTGCAAATTATTGCTGAGGCACTCTCCAACCCAGCATGGCGGAGATGTTGTAATGTCTTGTCATCTCCTATAAACATTTTCACTTGATCAAATTACATAAAAATAAAAAATAAAATAAAATAAATATCTTGAAAACATTTTTACTTTATCAAAATAAAATAAAAATAATAAAAGAAAAACTTAAAAAAAAATAACTTTATAGTATTCATGTGGAGTATAGGCTATTTAGAGGGGGAAATTAAACCAACCTAGATCTATTTTACTCTGGATCAAGGGATCAAATATCGAGATACAAACCTCTTTTAAAGTGAAAAGAGATTTGATCCTTTTTAGCCTTTAATAGATCCATAAATCTAAATTGCTTTAATATGATTTCTTTGAATACAATGGCACATTCAACTAGTAAGTGTCCTATAATTTAGAGTTAAACACTTGTAAAAATTAGATAAATAAAAATTAAATCTTATCTTATAATTTTCATATTAATAAATATTTTAATTTTTAAATTACCAATTTTATTATTATTATTATTTTTAAATTAAGAACAATATAACAATATATTATATCTTAAATTATATCATAATTTAAGAGATTCTTTGAATATGCAAAAGATTCAAATCACTTTATTTTATTTTTTTAATAAATTTAATTAAAGTTTATTTTTTCGGTTTCAAATAGATAAGATCATTATTTTATTTTATAATTTTAAATATATAAAAGAAAAAACTAAAAAGTATTCTAAATTACCAGTCAAATTGAAAATATAAAAGAAAAAACTAAAAAGTATTCTAAATTACCAATCTAATTTAAAATAAAATTATATTAGGCAATTAAATAATTGAATTCAAAGTGCTCACAGACATTTTAAATCACAGTGTGAATATGGCAAAGTTCCACATTGACATTGAAACAAAGACTCTGAACATAAACCAACAAAACCCCTGTAAAAAACCGAGGCGGTTTAAGTTCAAATCCTGCATACCGGAGTCTACAGCTTAACTTGGAAGTAAATAATTCAAGTCAATTCAAAGCTCCCACAAACCTTTTAAATTACAGTGTGAATAAGGCATAATTACACAATTCCGTGGTTGACATTGAAACAAATATAAAATGGAGTGAGATATTTTTGGAGTTTTTTTTGAATTTTTTTATAGTTAAATCTTGATTTGTGTGGTTTAGTTTGGTTTTTTTTGGCATAATATATAGATTTCCTAAATCTTTTTAGGGTATTTTGAGTTTAAAAGGTTTATTTTTTAAATTTGTAATTCTTGTTAAATTTCACAATTGAATCAGAAAATAAACCCAAAAATCTCAAAAAAATCATATTTAAAGACTATTTTTTATTTATTTTTTAATATCAAAATGAAGAGGCACCTCAATTTTCAAGTTAAACGGTGGAATCTAGTTACACTAGTGGAAAGTTTTTTAGATAGTTGTTTCCCTGCAAACATTGCATGTGTATACAACTTGAGTGGGCATAATGATTAAGAGCATGTGTTTCCTCCTAAAAAGTCACATGTTCAAAACTAGAGAGAGTAAAGTATGTATGCCTTTATAGATTTAGTAGTGAAATCACTCCGCCGCGGTGGATCCTTTGTCCCACAAACAAGGGGTCTCATACACAAATGTGGGTCCCTTGTTCCACAAACAAGGGGTCTCATACACCAATGTGGTCTTTGGCTTGGCTGGGCCCTTGTCCCACAAACAAGGGGTCTCATACACCAATGTGGTCTCTGGCTTGGCAGGGCCCTTGTCTTACAAACAAGGGGGTCTCATACACCAATGTGATGTCTGGCTTGGCGGGTCCCTTGTCTCACAAGTAAGGGAGTCTCATACACTAATGTGGTACAAGGGGTCTCATACACCAATATGGTGTCTGACTTAACAGGTCCCTTGTCTCACAAATAAGAGAGTCTCATACGCCAATATGGTGTCTAATATGTGATTTATCTGTAAATTTCGCTGAATGTGTGATTTATCTGTATGAAACCCACGAGACCGTGGTTCAAGTCTCATTAAATATAGTATCTTGCTATCATCTCCGCTCAAAGGAATAGATTCCCATTCTGAATTGCGTGTTATAGCTGTAACATGTTGGACTGATCACCGGTGACATGGATAATTACGAATTTCCTTACTTTTGTTGCGATATTATTAATTAAAATTTAATGCGATGGCCATGTCATCACTCTGCATGATATGCAATTGACGGCCCTATCCATCTTAGGGACTGCGACGGTCAAAACAGGGACGTATTATCAGGCATTCAATTCGAGGAATGTATGGATAGATAGCTATTTGCGTCGATTCACAAGACAATTTACCAGTAATTAATGCAAAAATACAAGACAGTTTACCAGTAATTAATTTAAATATATAAAATGAAAATTTAAAGGACATTTTTGTTTTCCACGTCTGCCAATGGCACCTGGGCATCCAGAACCAGAAAACTGAGTCGTTCAGCGTGATATAAAAGTTATTTTATTTCAGTCGCACTCACGGCCATCTGTGTTACCACACTTGTCCCGCCGCTTCTAGGTGGTTAACCGCGCTTCTGTTAACTAGGGCTAGTTAGATGAGTTAGCCGAGTCGAATAGGAGATACAGCGGGAAATAAATGATGCATGTATTACAATGTAAATGCGTAGAAAGTAATCGGACCTTTTAAGTTGACAGAGTATTTATGCGAGATTTATCCAGTTTGTGCGCAATTTGTGAAAATTTGCTGTAAGTTGACTCAAATTTGAGCCGGAACGGCCACGGACAAACTCAGAGCGAGATTTCTTCTCCAATTTTAGCTATCTAGCGTCTCTCTCAACAAATATCTGAGGTACCCTCGTTTATCTTTTTCCTGAAACTTTCTTGTTTCATATATGCGCTTTTTGTAGCCACATTTTTGTTTTCTAGACGGTTGCTTGCGTAGCTTGTATGATTTTTTTTGGACCACATTGTTGTAGCTTCTTACGAGGAATTATAAAGTTTATCGAGTTTTTATCGCTAAAGTTTTGTCGAGGATCCATGATTTTGAAAATATAGAGCAGTACGGCAATTTGTCATGTGCTTTTCTTGAAGTTTTATAGCATTCTGCGAAATTTCGCGTCAATTCTTGTAAACTTCGCGTTATTTAACGGTATTTTCGTGGATGTTATATCGGCGTAAGCGATAGTGCCTTGCTCCTTGTAGCCGTGATTCAAGTTTTCTGATGCCTTTTAAGTGAATATATATAATTTGTTTACCTTTAAATGCCACACTTCCATTAAAAAACATTGCGGTTAATTGAGAGCCCGTTGGCGATTATATGGAGAATGGCTATTAATTCCTACTCTGATTTTGAAAACTTTGTGCCGAAACATGCATTTCTTGTTTGTAAGTTAGGTTTTCGGCTTCCTGATTGCAGGATTTTAGATAATTGTTAATAGCGTGCAGATCTCGTCAAATTTAAGTTGAAATATATGTATTTTGCGTGTTTTTTTTGGGTTTTCATCTAGTTTCAAAGGCATCTTTGCATCAAGGATGTTTTCTGTGAGAAGTATCCAGAATATCCTTCTCCCGTTCTCGAAAAGTTTTGCATAGTTTTTCCTTAATTTGTTTTGTTATGTTCTCAACTTGAAAAGTTAGAATACAGTGAAATTAAAGATTGAAGGCTAGGTTGTCAGTTTCCTGATTGCCCTCGGACAAAGATCTGCAAGTCCATACAAAATTCCACTTCAAATGGTGCTAGATCATTCCCGATGTTGAGATGATTGGGAACATTGGCGATTTCTTTGGCATGCATTGTGCTTGAAATTTAGGTTTTCTAGGTATCCTGTAATTTTTCCATCATTCTGCAATTTGGCAGGTTGTACGTTCTTCTTGGCTCATGCCATTCCAGGTATTCAGAGTTAATCCTTCGTTGTAGGCTATGCATGCCTATTCTGAGCGTTCGGTATTGCGTTTAGGAAGTACCCTGGCAAGTATTTGATAGTTTCCACAGAATTAGATGTCTTATTATGTTTAAACTTTATTGTTCCTGGTCTTTTATTCGCCATCAGAACATGTATCCCTGTTGAATTATTGTTTTATTGAAGACATTTTGTTCTAGCAATTGTTTTTCTGTATCCTTTTAGCATTCTGCAGTATTGAAGGCAGTTGCTAGATTTTTCATGACAATCATACATAACATTTGGGATCTTGAAGCCCTTACGTAGTGTTAAATTTCCTAACCCTAGCATCTGGTTTATTCTTTCCTAGCAGATCAAATCTACTGAATAAAAATACTGGTAGAGTTCTAACTTTAACATTCAGCTGAAGCAAATTAAATAACCAATCTCAATCACATAAGCACACAAATATTCTGCCCAATCAACAATTCTTCATTAAAAATAACTTCAGAACCTACGTGGTCTCCCTTACTGGGAAATGGCCCCTTGAGAAAATTACATACACAACAATAAACTTGGATCTGATCCAACTGATCAAGCCCTATATCTGTCTTGGCTGATTTGTAACTCCCTTGCTGCTCCTTGCACCTTCCTCAGATCCAACACACTTGATGGAATTCCTTGTCCACTCAAACCGCTGAGATCTCACTCTCACTGTCTTGTGCTCAAGGTGTCTTGTATGTCTTCTCGCTTAGACTAGCTTTTCTTTTATAGCTCAAGTTATGACTGAATCCACAACCCTAATCTCCAAAGAGATTGATGGTTGAGATTAGATCTCAACTTACCTGAGATCGACAATTGAGATTCTTCTTATTCACCATTGCAAAATACTTTACATTTCATTAGACTAACTCACTTTATCTTATAAAATGAAATTATTTTCATCAACAAAATAATTGCTAAGGTTAAGGGTGTATTAGGTGACTTCTGCATGCCTAGACACTTAGGCTTGTGCAAAAGTACTTGCTCAAGCTACAAACACCAACACTCCTCTTAGCGAGGGAGGTACTTCTTGAAGAGCCATCTAGAACTGGCTGTCCCTCCTGTCTTGGTACAATGTCCTCCTTCAGAGGCCTGCTCTCTCTGAATGTGCTCCTAGGATCCTCCACATGCTCTGGGGCATCCTTTAATGTTTGAACAAGTTTGCTCGTCAACTTGTATAAGCTGCTCTCTCTAACCCCGATGGCCACTGTTTTTTCTAGGCTAGACTTCTCTGGATGAATGCTAATTTATTGATCAAACTCAAATTCGAGGTCTAGTTGGATGGAGCTAGACTTCTCTGTGTCCTCGTTAATTTATAGATTCACTAGGATCTCCCTTGGGGATTTGTGTTTTGGTCCTTTGAAACACCTACGAAATAATTATTTGTTGCCAATCCCTTGACTGGTATTGTCTCCCACTCTCCCTATGAAGGCTGGCCTTTGCTAATCACGCTGACAAATTTGATTGATGTACTCATTGCCCCACCAATTCTGCACTGCTGCCACTCTGTGTTTCACTTGACACTTACTTAACACTTGGGCCCTTGTACGACTATGGAACTTCTAATGATTGTTGGCAGTATGACCCCCTGCATCGATCCTTTTTTCGACTGTAGGTAGTTCTTGTACCTTTTTCCCAATGTGATACCCTTTGCTGGCATTTGACCTAGGCTCTCGCAGCTTTGTAGCTTGTGGCCTTGCGTTGACTGGTTACCTCTGCCTGTGACTTCCCTATGCATGTGGCCTGGCTACTGCGGGGCTTTAGCCTTTTGCAGTTGGCTGGGCAACTACAATTGGCAGAAACTGTCAGCGATCACCCTCTTTTTATTTATTTAACTTCCCCCACCCCCCCAAAAAAAAAAAAAAAATCTCCTTGATGGCATAATTATGTATGGCCTTTGTATGAGATCATTGGCCAAACTTGGCCCTTGCGACTTTTGTACGAACTTGTTACCAGGTGAGTCTAAGGTTGGTTCATTAGATTTGACATTTTGATACCATGTTAAATTTTCTAACCCTAGTGCCCGATGTATTATTTTCTAGTAGACTAGATCTATTGAATAAAAACATTGTTAGAGTTTTAACTTAAACATTCAACAAAAACAAATTAAATAACCAATCCCAATCATGTAAGCACACAAATATTCTTCCAGATCAACAATTCTTTATTAAAATAACTTCAGAACCTACTAAGGCTCCCTTACTGGGAAAATGGCTCTTCGAGCAAATTACATACAAAACAATAAATCTGGATCTGATCTAGCTGATCAAACCCTAGATCTGTCCTTTCATATGCCCCAGCTATTGTGGATCACCCTTGCTGCTCCTTGCACCTTGCTTGGACCCAGTGCACTTGAATGGAAGTCCTTCTCCACCTAACCATTGAGATCTCACTCTCTTGAGTTATGATCGAATCTACATCTAAGATTATAGACATCATGCTTGTAATGGGCCAACTTTTAGTGATGCCTTCAATCTCGAATTCCGTCTATTAACTGAGATCTATGCATGAGATTCGTTATGCATGTTAATGGGAAAATGAAAGCAAGCATGATGTATAATAATCTTGATATATTTGGCATTGATATCTCAAAGTAATTGGTTCGTGTGCATTTCAGGTAAAATGTAGGACACAAAAAGAAGCAGATGATTATATATCTGTATTACAATCATTTAATTCTTGTTGCTATGGAACTTGTTAATGAGCCAGCTTTTAGTGATGGAAGTGTTATGGAACCTGCCATTTGATTGGAGGCCACTCAACTCATTTTTCATGCACAAGTTGTATCCTATGCCTAGTGAAAATGCCCCAAATTTGCTCAACGTCCACACCCAGATGTGGTGGCTCCTTTGTGGCCTGCTTCACCTCTCAATTCACAGAGGTTGACATGGGCTAAAATGGTGGAACACCAACACAAGTGTCTCTATTATTATAAATGTGATGAAATTTTTTCCAAGGAACAAAATTGTTATTGGCTTTTTTTGATGATGGAATTGATGAAGGGACTTAGGAGGAAGTCAACCCCCCCACTGAGGAAGTTCCTTTTCTCGATCATTTGGGTGAAGAACCCCAAATCTATCTTCAAACTTTGATTGAGATTTCCTCCCATTATACATTAAAGTTGGTAGTATATATCAAGAATTAGAAGCTCATAGTCTTAATGGATAATGAAAACACCCATAATTTCATTCATTGCTGCATTGTGTATGAAACACACTTTTATATCCATGTTATTAACAGCTTTTAGATTATGATAGTTAATGGGGATCTATGAAATATGGTCGTTAATGTGAAAATGTGGAACTTCAAATAGGTGATTATTCTCAAAAAACTCACATGTTTTCCATTGAAATGGGTGGCTGTGATATTGTTTTGTCTGTTGATATGGGTTGTCATGGCTCAGCCCACCTTGCTTGGCATCTGTTAAATTCCAACATTTTAACCATTTTATGTTCCAGGGGCTAAAACTGGGGTATTACATTTATTTAGAATCCTTCCACGGTTGTTGAATGCCAAACTCAAAGCCCAGCTTATGGCCAAGGGCAATCTCATTAATGAGTGTGTAAAGTCAAGTCACTTTTATACAAGCTGAGTGGGAAATTTATGTCATGCTTGTGAAGTTTTGAAAATAAAGGGAAAATACCTACTTTACTGGATTCATTGCACAGCCCTTCCTTTTGCTGTGTAAACTCAAATAATTTTTATACAAGCTGAGTGGGAAATTTATATCAGAATTGTGAAGTTTTGAAAATATAGGGAAAATAGCTACTTACTGGATTCGTTGCCCAGCCTTTCCTTTTGCTGCAATTTAAAGAAATTGGAATTTATCCTCCTTGTAAATATATGTTATAATATTGCATCCACTATATCTCTTTGTATTTTGTGCACAGCAGCTGATATTTATCAATGACAGCTGTTGCCTTGGCATAAAATTGACATCATGAATATAGTGAATAAAGTAGTATTTGTTGTCCTTGATTTTTTTGTTTATAATGTTGTTTTCAACCATAATTAGAAAGGAATTCTGTTTTGGGAAATTAATAAGTTCTGACCACTCTAAGTTGCTTGTTTATTTACCATGTTGTAGCAGGACTTGGCTTTAACTAGCAGATAATGGCAGATGTACAGAAACTGTTCTTTATAATTGTAGTAGATGAAGATTCACAGGGTGAATGGACAGGAGAAGAATCACCTTCTTTGTTTTTCCAAAAATCAAATCATTCTTTTCGGTATACACGTCCAGTTTTACAGAGCATATTACAGTTGATGGGTTGCAAACAACGACACTCCTTTAAGGTGATCTGTTTCTGCCATCTTTTCTAGTATTTTGAGGTGACTGTACTGATCTTTCATGCCATTAGAAGTTGGATTTGTATTCCCTATTTGCCTTTGTTGCCAGGAATGAGAGCAGTCTGCAAATTTGTTTTAGTGGTCATTTGCCATTGCATACATGGCTTATTCAAACTGCACATGAGAGTGAAGAAATTGAAGTGAAACGAGCTTGGAGAGCATTTAGGTTGATCATATACATAAACTATTTCATCCCCAGTGTGAGTGCATTGCATATCTAGAGTCTGGAGACTTATTCAGTTATTGTTAAATTCCAATTAATGTTGAATTTCAAAACAAAAAAAATTGTGTTGATTCAAAATCAAAATATTAGAGGGCTGTTTGTTTTGGAAAAGGAACCATATCATTATTTCTTTGTCAGGTCTACGAAATTCAAATGTACAATGATGGACATATCTTTGAAACAAGACGTTGCAAAAGAATTAGGGGCTTATAATCTCAGTAAGTATCTTGGTTTTTAACATTCTTGAAGTTGACATCCCATTTCCACATAAAGGTTAATCTATTGTCTGTAATATTATTGGCCTTGCCATAGTGCAAATTCCTGCATAAGTTTTGTTCAGTAGTTTTATCGACTGAAAGGGATTACATACCCATGGTAAGCCACATGGAGAACAATCCACTCATTGGGAATAACTCAACCTTTGTGTCACCCACATGCATCTTCTATATACTATCAATTGACTGCTATGAAACCAGCTCACAAAAAGATAGAAAAGATAGATGAACACCTTAGAAATCCGACTCTTCGAGGGGGCAACCTCCTTTACATTTACACAAATGAACAATTCTTGGATGATACAAATGACTAAACCTCCCTTCTATATATAAGAGTCTAAGGGGTCACAATATAATCAAGCTGACATGATAGTAATAACATAAGGGCACAAAAATAACAATAGTGGGTTTCTATGGGGCATACTAATAACAATATGGGGACAATAGGGGCACAATAATAATCAGTGTTGTTAAAATCGCGATATTATCGCTTTATTGCGATTTTTCCCCAAGCTGATATTATCGCGAGTTATACTCGCGATTTTTTCCCAATTTATCGCCGAGGGTCCGGGCAACGCTGTTTTATAAGGGATGCTAAATGTTCGAAATGCAATTTTTTTGAAAGAAACAAATAATTTTTGAGTGGGGCAGCGTCATTTTCATCCTTTTATTTAAATTTTTAACATTACCATGAAATGACTCAGGATGTTTGAGAGTGGTTCTAGCCTCCTTGGATTTCATATGGAGAAAGTAGAATTTTAGATTTCATTCAAAATTTTTTAGGATTGGGAGCTTGTAATGTTTCCAGGTGACACCACTTGCCCGGGCTACCCCTGCCACCAGTAGAGGACGTGGTCTACCTCCTATAGCTCCTACTTCTAGTTCTTCAGCTTCTAGAGTACAACAGACTCCACTGCCAACTCCACCAGCACCAGCATCTACATCTAGAGGGAAAGGGAAAGCTGTGGCATTTTCTTGCGAGAGGGGCAGAGGAAATCAATAGGATTAGACTTTAGTTATTTTCTTCATTTTATTGTATATGACATTATGACATGATGAAATACATTATTATATTTTTTGTTGATATTTTGAGGCTGAGTTGGGACTCAGGTGTCAGGACTTACTATTCAGGACCTGATTCAATGTTATGTGTGATTTTAGCACTAGAAATGATATTAAACATCTTATATATTACTTCTTTTATCATATTTATGTGTCAATGTATTTATTTTATGTTGTAGATGGTTTAGATATTAAAAAAAATGAAAAAAAAATGAAAAAAATGAATATTTTTGTACCAAACGATTTTTTCCCGATTATTTCCGATTATTTCTCGATAATTACGATTTTTTCCGATTTTTTCCTCATGCCGATATTATCCTGATAACGATTAATGCAACATTGATAATAACAATAAGGGATATAATGACAATAGTAATGGGGAATCATTAGTATTATAGGGGCCTAACATGCTCCTCTTCTTCCGAAAAGCGTTGTCCTCAACGCTTGAGTTGTTCTGGATGCTTCTGTATAAAATTCTCATCCTCCCATGTAGAATCTTCAGTAGATAAGTTCTTCCACTTGATGAGATACTCCGAAATTGATCGATTTCGTAGCTGTCAAGTTATTATTTCTGTGACTGCTTCTGGTTCCAATATGATTTTTCCTTCTTCGTCAAGTTCTGGCAATATTGTTTGAATTGGGAGCTTGTCACCTATAACCTTCTTTAAACATGAAACATGGAAAACTGGGTGCACTTGGGAAGCTGCAGGAAGCTCCAATACGTATGCCATAGTACCAATCTTTTGCAACACCTTGTACGGACCATAATACTTTGGTGAATAATTTATTATCCTTCTTAGCTTGCTTGAGGGACATTTGTTTATATGGTTGTAATCGTAGGAATACCCAGTCATCTACATCAAAACTTCTTTCGCTGCGATGTTGATCTCCCTGTTGTTTCATTCTATTCTGCACCAACGTGAGGTTATCCTTTAAGAGTTGGAGAACTTGTTGTTGATTCTCGATGTGATGTTCCACTGCTTGAACCTTAGAATTTTCTCTTAAATATGATGTGATGGATGGTGGATGATATCCATAAAGTGCCATAAATGGGGTCATTTTTGTTGCAGTATGGAAGGAAGTGTTATACCACCATTCAGCCAGAGGCAACCATTTGACCCATTGTGTCTGTTTATCAGATACAAAGCAACGAAGATATCCTTCCAAACATTTGTTTACTATCTCAGTTTGCCCATCAGATTGAGGATAATAAGATGAGCTATGAGTTAACTGAGTACCGAGACAAGAAAATAATTATGTCCAAAAATTTCCAGTGAAAATGGGATCTTTGTCGCTTACAATAATATTTGGGTTTCCATGTAGCTTTTGAATTGTTTCCATAGATGCAGTAGAAACTATACTGACTTTAAATGGTTGTGATAATGCACAAAAGTGTGCATACTTGGTAAGTCTGTCATCTACCACCATGATGACACTTTTTCCTTCGGACTTGGGTAAACCTGTGATAAAATCCATTGAAACCTCCTCGCAATGTTGGCTTGGAATGGATAAAGGTTGTAATAGACCTGGTGTCTTAATTGTTTCAACTTTATTTTGTTTGGAAACCAAACATTCCGCCACAAACTTTTGAATATCTGATTTAAGGCCATCCCAAAAAAATTCCTTCTTAACCCTGTGGTAAGTTTTTAAAAATCCTGAGTGCCCTCCCAAGGGAGAAGTGTGCAATTCCATAAGAATCTTTTGTTTGAGTTGGGAATTCTTACATAGGTATAGGCGATCTTTGTACCATAACGAATCATTTTTCCAGGTAAATGTATCAAATGTACTGGGATCTTGTTGTAACTTTCGAATGAGTGCCCACACTTCTTCGTCATTCTTCCATTCCTCCCTTGCTTCGTTTATCCAATCTGGTTGGATAATAGAAATGGTGCACAACAATGCTTCTACAGCCTCATCCTTTCTTGAGAGTGCATCTGCAGCAACATTTTGCTTCCCCTTTTTGTAGATGATTTCAAAGTCATAATCCATCATCTTTGTGACCCATTTTTGTTGCTCTTCAGAGGATAATCTTTGTTCTAAAAAGTATTTATGACTATCATGATCCGTTTTTACTTTGAAGTGTCTTCCCATTAGGTAGGGTCGCCATTTCTTAAGTGCATGTAGTATTGCCAACATTTCCTTCTCATAAATACTTTGTGTAAATACTTTCCCTTGATTGGATGACTTTCGAAAGCAATGGGTTTTTCATCTTGCATTAAAACAACACCAATTCCATTTCCTGAAGCATCACATTCTACAATAAAGGTTTTTGTGAAGTTCGACGTAGCTAAGACCGGTGCTTGGCACATTGCCTCTTTAAGATGTTCGAAGGCCTTTGTTGCTTCTGTAGTCCATGAAAATGCATCTTTCTTCAATAATTTTGTTAGAGGCACTGCTATTCTCGCATAATTCTTAACAAACTTGCGATAATACCCTGTCAACCCGAGAAATCCTCGCAGATGCTTTATGGATGTGGGAATTTTCCATTCTTTATTGGCTTTAATTTTGCTAGGGTCTACCTTAACACCTTTATGAGATACAATATGACTTAGATATTCCACCTCTTGTACTCCAAAGAAACATTTGGAGCTTTTTGCATCTAATTTCTTCTCTTCCAATAGTTTGAGCACCCTGTCAACATGTTCAACATGATCCTTCCAAGACTTGTTGTAGATTAGTATATCATCAAAAAATACTAACACAAATTTTCTAAGGAAGGGTTTGAAAATGGAATTCATCAAACCTTGAAATGTAGAAGGTGCATTGGTAAGGCCAAAATGCATGACCAAAAATTCATAATGACCCTCATGAGTTCTAAATGCTGTTTTTGGAATGTCTTCAGTCTTCATTATGATTTGATGATACCCTGAACGAACTTGGTGAAGTAAATTGATCTATGCAATTCATCCAATAATTCATCAATGACAGGAATGAGAAATTTATCTTTAATAGTGAGCTTGTTGAGCTCCCTATAATTCAGACACATGCGCCATGATCCATCCTTCTTGTGCACCAATACTACTGGAGCAGAGAAAGAACTTTGACTAGGTTGAATTATACTAGCATCTAGCGTTTCTGCAACCATATGTTCAATTTCACTCTTTTGGGCATAGGGATATTTGTACGGCTTGATGTTTGGAGGAACACTTCCTGGAATCAAATGAATAGCATGATCATGATCACGAATAGGTGGGAGACCTTTGGGAGTCTCAAATACCTTGGAATGATTGTCCAAGACCTTTTGGAGATCTAGAGAAATAGATGATTTTGATGTGGGAACCTCTAGCGAACATAATTGTGCAATTACACCTCGTTGTTCCTTCTTTAGAAGCTTTGTCATACCGTTAGAGCTGATTATCTTTCCTGGTTTCCCTGCAATACCCCTTAATTCAACTTCCTTTCCTTCCGCACAAAATTTCATGAAAAGTTCTTGAAAATTAAAAGCTATTGTACCCAAGGATTGTAGCCATTGGACTCTTAGTACAACATCAACACCACCCATTGGAATGGAAAGCATTGGGCTATTCAATACATATTCTCCCATGGATAGCTTGATATTATGGCACTTTCCAGAGCAATTTATGGTTCCTCCACTTGCAACCATCACTTGGCACTCTGGTGCTAGATATAGGAAACAATTCAATTTCTTTGCTATCTTACAATGAATAAAATAATTGGTACTTCCCGAATCAATCAACACTATTACCTTTTTCTTCTTGATATGTCCTTCTATCTTGATAGTTTGAGGAGTGGTGATTCCAGCCAATGCATTACAAGATATGGTCGGATTCATTTCTTCTTTATCTAGGGTTTGTTCCTGGAGTATATACTCTTATTTTGACATTTCTTGTTCATTTTCTTCCTCCTCTTCATAATCTATGTAGAACAATTTCTTCTTAGCACACTTATGACTTTTAGTGTATTTGCTATCACAATTGTAACAAAGCCTTTTTGCTCTTTTTTCTTCCAATTGTTGTGGTGTCAACCTTGTAGGCTGTGGAAGGCTAGGGGCAACAACACTTCCATCTTTATAGTTGTGAGTGGTAGGCTTCCTGGTTGCCATAATTTTGCTTTCCATTTTTCTTGCTAACCTGAATGCCTTCTCTAATGAATCAGGTTCCCAAAGGTGAACCTCATGTTGGATATAATCCTTTAAAGTCCCTATGAACACATCAATCCCATGATCCTCTGGAATATCTTTTACCCTTATGTTCAATTTTTGGAAGTCCTCAATGTGCTCCATCATTGAATCCTTTTGTTTGAGATTTATCAATTGGCTAAAAAAGGTATTGCTTTTTCTATCCTCATAATGTGTTATCATTTCTTCCGTAAAAATTGCCCAAGTGACAATTTGTTTACGAGAGCAAAGCCATCGATACCATACAAATTGATTTGGTTTCAAATATAAAGTTGCAATACGTACCTTTCGTGTGTTTTGCACATTATGGAGATCGAAAAATTGCTCCATCTGTAGTATCCATGTTCTGGGATCCTTGCCATCAAACTTCCTCATATCGATTTTTGGAACATGGTGGGTCTTCAATCCAACATTAGAGTCTACCCTTTCACCATTAGTGACCATTTCTTGTAGCAACTTATTCAAATTTATCTTCAATTCTTCCATCTTATCGTCCATGCCATTCATCTTAGCATCCATGCCATTCATCTTAGCTTCCACGCCATGCATCTTAACCTGCATGCCATTCATATTAGCTTCCACGACATTCATCTTGGCTTCATTTACCTTTAGTGAGAGTGAAATTTGTTGTACTTGGTGTTGTAATTTTGATATATCATGTTGCATTTCTTCTTCTTCTTCACGAGTCATGCTAGAGCTTTCAGGTTGCTTACTAGGTGTTTCCATTTTCTTTCTTCGGGGCATTAATTAATGCTAATAATTCTTCACTATTCCCTTTGAATTCTTTCAAACTAATTTTTCAAATCAATCTTATGCAAAATTTAAAAAAAAAACTACACCTTTTTTTTCACTTTGTAAGAGCTCGATATTGAATCTGTTGTGTCTCTATAATTGCGGAACTCGAATATCTGAAATCTTGTCCTGCGGTAGCCCTTTGAGTCCTCTTGCTAACCCCGCAAGTCTGATCAAATTGGATTCTCCAAGGAAGAGTTATGCCAAATTTCCCACGATGACCTGATTGTAGACTAGTTCAGTAGAGCGAACTTGTATGACATGCCACGTGTCACTGTTTCGACCTTAGTACCTGAAACTGATCCATAGAAAACTACATGCCGTCCTCTTTCTGAAACTTTTTACGAAATTTCAATCTGATGCTTAAAACAAAAGTTATGATGATTTTCCTCAGGTCACCTGTTTGGAATGTAATTTGGCAGTCTGCAAAAACCCCAACTTCCTCAGATCATATATCCGCAAATATAGCGAGACAAGCTTGAAATTCGGACCCGAAGTTCAGAACAATTTCGGCTCAAATGGGTTTTTTTTGTAGCTTCTGAAACGTCACAGAAAAAAAGTTATAGCGAAAATTCCGTGATGCCTGTTTGGAGCAGCGAAACCCTAGAATCCAAAGCTCTGATACCAAATGTTATGAAACCAGCTCACAAAAAGATAGATGAACGCCTTAGAAATCAGCCTCTTCGAGGGGGCAACCTCTTTTACATTACACAAATGAACAATTCTTGGATGATTCAAATGACTAAACCTCCCTTCTATATATAGGAGTCTAAGGGGTCACAATATAATCAAGCCAACATAACAGTAATAACGTAAGGGCACAAAAATAACAATAGTGGGTTTTTCTGGGGCATACTAATAGCAATATGGAGACAATAGGGGCACAATAATAACAATAAGGGATACAATGACAATAGTAATGGGGGAATCACTAGTATTATAGGGGCCTAACACTGAAAGTTCGGATACTGACAATCGCAACCACAACTTCTTGCTTATCAACAACTCATAATGACGTAACTTTACATTAAAGAGTAATGATAACAATACCCTTTCTAGTACCATAAGACTTTACGTTGGATTATTATTACAAATTTACCCTAAGACCATTGTGCTGCATAACATCCCAAAATATAGCTAAAAATTCTCCAAGTTTTTTTTGTTTTGTTTTGTTTTGTTTTGTTTTGTTTTTTATATTTTTCCAAAATAAGGGCATCATTTATGATGTTTGATTCAGTGTTTTAAAAAATGGTCGAGCCGACTCCGACTCGGCCGAGCCAGCCCAAGCCAATACCTGGCCGGGTCGGCTCGGTGGTCGAAACGGAATCGCTGGCTGGGTTGTTATTGAGCCGGCCGAGCTAGTCATTGACTCAGTTGGCTCGATAACAACTTGATCGGCTCGGTAACAACCTGGCCGATTCGGCTCTTTGAAAAAGATCCTGATGCACATTTGTCAAAAGTTGTTCCACCTCCTACATATCAACGATTGGGTTGTTGTTTATTGCATATTTATAGTCCTAAAGTAATCTATCACTGTGAGAAAGTTTTGAAAATTACAAGGTCGAAGTATGGTTATCCTAGTGGCATGAATTAGAAAACTGAAACAATGCATTGAGCCATACAATGTTTTTAAAAAAAAAACGTTCTGGCAATGGACTAATAGATACATATTTACCTCTGATTGTTTTGGAGCTTGACCAGAATTAAATCAAGGGTTTTGAGACTTCATTAGGGGCAGATTTCTTGAAATCATCTCCAACAGTCTAGGTAGAAGCATGAGACAAGCCGTCCTGTAGCAAAGGCACAAATTTGAAGACATCTGTTGATCAGTTCATTGGCTTATCATTTGGGAAGCTATGATTGGTTGCAGAGAATTGGTATTATTGTTGTTGTAGTCTAGTGATTGTCCTTGGGCTGAGGCAGAAAAGAATCCTGGCATTGGTGGCTAAGTATGAACTTTGTATTGGACAATGCACTGGGTGCCATTTTGATATAATGGATATATTCATGAGCCTACTTTGATCATATGTTGTCTTCTGTCTACATTCTAAAGCTTTGTGTTTGGAAACATGAACGAAAATCTTTAAAATTATGTTTTTTATAAAAAATAAATATTTAATGTATTTTTTACAACGACCGAGTTGTTGAAATCAAACTGGCCGAGTCGATACCGAGTCGGAGTCAGAGTCGGCGCCAACCCTCGGCCTTTTCCGAACCAGAGTTAGAGTTTTAAAACATTTGTTTGATCGATGCATTAAGGCCACATAGCGATGATTCTTTTGAAAAGAAGGTTGTTTGACTTGGCATATATATTTGTTCATTAAGTAATTTTAGGTAACTTTAGCCTATGTTGAGAAATGTAACCAGTATCGGTCTTCATAATCGTATTTGAGTCATGATGTATTGTTACTTGTATTTGTCAAAAGAAACGAAGAAAATTTATTGTAATTTTTATTTATTTATAAGCATGGGTTTCATGCTTCATTTATTTTTATTCTAGGTCAAAAGCACCCATTGAGTGCTCTAGGGTTCATGCCTCGAGTCAAAGTCAAAGTCAATATATTTTAGATCCTTCCTGGGCTATTTATGTCAAGAAAGAAAATTATTTTTATGTACTTTCAGTCATCATTACCTCCACCATCAAGTCGGCCTGCCCTCTCTTACACGTTGGCCTCAAGCACATTAAGTCAGCATCAAGAAGATGATTCGACCTCTAAAAAACTATATATAAGAGATGCATTTGACCTTGTGTAGTGTTATCAGGATCGGACCGGATTGACTGGTCCAATCGTTTTGGGGGAAAACTGGTTCAAACTGGTGACTTGAACCGTTTTTTTTTGGTTCGGTAAAGCCTCGTCAAATGCAGCAAGTGGGGCTTGTTTCATCTTTATCTTTCGATTTCATCATTTTACTTAAATTTTTAACATTACCAGGAAATGACTCAGGATGTTTGAGAGTGGTTTCGACCTCATTGGATTTCATATGGAGAAAGTAGGATTTTAAATCTCACTCAAAATCCAGCAAATTGAACAATTTTTCAAGATTTCAGGATTGGGGGGATTGCAATGTTTCCATTGGATTTTATCATGTATGAGGGTATTGAACTAGCATTTAATCAAGAGTACCAATCCCATTATGTACCTTGATGTTAGTGGCATTGATTGTTGAACTCAGTGTTTTACGAAACGGCCGTACCGAAAAGGAAACGGCCGTTTCGTTCCGTTTTATTAAAAAAATTTCTGACCCGGCTTTGACCCGGCTCGGCTGGCCGAGTCAGCTATGACTCGGCCGAGTCAGCCAATGACTCGGCCAGGTCATAGCTGACCGGTCAACCGGCGGGGTCCCGTCAAAAAACGGCCGAGTCATTCAAAACCGGTGGGCAGCGTATTAACCAAAAATTAAACACTTTTTTGCTGATCTGTTCTTCAAATGCTGTTGTTGTTTTACAATAGTACAAAGATATTTTACTGATATACAGCTCAACCATTAAACGAAAGGAGAATCTGGTTCATACCTCAGATATCAATTGAAGATGTCTAGCTGCCACTGAGTGTTGTTTCTTCTGCCACTGATTTGCCTTCTGCTGCCAAAGTTCAGCCCTTGGAAGTGCCGTCTCAGGCCTTCCAACTTATGACTAAACCAAGCATTAACCTTCGATTCTATCCTTGCTCAACAGGCCTTGACCCTTTACTCCTACTTCAAATTTTGTCTCAGGGTAGCACTTTTAATCAATCCTTCAAAGTATGATTTAATTTTGATCTTGACTTGCACACGAGCTAAGCAACTCGATCTTGTTCAAATCTCAGAATATACCCTCAAAGGCTGTCTTTAAAGTCGGGCTTCTCCTACAACAAATTTGGTCTTCATTGGCGTCCAAGATAGGCCTCTTCTTGCAGCCTAAAATAGGTCTTCCTGCAGCTTTACATACCTTCTTTTCAACTGTCCATTTGCTTCAAAAAGAGACCTAGACTAGTTCTAGCCTGGGCCTTGAACCTTCTCTTACAACTGCTGTCATAGGGGTAATACGACCCTTTATATGTGTCTAAAAAGGCTTCAACTGGTGCGGCTTCCTCAAGGCTACTATGCCCTACAACAGTGCAACCTCAGCCTCTGATCTACAGTCTAGACAGGCTATTAAGGCCTCAAAATATGCCCTGAAACTCTTTGGCCTTGATACCTCGAATGCTGCCTCAGATGTCCTTAAACAGAGCTCAGATTCTGCCTCGGAATGCCTCATAATAGGCCGAAATTATGCTCCAAAGCTGGGCTCAGATCTGCCCCAGAGCAGTGAATTACAACACAGAGAGATAAGCAATAAAGCCCAAGAAAAAACTTGAAGAGACTCAGGTCAAAGCCCAAGAAAAAACCTTAATAACTTTAACTTCTAGCTACTAGCCTCCTTGGTTATTTGTTTTTGTTTTGACTCTTGAGTCTTTGATCATGTATGACAGACTACAGTTGACTATGTATTTACTATTGCCATTGGGTACACCGTACCATTTTGATATAATGGATTGGTTCATGAGCCTACTTTGATCATATGTTGTCTTCCATGTATATTATAATGTTGTGTGTTTGGAAACTTGAATGAAAATCTTTAAAATTATGTTTAAAATATTTAAAATTATGTTTTTTTATAAAAAAAATAAATATTTAATGTATTTTTTACAACGACCGAGTCATTGAAATCGAGCCGGCCGAGTCATTGCCGTTTCCGAGTCCGAGTCCGAGTCGATCCTCGGCCGAGTCCGAATCCGAGTCCGTTTTGTAAAACACTGGTTGAACTCCTCTGTCATGATCCTACTCAAAATGTACCCATCACTCAAAAAAAATCTTGAATTGACATGCTAAGCATTTTTTATATCTTATTTAAATGCTTAGAGGGTGAAATTGATGATAAAGATCCCAATATAGGAAAATATCTTGATGATATGTAGGTATATGTTGTAGCATGATTTTTTTGGATGCTAAAGGCCATCTAGGTCTTGTTTCTTGATGTATTTTCAGTTCAAAGATGGATTGCAGTGGGTGCTATTTTGGTTATGTGCAACCTTATGTGCTCTATAAATGAGAACTGTTGCTTATTTGTGTATAAATGGTTTGGATTAAGATGGATGCACATGAATATATGTGGTTTTCTTTAAAATTTGAATATTTTATGTGTTTCTGGTTGACTGTTTTTTTGGTCCTTTTTTTACTAGTTTTTGTCCTGTTCTGATCAGTTCCCGATCTGGGGGGTTTACAGGTTTGATGACCCGTTTGGTTTTGATAACATTGACCTTGTGGAAGATGTAACTAAGAAGAGACTTTGATCTGTAACAACTAGAAGAAAGAATGAAGTGCGAATATCATAAAGAAGAGCCTATCTCATAGCAAGAAGTGAAGGGAAGCCCAACGAAGAAGGAGGAAGCCTAATGTTTGTCTTTTCTGTCACATGTGAAAGGATTGAAGCTTTACAGGGATGAAATTACAAGATTATGATTGCAGGCCGAATTGAAGAAGGACCGAAGCCCTTATTGATTAGATTGATGGACCAAAGCCCAATTTGATTTTGCATTGTCTTGAAGGAAAAATTCTTGAGGGTTGGCTTGATGGATGGAGGTAAAGTCTTTGTCTTGGTCAAAGGTCAAGGTTTACTCATTTGATTTGATTCTAAAGATGAGAAGAAGAAATTTTGGGTTTTCCCCTTGAAAAGGGGTTTTGCTGTTAATTTTTTTGAGGGCTATTGTTCTTTGCGTTAGATAATTGCATTTCATCATTTACACATTGAATTCACCCCACAACATCATAACTTTATTCAGTTTTACAACATCATTCAACAACATTTGCAATTATATAGAAAGAACAATATCATCATCAATGTAGCGAAACATAAAGGAACAATAGAAGAAAAACATTCACACATAAAGACACTAGAATTGGTGGGAGACCAAGGCAAAACCCCACAAGGGGGGAAACCCTTTCAAATTCTTCTTCTTATTAGATTGTCATTGAATGTTTCAGCAAAGAGAGAGTACAATGATCCATATTTTAACCACAAAACATACTAGCAAAATCTACTAAACAATATCCAAGAGATGAACCCAACAATGCTAATAATCAAAACCCTGATTCAGAAGCCTGCGGTCAATTGTCATCGTATGTGGCCAACTGAAAAATCACACCCTAGTTTCCAACCACACGCAGAGAGTATACGTGCATGTGGTTGAAACCCTCCAACCACACTCATGAGCATGCATGCCTAAGGTTGCAATCGATGCTTGTGTCATCCCTGCGGCTGGAAACCAAAACCCTAGATCTCATGTGCGAGCTTCGGACCCTGCAATTTCAGACCTGTATGAACCAATCTCTGTGAACCACCTCAGACCTGTGCGAGTCAAACCAAAGAAAGAAGAATGATCAAGATGATGCCCAAATGAGGGTCACTTGACTTGTATTTATGGCCATTCGAGGGTGTCCAATTTCTCTTTTGGGTTGACCTGTCCTTTTGTGCACATGAGGGCTTCAATTCAAAAATACAATCTCCCTTGTCCAAATCGAGTGCTTCAAAAGTCAAAATTGGTCCTCTTGAAAAGAGGAATCTAGTCCCATTATTGGATTTTGTCACTGAGTTGCCAAATTAATACTCCCTCTCATCTAGGGAAGAAATTCCAACTACATCATGTAATCATCGCAAGTATCCTGTCATCAAATCATATCCTATCTCAAGTATCAAATGTCATCACTGCTCATCTCTGCTTATCCCTTCTTATCTTTTTTGACTCTGCTCATATGCTAAACATTCTCGAATCTAGAAGAAGAATTTAACATTGGAGGGGAGTCCAAGCTACCACCCTCTATTCATCGGGGAGCCATTGCTATCACTCGGAATCATCTGCCAGCGAGGAGCTCAATGCTACGACCCGGGAAACATCAGAGAGCTTAACATTAGGGAGCACATCTCAACCTGAAACCACATCGGGGAGCTCACTCTCAACCCAAAATCCAATGACAATGAGGAAGGTCCTATGGGACACTCTCACCTCATGTCATCTCATAAGGGAGCAAACATCTTCCACCCTATGTCGAGCAATAGGAGTCATCATATAAGGGAGCAAACATCTTCCACCCTATGTCGATTAACAATATCTCATCCATCCTATTTCCCACTGATCTTCCCAATAATGACCCTCAAGAGTCATGTGGTAGAACACTTGCATCATAATCAACTTGGGTCACACACCTCCAAGCTCCTCAACCTGTTGGCTAGACAGGGAGCAATAATCCCAACAAGCCCAACTTGTGGGTATGATGCCAACTGAGGTATACTCTGCATAGACCAAGATAGGGGAGCAACATCTACCACCCTATGGGTAACAGATAGGGGTGATACCCTATTGTCTAGAGATCCCTCAACCCTAGGGGCCCTACATCTCAGTTCCTCACCTTGGGAGTTTAGACAGGGGGGAAGAGCTAGCTCAATGTCCTCGATCAGTTCTGCTCTTTGTAGATCAGAAACATATCAACGTGCTCACATCCGATACCCACTTAACCAACTCACTAAAGAGTTGCCTCAAAAATCACCAAGAGCAGCAGTGCTCTATTTTCCTATTCATGCAGGTCATCAAAATCAAATATTATGTTAGAGCAAATATATGTCACAAAAGGATACCTTATTCATCCTCCCTCTCACGAAGGCAACAACCACAAGCCTAAGCTTGTCTCATACAACAACACTGTCTCAATATATGAAGATATCTTAGTCCCAGCTATATACGAGATTCTTTGCCAATTGGATCCCACTCTTTATTATCACAATGTATCACCGTCACATCCAAAACCTGTTCAAAATAGCTCTCCAGAAAGTTTCTTTAACCTACCTCATAGCTAGCCATGCTAGCAACATCGTACTCAACCTTGGCCGTGCTTAAAGCTACAGACTTCTCATCTAAAATATCATGGCAGATCTCATACTAAAGCAACACCCAAGTTTGCTCATTTTATCAATAACAATCCCAAACAACATCAATACATCTATGTAGTCATATATCATAGGAAGGATATCTCAGACCAAAAAATGATCGTCCCATGCAAATATCTCGAAGGGTGCTTGGCGGCAAACCAATGTGTATGAAGCAACTCAATCATCAATTGATTTAAGTTGTTCTCTGCAAAAGAAATATCTAGACAGTTAATCAATGCTTCAATCAATTGTCGGTTGCCAAGTTAGGTTCAATAATAACTCTACATAACTTAATTCCATCGGGGTGTCCAAGGATTTGCATTCCCACTTTGTAAAATTTCTTTAATAGCTTCACGATATATTTCCCTTTTCCAAACTTCATCATGCCAAGTTCTTCATTTCAAACTTCATAGGCCAATTCCCTCTTCCTTTGGTCATTAGAGGCTCATTACCTATCAGGAATATATCGTCAACATATAAAACCAAAATCAAAGGCATACCTTGGACCACTTTGAAGTAGAGGTTTGGATCGACACATCTTTCGGGTTTTACTAGGCAACTGCCAATGCGAACATACCGAGTTGGGGAGCTTGCTTCATACAATGCTTTTTGCAAACATAATGCTTGACAAAACCAATATGTCCAACCTCAAACAAATCAATACTGTGCAATCAAATCAACCAAATTTACTTGTCAAACTAGAACAAATATCAAAGCCATGAAAGTTCTTGCCAGTATCAGTGTTAAACTTTTAAACCAAGTCCCCAAGTAGAGCTCAGATCCAAGTACCAAGTTACAACCTTATCTTTTTGACCTGTCAACAATTGTTATTTATAATATCAAGCCGGACTTCATCAAGTCATACTTATGATCATCATTTATGGCCCTAGATGTGAATGTATACACCTAGAATAAGTCATATAAGTTCTATGATCTATCCATTCATCGTGAGATTACTGCATACTGAATCATAACTGTGTACTCTTCAACCAATGTGCCAAATGCCAATGATGCCAATACAGAATCAATTATGTTTACGTAACACTATTATTTCACATCAAGGCAAATTACCATTATCAAGAACCAAATTTGATCGAAACCCTAATTCATTATCATTGTGACTTCAATCAATCCATAAGACAAAACATATTTATGAACTGCTAAGCATCATGTCAAAATTCCAACATTGCTAATTTATATTAAACCAATAAGTCAAATCCCGTCAAACCCTTACAACTGTTGTCAACACTGACATATACGAATAATGATCGAATCAAAATAACATACTGAAATGCAAATTCCAGTCCCCTGCAAACACAAGTTTAGTCAACACATTCACATTCTTTATAGTAAGTCAAACATTCAAACTTCCTTTCTCATAGAACTTTCTATTGTCTACTTCATATCTGTAGGACTGTCATACTCCTGGTGTGCTCCTGATTTCATGCACAAGGCTTCGATTTTTGTGTCCTACAGCCACAATCGCACCCATAGGCCTTTGTCCATGCAGTTGGGAGGCTTACAACCGCATTCTTAAGCCTTCTTCTGTGCGGTTGGGGCTTAGACTAAGAGAACTGTTCTTTACTAAAATCAGAACTTGCTAAAACCTTTTTCCATAACATCGAATGTTTATTCATGTCTAGAATCCCTCCTCCAGTAGTCAAGTGCCTTCTTTTGCAATAATAACAGGTGTTAAAATCTCATGAAAAGTTTCTCCCTATAAATGTGAAGCAACTTTAGTCATCATCATTCAAAACATCAACTTGTCTATCACAATACTGTCATGCATCAACAAAACTGTTAGATCATGAAATCAAACTATATCGGGTTATTATCATCGTCATAACATATTAGCATTAGCTACGTATGAACATGACATCAAACTTTCATCAAGGGTTAGTCTCATATAATTAGGGAAATTGACAAGTGTACCATCATTCTCCAAGGATCATAATCACATTATTCAACCATCAAGTCGGGACATCCAATTTTACCATATTGACAAAATTACTAAGCTTATCAAAACCTAATCAATGTCAACAGGAAGATCTTGAATATAAATTTTATTGTTACACTTTGATCATAGGGTTATCATGCTTGTCACAAGCATTATAAATAGTATCAAATTACCATATATCAAAAGTCAATGTTTCTAGGTGGCTTTACTATGACCTAATAGAATGTAAGATACTTGTCCAAAACCAAGTGCACTAAATCATCATATGTACCATGAATCAAACTTACTTTCATATGCATATATGAGTCATTCATGAATGTGATATTCCCATCATACCTTAGAGCTTACCTTGCCATCCAATATTGTCGCTGAAACAATAAACTATACATACCTTACAACATTTTGCACTTTGTATCACTTGTCATGGGCAATTGTAGCTCTTTTCTTCCTGCACTAGCTATCTTTTCTTGCACCTCAGATTATTCTCAAGAAGGATCCACTTATAACATCTCATCAAGAGGTTAGAAGTATCAAAATACTCTAGGAAGTATAATCAGTGATCAAATCAATAAATCTAAACAAAAGTAAAGACATAAAGAAGTAACATAAATTGAAAAAGGACTTATCTTCAATGAGATGTGACCATCTGCCTCTTGAACCAACCTTAAAGGGTCATGACTGTCCATTGTCCATATAACATTATATTTCAACCAGCTTCATCAACAACCAGGCCTAATTGAGACTATCCCATCTAGTGCTACATCAAACCTGTCACAAGTGCTAGAACATCTTCACACTGATCATGCTAGGGTTTCTAGATTGCATATCTCAAATCTTTGTCATAATCCAGGGTTTCTTCCAAACCCTAACCACATAATATCAAACCCTAATAACCAGATTGCCTAGGGTTTCCTTCAAACCCTAACTTTCTTTTAGGTCTCCTCCATATTCTCTTGCTTTCATCAATGGTGTCTTCATAGGGGTGATCTTCGGTGGCTTTTCTTTAGTCCAGCTCTGAATCCATGTTAAATTTTCTTAGGGCTATATTGTTCTTTGCTTTAGATAATTGCATTTCATCATTTACACATTGAATTCACTCGACAACATCATAACTTTATTCAATTTTACAACATTATTCAACAACATATGCAATTATATAGAAAGAAAAATATCATCATCAATGCAACGGAACACAAAGGAACAACAAGAGAAAAACAATTCACACATAGACACACCAGGATTGGTCGGAGACTAGTGAAAACCCCCACAAGGGGGAAAACCCTTTCAAATTCTTCTTCTTATTAGATTGTCATTGAATGTTTCAGCCAATGTTGCACGACTCATACTCGTATAAGACTTGTCACGACATCGACTCGTTGACTCATATAAGACTCGAGAACGACTCCTATAAGCCCTGTATAAGACTCGTCAAAATACAAAAAAAAACTTAAAATGTGGTAAATTTTAAGCACAAAAAAGAAACTAATGACAATTCCAATCCTTATAAGTTATAAAAACCACAATATATGCAATAATTCATAACATCATCTCATATCTATAAAAGTACAACATAACATATTTGATTTTGGTAAGCAAAACATTTAGATTCTCAATAAGAAAAGGACTCATGATTCCATAATTAAAATAAAAAATGTCAGCAAGTTCAAAATTCAAATACATATGTCATAAATGATAAATGATTGTCTCATAACAATCTTGAGTCTCATCACTCATGGACGACCACGCCTAAAATAAGCCCTCGTGGAGCTAGTGGTAACATCAGAAGATTGAAGCAACTGTGAGGCAGGCGTATTTGGAGTCTCCATTTGAGATGGCAAACTAGAGAGATCCTCAGTCTCTTCATCAAGCCAACTCAAATCAAGGTCCTCCTCCTCCACAACCCAATCAGACTCTAAATCAATAGTATCCAATAAAATTGGATCTGTATCCTTTGGTTGCACTTGTTTTGTGAGCATTCGAAGGTTGTAGTAGATAAAAACCAACTTCTCCAACCTCTCATGCTCTGTTTCTCTTTTTGCTGTGGATGTGCTCAAACACTAACCAATTGCGCTCACAAGAAGAAGCACTGCAGGGTTGACTCAGAACTCTGATGGCGAATTCTTGTAATTATGGTGCTACAGTGCCACAATCTATCCACCAATGCGCTGTAAAAAAATAACAACACAGATTATCAGTTTGCAATGCCAAACATGTAAAAGAGAACTAGCAAAATTACAAGCTAAGTTCTAACAATTTGCGCTTACAAGGCATTTTCTTGTCCTTGAGACATTGGCTTGCGCTGAATCCAAACATGCCAGATGCTTCCTTGTACATATCTCGTTGTAAGTTGATTTTGTCCTGAATATCTACATCTGAGAACATCTTCTCAACGCATATCATGACACCTCTCATCACCTCGGGATCTCTTTGAATGCTAGACCCCTCATTATAGAATAAGCTCGGATTGAGATATGCTCCTGCTGCATGCAATGGTGAATGTAGTTGCCTGTCCCACCTGGAATCAATAATTTGCCATATAGGGAGATATTTAGATTCATTTCCCTTATAGAAAGTCTTGATGGCCTCTTTGGCCCTGTCCATGCCCTCATAAATATATCCCATTGGAGGTTTCTCTCCATCCATCAATCTCAAGACTTTCACAAGGGGCTCAGTGAAGCTGACAATCTCAGTCACTTTGCCCTACAAATTAACAACAAAGACAAATGTTTTCATAGACATTGCTTCTGGTTTTGTGCTATCTTTCCAGAATACCCATTGTTGGTTATAAAACATTCTTCTCAAAGCTTGGTACTCATACAAATGGCATTGGAGGGAAAGAAAGTTTGTAGCAAACCTTGTGACAGCTGGGCGACTAAGCTCACCCTGTGTGAATTCCCTCGTAAGGTTCAACACCCAAGCATGATTATAAATATACTTGGTAATATGCTTGCATTCTTGCACAATGTCTTACACCCACTCCAACTTCCCAATGTCCTCTAGCATCAAGTCTATGCAATGGGCAGCGCATGGAGTCCAAAAAATGGTGGGATATTTGGCACAAAGAAACCTTCTGCCACATAATTTGCTGCATTATTCGTGATTACTTGGACAACATTTGCAACCCCAACTTCCTCCACCACATCAGCCAACAATGAAAAATTCAAATGTGCATCTTTTACATTTGCAGATGCATCAATGGATTTTAGGAACATGGTTCCTTTAGGGCAAGCTGCAACAAAATTTATTATTGTTCTACCCCTCTGATTTGTCCACCCATGAGACATAAGTGTACAACCTGTAAGTTTCTTTGAGCTTTTAATGCTCTTCAATTGTTCCTTGACACACTCAAACTCCTCATCTAGCTCTTTCCCCCTAAGTGCATTATAAGACGGGGCTTTGTGTCCAGGGCCAGCACATGCAATGACATCCACCATGGGCTGATAAAAATAAGACTTTGCATAGTTGAATGAAAGACTGTTATGGTACCAAAACCTCCTCACTGCCATATCTGCCTCCTTCCTCTTCTTATCATTGAAACTGTCCAAGGTTGGTTGAGATCTTGGAGTTGTACGAGGAGTTAGGACTGAAGAAAGAAGAGGTTATACTCCTGTTTGCCATAGCAGTTGAAGAGGAGTTACCAATATCTGGACTTTGAAAGTGTGTTTCACTCTGAGATGAAGATCTACATATCCCAACAATCTCATCCTTCCTTCTTGCCCCCCTTAGAACTTGCTTCTTTAATGGATTCGAAAGCAACGACCATTTCATTAGTGACTTCATCAAGGCAACTTTGACAACATCCCACACCATGCCCAAGAATTCTAGCTAGGTGGTATTTCTGCCTGTTTATGCCTGCATGCATTGTGGCATTGCAATAATTGCACTTGAGATTGTGGTCATTACCGGGAATGATTCGTTGACCATGTGCCCATGCCGTATCACGAGACTGTCTGAAACCCTTTGGTGGCATGGTAACAAAATTTGGAAGATAAAAATATATATATATATATTTTTTTTTAATTTGCATTTTTTTTTGGTTGTGTGGCTAAGTTTCTCAGCCACAAGCATTCCCAAAAAAAATAAAAATACACAGAAAACATTCTAACTAGGTTCATGAAGCCTACCTGAAGCTTAGTTTGATCCGATGAAGCCTCCTTTAGCCTCCTCCAATAGCTCCTTCATGCTTCTTTAGCTTCACTCTCAAGTTTCAACACTCACACAAATTAGCCAAACACTCAAATGACAAGTGAATGAGAAATGGAAGGGAGAGAGGTGCTTATAAAGTTTTTTTTTTTTCCCTCCAATTTCCCTTTGCCTCCACCTCATTTCCAAAAAGAAAAAATAAAAAAAAATCGAATTTTTGGACAGTTTGGGTGTTTTGATGCTCGGAGGGTCTTATAGGGGTTTAGTAGGCTACTTGCGGGTTTGATGCGGGTAGCCGGGTCTTGTACAAAACCCACAGGGTAAGGGTAAAGACAGCGGGTTCAATGCGGTTCACCCATCTTGCGTTTTGACCTGTTCTTACCTGCGATTAACCGCAGGTTTAATAAGAGTGGTGCTTCATTGGTTTTAGCAAAGAGAGAGTACAATGATCCATATCTTCAACCACAAAACTATCTAGCAAAATCAACTAAACAATATCCAAGATGAACCCAACAATGCTAATAATCAAAACCCTGATTTAGAACCCTGTGGTCAACTGTCATCGTTTTCGGTCAACTACTGAATTCTACGGCCAACTAAAAAATCACACCCTAGTTTCCAATCGCACGCAGAGAGTGTACGTGCATGCGGATGAAACTCTCCAACTGTACTCATCGGCCGCGTGCTTGCAGTTGCAACAGAAAAATGCCTGTGTCATCCATGCGACTGGAAACCAAAACCCTAGATCTCACGTGCGAGCTTCAAACCTTGCAATTTTAGACTTTTACGAACCAATCTCTGTGAACCACCTCAAACCTATGCGAGCCAAACCAAAGAAAGAAGAATGATCAAGATGATGTCCAAATGAGGGTCGCTTGACTTGTATTTATAATCATTCGAGGGTGTCCAATTTCTCTTTTGGGCTGGCCTGTCCTTTTGTGCACACAAGGGATTCAATTCAAATATACACTTTCCCTTGTCCAAATCAAGTGCTTCAAAAGTCAAAATTGGTCCTCTTGAAAAGAGGAATTTGTCCCATGATTGGAAATTGTCACTAAGCTGCAAATTAACATTTGCCCTCGCTGAGTGCTCTTGTGTTCTCTTGTTGTCTTTGTGATCTTCATAGTTTTGGCAATTATCTTGATGATGAATATATAATAATAAAAGCGAAGAAGTAATAACAAGTCACAAGAAGTTATCAAGATAAGAGAAATCAAATTCAAGATAAGCCCTAATTAAGCTACCCTAAGGATTTCTCAACATGGTATGAGAGCGAAGGTCAGGAGTATAAAAATGGCAGTTAGAGGATCATAATAAGACTACATGCATTAGTCCTCAAGGCCGAGTTCCTAGGAGGAAAAACCTAATTGAAAAAGAGCACTTTTCTGGGAAAGACTAGTCTTCTACAATTAGGCCATAGACTTGGGTGATTAAGGCTGTAGACCTGAACTTGAAAGTAACAATAATAAAAGGAGCCAAGTAGCATTTTTGGAGATCCGAATAGCTAGATCATTGGCATAGGCAAGACTGAGATCCTTGGAAAGAAGAACACAAACCTATGCATAAAATATAGAATCTGAATTCATATTAGAAATCCAAATTTCTATATATCATCTCAGAAATCTGAAAAAGCATCTGTGTCCTCCGAATTATAAGAAGGTGATCGAATCTCTAGATTGGAGTAACCAACGAAAAGATCACTTGTTGAATAAGGACTGACCTAAGCCAATTATACGCTACAATCACCTCAAGGACTATAGTTATCACTAAAAAGAAACTTGTATACATTTAGAGAAGGGTATAGCTCCATAAACGAATGTAAGGAGTATCTAAGGAGATTTGTGTATACATATATATGGGCCGAGACCTATAAGTGACAAAGAAGCCGACAAGAGAATCTCTGCTGTGCAAGGCTTTTTAAGCCTATCTTAAGTAGTCTACTATAATAATGCATAATCATCAAAGAAAGGAAGAACTCATTGAATAAACCTAGTATCTCAGTCTCAAGGAAGGAAGCAATCTATATCAGTATGAGGAGAAGTCTATTTGGAGACTTGCTGCAGCTCATTCTTACTACAGTGAAGAGCAAATTTCTAGCTTTTTGGGACCAACTTGAAGTCCTCATCGAACTCAAGTAAGTATTGTTACTACTCTTTATGTTTTAGTCATCTAACAATGTGTCTTCAATTTACGAGCTCAATGGAACATCAATCTTTCAATCATGTAAGTCAAAGGTATGTAACCTTGAGGTATGTATAGCATGCTCATTTATTAAAAATGTTTTAGGTTCAGTGGCTTGTATGATTCTAGGGTTTGAAAGTTCTCATTGTATCTAGGGATTGTAAACCCTAGATGGTACATATATGCTTGTTCCCTCTTAGAAACCCTATCCCATTATGGGTTTGTAAGTAGTCCAAGATATATGGCAATCCTTGGCAAAAATGAAATTGAATGGTGGCTAGGTTTTATACTCAAAATTCATCTTCTAAAAGGTTAATGAAAAACCCTAGATCATAGTCTTGTACTTGTATACTATTGAAGGTACTTGTCAAGAAAATGTTGCAGGTATGTTCTAAAAGAAAGGATTATGGCTAAATTAGATGGAGCACTTCAATAAGGAAACCCTACAAGGTTTGTAAAAGAAGCAACTCAAGGTATGTATGAAAGTACAAGATTTGTAAAAGAAGCAACTCAAGGTATGTATGAGAGTACAAGATTTGTAGCTAATATTCTTCATTAAAAAGTACAATCATTTTGAAATTTGCTTTGTATTACTAACTCTCTCATGTCGAGGGTTTTGAATCATAAACATTCTTGATTAGGGTGATTAATCCTTAGATTAAATCAACCCTAGTCATACTCTTTATCTTTTGTTCTCTCTGGTAAAACCCTAACATTTAGGGTTCACTATAAAACCCTAGCCTTTTTGATGCTGTTAATGATGAAACCCTAGTCTACTTAGGGTTTGTCGATAAAGTTTAGAACACATGATGAAATATTACTCCCTTGATGTTTAGGGTTTTGGTAATTTAAAACCCTAGCCTTTTATGGTTTATTATTGATGTCTACGATATATGATGAAACCCTAGATTTTTAGATTTTGATGAAATTAGGGTTTATGACAAAACCTTTGTAATAGTTAATGAAAGATCCTAGGAATAAAACCTTAGGTGTATGTGCTTCCGTATGATTGAAACCCTAGCTTGGTTAAAATTGTTGAATATCTAACTTTGAAGTTTTGATGTTTGTATCTAAGGTTTGCGACAAAAACCCTAGTAGAGATTGATATGAGATTCTAGGGCATGATAATGAAATCCTAGATGTAAAATGCTTTCAGTATTATCCTAACTAGATTTTGTTGTTAATATCTAAGTTTTTTTTCATAAGGAATTTTAGGGTTTGTGTCAAAACCCTAGCAAAGGTTGTTATAAGAGTTGATAGTGAAACTCTTGTTGATTGTAAACCTAACTAGGTTTAGATTTTGAAATCTAGAGTCTAATTTATTATGCTCCCATTGTATCGACAACCTAACCCTATATTGATAAAGTTGACTTCATGCTCTATATTTGTGCTTGGTTGAACTTGTTGTTGAAGATTTGCAGGTACATAATCTTCAAGATGTTGAAAATGCTTACCTACCTTATATTTGATGATGATGTTGAGCATGATGGAAAGAGGAGCTATAAGAATCTTGATAGCATTGAAGTGTACATTGCTGATTAATAGATGACCTTGTTGCCATGTGAAGTTAGAAGGATTGTTGAAGTTCTCCGATGATTTGATGATGCAAAAGAAGGAGCTTGTGTGGCTAAGTTGTTTATGGATTTAATTGTATATCTCCCTAGTTGAGAGGGAGCTTGGTTGAAGAAAAGTAAAAACTCCTCCATAGTTGAACCATGATGAGAAGGCCATGAGGATGTTTGAGATCAGAGAATAATCGAAGCACTACAGATGGTTATTCGTGAGTTGTATTCATGATTAATAAAGTTGTGATTGATAAAGATGTGAACAATAATTGGATGTTTTGGAAAGTGCTAAGGCTGAGTTTGGTGCTATTGGAGAAATTGTAGAAGGAAGCTTTCGTCGAAATGTGTTTGAATACTTGACCTAACCAACATCAGAATAGTTGAAAGACCCCGAAGATTATGCTAGCATGCAAGAAAATGTACATTGGAAGTTTGGATATTGATTAGGGTCGTGAAGCTACAATACGTGCCAACAGATGAACAAGTAGCTGATGTGTTGACGAAATCTCTTCCCAAATTAGTTTTAGGAGCATGCTCAGATTGGTGGATGTGTTGATCTCTTCTTGAAAAGTTGGCGTATTGATAAATGTCTTTGATTTGGTTGAAAGGAAGAGATGAAGTACCATAAAACTGCTTGTGTGATGATGGTACTTGGGAGGACATTATGGCCTGGTTAGTATTGGGATCTTAGTTGATGTCTAGATCCCAGAGGGAGGGTATCCGTTGGAGCTCTAGTTTAGTGTTGACACCTGGATCTCTGTAAGGGTTGGTGTCAGGGCATGTAGGCCTAGATGGTATCCTGTTGGATGGATACCAACGCTGTAGCCTAATAGTGCCTATAGTGGCAAATGCCTAGATGACACCTTAGTACTTGTTGGGAGGATACCTTGGTAGTGAGGGTATCCCAAGCATTGCGTGTGCTGTTCTACTCTTCTTAAGAATATTTCAAATTAAGTACTGGTTGAACAATTATGAATACCTCCCTAATTAAGAGGGAGTGTTGAGAAATGTAACTAGTATCGGTCTTCATAATTGTATTTGAGTCATGATGTATTGTATTTGTCAAAAGGAAAGAAAAGAAAATTTATTGTAAAAGAAAATTATTTATAAGCATGGGTTTCATGCTTCATTTATTTTTATTCTAGGCCAAAAGCACCCATTGAGTGCTCTAGGGTTCATGTCTTGAGTCAAATTCAATATGTTTCAGACCCTTCTTGGGCTATTTATGTCAAGAAAGAAAAATATTTTTATGTATTTTTAGTCATCTTTACCTCCACCATCAAGTTGGCCTCAAGCACATCAAGTCGACCTTAAGAAGATGATTCGACCTCCAAAAGGCTATATATAAGAGATGCATTCGACCTTGTGGAAGTTGTAACTAAGAAGTTACTTCGATCCGCAACAACTAGAAGAAAGAATGAAGTGATAAACAAGAGCCTATCTCATAGCAAGAAGGGAAACTCAACAAAGGAGGAAGCCTAATGTTTGTATTTTTGGTCACAATGCAAAAGCATTGAAGCTCTACAGGAATGAAAGTATAAGATGATGATTGCAGGCCGAATTGAAGAAGGACTGAAGTCCTTATTGATTAGTTTGATGGACCAAAGCCCAATTTGATTTTGCATTGTCTTGAAGGAAAAATTCTTGAGGGCTGGTTTGATGGATGGAGGTAAAGTCTTTGTATTGGTCAAGGTTGTCTCATTTGATTTGATTCTAAAGAAGAGAAGAAGAACTTTTGGGTTTCCCTTGAAAAGGGGTTTTGCCCTGGCTGAGTGCCTACGTCTTGTGTTCTCTTGTTGTCTTTGTGATCTTCATAGTTTTGGCAAATATCTTGGTGATGAATATATAATAATAAAAAGGAAGAAGTAATAACAAATCACAAGGAGTTGTCAAGATAAGAGAAATCAAATTTAAGATAAGCCCTAATTAAGCTGCCCTAAGGATTTCTCAGAGCCTATTGGATAAAATATATTGTCTTATGATATTTCATATTTAGCTTATCATTTTGTGTTATTTATAGACTTATCTTATGCTTTAAAATATATTATTGCTTGTAGTTGATGATTTGGATTTTCTGCCAAAGATAAGAACATGGAGTGGTGGTTTTTATGTTTCTCTGAGGCATGTATCTTGTTATCACCCAAACTTGTGCCCCCTAGTACAAAGCATTCACTAGGTCCTAGCTCAAGTGTAACTCGGAAAAACCGTCACTATTACATCAACAATTACTTCTATCTCTTTAGGTTGGGTAATCCAACACGAAGGGGGCTTCCCTAAAAGCATCTAGGTTCCCAAAGACAAGAAGTCTAAGATGATCTAGGTTATTATTTACTTGAATCAACTTTGTATGATTTTTGGTTGTTAATCAAGTTAATTTCATAATGGTTAAACTTTAAATTTAGATATAATTTTTGGTACTATAGTGATGGTAAAATTAAATTTGTGGAGTATTTCTTATGTGAATTAACCCCTTAATTTCTAGATCTGAAAAGCAGCTAAATGCTATTATAAACTTACCTTAAAGATGAACTAATTTAAACCAACATTCAAGTTTACGCCAACATTTTTTTTTAACCTTGAATTAGATATGAATTTTTGTGAATATAAGGCTAAAACACTTGTAAATATGAAAAATCTCAGTTGCTAAACCAAAAAACTACAATCAATAAACAACAATGTGAGATGATCTAGATTCTAATTTCCCTATTAACATGCAGATTTCTAGGACAAGATAGATTTTTGTGAAAGGTTTTTCCAGCCTAAAGCTATAAGGAATTCTACTTTGCAACCTAGGGTTTATAGGGTTTAATTTTTTGTGTGTAAGTAATAGAAAATGCCAGATCCACATAAAAGAAAAGAGAGGAATGAAAATATAATTTTGTTTGACTAGATTCTGGAAGTGATTAGTGCTTAGTTTTCAAATTTGGGCATATGAGGTCAACCAAAGCTCTTTGTGGAAGCTCAAGGTGGTCTAAAAAGAAATGGATGGGCTTGGAGTGTTCAAACCCTAGCAATCTTTTAATAGTTTGATTGATTTGAGAAATAACAAAGGAAGGCCCTAAAATAAAGATCTTCACAAACCTTGAGTAGGGATCAACTATGCAAGATCTAAGAGAACATACGATCATGCATTGAATAATGATCACACTTAACTATACCAATAACAAATGCCACACAATAGAGAAGGAACTTGACTGAAAATGTAATATCCTAGTGAAATTTTGCCCTAGGGTTTCCAACAAAATTCCTTCTTCTTGTCCAAAAAATGACACAAACAGTTCATCCAATAAATAATATAAATCTTTATTAAACAAAACTGTTTTCTCAACAACAGAATAACCATATAGTATGATGCTATCAACGAGCAAATCTAACAAAACCAAAAGCAGTCCAGAATGATTATGAATTCAGGAGAGCAACAATATCCTAATAAAAAATTCGAGTTGTCCTAGAACTCCTCCACAAATTTGAAGAAACCTCCTTTGAGCTCTGTCTAGAGAGGATGCTTCTGCCTCTGATTTTCTTTAGAGACTCGTCCCAACTTTCACCTCAGTCCAGGTAAATCTAGATCTGTTTAGCCCTAAATCGATCCTCCACACTACTTCAAATGATCCCTCAAGCGTTGTTATAGGAGTACGAACTTTTGTCACAAATTGCGAGTCTGCTAGGGCAGAAGTGGCCTTAGGAAACCTTTCTGCACTTGTCTCAAAATGATCTGGGTGACTTCGGGTCTACTATGGGTCATGAGCAACCTTCCGAATGGCCAGAAAAGGCTTTAATGGTGACTTCTAGCCTCAAAGATACCTCAACCTAACTTGGATTATTTGTTCAGGGAGAACTTGGATGGATTTAGCCTCAGAGGGCTTTGATCTACTCTAGAATTTGGCCTCTATTTTGCATCAGATAATTTGTCCAGAAGGAGTGCGGATGCCTTGACACAACCTTTTCCACCAAAAACCTTTCTATTCTCTAGATAGAAAAACTTTCCTTGCTTGACAGAACATAATAGAAAAATAAAAATAAAGTTACTAACTAGGGTAGAATCTCTTACCACTGAAGTTAGTAGAAGAAAAGGGGTCTTAAAACCCTCAGAGCCGTAGCTCAAGAAAACAAAAGTGATTTGATCACAATTGATAATGATTCATTTGATCTCAACTCTTCTCTATTTATAGATTTTTCCATGTGTTCCAAAATTTGAGGGATTGTGGGTGCAACCCCCAAACTTTATTTATTTTGCCCTAGCCGACCCAACTTTTGCCAAAGGTTGCCCCAACATAAGAAAAATTGGGTTTTTACCCCTTTATCAAGACTATAGCCTACGATGCTGGATAGGCTATTTCATTCTCCGTTAGCCCAACAATTTGGAGAGGACATTATAGAAAACTGACTCAAGATCATGCATTTGAAAATTTATCCGTCAATTAAGCATCCACACAAAAGAAGATTTTCACTTGAGCGCCTTAATCAACACCATTCATGGCATTAAAATAGTGCCTAGACAAAAGTTTGAGTGCGTTCTTTACAAGCTTCTAGCAAGTTTAAAATGAGAGGCACTTGTCTTATATAAAGAAGAAAACCAACCACCTCCTGAATAGAGTAACAATAAAATCTTAGATCTAGCCTTGGAATCCATAAAAAGCTATTATCCCTTGAACTAATTAGAGATATAGTCAAATGTACAACAAAAAGTGAAGTGCTTATGCCACATGTACAAAGTTGCCTAGGAGAGAGCACATTTTCACTAAAAATAGGACGAATATGGTTAAGAGCCTCCAACGTTTTCCCCCCAATCAAGGTATCCACCCTTACAAACTCTTCAAAGTGGGATTAACCCTCAAAATGAGCAAACAACTAGCAAGAATGGTCCTTTAGGCCACACATATGACGTGTTAGCCCGCTGTTGCCCACCAAAGTGGGGTGCCCCCTAGGAGAAAACTTTTTATCCCATTTTATTCAGATTTACAATAGCAACCCTATGCGATTTGCAGATAGCTAGCCTAAAAGGCCCTCCATCGATGCTCCTTTTAGTGCTTTGTGACATCTAGCTATGTTAATTTTAGGTATGTTCTATGCTTAGAGCAATTTATTTCAATTTTCACAATTAGCTCCATATCTTTTCCAGATTAGCAAGCACATCAGCATTAAAGTAAATTGCAGACAGAACATAAACATAAATCGCAGAAGACAAGCCAAGACAAGAGGACACAACATGTGGCGCTAGCCAGGGACAAACCCCAATGTGGGGAACCCTTGATCAATTCTTCTAATATGTTCTTCAATAGTTCAATAGAGAGAGAGAGATAGTATGTTTACAACAAAAGTCAACACTTTGACTTATCTAGATAAGAGCATAGATCATCTCTAAGAAGATGATACATGAGATCAGTTGAAGACATGCTGCTTCAACTAATTCTCCAAGGTGACTCCTTCACCTATCGTTGTGCTGCATTTCATCATCATGCTGCACCTCACCGCGCTGCACCATGCTGTACCCATCATCACTATGCTGCATCTCATCACGCTTCATTAATCATGACTGTACCCATCACTGTACTGCATTATGTGCCATTGTTGCACCATGTTGCCATCCTGACCTATGTGTTGGTTGCACCTTGCTTGCTTGTTGTCCCTAGCATGCTTGTTGTTGCATGCTAGTCGTCCCTTGCATGCTAGCTGTAACATTGCATGCTTGGTGTATTTGTTGCTAAGTACCATACAACTGTCCCAACATTAGTTAGCTGTCCCTTGCATGCTGCTCTCCTTCGGAGATAGATGCTCCGGCTGTTTCGGCAGTTCCCAGCAGTTCTGGCAATTCCGGCTGTTCCCAGTAGTTTTGGCAGTTCCGGTTGTTCCCGGCAATCCCGGTAGTTTCGACAGTTCCGACTTTTTCGGCATTTCCGGCTTTTCCGGCAGTTCCGGCTTTTCTGGCAGTTTCGACTTTTCCGGTAGTTCCGGCTTTTCCGACAGTTCTGTCTTTTCCGGCAGTTCCAGCTTTTCCGGCAGTTCTGGCTTTTTCGGTAGTTCTGACTTTTCCGACTTTTCTGGCAGTTCCGGTTTTTCTGGCATTTTCGGCTTTTTCGGTAGTTCCGGCGTTTTCGGCTTTTTTGGCAGTTCTGGCTTTTCCGGCAGTTTCGACTTTTTGCCCTCTGGATCAGGGCAACGTTATTCCTTAGGATCTCTCCTCTTACTAAAACCCAAAGACAAGTAGAGAGAGGAAGAGATCCCAAGTGTGTTGAAATGACTTGAAGGCCACCTCTATTTATACTAAAACGTTGAGCACATGTGGGGTTTATTTGGTTGCTGGCCGACCTTGACGAATTGTCTTATAACGCAAATAAATTCATAACTCCATGAATACTTATCGGAATCGGATGATCTTTAGATCAATCCTACACCTCTCGATGAGAGGGATCCAAGAAATAGCAGCTGCCATAAATAAGATGACCCACATGGAGTTTGGCCCTAGTTTCCAATTTTAACACTCCCTCTCAACTAGGGAGAACTCCATCCGTTGATCCATATGTCCGACTGTACTATCTCTGCCATCAGTGCCTGCACTGCTCTGATCTGCTCTGCTAAACCATGAAGAAGAAGAATTGATTGAGAATGTCTTGTACCATTCTCTATTGACACGAAGTCAGTTTCATCTAAAGAGAGTGTGTCACATCACTCTTACTGACAGGAAGTCAGTTTTATTGATCCCAGATCAATATCACAAGAGAGTATCTCAAACCACTCGTACTAATCCCAGATCAATTTCATTGATCCCAGATCAATGTCACAAGAGAGTGTCTCAAACCACCCATACTGATCCCAGATCAGTTTCATTGATCCCAGATCAATGGAGGTCATCCTAGCATAGGGAGTACGGTAGATACAGTGATGCATCCATCGATAGTACTACTATGGTCCCTATCCTCATTTCCCTGCTCATTGATCAGATGAGAGGTACTTCCCATGAGTCCTAGACTGCATGGGTAGGATGCCTCGACAAGAGAACTAATCATCCTGTCCACAGGAGAACGAATCATCCTGTCAGTGGATGCCACAGAGAACTAATCATCTTGGCCCACAGGAGAACTAATCATCCTGTTCCACAGTCGCCACGGAGAACAAATCATCCTGGCCCACAAGAGAACTAATCATCCTGTTCCATAGTCGCCACAGAGAACAAATCATCCTGGCCCACAGGAGAACTAATCATCTTGTTCCACAGTTGCCACGGGAGAACTAATCATCCCGACCCGCAGAAGAACTAATCATCCTGTTCATAGCACACCACCAGGGGAAGGTGAGTCGCCATGTGGTCGTATGGTGCTCCAGTAAGTACCCCAAGCCCCCCAGAGCTCCCAGAGCTCAATGCATGCAACATGCAGGACCCTTATAAGAAGGTCTCTCAACGACTCCAAGTCGTTCGGGAAAGTCACAGATTTGACCTTTCCCCGGGGCTTTGACAAAATGTCTGCGACCTGTACATCAGTCTCAATGCGATGGAGCCTCCTCGCTCATTGACTTACCATACCGCAAATAAGGCAGTATCTGATGTCTATCTGTTGGAGCAATCATCGAATACGGGATTCCTCAATAATCGAATCCCCCCTCTGGTTGTCATAGAGAATCACAATGGTATTCATCATGTGTACAAACAACTCACTTAAGAGCTTCTGCAACCATGCAGCTTCACACGAGATCATACTCGTAGCTATGTATTCGGTCTCAGCGCTGCTTATAGCAACCGACTTCTGCTTCTTGCGCAATCCAAAGAGAACCAGCACTGAGAAGTGCTCTAGTGATCCTCCACACTGCCTGCGCAGTCAACATTCGAATAATCATGCAGTTTCATATTTTCGGCAGTGTATCTCAATCCATGAGAGGTTATGCCCCGAAGATATCTCAGAAGGTTCTTGGCACCAATCCAGTGAGGCTCAACCAAATATGAACTCACCATGCTAACTGCAAAACATATGTCCAGATGGAAGTTCACCAAGAACATCAACGCGAATGAGTTTATGAAACTCAGAGGCATTTCCCAAATCTGGTCTGACATCACTACCATATAACTTTTGAAAGTGAAGATCCTCGAGGTAGTCACAAGCTTGCAGTTTATCATTCCACCTCCGGAATCCAACTCCCTCTTACTTTTGCAAATGAGAGGGTTTGCACCTGTCATAAATAGGTCGTCCTCATAAGGTGCCGGTATGAGAGGTCTATCATCCACAACCTTCGGGTAAAAATGGTTTGGATTGGTTTCACTCCTAGTGAATCTCAGCTTCATCAGACAGCTATCAATCCTCTCATACTACGCCCGGGGTGTTTTGCTTCAAGCCATAAGGGCTTTCTTCCACTTGTAAACATGAGATTCCCGATCATGAATCTCAAACTCCTCGGGTTGTTCCAAACGTGTGGACCTACTGCATGAGGGGAATGGTCCCCTTATAAGATTTTCCTTCGGTACATCTCAGACATGTACCTTCATGCTCTACTTGAATTCAGACATCCCTATCACCATTTGACTCACATCAGGTAGGGCCCTGTAGGTAGACCTCCGGTGTTATAGATGCGATATGTCAATTGACATGATCCCCAATGGACCATCTTGCAACTTGATACAAATTGCCAACCTTGAACCCATGAGAAAAAGCATCTTTGAAAATGATATTTTTTAACACGTACCTTTCCATCGATGAATGCCACCCTGAAACCTTTGACTTCCATTTCCGAGATGGACACCAGGTTCTTCTCGCGATCAGGTACATAAAAAAGATTCTGTAAATGAATCTAGTTACCTTTATTCAATTGAGAGTTAACATTTCCTACACCCTTTCCGGGATAGGTGGCATCGGCTCCAAGTATAATCCCATGATTGTTTCCATCTGTACCAAATTAGAGAGTGCACCCATCTATCCGATAAAGTGTCTTGAAGCACTACAATCTATAAGCCAGATTCCCAAAGAATCTGAAGGAGAGGGCCAATACAAGATAACGCTTCTTTATCTTATCAGAAACAACATTTGATTCTTGATACTTGGGGTTCCTTGCTTTCTATGAGGAGGCGGCCATTTCCTTGATGACCTGCATTACTTGCCATTCCTTTGATCATTGAAGATGTCCCTGGAATGATTGTTATCATCATCAAGTGATGTGTCCCTGCCATTCGGACACTCCTTCGCATAATGGCCGAACTAGTTATATGCCTTTCCTTCCACCCTGAGATCTGGTCTTCCAATGAAGTGATCTTTAGGTAGGCCATATTTTGCTGCGCCATTCTTATTAGAATATTTCTATTTAGTATTTAATGCTCATTCTTTTAGCTGTTGCTATTTTTATTCTTTTAGCAGTTTCTTAGATGAAATTGATTGTTCCCATATTCTACATAGAAACCTGATGTTTCTATTATTGTAAATATCTCTGTATTATCATTGAGCTGTTGGCTCATTCCTAATCAATTGATTCGATATTCTTTTACATGCGTGTTTCGCACTGTTTTATGGTATCAGAGCACAGGGATTTTTTTTAGAAATAATTTTTCATAGTTTGAAAAATTCAGTTGTTCATTTCGAAACTGCTCTCAGGGTCTGTAGATTTCTTGATCAGCTATCCTCTTCATTCCTTTCTAAGGTCGAGCCCTCTGTAAGCCAGGTAGCCTTCACTGAGTCTTAGCCTCGGCTTTGCTCACTGTGATAAAAGCTTACAGTTGTCAATCTCGATACATAAAGGGATTCTTCTCCTGCATTATCATTTTATGAGGAATTAACTTTGTGGTGGTGCTCGGAATCGTGAAATTGTCTTGAAATTAAAATCCGGCATTTCGAATCCGGGGGCAGCAGTCGATTTGTCGGTTGAACAGTTTATCTGTTTTGAAGTCTTGTTTATTTCGTGGCCCGTGAATCCTCAGCCACTGAGAATATCAGTGTTCAACTCTCGTTTTCAACCTTCGTTTTCACGGTGAATCCTCAGCTGAGACGTTAACCACGGGAACGTGGCATCTCAGTCTTCTTCTGTCACGATACTTGGAATCGCACGCATATCAATCTATTGACTTGGTGAATCAAAACCGGAAGCGGTAGCGGAAATCAAAGTTAATTCGTTTTTGTTTGCTCAAGTATTTCCGCTCACGTATTCGACAGAACCACGTGAAGGCACTTTCCAGCGGCACCAATCTCCCCAAGGCTTCGGGTATCCTTGTCAACACTTTCTCCGACCTCGAAGCTTCGTTTTTCGACGCCCTCTGCAGAGTATAAGTGACGGCAGGGATTACCTCCCGCGTATTACTTTCCACGGACGCCATTTTCCAGATTACGTTGGACGCCATTTTCCAGATTACGGCCATTTCGTTTCGGTTACGTTTCAACGTTGGATGTGTTACTCATTGGACAAAGAATGAATTAATGTTCCAATTTTTTATTGCTGTTTACGTGTGGAGGACCATCCCAGAACAACGTGGACAGTAAGTGACGACATTTTTTCATTAAAGCGGTGGGATCAGATCAGCGTGGACAGCTTCTTCTACGTTTTTTTTTCCCCTTCACATCAGCTTTAATCTTATAAACGATACATGTGATCTCTTGTCTGGTGTTTTGATCTGGTACAGATCTGAGTTATTTTTTTTGTGCAAGCCTATTTCTTTCAAAACAGAATTTGTTAAGGTTTGGTACAGTCATCCTGAAAGAGGAATTTTAAGCAGGCAGCTACATTTTTTTTGTGTCAGACTTCTGTATTGTCTTTAGGAAAATGGCCACGCTCACCAATTTGATGTTAGAAGGAAATCAACGCTTTAATGGCAGCAACTATAACATTTGGAAACAAAGAATGCTGACCATTTTTGAATACAGGCGTCTTGATCAGCTCATTTTGGGCAAAGAGCCTCGTCCTGGTACAGCTGGTACCGATCAAGATAAATTTGATGATCGAAATCGAGAGGCTGTTAAGCTTCTCAAGCTCTCTGTCGCTGATGATCAGTTACCACAGATTCCTTCTGGCAAGACCGCTGCCGAAATCTGGCAACAGTTGAAAGAACTGCACGAGACATCTGACAAAAGCAGAGCTTTTTTTCTCAAAAATCAGTTGTTCTCCATCATGATGGATGAACATATGTCTTTACAGGAACATCTCAACAGAATTAAAGACATTCGAGATCAGCTCGAAGCCATTGGTCGGACCATGGAGGAAGAAGATATGGTAGTTATTACTCTGAAAAGTCTACCGAAATCTTATGAACACTTCATAGAAACTCTCAACATTACGACCACAAATGTTGATCTGAAGTTTCCAGATTTATGTACCAAACTTCTGCAGCAGGATCGGTGGAAACAGCAGTTTGGTAGTGGTGCTTCATCAGTGCCCTCGGAAAATGCATTTGCTGCAAAATACCAGTCCTCTCAGTCCTTTCAGCAGAAAGGCTCTTCTCAGTCTTTTGATCCTGCTAGGAAGAAAAGTGTGCAGTGTAATTACTGTCACAGGTTCGGTCACATGAAGAAAGATTGCCGACAGAGGATTGCTTCTGAACAGAAGAAACAGGGAGGGCCACATCAGACAGCAAATGTTGCAGAACATTCCGAGCAGACAGATTCTGCCTTTTACGCCTTTATGGCTAAAAGGTCTTCAGAACATGTTCCTTCCTCTGCATGGTACATTGATTCTGGTGCATCACGTCACTTTTCTCACAGGCGTGACTGGTTTATTGACTTCTCACCTTTCAGTGATTCCGTGGTATTTGGTGGAGGTGAAAAGTACACTGTAGCTGGCAGGGGTACAGTTCAAATTCAGTCTGGTGGACGCACACTCATATTTCTGAATGTATACTATGTTCCTGGTATGGAGATTAATCTGCTATCTGTCAGCCAGATTATGAGGAATTCTCCTCAGCTTGATGTTGTGTTCAGTGCACACAAGTGCTCCATCATTGACAGGGAGACCAGTCTAACAGTTGCTGTTGGCCTAGAGGACCATGGTCTATACAGGCTACTTGACACCGGTGACTCTCCAGAAGTGGCTCTAGCAGCACGTGTCTCTCCCATCAGCACTCTATGGCATCAGCGATATGGGCATCTAAATATGCAATATCTCTCTCAGCTCTCTCGGGAGGGACTTGTGTCAGGACTACCTGATATTCAGACTCAGCAGTTGGGGATATGCAGCGCCTGTCAAGCGGGAAAGCAACATCGGCCTTCATTCACAAATGGAGAATCTTGGCGAGCATCTCAGGTACTTCAGTTACTTCATGCTGATATTTGTGGTCCTATGAATACACCTTCTATCACTGCTTGCAAATATTTTTTTACTTATTGTAGATGATTTCAGTAGAAAGATGTGGGTGTATTTTTTAAAAAATAAATCTGATGCTCTTAGTACCTTTCAGAAGTTTAAAACCTTAGTTGAAAATGAATCTGGTTATAATATCATGACCCTTAGGGCCGACAATGGGGGGGAATTTTGTTCCTTAGCTTTTGCCAACTTCTGTGATATTCATGGCATCAAACGTCAATTAACCACTCCTTACACTCCCCAGCAGAACAGTGTTGTAGAGCGTCGCAACCGCACGGTTGTTGAAATGGCTCGTTCCATGTTACAACACAGGAGTGTTCCAAACAAATTCTGGGCTGAAGCAGTATTTTACTGCTGTTTACCTTCTTAACCGATCACCTACTCAGGCTGTTAAAGGAAGACTCCTGAAGAAGTTTGGTCTGGTCGTAAGCCTAAGATCAGTCACCTCAAAGTATTTGCTCAGTTGCATATGTTTGGATTCCACCTGCTAAGCGCTCTAAGTTGGATTCCCAAAAGAAACTCATGATGACAGGTTACAGTGATCATCACAAGGCCTATAGGCTGATAGATATAACCACTGGTCGTCTTAGCTTCAGTAGAGATGTAGTATTTGATGAAGATAGAGGATTCTTTTAGTCTTCTTCTTCTGAGCAGCGTTTGAGGATCAACCTCACAGTCTTCTTCTTCCGGTCGGTCCACCTGATGG